>LR812543.1:20414743-21089775 GCA_903798195.1 Danio kyathit | reverse complement strand
GGTCGGATAGAACAACAGACAGACAGACTGACAGATTATAGAACGACAGATATATAGAACGACAGATAGACAGATAGAGATAGAAAATAGATGGATGTATAGAACGATAGATAGATGTAAAGAATGATATATATATATATATATATATATATATATATATATATTATATATATATATATATATTGATGACAAGATATATAGAACGACAATATAAAACGACAGATAAAGATAGAACATAGATAGACAGATAGAACGATAGATGTAAAGAACGATAGATAGATATATTAAATGAGAAGATATATAAAACAAAGATATATAAAACGACAGATAGAGATAGAACAATAGATAGATAAACGATTGTTTTATAGAACTATAGATAGATGTATAGAACGATAAATGTAAAGAACGATAGATATAAACAACAAGATATATAGAACGACAGATATATAAAACGACAGATAGATAGAACAATAGAAAGATAAAACGATTGTTGTATAGAACAATAGATAGATGTATAGAATGATAGATGTAAAGAACGATAGATATATTGAATAACAAGATATATAGAATGACAGATATATAAAACGACACAGATCTAAACACAACAGACAGAAAGATAGAACAATAGATCGATAGAAAGAACGTAGAACAATCGATCGATCATTTTACCAGATTAAATCATGTTAAAACACATTTCTAGCCAGATTTAACACTGCTAGCAAATCTTGGCACATTGCTAATATGTTCAACACACTTAGATATTGAATAACAAGACATAAAAATGACGGATAAAAAACGACAGATCTAAAACGACAGACAGAAAGTTAAAGAAAAAGATAGAACAATAGAACGACAGACAGACAGACAGACAGACAGACAGACGACAGATAGACAGATAAAATGGCTACCATGTTTGAAAAGTTTACAAACATTTTACCAGATTAAATCGTGTTAAAACACATTTCTAGCCAGATTTAACACTGCTAGCAAATCTTGGCACATGCTAATATGTTCAACACACTTCTAGCATGTTTCTAGCCTTATTTAACAATGTTTTGACAGGTTGCTAACATTTTACTGGCATAGCATAATGCAACACTGCTTTATCATACTATTAAAATGTTTCTAAAAAATTTTTTATACTGTTAGCATGTTCTAACATTACTTATCACACTAGCACATTTTAGCAGGTTGCTAAAACGTTTCTGCCATAGATTAACAACTTCATCATGTAAACATGTTTCTAACATTATTTTCCATACTGTTAGCATGTTATAAACACCATGGCTTATCACTCTAGCCTGTTTTAGGTTGCTAAAATTTCTGGCATAAGTTAGCAACACTGTTTGTCATGCCATTAACACGTTTCTAACATTTAACAGAAACACCAGCCAGGTTTATACTGTTAACATGTTTCTAGCATGACTTATCACATTAGCATGTTTAAGCAGGTTGTAAACATGTTTCTGGCATAGCTTAACACAACACTGTTTTATCATGCTGTTAACATGTTTCTAACATTTAACAGAACATTAACATTTTTGGTACTGTTAGCATATTTCTAACATGACTTATCCCACTGTCGTTTTTAGCAAGCTGCTAACATGTTTTGACAAAGATTCAACATGTTTAATCACTAATTTAACACAGTCCTAAAATATTTTAACAGGTTGCTTGCATGTTTCTAACAAGGTTTAGCCCAATACCCATTATGTACAGTTTTCTGGCATGATGTGTTTTAACACGATGTATGTTTGTGCTATGAAGTTCATGTTAGTAAATATATGCCTAATGGAAGCTTATTGTAAGTTGTGACTGATTTAACACACAGCTAAAGTTTTAACCCAATGCTTGTTATTTGTAACATGATTTAAGATACTAGCATTTTTTTACGGTTATTTCTTTAATGATTTACCACTGCTAAGGAAAAGTGTTTGTAACATGACTTGACCACTACTAACATATTTTAACACATGACCAGCATGTTTTAAGAATGATTTAACACTGGTAATAGTTTCCATATGTTGCCAGTATAATGACACAGCAAATAACTAATAAAGTTTTTTTAGTTAAAATTCTCAATCTAATTGTTCTGTGTTGGAAATCTAAACCAGATGTTCTTATAATATAAGTTTAGACTAGCAAAACAGTTCTCAAGCATAGTGAAAAAGCTTCCTGATTTGGACAGATGGTGGCAGTAAAAGCAGCATCTGCTGTTAGTGTGTCTGACCTGTCGGTCTGCTTCTCCTCCAGCCTGCAGCAATGCCATCAGCAGAGCCATGGCCTTCGTCTGCAGCTGCTGGTTTGTTCTGTAGTATTATTCAATGAGGGGACAAAAAAAGAAAAGAAAAAAAAACTGAAAAATGAGAAGCCGATTGAACAGTCTAGTGCATGGTCATCTTAAATGCACTTGATGTCTACATGAGATACAACAAAATTCTGGAACAAAACATTCATTAGAATAAGAAAGGTCTAATTTTGCAATAAAAGATGCAATAAACAAAACACATTGTAAAACATGTTAAATATAAATTGCTATAGATTGCAATTAGGGCTGCACAGTATATCGTTTCGCAATGTGTGTGTCCACAATGGTCACATCCCAGGATGTGCAATGTTGAGTTGGGATTATAGTTGATCAGCACAACAGCTGAGAACACATGAGATTTGTGGAAGTCATTGCAAAGTATAACCATATCAGAGTGAAACTTTATCATGTGCATGCGTTTAATGCCATTTCCAGAAAGTTTAAAGGCATTCAGGCACAAAAAAAAGTACATTTGTAACTTTATGGAAAACCATAAATCACTGTTTATTTGAATTTATTTTTGCTCTATTGTAATAATTTTTGCTTGCTATTTGTTTATAATTTTTTATAAATATATGATTTCACACCCTAACAAAAATCACACCAATCAATCTAAATGAATGATTTCTTTTCCAAATAGAGCTATTTAAGCTATCTGGTGAAATTGTTTTCATATCACAATATAGAAATCGCAAAAAAACAAAATATCGCAATGTCAGATTTTCCCAATATCGTGCAACCCTAATTGCAATAACACAATATAAAAATATTATTTTTATTATTATTATTATTAATTAGTATTATTATTCCAATAAGGTGGTTGGTATTACTTTTTTTATACAAACAATACACTCGTAATGTAATCATTATTTTACAAATATTTTATTATAAAATGTATACTGTTAATATTACTAAAGTGATAATTACAGGTTTGAAACGTAATAACTTATAAAAATAATTATATAATATATTTATATAATATTAAAACACACATTAAAAAGATATAATTACAGTAATATAATAATAACTGCAATATAATTACAGGTTTTATTTTATAAAACATTTATTTTTCACTTATAAAACATTATATTTTTTATTAATATTGACAAAATTAAAAAAAGAACTATACAAAAATTATGATAATAATAATAAAAAAATACAATGATATTATGAAATGTGTATGTAAAAAGAAAACAATTGAAATAAAATTATTAAAACAAAACATTACTACTACTACTACTACTAATACTAATACTTACTACTAATAACAATAATACTAATACTAACAATAACAAGAACATTGTAGTTAATCAAGTTATACACAATACACTACAAATTTAAGTGGATTGAACATAAAACAATTACGTTGTCCCCAAAAAAAAACTTAAGAATTGTGTCGCTTCAACTCATTTTAAGTACATAGTTTGAAAAAGGAGCAAAAGTCATTTTTGAGTGTATAAAGCATTAACAAAAATGAACTATAATTAATCTCTGGCAAAACAAGAGACTAGCTCGTCATCCTTCTGAATCACTGTTCACCTTGCTGTAATGTATGTGTTTTCTGGTGCTTTTTGAGTGTACTGAGTGTGGCTGCTGTAGCTGTTCTTCTGCTGTCCTATCTAGTGTGGATGGTGTAGTGTACGTACACCTGCAGATGTGAGAGGAGCCTCTCCAGTGTGATCTCCTGCTTGACCTCAGTGAACAGACTGCTGCTGCTGAGGACCATGCTCTCCAGGATGGCCAGCGACACCTGCTGGATGGACGTGTCTAGCACCTTCGCATTCACAAAACTTGCCATCTGGAAATATATCAATCACATAAGAGACGGTGACAATATTAAGACAAAAATAAATAATGACTGCACATATATACAAAAAGAAAGTTGTATATTAATAATAATAATAATGGGTGACTCGGTTGGCGCAGTTGGTAGCACTATCGCTTCACTGCAAGAAGGTCGCTGGTTCGAGCCTCGGCTGGGTCAGTTGGCATTTCTGTGTGGTGTTTGCATGTTCTCCCCGTGTTCACGTGGGTTTCCTCTCCGGGTGCTCCGTTTCCCCCACAAGTCTAAAGACATGCGGGACATGTGGTACATTTTCTTTTTGGCTTAGTCCCTTTATTAATCTGGGGTCACCACAGTGGAATGAACCGCAAACTTATCCAGCATATGTTTTATGCAGTGGATGCCCTTCCAGCTGCAACCCGGAGGAAACATCCATACACACCTATTCACACACATACACTACAGACAATTTTAGCTTAACCAATTCACCTGTACCGCATGTCTTTGGACTTGTGGGGGAAACCGGAGCACCAGGAGGAAACCCACGCGAACACAGGGAGAACATGCATTCTCTACATAGAAACGCCAACTGACCCAGCCGAGGCTTGAACCAGCGACCTTCTTGCTGTGAGGAAATTGTGCTACCCACTGCGCAGCCGTGAATGCCCTCATAAATGCAATATTTAATTATTTAATTTAGTTTTTTATGCTTTCGTAAGTTTAATAGAAAATTAAAAAAAATGACAAGTGGTTTAAAAAGTTTATAAGCAAACTAATTAATAAATTAAATTTAAAAAGGCAAGATAAAGACTTTTTTAAAGGATAAAATATGAGTAATTTGATTACATTTATTTCAAAAAATTTTTTTAATAATTTAAAAAAAAATGTATAGATAATTGTCAAGTAATAAAAATCTTGAAAGAAATAATAATAAATTGTACTGTAAATGTATAAATGCAAATTTTTAAACATTTATTTAATGCTTTAGGTAAATTAATGTCTAATCATTAATAAGCAATTAACACTGTTAAAAATGCATGATTTAATGCAATAAACTTTTATAAAAATTCAATAAATACGTTCAAAAAACTGAAAACCACAGCTATATGATATTTTAGTTACATCATAAATACAAAAGTGTAGAAAAGACTATTAACTGAATAATAGAGCAGTCATTAGAGATTTTATTTCATTCATACTAAACAATTATTAATAAATCAATAACTGATGAATCAACTTTAAAAGATGGGCATATATTGATTCATTTTAATCTACAATTAAAAATATTAAATTATCAAATATTAAAACAATTAACAAGTTTAAAAGGTCTGACGCAAGAGGTTGAAATCTTTATTTATTGAGTAAGTGAATGACTTATAATTAATAAATCAATTAAACTTTCAAAAAAATAAAAGACTTGATTGGAAAACACTTATCATAAAAATATATTTAAAGTCAAAAAATAATGGCCCCTCCTATAGAGTTCTGCATTCCCGGCACAGTTTTTTTGCGGCAGGGGAATACATTTCCGAATAAAACGTGGGTAGCGGTCAGGAACTCTGGTGTAATTTGAACGAGAGCGGGCGATCTAACAATAAAGCGCTCCCGAGAGAAAGTGGGCACACTCCCGAAAGAGAGAGAGCGCTTCCACTGTATTGCTGTGTGTGTGAGAGAGAGAGAATGAGAGAGAGCTCTACTGCTTTGCACTACTGCCCTTTTTGCACCTTCTTGTTTGTACACAGCATCGATGCACTGCTTTGGCATTACGAATGTACAGTTATTTGTCATGCCAATAAAGCACCTAAATTTGAATATGAGATCCGCCATATTGCCTGTGTGTCGCTTGTAATAGGCTGACTGGACTCTGTAGCATCCAGCTGGCTGTTTTTAGAAGGCCTATTTAATCGCTTTACATTTACATCCTTCTGTGGCCCATTATGTACCTCCTACGTTTATAGAAATAATGCTGATATGATATACGAAACACAATCGGTAGTTGGCAATATATTGAGTGGATATGTTTGTAAATCTGACTTTGAAAGAGTCAGTGCCCCACCAGCCACAAACCTTACCGAATGTCACATCACAAAGGGGCAAACAAAACTGTCATTTAGCCTACAATCCTTGCACAACCTACACTTTTATCTGTTATCTCCCTCTTTTGGTAGTGCCAATTTTAACGTGTGATTTTGAATACCTAAATTTAGTGGGAAGTTGGGAACGGTCAGGTAGAAATGGGGCGGGTTAGGCAGCGGGTGAACAAGACTGAATATACTGCAGGAGCGGGATTTAAACATTCAGTCCCACGCAGATCTCTACCCTCCCCGTTTAAATATTTATTTCTCAAATATTTCCCAAATTATTTTTAACAAACTTTAAATTGCACGCTAAAATATTATGTACTGCCATCATGGCAAAGATAATATTAATCGGTTATTAGAAATGAGTTATTAAAACTATTATGTTTAGAAATTTGTTGAATTTGTTTGTGCAGAAATTGGGGAAAAAAATATACAGGGGGAACTAATAATTGACTTCAACTGTACAGTATGTGCTAGAAAAATGCTACAATTAACCAATTAAACTCATGTATTAGACATCTATTAATGGACTGGTGGAATATTTGTAAAAAAAAAGTCAGTACCTTTTTGATAAAAACACTGGACAGATTCTCCCAGGACACAATGCCATGGTCCATGAGCTCCATGAAAGCAGTGAGTGTGTGTGTCATGATCACAGGAGACCTAGAGTAAAAAAATAATAATTATTATTATTAATTTATTACACTGCACTGTAATAAAACACAGTATGTCATAGAAAAGTGCCAGGAAACTGACTCCTGAGCGTCCTCCACTATCTTGACCAACAGGGAGTGTCCATCGCGACTGATAAACTCTTGTGCAAACGTGATGTCGGTGGAAACTGAGGCCAGGAGCTTCAGGGAGTCACAGCGAACGTTGGCGTCTGAGCTCTGAATGCCTTTATACAGATCTTCAGCACAGCGGCCCTGAAAAACACACACGTATGAATCTTGGCCATTACTGACTGTGCTTGCTGTGTATGTTTGACCCAAAAACACACAGACTGAGATGTGTTTAGATGCGTTTTTAACTGATAATGTCGTGTGAGACTCACTGGTGCTTTGGTTAAGCGCAGGATGCTGCCGTTTTTGATGTCCAGGCGGGTTCTAGGGCAGAAGTTATACAGAGAGCCACAGTCATAATGCTATTATTAGATGGCATTAACACTTGCAGTCATGTGTGTCTCACAGAGAGAGATAGACAGACAGACTGCAAGAAACAGACAAAGAACTAATTGATTTACAGGGATATGTTGAATGACAAAAATATGTAAGCATTAAAAGAAAACAACTGAATTAGACAGGGGTGGGAGACAAAGGGGAAACGAGAGCTGTCAAGATGAAAACAGACAGGCAGAACAGTCAGACAAAAATATAGATGAAGAGATAAAAATAAAGACAAACATCAGACAAAACAGTCAAAACCGACCAATCAGACAGACTTAAGACTGATTTATACTTCTGCGTCAATCGCATACATATGCTCTGGCGCAGCCTGCGCATGGATGCATAGCCCTCACCGTGGCCGCAGCGCACATCTCAAAAAATTTAACCACACAGCGCAACGCCGTGTAGCTCAAGCTCTGTGATTTGTCTGCTTGGTTTCACTGACGAGTGTGGGGCGGGACCGAGAGCCATGCAAACCCGTTGGAGGGAGTGTTTACAAGTGTCGAGTCCCGTGAAGGAGATCCAGATGGAAACTTGTTTACCTTATGATTAAAGTTGTTGCACGTCTCCCGGTTCCTGCCTCAAAATGAG
Source organism: Danio kyathit (assembly GCA_903798195.1). Lineage (NCBI taxonomy): Eukaryota > Metazoa > Chordata > Actinopteri > Cypriniformes > Danionidae > Danio > Danio kyathit. The sequence goes on along the minus strand of LR812543.1, from coordinate 21,081,846 downwards.
TGAGTTTGAGCTACTTCTACATTAAGGTAGCGTTCAGAAAAAACAAAACACCTGCGAGAAAAACTCGACACAGAGGAACATAAAAATCTACTGCCAGCTAGCGTTTCTAAAGTGTTATTGCAGAGCAACACAAACAGCGTGCAGAAGTATAAATGCACGGCAACGCGCAAGGCATGCGCCATGGGTCACGCTGATCACTCAACGCAGAAAGTATAAACCAGGCTTAGAAAAGCCCAGACAGTGCTACAAAAGCGAAGACAAACAAAAAGGCCCACATACACTAAAGGGTCAAAACACCTAAGACAAACAAACAAACATGAAAGACAAACGGACAAACAAAGGCAAACAGACAGAAAAGACAGGACAAAAAAGACAGAAGTGAAGACAGACAGACATGAAAAACAGGCAAAAGTCAAGACAGACAGAACAAAAAAGACAGACAGACAGAACAGTCCAAACAAAACAGTGAAGAAAAGACAGACAGACAAACACAAGTAAAAGACAAACAGACAAAAGTAAAGACAGACAGAACAGCTAATACAGACAGAAGTGAAGACAGAATGAACAAACTTTAAAGACAGACAGAACAGGAAAGACAGAAAAAAAGACAGGCAAACAAATAGACAAAAGTAAAGACAGACAGACAGAACAGTAAAGACAGACAGAAGTGAAGACAGATAAACATACAAAAGACAGACAGAACAAACAGTCATGACAGACAGACAAAACTGTAAAGACAAACAGACAGAACAACCCGAACAAAACTGTAAAGACAGACAGACAGACAGACAGACAGACAGACAAACAAACAAACACAAATAAAAATAAACAAACAGACAAAAGTAAAGACAGACAGAAGTAAAGACAGACAAACAGACAGACAGACAGACAAAAGTCAAGACAGAAAGAACAAAAAGTCATGACAGACAGACAGACAGACAAAACTGTAAAGACAGACAAAACTGTAAAGACAGACAAAACTGTAAAGACAGACAAAACTGTAAAGACAGACAGAACTGTAAAAACAGACAGAAGTGAAGACAGACAGAACAAAGAGAAATGAAAGACAGACAGACAGACAGAGGTGACAGTATGGGCAAATAAAATGACAAACAAAACACCAAGACAGACAAACAAACAAACAAACAGACAGACAGACAGACAGACAGACAGACAGACAGACAGACAGACAGACAGACAGACAGACAGACAGACAGACAGACAGACAGACAAAAGAAAAGACAGACAGAAGTGAAGACAGTCAAAAGTCAAGACAGACAGCACAAACAAACAGTAAAGACAGACAAACAGTGCAGACAAAACAGTAAATACAGACAGACAGACAAACAGAAATGGAAGACAGACAGACACAGATGGCGGCATGGGCAAATAAAATGACAAAAAAAGACCCAAGACAAACAAACAAACAAACTAAAGACAGAGACAAAATAAAAACAGACAGACAGACAAACAAAAAAGGTAGCTACGATGGACAAAAAAGATCTAGAATAGTCTCTAGTATTGAATCTATACTCCAGTTTTTTCTCATTCTCAGAGTGAACATCTGGAAAAATAATGCACATGCTGCTTAATGACGACACATGGCCCTACTTAGGGTGTACAAAAGCCCATTTGGAGCACAGCCCAAGACTTAATGGTTTATGTGCACAACTGTAATTCAAGCCTTCGCCTCCACTTGCCTGGGAACTCACATTCTCCACACTCACTTCACTTCTCACACACATATATATACATGCACAGATGAAGGACAGTACATCAAAACACACTTTCATCAGCTCTTAGAATCACATCTACATGATACAGACAGACGGAAATCCACCCAAATACAGACATTAGAAAAGGCAATTACAGTAAAACAACGAATATTAATGGATCACAGTCGTCACACATGTAGATATACACTCAGAACAGTGGAAATGACCTACAGATTCAGTGATGTACGTCTGGATCCCATCTGCATACTGGAGAGCATAGTTTTCAGGACCCGGAAGATTCCACCTTCAAAAATAATACAACGCCCTTTACAAAAACAGGTATTTCACATCATGGGAAAATATACATGGACATTTCAGCTATTGGAAAAAACACACACTTACTTATCACAAACCTCTTTAATGACTGAAGTGAGGGGCTTTTTCTGAAACGAGATGAAATTGTGACAAAATCAATTATCATCTGAATTCAGTTATATGATTGATTAACTGTACGCTACCTAAAACAACACCAATCTGAGCTAATGAAGAGGTCATTTTGTCTCTGTGTATTAATTTCTTTAAAAACACTGAAATGTAATTAAACAAAATATTATTGTACATTTTTTTTCCATTAAAGTTTTTTAATATATTTTTATTGTAAATGAATAAAAGCATAAATGTTCAAATGAAAACGTTCTTGTTAAACCGAAAGCTGAAATAAACATTGGATATTTAAATTAGATAATTCAGAGTGACTGAAAAAACAGGAGATAAATTAAAATATATTAATAAAACAAACGACAAAAACATAACTAAATTACAAAAAAATAAAAAATAGCTAGTTAAAAATATGAGTAATTATTAGTGATTGCTGATTTCAAAACACTGCTATACTGTAAAAAATGCTGGGTTTCACACAATTCCTTCATGTTGTCTCAACACAAATCAATGTCCCAACGTTTTTCAAATTTAAATGTATTTAAGTGGATTAAACATAAAACAATTAAGTTGACCCGAAAAAAAAACTAAAACTTAAGAAGTGTGTTGGTTCAACTCATATTAAATAAGTAGTTGAAGCAAGCAGCAAAAGTAATTTTTTTTTTAGTGCATGAAGCTTTATCACCAATTTTTAGTTTTAAATCTGTGGTTTCAGAGCACATATCAAATCGGCGAGGTCACATAATTTCAGTGAGTGTGGCGCAGTTACGTCATTACAGTTACGAATGTAAATGGTCAACAATGTAATGGTTCTCTGGTCAGGACGAGTTTTATGAGTTTGTAGGCATTTTTGTGAGACATTTATCAAATGAAAAGAAATAACAGCTGATAACAGTTAAAAGTATCAACTTCTTGGGCTGTTTAAAAAAGCCCATGGAAAATAAATAAATAAATAAATATATAACATAATTAAATGAATAAAATAAATATATAAATATAACAATTAAATAAATAAATAAAAATAAATAAATATTTAAAAATAAATAAATAAATTAAAATAAGTATGTAAAATAAATAAATAAATAAAAAATAATTAATAATAAATTTAAAAATAATAATAATAAAAATAAATAAATGAATAAAAATAAATTTAAAAATAAATAAATAAAAATAAATAAACTAAAACAAATAAATAAATAAATAAATATATATATATATATACATAAAATCCCTGAATATTTATAATAATGCATATTGTATTCTACTGATCTCTCATTCTTGATACTGTACTTTTGTTTTTGTTTTGTTTTTTGTTTTTCTGTTGCATTCTATTCATTGGATACCTCACTTTAAAGAGACCACAGGGAAGTGGGTAGTCGAATTGATACATGTCATTATATTGTTATTTCAGTCTGTATGCTTTGTTTATAAATAAAATAAAATAAATAAATAAATAATAATGCATCTTAATATGCAATCAAATAAGATGATAAGCTAAGTTACAGGTTACAGCGTTAAATTCAAGTTCGCAATATCCATGTTTTGCCTGAGTTTTGACCACCGGATGTCTCTAGTATGTGGTGTCAAACAGCAAGTCATTTTGCAAAGCAACTGGTTCAATTGTTTTCAAAGCTTTAAAAAGCTACTTCTCCCCCATCACTAGTAAATTCTACAAAACTATCTAAATGACCCTGAAAACATTTTAAAAATCACGAACTTGTCATGTTTACACATTCTTCTTCAAGTGTTTCGACAAAAACAAAACAAGTTGGGAAAAAAAAGGGAAAGGGAAAAGCTTTTCCCGGGTCAACATGTGAACCGTCCTGTAATTAGTGGTCATTCGTGTGGTTCACCCATAAGACATTTGGGTGTTGTGTGGTCCACCAGCAACTGGCCTGTCATTAGTGGTTTTTCTGCTGGCAGAGTCTCGAAGCGTTCGGGATGAGAGGAAATTTTGAGGTTCTTTCTAATCCTTAAGGACCAATCGTAGTCAAACAACAGGTTCATTCATATTTTAGCCCACTTATATTGAGGTTTGAAAGACCCAGGGGACAATGGCTGGCCCTCAAAGTAATTACACATTCTGTTAGGATGTCCCGAACAATAGGGATCAAAGCCTCAAGATACTGAATGTGCTCAACGTTTGGTCACCCTATTGTTTCCAACTGGCAGACGCTTATACAAGCTCATTCAAAACAAACCAGAACCAACTAATTGGTTGTGATTTGTAAGCAGTATCACTTTTATCACCAATACATTGATTATATTTGTCTCTTTTTTCTTTTTTGTGTTTTTAATTTTAATATTAATTTGAACTTATTTTATTGAATTATTTTAATGTCAGTTTAAGCCTGTTTTTAGGTTTTTCCAACCAATACTGGTTTGATTTCAGCTTTAACACTAACTACCTTTGTTTTACCACTAACTAAAAAAAGAGGAAATAAATAAAAATAACTGAGCTAACCTCTCACACACACACACACACACACACACACACACACACACACACACACACACACACACACACACACACTCACAAAAAAACATAAAATATGAGTGACTGTGCTAACAATATTGTGAACAACCATTTTATGAACAATTATTCAAGTACAATTATAAAAATTAAAATTCATTCATTCATTTTCTTTTCGGCTTAGTCCCTTTATCAATCTGGGGTCGCCACAGCGGAATGAACCACCTAAATAAATAAAATAAATAATACAAATACCCATTAATATGGACATGTCATTTTCTAATTATCTAAAAATGTGTAGGGGTGTAACAGATCACAGTTGATCCATGATTCGTACAGATCACAACCACAGTTCAAAAATCACACATGATCCGCGGATTAATACTTTTTGTTTTTTACATGTGGATTAATCCTAAATTTGTAACAGTCACAGAGAGATCGGCTCAAATAATTCAAATCATATATGAAAGCATTTAGGCTTTGCTGTAAAATATAATGATGACGAAAGAAGTTGTGGTAGGTTATTCATGATTTGGTGGGTTTCTTAGGTTATTAAAGGGGTTTTCTGTCACTACTCTTTTAGCCTGCATTAAGGCATTCAGTGTAAGCTGCACAATTTATCATTAAAAGATTGGGATCTCAAAAACCCCGCAACAAATTATAAATGATGGTGATTTGCAGATATTTATTTATCCTTCAAATCGCTGCATTCAAATATGTGTTTGAAAACAGCAAAAATCAAGAAAGAGATTCAGTCCTTAGTTTACAAACAGTCAAACAACACAGAAGTACTGGGGTAACAATTTATAATCTAGATAAAGCCACTGATGTTTATGGTAAAGATTAAAATCACCATCATATGCATTAACTTGACACTCAAAAATGAAAGTTGTAGGTAGCAATTACATTACTTAACCAATAGGTTAAACCAGCCATTAAAATATGCCACTGAATGTTTGTTAAAAAAATGATCCATCTAGCAATGAAACGAAGTTTTATAAGTGAATAATGGAATCCTTTATTGAAAATGAGACTAAAATAAATATGGGTTGTACAAATTATAATGTTAGATTTCTACATGTAGCGTTATCAGCAACAGTAGTAACAGTGAATTTTTCACAGTACTGAATATTTTACTATTTATTTTTATTCAGCTGATTATTTCTTTATTTCATTTTTAATAAAATCACAGGTTCTCAATTCTGCTTGTTAAAACCAAAAGTGTCTTGCAGTACTGTTTTTGTAATAAATGGAAAGCAAATTACATTTGTCTCCTTTTTGGCTGATCCGAAAAATGTGACTAAAAACTTTAATGTGATCTGAACCAAGATACTTGTGACACCACTAAAATTTTGTTTAGTTTTTTTTTTGTTTGGTCATTTATTTATTTTTTTGTAATTTTTATAATTTTGGAATACATCTAAAACTGGAACTGACTTCAAATTCCATGTATACATTTACATACAATTATTGTTCATTTTTATTTAAACATAATAGTTTTAACAACTAATTTCTAATAATAATTTCTTTGGTGATGACAGTACATAATATTTTTTTAGTTATTTAGCAAAATATTAGTGCTCAGCTTAAAGTGCAATTTAAAGGCTGAAGGTTAATTAGGTTATAACAGGATAATAGCGGTTTGTTCTGTAGCCAATTAAAAAATAATTTCTTAAGGCGGCTAAAGGGGGTCGCACACCGGATGCGCCCAGGGCCGGAGCAAGCCGAACTGCCGCTCTAGGCAAAGGACTATCACGCCGCCCCTCAAACGAAAGTGAAAAAAGATCACTAAAGATCTTTGCCCGAACCCGACGGGATCCAGCGGGACCCAGCGGGAGTGCTGAGGCTTAGCTGGCGCAGTAAATGAATAGTCATGTGATGCATTTCGATTAGCACGAGAAAGTAATCAAATCATTTGTTACAACATTAAAATCCATCCCTGCAAAGGTGAAACAAATGATGACAGAGAAGTGAAAAAGAGCGAGTTTTTGACTGTGGTCAGGCCAGCCGCCAGTCCAGAAGGAAAGGTTATTCTAGCCGCCAAGGTATTTCGGCGGTCACTCATACACTGCGTATTACGGTAGAGCGCTAAACAGTGTGTACAGCAAGCTGACAGGGAAGATGACGAGGTCACTCGCTACATTGAAACTGCTGTCATGGAAAATGAAACGGATGTTCTTGGCAGGTAGAAGATGAACAAACAATCCTACCCAAAACTTGCAAAATTAGCCAGATCAGAACTCTGCATCTCAGCCTAGCAGCTGCAGTAAAAGATATTCGGTACGCAGCATCCTGAGCGCAGGACTGCGCTAAAGCCATTTACAGTGAATTCAATACCTGCACAAAAGCACATAGCCTAATCTTGGTGAGTAAAGGGTTTTTAAATTGTAAATAAATATTATTAAACCATAAAATCATAATGTAGACAGAGTATACAGGCTAATGTTGGCATTATTCGTTCGTTATTCAGCTTCCCCGTCGCCTTAATGCCAGATTGTGAAGAGAAGTGGCAAAAGAAATGCCGCAGAGCCTTTATCTTAATTTCGTTATTGCCAAATACCAGTCATAATTTAGAATTTATTTTAATTTAATTTGTTAAGAAAGACTTCTTTTCGTTGGTGTGTTGGCCAATTTAAAGGCTTGGTGTATGTACCTAGGTCTATTTAGAGTGCTGAGATGTTACGATGTTACAGAGGACTTATTTTATTTCTTTGTTCCGACTTCCAAGTGACCTATACCTTATGTTTGTTATGAATAAATTATGTTAAAACATATAAATGACTCATTCTTGAAAAAGGCAAAAGAGCTGTGTGCATGCCATGTGCACATTTGAATAATGTCGGGTTATTAACGGGTTTGGGCTTTATAAAGCTGTCAATCAAAATGTCGGGCTCGGGCTCGGGCTGAATTCTGTCGGGCTCGGACCCCATCGGGCCTAATTTTTATGGCCCGATTACACCTCTACGTTAGATAGGGCGGCGGGGCGCGTTTGCCGCCCTCACTATTATGACAGACCCCTATTATGCCAGTGTTGTGTTGATGTTGCGGATGAAAGTCAGTATGTTGGGTTGGGCGGCGGGGCGCGTTTGCCGCCCTCATTATTATGCCGCTCTAGGCGGCCGCCTAGGTCGCCTCAATGGACGCGCCGGCCCTGGATGCACCGCACCACGCAGCCCCATGCATTTTAGAATTCTAAACATGTATTTCTATCAGGGTATGCACACCGGCGCTGCAAGTTGGCAGCTGTCTGTGGCACCCAGTTACAAGTCGGACACTGTTCATATTTCTGCCACGCCACAGAGTGGCATCTCAATAGTTCCATATTAAATAACATTCGAAGAGTGTAAGAGTGTAAAAGCCATTTTTCAGGTGATGTATCAAAAAACTAAAATATGACTAAAGCATACAATAAATGCATCACAAATCAGTTCATTTTAGTTCAATTTGGGTTTATTATCAGTAATGAAGTAATCAAGATAATTAGTAAACACACACACAAATTTTGCCTACTTGAAAATTATTTTTTTTCTGGCTTGAAAATTTCTCAATGACCATTTGGTTAAAGTCAGTCATCTCAGTCACCAGTCTCTTCTCTATTGACAGCTTGGCCAATGCATTCAGCCTCTCTTGCGTCATACTGTTTGAAACAGCAAACATGGAAATAGTAAAAGGCATGACCTACATCACAACCTGCCAGCCAACTCCGTTTGTCATAACAAGTGCTGGAAAAGCCCCAAATATACGCACGCTTGCCATCACTTGACTACTGGTGAATTTGCAAGGAAGGTCGATCTGGTCCAAGCTCCTTGATTCTTTTTTTTCTTCATCCAAACGCCTTGTGAACGGATATCTTTGCAAAGATACAACAGAATTGTCCTTCATCTCGAGAAATTGCATTCTAAGCTCTTTGGTGAGAATGGTCCAATCACATAAGGCCAATCATATAAAAACAAATATGATTCGTTCTAACAACAAAAATGGGAGGGTTCGGGACTCAGAGCGCTGCGCCCCAAAGACAATTTAAAACAGGCCAATTAGAGCTTATCGTCAAATCACGTGCATTGCAAAAGTTTGTGTACCTACATTGACACTCATTAGTCCGGCGCCCCGCACACATATGAAAAAATATTGTTCATACATTATTTTTCAATAAATGTTAGTATGACTACAATAAATGTTAGAATGTTATAATTAAATCAATTTATTTAGTTAATATTTGTGATAATAAACATTAACATATTAAAGGGGTCTAACTTGAAGGGGGCGGCGCCCCAGCGCCCTCTATTGACCAGCCGCCACTGCTGTAATGTTATAGCAGAGAAAGCTAAAATGCAGTCCAAACGCTGCTATTTCCACAGAGCTTCTTCTGTTTCTGTATTTGGGGACACGACACAAAGAGAAAAGTGCTTACAATTTAATTTTAATCACGTTTCAGAGAATTATAAAAAAGATATAGCTAGCATTTGACAAAAGACACTTTCCATAATCTCTTCCATTTCAGTGCTGGATTCAGCTAAAAACTCCCCAAAGAAGGCCCTCCAACCATAATAGCAGGCATGAGGTTCAGCTGTGTCCTGTTTCTTTTCTGTCTGATTCAGGCTCAAACTGATAAGGCTAACAATTACACTGACTGACAGTATTTACAAAACGGCAAAGCGCGTGCTAGTAGAGGCGTGACGCTTCCTGGTAATGTGGAGACAATCCACGAATCACAGCACATTATGTTAGCTGACCAATCAGAGCCTGCTTCTGCAGGGCGTGCTTTCGGAGGAACTAGGAAATATGACAGTCGTTTTGATGCTAGCTGATTGCATATAATTAAAGATATATGAAAAAATAACATGGTTTTGTACAAATGAAGCATGAACACACATTGCATTGCATCTTATAAACACAACCAAGCCTTAAAAATACACTCTGGACCATCCCTTTAAATATGATTTGCGAAAAATTAAAAAAAAAAACAATTCACAGAAGGACTAATAATTTTGTCTTTTTATTATTTCTCCTTCATATCCATGTCCTTTTCAAGTTTAACACGCATGTTAATCTTTGACTTTGGGCTGGCTGGTTAATGACTGACAAATGAGTAACTCTGTCACAATGCAGAAAAAATGAAAAATTCACTATTTTGTCTCTAAAAATGTCTAGTCATCATCCTTGCTTTCGAACTCCAAGTAAACTCAAAATGAAACATACTATTTTAATATTTTCCACAAAATACTTTCCACTTGTAAGCACAAATGCAACTCATAGCTTTCCAAAACACACAGCTACAATATTTAAAAACACACAACTTCCTCATTCATGTGAAACCCTTCAAATTATCTGCATGAACTTCAGCATTGCACTAAATGAGGAGTGCTGTTATTCCTCAAATGCTGAGAGGTGGCCAGTTTCGCTCTGTTTTATGAACTCGACTCATTCAACATCCTCTTTATGACAGGAAGTGCAGGACGGCTCACCTGGTCCAGCTGAATGAGCTGCGGGTACGCTCCTGGCATCTGGATGGCGATCCTTACTATATCCTTCTGTTGTGGCATTTTGACTGATGAAGGTCTGAGAGCCTGGAAAAGAAAGAAAGAGAAAGAGAGAGAGAGAGAGAGAGAGAGAGAGAGAGAGAGAGAAATACAGGAATTAAACATTAGAAAGTGTTGAGAAACTGCATTCAAACATTGGATTCAGATGCATTCAGATGCAATAGAACGCAATAGTCACATCACAGGATCTGCCATGTTGAGTCTGAATTATAGTTAACCAGAAGCCACAGAACACGTGTTATTTGTAAAGTCAATTCAAAGTGTTTATTTATTTTTATATATATATTTTAAGAGGGTTTGGTAGAAGAAATTGTGACATTTAAAGGTGTAAAAAAGATTAACGTTCTTTAATTATTTTTACGATGAAGACTATACGGTGTTATTTTACATTTGCACTGCAAAAAATACATTTCTTAGAATTGTTGTCTGATTTATAGTCCAAATATCCAAATTTTAAACAAAAAAAAACATTGTCCGCTGAAGTTCAAATTTTCCAACTCAAGCGATTCACACGTTAAGCGCGTCAAACACGCAAAATGCTCAAATCGCGCCACTTCATATGCGCGAATCGCGTCATTCGTGCTGCCTCATTCACACAGATTGCGTCACAGGATGTCTATTCGCATCTTTGTATTGACTTAACATGTAAATCACTTGTGATTGATGCTTCATCCGCGTCTGGTGTGAATGCACCAAGACTTCCCAGAAAAACGTTAAACAGAGTTATTTTGAATAAGTGACAGTGTTTCCTCTAGGATTTTTTCCAGCAGTGGCGGCAGGACTTTTTTTTTTTACACAGATCTGCCAACTATTTCAAAGACCAATATTACACGCATTATTGCAAGGCGAGATAGCATTCATGTAATACGAGCATGCGAATCTCTTTGCTTGCGCGCCGATTTCCTCTTCGTGCACAGAACTTCTTGCACGCACTCAAATTTACACGTTCAAGTGCAGATCTTCTCGTGCGCTCTCCAGTAAGCGCTGCTGAAGCGCGATTTAGTGTGTTTTTGTGCGTTTTCCGACATTAACGCGTCCTGAAGTAAAGTGAAACTCCAGCAAGATAAAGTCATTGTATGCAGAGCCATTGACATTTATCAATAAAATATACTTATGGAAACTGTGTTCATCTTAAACTGAAAGCTACGCGGTGTTTGCTGGACTCACGCACCTGTCAGTCAGTCTGTCAGAGAGCCAGCATGTCACCTTAAAGGGTTGAACAAATAGCGCACAGCACTACTACGGTTGCAGAAAAGTTTGCGCTGTTTACCTCTAATATGTTTTAGTGCGATTATAATCCGCTATACAAAACACGACTAAATGTTTAATGAGAAGTTGTAATGTAGCCGTGGCGGGATGAATTTTGGCGTGGCGGCCCGCCACGGATGAATGAATGTAGCGGAAACCTTGAGTGATCTAGTGAAATTGTATTCATATTGCCGTATACAGTTAAAGTCAGAATTATTAGCCCCCCTGTTTACTTTTTCCCCAATTTCTGTTTAACGGAGAGAAGATTTTTCTCAACACATTTCTAAACATTATAGTTTTAATAACTCATTTCTAATAACTGATTTATTTTATCTCTGCCATGATGACAGTAATTAATATTATACTAAATATTTCTCAAGACACTTCTATACAGCCTAAAGTGACATTTAAAGGCTTAACTAGGTTAATTAGGTTAACTAGGCAGGTTAGGGTAATTAGGCAAGTTATTGAATAATGATGGTTTGTTCTGTAGACTATTAAAAAAAAAAAAAAAATCAAAAACTGCTTTTATTCTAGCCGAAATAAAACAAATAAGACTTTTTCCAGAAGAAAAATATTATCAGACATGCTGTGAAAATTTCCTTGCTTTGTTCAACATCTTTTGGGAAATATTTAAAAAGAAAAAAAAAAGAAAAAAAAATAAATCAAAGAAGGGCTAATAATTCTGGATATCGGATAATTCTGGATAATTTCAACTGGATATCGCAAAAAATTTAAACCTCGCAATATCAAGTTTTTCCAATATTGTGCAGTCCTAAATAAAATGACCTAAAAAATTTGTCACACACACTTAGGGAATTCCATCATGGTTTGCATCTGAAATGAACAAACAACAAATATATTTTGCAGATTTATGCAATTTCGCTGTGAATAACAATCAAGAATCTGCGCATTATGGATTTGTTTATTATTTCATGTACATTGTTTGTGTGTTTCTCTTGTACATTTGATTATACTATTTAAGGCAATGCTACACATTGCACAATATATCGTTTCAGCATCTATATCACAATGTGCGCATCCATATTAGTCACATCGCAGGTTCTGCAATGTCGAATCTGTATTATAATTGTCCAGGAGCCACATTTAAAAAAACAATAACTATAAAGTCACCAAAACATTTATCATTTATGTGTGTTTTTATCATTCAAGTCAGTTTAAAGTATTCAGGCATAAGAAATTACGTTTCTAACTTTAAGAAAGATTGTAATTTGTATTTACGATGAAGACTACGATGTCATTTTACATTGTATTATTAAATTGTGTATCTAAATATTGCTAGACATGCAGAAAAATCATAAAGCACTGTACATTTTATTTGTACAGTATCGTTGCTATACTGTATTTCTCATACGTTTGTGATTGGTTTATTATATATCTGTTTTGTTGTTGCACTCTCTTACAAAATTATCTCAATGTATCTAAAATTATTATGAATTCTTTCCAAATAGACCTATACATTTCATCTGGTGAATTTATACTCCATGTCACAATATATATCGTGGAAAAATAAATTAATCGCAATGTCAGTTTTTCCCCAATATCATGCAGCCTTAATTCAAGGTATTGTTTGCTAAACCTGCACTTCTACTACTACCTCAGACTCAGAGAGGTCCATGTTTACCTTGTTTTTCAAAATAACTGCATAAAGCTGCTTTCTAAGAGCCAAACATTGTGTGATTTGATGAAAATAACTAATATTCCTGATTGATATTTAATTTTGTGAAGTCAATCTTCAGCTCATTATTCTCAATATTGTGCAGCACACACTTCAAATGAAAGGAATACAACATACTTTAACTGAATCTATAAATATATACAGTGGAGAAAAGAAGTATTGAACACGTCACCATTCTTCTCAGAAAGCATATTACTAAAGGTGCGGTTGACTTGACATTTTCCCGGATGCTGGTGACAACTAAAGAAATCCATAAAGAAAACAAATCTAATTAGTTTACATTTAGGTTATGCGTAATAAAATGATGCAAGGAAAAAGTATTGAACCCATGAAGAAAGGGAGGTGTAGAAAGGCAGTGAAAGCCCAGACAGCAGCTGAAACCTCGCAGTAGTTCTTCAGCAACCCTCTGCCCTTTGTCATTGTAAATTAATATTAGCTGCTTCAGTTCAACATCTACATTAGCAGGATGATGAAGATGAAACCAGGGTGGACATTTGAGCAAGACAATGATCCAAAACACAGCCAAGGAAACTCTCAAATGCTTTCAGAGAAAGAAAATCAAGCTGTAGAACGGCCCAGCCAATCACCTGACTTAAATCCAATATATAATACAAATTAAAGCTCAGATTTGATAGATGAGCCCCACAGAACTATCAAGAGTTTTACTCTCTGTTGAAGTTTGTGAAAAAACTTACACCTGTGCAATTCATGTGACGTCATTCTCCATATGAGCGTCGTCTTTAAGCTGCCATCACCAAAAAAAAACTTTTATATAAAGTAATTAATACATTTCAGTAGTTCAGTAGTTTCCCCTCGTGTCATTTCATTGTTATTACACATAACTAATAATTTAGATTTTTTTGTTTTGTTTTATTTTTATGTTTGGGTTGTTTGGGTTTTACCAACATCTGGTTCAATTCCATGTCAACAGCTCCTTTAGAAATATTATTTCCAGGAAAAAACATCATGTGTTTAATACTTATTTTCCCTGCTGTATTTAATAACCGTTAGGGATGGGCAATATGGCCTAAAATCCATATTGCGATATACATTGCAGCCTTTTGCGATAACGATATATATTGCGATATATAAATTATAATAGAACCATTTCAGAACAGGTTACATAGACCCTTAGGAAAGCCAAACTGCTATTTTGTTTTTAAGAAATAAAGAAACGTTGCATGTCATTTTGAGAACATTTATTGTGCAAAAGCAAAACTGTAATTAAACAACACAATGTTGCAGATAAATAAACTAAATGTAGTGCCTTTTAGGAAGAAAGACTTTTCTTTTAAGTCCTTGGTTCCTAAATGCCAAGTTGCAGAGAACAAAAAAAACTGGTGTCTTTTTAGTTAAGGAACTTACACTGTACTGAAATTACTTCAAGTTTTAATTGGTCAAATAAAATTGTGTATTGCAGATACTTTAAATAAAAACAAATTTCAAACCTGCAGCCTAGGGTAAAGCATTTGGTTTTTAAAAATTTTGATCTCTTAATGAAATTAAAACTGGTGTCTTGTTAATAAAGGAACGGACAATGTGAATTAGGGCTATACTTCCAGTATTAGGCATGGCTATTTTAAATAAAGTAAATTCTTTCATTCTTTCCTTCTGCCCCAAAGTAACACCATCTTTTCTATATAACTTTAATGACCTTCAGCAACAGAATAATTTCTTATTGATTACTTATTCTTATTTAACAAACAAATTTAAAAACAAAGTTTGTTTCTTTTCAGTGAGCACCACTGACAGGTCAAATCTGCTTTCTTTCTCTCCCTCTCCCTCTCTGTCTGCTGCAGTGTTGGTGCTGCTGAGAGATTAAGATGCACCAGCCATAGTTTGCGTATAAAGTAATGCAAAAATTAATACAATTAATATCAAAAGCAAAAGCAGAATCTCGGACATGTCCGGTTGGTAAAGTCTAGATTGGATAGGCGGCCGGCCGGAAATGCGATATGCACATTAATATAGCGGCATTTTTATTTACTTTCACGTCAAGCGGTCTTTACATTGTTTTGTATACGTTGCTAAGCAATGCATGGCACCGAATGGGGTGAAGTCTAGATTGGATACGCGGCCGGCTTTGCTCTTAATTTCGCGGGTAGATTGCGTCATCAAACATGCATTATCGCGATAGTGCAATAGAATTAAAATCTCTATCGTAGGCCAATTTTGTATCGTTTATATCGCATATCGTTTATATCGCCCATTACTAATAACCGTTTATATAAACATGCATTTACATAATAGTTGATCGCAAACTGACATGACTTACAGTGAGTTTTTCAAATTGCAATAATCAATTATGGTTTTATTAATAACATGAATCTGAAACCGTAATACTAACCATTCGAAAAATAGACTGTGGTTTACCTTAAAACTGGTAATCGTGACAACACTAATTCAAACACATGATACTATACATACGTGGCAAATTATGCATAAACAAAATCTCCCTGGAAAAACCTTCAGATATGAATAAAAAGGTGAAGTTTGGTAAATTTCAGGCAGAGCTGCTGAAGTGAAGATGTATTGCTCAATGCAGGAGACAATATCTATTATAATTGCAATTTACTGACTTAAAGCTGATCAGATGTGATAAAACACACTCTTATAAGTCCATTTTGGCACAAGCAGAGTACAAACACATTTTAAAACAGACCAAAATGCCACTGAGGTATGCTATGAGGGATTCTAAGTATGTCACCATTTCTATTTTCAGGTTGACTTTTTTGTTTTGTGTGCGACCGTCTTCCTCTTTTTAACGAGAACTTGTGTGCCTCTGTCACTCTGTGCTTCTGTTACATTAAGTGAGCATGCTGGTAAAGTAATAGTGAATTATGTGCTCTCGCTTTTTACGCATTCCTTCCTAGACTGCAAACTACCAGCATTAAATCTACTCCAATACTTCAGATATGAGAAGTTGCATTTAAAGCAAATGTGGCATTCTATACATCCTACCTTTTTTATTAAATAACCAATCATTGCATTATTTGCCAAATAAACACTCTGGGCCCCATCATACACCATGCGCAAAAAGGCACAAGTTGTGGTTTCACGTTTTGCGCCACGTTGTTTAAATAGCAAATCCATTTGCACCACTTTGTGGACTTATGGGTGTGCTGGTCTATAAAGGAGGTGTGTTAAGGCGCATTGTTGGCGCGTTGCTATTTTGAGGAATTAAAATAGACCGCGCCATTGACTATGGTTGGGTCAATCGACAATGGCCGATAGATATCCCAATGCTGAGCCGGCATTGCGATCCCCCGGCCCGCCCCCATCGCAGCAGCAACCCGCTCACGAAAAATACATACTTAGATCCCGTTTACACCAAAACGTCTTAGTTTTAAAATGGCATTTTAGAACAAAAACAATCAGTCCACACTGGTTTTTCAACAAGCATTTCTGAACAGATCTCCGTCCACACTATACCGCTGATGCACATCACGTGACCACACAAACATACAAACACACACAGGCCCAATCCCAATTCTACCCCTTAGCCCTTCCCCTTACCCCTACCCCTCGTTTTGCGCGTTCACGTCAAGGGGTAGTGGTGTCCCAATTCTCTTTAGCTTGAAGGCGTAGGGCTAAGGGCAAGGGGTATACACCCCTCAGAATGAAACTTTTTCAGGAGCACACTCGAAACCAAGGGGTAAGAAAATTTCCCAGAATACACCAGCCACAACGGCAGTATTGCTGAACCCGGAAGTAAGGAGATCCACAAATTAGTATTTTTGTCATTATTACAAATTTTTACGACAAACAAACATATGTTTTAATATATTCATAACAGCGTTCGTGTTTTACCGTCATACTTTTTAAAAAAAAAGCAAAAAAAAAACCTGCTAAATTTCGCGATCTATAATCCATAATCATAACTCCTGTACAGCAGTCCCACAACATTCTGACACTCGATGACACTTGAATACTCTGTCAGAGCAGTTTAGTGCCTGAAAATTAGCTTTTTACAGTGTCTGCTATAATGTTAATGTTGTTTTCGTGTGTTTACATAGATGAATACGGCCACTGTGTAAATACACAGTAGAGTTACGATCTTATTGCCATATTAGATTGTTATGATAACATAATATATCCCTTCAGTGATTTCCTGAAGATAAAGACCAAAAAATAAATAAAACTAGAATAACTACAGCAGTCGCCATCGTCTGATCCTATATGAAGCAAGAGATCAGATGATACATGATGACGTGTGCAGGTGTTGAAGTGCTATCCCAATTCTAGGGGTAAGTTTTGAAGCCCTTCCCCTTAACCCTCGGTTGTAAGGGGAAGGGGTAGGAGTACAAAAATAGAATTGGGATTGGGCCACACTCTGGCATGAGCTGCAGTGAATGCGCACGTCTAAGCTCCAGGCAGTCAACGGGTGCTTTAAGCACAATCCCAGTGCACGTGAGACAGCTTATCAAGGATGTACCGCTGGATCACGTCTCACTATAGTTGTTAAACGTGATATTTAATTAATCTTGTCTCCATCTAATGACTCTTCGGTCTTTTGAATCTATCAGGCAACATGTCACATCGTCATTACACTGCTTCAAACTTTCGCTTTCACGACTGTACTTTTGTAATTTTAGTGGAAACCTCAGACACTGTTCGTTGGTTGCTGTTGGTTGTGCACCTTTTTTACCATCCAAGTTTGTCGATGCCATTAAAACAACACAGATCACTCTGCTTATTCATGCCAGAGTCCCGCGGAAAAAGTGATTGACAGGTGGTAATTTGTATGTAACTTTGTTTATTTATGATTTGGTTATGGGTAAAACAAACATCATGCGGATCAGGTAGTTGAAACTGTAGGCTACAAATAATTAATTCCATCACGATGTTTCACATTGGACATCGTACGACGAAATAGTTTTGAAACAAATCTTTGCACTTAACAAACAAAACTAAATATGTAGGCTAATGGATGTCTTCAGTGGAGTACGTACACCGTTTCCTCATCCAAAAAAGTGGAGAGTAAAAGTAAAGAGTAAAAGTAAAGAGAAAAAGAAAGTATAGAGGCCTAATGGAGGAGGCTCGTTCTTTATCCTCGTGCAGATGGTTTGTTTAACCGTTTTCTCACTAGTGAAGCGTTCAGTTTTTCCACTTACAAAGTTCGCCATGTAAATAGAAAATGCGCCATGACTCTTAAAGGGAATGAGAGATGAGACTCTGATCTGTTTAATGCATGCTATGCTAAAATCACACCCATAACTCACCAAGAGAATAAGCACAACCCTGTTAGACCATGCGCCAAGGCGCAAAGCATATTTTTCCGTCCTTAAAATAGCAAACGTGGATTTAGACACACCCTTAATGCTTTTGTGCCTAGATCGTTAAAATAGATCCCTCTGTGTCTTGTGTAAATAGTGCCGTTTCTTCCACATTTTTAGAAACTTAACCTGATCTTAACCAGGTTGGATTTTTTTGGTTTTATCAATCCAAAACTCACTCTGCATCTCCAAGTCAGGGTTCAAAACTAAGGATTTTTTTTTTCTACTGGCCCCACCAAAACAAAACTAAAACATTCTTAGCCACATATTTTAAATAATGTGTCAAAAATAACATCTATGAATCTAGAATTTAAATATTTAAAAAATGCTAACAAATGTATAATGAGCAGAATTCAAAGTGTTAAGCAAACAAAAATAGCAGTATGGAAAATTAGCAGGTATTTTATTGCAAAACAAAAAGTGGCTGCCTTGCCAAACTGATGGCAAACTGTGCAAAACATCACTATATTTTTTTTGTCATGATGTACCCACGTAAATGTATGCTTCAAAGAAGTTTTCTTTTAGCCTCATAATCTGATGTTGCTGTGTCTTCCAAGTACTTGTTATTACCAGGTTACGAAAAAAAATAACATGCTCGCACAACATCCAATCAGATAAGAAGAACTGAAAAGCAATATGGTGTTTACAACTTCATAGTGAAGGTAAAGGCTTAAAAGAACAAACTGTTTCTCGATTCTAAGACTGTATTTACCCGCTATTGACAAATAGACGCAGAACATTTTAACTTTAGTGACAAGTCAGCCAATCAGGCAAGTAACAATCATGTCTCATGTACCGAGCGTCTCTCACGCTGGCCCCAGGCCATGTGGCAGTTCTTATTGTTGAGTAAAGGGTTAAAACTAGGGCTGGGCAATATGGCAAAAATGCAATCTCGATAATTATTTTCCATAATGAACGATAACGATATATATTTAAGTTGTTAATGCTTCCAGATTTAAAAGAGTATCCCAACAATAGCTGAAGCCACATAAAATTAGAGGGTCCATTAAATGGCATAAGATATTTTTGGCCGATACACTTTATTTCAATAGTTTTTTTTTCTTTATTGTATTTATAGATTGTTATGCATGAAAATACTCACAACATGTGCAAATACAGAAATGCACTGCAAATATAGACCATTTCAATGTGGTCATGTCATTGGCCCATGAACATATTCTGCTTGTTATCAAACTATTTCATAACTGTAACAAGAGGCAATTTGATCATAACTTAATGTTAAAACAGCTATCATAACATTATTAATATGTGGCTCTTTTTAGATTCTTGGAAGCTACATAAATTAAAAACGTAAAACAGGAAATTTGTTGCGACCGTTGTTTTTGTTTACATCCCTCAAAATGGTCTATAGCACAGACCACAATGGAAATGTGTAGGGGGACCCCAAAATGTTTATAGATTGTTTATTAGATTTTAGATGCAAATAGTAAACATCAATTCATCAATCATTGACTAAAAGCATGCATGAAACTACTCACAACACATGCAAATACAGAAATGCACTGCAATTAGCAGATCACAATCAAAATGTATCGAGAAACTTTATAGATTGCTTATTAGATTTTACGGAGATGCACTCCCACTGCTGAATCATCCAAATTGATCAAACATTATAAATTCTTTCCAATCAGAGATATTAAGTCATCTGGTGAAATTGTGTTCATATCACAATATAAACAGTCACTGGCCACTTTATTAGGTACACACAAATTTCTAATCAGCCAATCATATGTCAGTAAATCAATGCATTTAGGCATGCAGACATGGTCAAGACGATCTGCTGCAGTTCAAACTGAGCATCGGAATGGGCAAGAAAGGAGATTTAAGTGACTGTGAATGTGGCATGGTAGTTGGTGCCAGACTGGCTGGTCTGAGTGGTTCAGAAACTGCTGATCTGCTGGGATTTTCACGCACAACCATCTCTAGGGTTTACAGAAAATGGTCAGAAAAAGAGAAAATATCCAGTGAGCTGCAGTTTTGTGGGCGCCAATGCCTTGATGATGCCAGACTAGTTTGAGCTGATAGAAAGGCAACAGTAACTCAACCACTCATTACAACCGAGGTATGCAGAAGAGCATCTCGGAGCGCACAACACCTCCAACCTTGAGGAGGATGGACTACAGCAGCAAAAGACCTTACCGGGTGCCACTCTGAGGCTACAATTCGCACAGGCTCACCAAAACTGGACAATAGAAGATTGAAAAAACGTTGCCTGGTCTGATGAGTCTCAATTTCTGCAGCAATATTCAGATGGTAGGGTCAGAATTTGGCGTCAACACCATGAAAGCATGGATCCATTCTGCCTTGTATCAACACTTCAGGCTGGTGGTGGTGTAATGGGGTGGGAGATATTTTTATTGGCACACTTTGGGCCCATTAGTACCAATTGAGCATCATGTCAACGACACAGCTTACCTGTGTACCTAGTATTGTTGCTGACCATGTCCATCCCTTTATGACCACAGTGTACCCATCTTCTGATGACTACTTCCAGCAGGATAACGCCCCAGGTCATAAAGCGCAAATCATCTCAGACTGGTTTCTTGAACATGACAATGAGTTCACTGTACTCAAATGGCCTCCACAGTCACCAGATCTCAATCCAATAGAGCATCTTTTGAGATGTGGGGAGATTTGCATCATGGATGTGCAGCCGACAAATCTGCAGCAACTGCGTGATGCTATCATGTCAATATGGACCAAAATATCTGAGGAATATTTCCAGTACCTTGCTGAATCTATGCCACAACGGATTAAGGCAGTTCTGAAGGCAAAAGTGGTCTAACCTAGTACTAGTAAGGTGTACCTAATAAAGTGGCCGGTGAGTGTATATTGCAAACTAAAAAATATCTACATTTTTCGAATACTGTGTAGCCCTAGTGTACACAAACACCCACTGGCCCCTTGCTCATCAGAAAAGTGTTTAAAAGTGGACTAAAGAGATGGATTTTAAAGGCAGGTGTAAATAGGAATGTGTCTCTCTCCTCTACTTGTAATCCTATCGCCCAAAACACATCTAAATACAATGAGTAAACATGAAACTATGCTGCTCAGCAGAAGAAAGATTGCGGATCTCTTTGCAGCAGATCTTCATTTGTGTCTGACGAAAACTCTTCTGGGTGGTTTTACACCTTTATGTATAAACTCTTAAGAAGTTCTCAGCTGACAAGAATACCATAATACACAGACATATAACAAAATACATTCCTTTGGATATGTTCCATTCAAAATATACTTATAATTTATAAAGTTCTTTCTCTTTGTCTCTGAAATAATATGAAATAATATCATCTGAACAAAAAAAAAAATAAGGTGGTTTCATATTGTGGTAATTACACTTAAACCTAAACCGATTATTAAACCTAAATAATCAGAAATGTCAATCTGTTCCTTCTTTCTACAAGATATCATCAGAAAGTCGGTGTCGGTGAACAGACTGTGGTGCCATCTGAGGCCGAGACCACTTCTGTGCGCACACACACACACACACACACACACACACACACACACACACACACACACACACACACACACACACACACACACACACACAGCCGCTTTATTAAGGAGCCTCTGCTGAATTGTTAAACAGACTCAAGTACTTCCATATGTGTCCTCAACAAGACTTGCCACCGAAAGTATGAAAGCTGGGTTGAGCAAATTTGAAACAAAAAAAACGAACTTAAAATAACAAATCAGTTGTAACTTCTCATATATTCAGGATTCATGCTGATTATTCACTTGTTAACCAGTTAGATTGACCGTTTTTGTGTTGACTCTGAATTAAACCACATGATTATGAATATTTATGAGCTCCTATTCGACTACTTTTAGGACACAGCCTTCAATCCGAGGCTTGGAGTAAGAGCTGCTGACACAGACTGAATGTTTGTGTTTCTCAGACTCCATTCCCAGCATGCCTCAGCACGCTTTAGAGAGAAGTTGTGACAGCACAGTTCTCTTGTAACTCAGTCTACTTTTTGCTTCAGGGAATGATTTGTTGAAGTTAGAATGGTCGAAACAATCTACACCGACTACTTGAGGGGCCACTAACAGGAATCCCAAAACAAATCCTTGCCCTTTGAACCATGTGCAGGTCTGATCTCCAGTGGGAGTGAATGGAGGAATTTAGGATGCCTGGAATTTCATCAGTGCCACTCTATGACAGACCAACAACCTCCAACATTTCTGCTGCATTTCTCAATCACACCTCAGTAAATCCAAAAGTGCTGGAAAAGATTATTAGTCACATGTTTTAAGATTTCATGCGAATTGTTTTGTATATTGTACACTAATACCGTATGTCAATGTCAAAACACTTACAGGGACACGTTTAAGAACCCACAGTATATAAACTCGACTGCTTTTTGTATTATAATCAGTCTGAAACTGTTTTACAACCCTGAGGAAACAACACAAACAAACTTGCGTTTGAAGCTTCTTGTTTAATTCGAGATTTAAACACAAAACAGTTGATGGAAGAGGATGTTTATAAGTTTTAGACTGTTTTGATTTGTTTAACCTTCGAGCGAAGTTACAAACAAAAGTGATTTTGTTTCGTCTTACCTGTTAGAAGCGGGAAGAAAAATCAGACTCTGGGGGTTCGCGGAGCGGCAAGGCGGATGAACATTTGCGTTTTTGTTTGCGCAAAACGGCGACCGTGATTTGATTCGTCTCGAGCGATCCGGAGTTACATTTCGTTCAAAGTTTTCGGAGAGTTCTAGCTCTAATTGATCACATTCACAGTTCCGGGTTGAATAATGTCCCTCCCGCCCCCTGGAGGAGGAAGTGGAGACCCGACATACTCCAAAAAGATTATGGGATTATAGGACCGAAAAGCGGAGACCCAGAGATTGACAAAAAAACAAAACCTTCTTGTTATAATCACAACACATGTTTAGAGTTTGATACTGTCTATAAATACTGATTTAAGGGACATACCATAACACGTTTCATTATTACTGTTTCAAAAACAAAACAACCATAAACTGTAGAACATTTAACCTACTAGAAATATAGTATTTAACAAAAGTTATTATGTCTATTGTTCATTGACTTAAAATGCTTGTTTCTTTGCTAACAAATGCAATTTCTTTTGCTATGGCTGCTTTTAAACGAAATTGAAAAGCCTTTTTAAAATTCGAATACAACATTAAGGCTGCTTGTTTTTACAAAAAGGTTCATCCATTCATTCATTCTCCTTCGGCTGCGTTCCTTATTTATCTGGGGTCGCCACAGCAGAATGAACCGCCACTAAAAGGTTAATAATTAGTACAAATGTTAAAAGAATTGTTTTTAATGAAGGAAACATTTTTTTAAAGTTATGTCTGACTGTTACCCTCATATAACACTTCTTTAGAGTTTGAGGATCTCTATTGTCTATAAATACTGATTTAAGGGAAATACCATAACATATTAATACTGTTTCAAAAACAATACAACCATAAAATGTAGAACACATACTTTAAATTCAGTAGTTAACAAAATAGTTCTCATAATGTCTCTTTTTCCATTTATTTACTTCCATTTTTTTTTCTTTGCTTACCAAATTCAATTTATTTATTTATTTTTCTATGGCTGTTTCTAAACAGGTAAAATTAGTTGCTGGAAGTAAAAAAAATTTGAAAAGTCTCAAGTTTAAAACCGTCATACAATATTAAAGCCATTTGTATTACCAAAAGGAGCCCTACAACTAATAATAATAATATTAAATAATTAAAGGGATAGATTTCAATGAAGGAAATATAAATATATTTTTTATGTTATGCCTGTTCATTACCCTCATATAACACTTTTGGGATTGGATTAAACATGTACAGTTGAAGTCAGAATTATTAGCCCCCCTTTGATTTTTTTTGATTTTTTAAATATTTCCCAAATTATGTTTAACAGAGCAAGACATTTTTCACAGTGTGTCTGATAACATTTTTTCTTCTGGAGAAAGTCTTATTTGTTTCATTTCGGTTAGAATAAAAGCAGTTCTTAATTTTTATGAACCATTTTAAGGTCAAAATTGTTAGCCCCTTTAAGCTAATTTTTTTAGACTGTCTACAGAACAAACCATCCAAAAACTTGCCTAATTACCCTAACCTGCCTAGCTAACCGAGGTCCAGTTTCACAAACAGGGCTTAGATTAAGCCAGGACTAGGCCTTAGTTAAATTAGGCTATTTAAGCCACATTTATAAAAATGGCCTTAGAAAAATATATTACTGGTGTGCACCTGGAGACAAAAAATGGCACTGACGTATTTTAAGACGTATTACTAAAAGTTATTTTGAGTTGAGACAGCTCAAACATGCAATTTAATCTTGACTAGCCTTAAACCTTGTTTGTGAAACCGGGGGCTAATTAACTTACTTAAGCCTTTAAATGTCACTTTAAGCTGTATAGAAGTGTCTTCAAAAATATAGTCAAATATTTACTGTCATCATCGCAAAGATAAAATAAATCAGTTAATAGAAATGAGTTGTTAAAACTATTATGTTTAGAAATGTGCTGAAAAAATCCTCTCCGTTAAACAGAAATTGGGGGAAAAAATAAACAGGGGACTAATAATACAGGGGGGCTAATAATTCTGACTTCAACTGTATATGTTCAGGCAAACCACTGCAACATGGAATAGTGACTACTTTTTTAATCAAGAAAAACTATTTTAAAACTTCTTACAGTAATACTTATGTTGTTTAAGCTGTTGTTTTGTTAGAAATACATACAATGGTTTTATTAATTTGTACTGTTTTGAGCAACAACAGATTAAAAATACAAAGAAACTGAAATAAACTCCATTCTTTCCAGTGTGGTTAATACGGGTAATTCTCAGATTTCCAATTAGAATTAAAGATACATTTTTAATCAAATGCAGTAATACACAGTAATAACATAGTAACATTACATTAACTCATTAATGAATTGTTGATAACAGCAAAATCCAAGTTTTTTTAATGCAATAAAGGGGTTTAAAAGAACGTGAATAAAAAGTATATATATTTTTAAGACCCAACTATTATTTGGTTTGTTTAATTTTAGACATGCATATAAAATAGTTAACAAAAATGAACAGTTATGACATTGGAAACAAAAACCCAATATTGTTGCCTTTATAATATAATATTGCAGTCCATATGTTCAAACTAGGCCTGTCAAGAGATCTATTTTTTGTCGTATGATATATTGCACCAAAATATATTGAGATAAATGATATTATTGTCATTTTAAGATCATTTTATGCCACTCATTATATAATGCCAAAATGACATTACAATATAATTACAATGCAAGTACACTTCTCCAAAGAACACTTGATATTTAATTCTTAAGAATATTTCATTTAATTGTAGTCATTTTAACAATTTAATAAATAGGCATTGTAATCAGAATGTGAAAACACATATCCTGGGCTAAAATGATGCAGAATTGTTTTTATGTATAGGCGATATATATTGCATCACCAAAAATGATAGAGTTCATGTCCATATATTGTGCGATAAGCTGATATATTGATTTTTAAGACAGGCCTAGTTCAAACGCAACTCAAGTTTTTAATAACTACAGCCCTATTCAAATGCAAGCTGAAGAGAAATGCCTGGATATGCAGGATATGACTCAAGCACCTAGAAGCAGCATGACAGACTCCTAAGGAATTAAAGGGATAGTTCACCCAAACTGAAAATTCTGTCATTTAACTGAACCTTCACAAACCTGTTTCAGTTTTATTTCTTTCTGTTGAACACAAAAGAAGATATTTTGAATAATGCTGGAAATCTGTAACCATTGACTTCAACAAAAAAGGGAAACTCAAAGTTTAGGATCCACTTGAGACAGAGTACATTTTTATATATATTTTTATATCAATAGTGTTTGTAGAGTTGATGGACCCCATTGACTTCCAGAATATCTGTACTACTATAAAAGTTAATATCTAGTGCCACCTGTATTGTTGCCAACATTCTTTAAAATATCAAGTTTTCAATAACAAAAAAAGGTTGGGAACTATGGAAGGTAATTCCTGCCAATTTAAAATAAATCAAATAAACATTGGAAATTAAAATGAAAACCAGATTAACAATTTCATTATAAAACACTGTTCGCAAAATATTTGCCAAAATTGAAATTAAATTATTTAATTTTCATTTTCACTGAGACAACACATTGGCTGTCAAATAGATAAATAAAATTAAATTGCCGATTTAACAATTCATTTTCGCTGCATTTTCGCCTCAAGACTGACAATATTAAAATGAAAAGCTAAACTGAAAAATAAGATGCAAACACAATTTTTAAAAAGCTTGTTATTAATGTTCACGCTATAATAGTAAAACTAAGTTTTCTTTTTATTGACCCTTTTCCATTTTCACTTTCGATTTCATTTTCAACGTCAACCTGTATTGCAAAGTCTACGCTAATCAGTGGGAGGGGCTGAAATTTGCAGAAAAAATGGCAGTTATACTCCATGTAGCTGCAGAATTACACCAGCGTTCAAATATATTCGACAACGACGATTTCATTTTGATTCGAGTTGAAGCAATACAGGATGTACTTTTACACTTTACGGCTCTCACAAACTCCGACATAGATCCAGAAGTTACACGAAATCATCGAGGTTGTACAGTTTTTGCCATTTTACTTCTGTTTTATATATATATATATATATATATATTAGGGCTGGACAATAATTCGATATCAATATATATCGCGATAGAATTTTTTTCAATAACGATGATATGATTTTTAAACCCATTTCCGATATTTCGATATAAATTTGCATATATATAAATATATATATTATTATTTATATAAGATCTTATACATGTATCACTTGTCACTGAATGACGTTCAGTGCTCAGCCGTCAGAAAGAGCGTGATCTGATGTCACTTACGTGATGACGAACAACACAGACACGCTGCCAGCGCTCAGCACAGAGTTGAGTAAAGTTAGCAACAGATTCGCAGATTCGTATTTTCCGGATCAATAACTCATGACCGAAACATTGTTCCTACACAAATAGCACATTTTTTCAACTGTCGCAATGTATACAACCACCTACAACCTTATTTTCCTAAAAATGAGCTTTCCTACGCGCTGGACGCATTATATTGATCTCTATGCGCAGGCGGCAAAGAGTCCGATCCTTAGGGACCGTCTACAAAGAGCAAAACGCAAAAACCAATACTACAAAAGCTGTCAATAACTTCCCTCTAACTCCTTATACTGCCATCAAACTCAGATCACACGTCACTGCTGTCCTGCTGGTTAGACTACATCACTTATTTTTCTAAAAAAACTATTTTGCATATTTTTTATGAATTTTTATTATGAAAAATATTCAATAACTGTACTGTAAATTACTGTATTCTCACCAAATTCAGTTCACACGTCACTGCTGTCCTGTTGGTTATACTACAAAACTTATTATTCTAAAAAACTATTTTGCATATTTTTTATGACTTTTCTGAGAGCTTTATTTATTTGATAGTTTATTTCACATTTCTTGTTTGTATAGGCTAAATACAAATAAAAAGTGAACAAATTTTTTTGTACTGTTTTTATTTAAAAAAAAGTTATAAGAGTCTGGAGGTATTATCGACTTTGCAAATTCACTTTGCAGACATTTGTAGGTACAGACATCCATTGTGTGCGCTCTTGGCAGTTTTTCCTTTCTTTTTAATATTGTCCATATCGATATCGGAATTATATCGTATCGACCGAAATAAAAAAATATATCGTGATATAAATTTTTGCCATATCGTCCAGCCCTAATATATATATATATATATATACATATATACATACATACACATATATATACATGCATACACATAAGTAACTCACACTGTCCCATCCATCAAAACCGTGCTTCTGCCCTTGGGCTTTGAAAACACTCGACGTCACTTAAATACGCTCCTCCCACTAATTAGCATAGGCTTTGCATACAGGTTGACTTTGAAAATGAAAACGAAAATGAAAACTGAAAAGCGTCAATAAAAAGAAAACTTAAATTTACGTTTTAATTTAAACTGTGTTACTATTATAGCATGAACATTAATAACAAGCTTTGTAAAAATCGCTAATTAAATTATATTTATCGATTTGACGGACGATGCGTTGTCACAGTGAAAACAAAATTATTTAATTTCATTTCTGGCAGATATTATGTGATGTGTTTTATAATGAAATTGTAATTCTGGTTTTCATTTTGATTTCCAATGTTTATTTGATTTTGTAAAAAATTGGCAGGAATTACCTTCCATAGGGAACAACTTCTGAGTGAGCAAATAATGAGTAAAACTCAACATTTTCGTTTAACAACACACAAAAAATGAGTTAAAGACCATCCCAATTACAAAAAAATGTCCTTTATTTAATTGGGATTCCAGTAAAGAACAATTCCGGTATTTAGCTGTATAATGACATTTCTGAAAACTGATGAAATTCCCTGGATACCGTAAAAGTGATTCGCCAACCCATTCAATGCACAGGGCTGAACATAACCTCCATGACAAAACTGTTGTAAAGTGCACTGTTGAATTAAGCGAAACAGGAAGAAAAAAAAAAACGCAGACAATCCATCTACTGAAAAACAGAGCAGACTGACATCTAGTACAAAAATAAATGCTAAATACTTACTGTGCCCGAGCGCAAAAATATTATTTCACAGATAGGAGCAGGAAATGATTACTGTTTTTAGCAGGGCCAACTATTAGTGCCACCCACATAATGACATTCAGATTGGACAGCGCATTTTGATACTTTATTTCTTGTCATATCGTGACGTCTTTACTTCCCCTCCAAACCCACATCCTTCTTTGGACAGCTATTCTCATATACAAACATTATGAAGACGGCAACTTACTTGCAGAAAGTATCCATACACATATATAAAGGGGGACAGAATGGACTGAAAACACATCGGGAGTTTTCAAATACAAAATAGCGAAGGGCATCTAATTGAACATTTTTGTACAGAACTTTACGTGCGACCTTTCTGCAGCATTAAACAAGATTAAACTCATATGCAAACACAAAGCAAAACACACCAGAAACAGACATAGTAGGAATGGTTCATCCAACAATTAAAGTACATTCCTTCTCTTTTACTCATGCTAAGAACATTAGTTTGTTTGTTTTTGCATGTAGCACCACTGTAAAGTTTTCACCTGTAGCCTCTTTTGCAACCTTTGCGGTTATTAGGGTCACTTAAAGACACAGTACACCCACAAATGAACATTTGGTGTTCATTTACTCACTCATAGTCCATCTGAGATGTAGATTACTTGCTTTTTATCCAGCAGAAAATTTGTAAATCATTTATAAAATGAAATTATAATTCTAACAGCACTTTGAGAGTCAAAAAAATATATATACAGGCAACACATAATTAATATCCATATATCTTAATGATAGATTGTGGTCTTATAAAGCAAGTAACGTTGTGTGTTTCTTGCTCAAACCAGCTGTTTAATGTATTATTAAGATTAATAGGCATTAATTCTGCTTTGTCTGCATGAATATGCTTTCTTTGACATTTTATGAACTCCAAAGAACCAGATTTGAGTAAATTGTGAGTAAATTAACTGCAAACTGTAATTTTTGAGTGAACTATCCCTTTAACAACCACTTCAGCATGATGAAAACGACATTTTCCCATTGGCTGATTGCTTTAAACTATGCACTGGAGGAACGCTTTGTCAAAAGCATAATTATTCCTCACTTTTCATTAATAATCTGTATGCCAGTTGTGTCTAGATCAGTAAACACACTAATAAAAACAAAATAATGAGGAAAAAGGTGCTACTTTACGACAGGAAGACCATTTAACAAGACAAAAAGACACATCTAGCTGGTATTTGCATCAAACCACTAACCAATTGCTGGTGAATTTCGACTTACTTGTTTGTTGAACATGAAATTCTATACAAAAGCAGTATAAAAACATCAGTTCGGGAATAAGAAAGATGCTTCGCATGGACGTCTGATCTTCATCAGATCAAAATTTAGTAGGGAAAAGTTCATTTGCAGCCAGCCACTTTGGGGTTGGAGTAAATATACACATATAAAAAAGCTTTATATACACACAGAATCAGCTTATAATACATATGGATCTGACACAGAGCCACTCTTTCTTTTTTTTCTCCTTTCAAAAAAAAAAAAAAAAAAAAAGAAAGTCTTTTCAGTACACTACGCTCATATTATGGTGAGTTTGAAGGTCAAAGGTTGGCAACGGGAACGTCAAAAAGGTCACAAAGGCCCTCCGTTTCATCCAGGTTATAGATGTAGTCATGGTCACCCGGAGGAGGGGAAAGACGGAGGAGTGGAGAGAAAACTATGAAAAAAAAAAGAGAGGGGTGATACTGTGGCAAGGTTTGAAACCGTTGCTCGCTTTTCATCTAGCTTTATTGGTTATGATATAATACAATAGTGTTAGCATGACATTGTTTGCTTTCTACACAATCATTGCATCTTTCATTTCTAGTTTAGTAATATACCATGTACAGGAGGCCTGACTTATGATCAGCTTTACCTTCTGATGACATCAGCTCCTCGAGCAAATCTGTACTCATTATTTCTGAGGAGGAAGGAGGAAATATGTGAGAAATATGAAAGCGATTCTTCCTTGTGTTACTAATGTGGTTCAGTCAAGCACATTAGCAGTAGATGATTATGATAAAGGGCGAGCAGGAACAGAGAATGTCAACTTTAAACTGCTTCTCACCTTTAGGGTCAAACATTTCTGAAAGTTCTTTGGGGAAGTCTAGCACTGAGGAAAAAAAGCAAAGTGAAACAGAAAACCAAGTTAGAATCGATTAAAAAAAATAATAATAATAGGACAAACAAACAAAAATAGCAACAAATATGATAACAAAAAGAAAACTCTGGTCTGAATTTTTATGACAGAATCGTTTTCAAGTTTACAGGCACTTACAATCTGAAGGGTCGGTTTTGATTGGTTCAAAAAGCGTTGAGGAATCAGGAAGTGAAGAGCTGTCCAATGAAGCGGATGACTGCAGCTGCTGGGTGTCTGTTGAAGGTGTTGGATTGGCCGTTGTATCTGGGGTGGAGGTGCTTGAAATGTCTGCAAACCCAGAGGGAAATTAAATTGAATAGAATTAATAGTGAATACATACATTAACCTTACAATTAAAGAAATTATGCATCGTTTAACGTTAGAATTAAATTTATCTATGTACAAAACTTCTAAACTTTCTAAATGTACAACTACATTACATATATGATTGTTTTATAATTGTAAATTGTAATACCATTTTTTGAACTGAGCATAAATCCACATTATACAGCAGAAGATTATTTTTAAATAGACATTTTTATATTTCATTTTAGACAACACACTCAAAAGAGTTAAAACTATTCTTTAATTTTTTCTTATAGATCAGAATTAATATTTTTATTATTCTAACAGTAACAAAAACAAATTTCACATTAAAAAAAAATTTCAGTTCGAATTATGATAAATATCTTAATCTTTCCTAAAGACTTAAAAGAAAATCCATCAAAGTGATCTCAGTATGAAATCCTTGTCTAGTACTCCTTAAATTTTTACATTCTAATGAAACATGAGAGGCTTAACAGTGGTGACATGTTGGTGGAGCATCATTGTCCAATTGGTATAAATGAGTTTGTATATATTTACTAATTATAAGTTTAAGATTGGAGGGAGGAATTAAACATTCTATTGCTCTCAGAGAAATTGCTTTTATTGCTGCCTCATTTGCAGTCACATTAAAAGTAAATTTGAATGAAATACTGAAAGTGAATTAAAGTTTAAAAGGTATTAAATCACTTCTTTACTGATGTTTAATTTGTAAATTCTTTCCAGTTTATTCTACCTGTTCTTTTATTGGAATTACACAATGTATAAACAGTGGCCAGGTCATTACGTGATACTGGTGGAGTACTCCTGACTCGCTACTCCAAAAACACCCTAAAGTTGCTCAATAATATTTAGTTTTTGTGACAGTGCAGGCCATGGGAGATGTTCAGTTTCCCTTTCATGTTCATCAAACCCCTCTTGCTGTGTGTATTGGTGCATTATCATTCTGATACACGAAACCACCTTCAGGATACAATGTTTGAACCATTGGGTGGAAATGGTCCTCCAGAATGGACCGGTAGTTCTGCAGTGATGCGTCCACCTAGCATAGGTATTGGGGCTAGAGAATGCTATGATATTGCACCCCAAACCATCACCGATCCACCCCCATGCTTCACTCTGGCCATGCAACAGTCTGGGTGGTACGCTTCTTTGGGGCTTCTCCACACCATAACTCTCCCAGATGTGGGAAAGACAGTGAAGGTGGACTCATTAGAGATATCTCACATAGACTTTCACTGCTGACACCATTGAAACAGGCGTTTGGCATTGCCATGAGTGACCAAAGGTTTGGCTATAGCAGCCAGGCCATATATATTGACCCAGAGGAGCCCCCGACAAACAGTTCTGGTGGAAACAGGAGAGTTGAGATGCACATTTAAATGATGTTTTTTGGATGCAATCCAGGTTAGCACCTGGACGTCTCTTTCAGACGGCTTCCTCTTGCGTTACTCCTGTTGGATGTGGTTCATCCTTCTTGGTGGTATGCTGACATTAGCCTGGATACCGTGGCTCCTGATACATCACAACGACTTGCTGTCTTGGAGCACCAACAATTTGCTTCTATTGAACTCTGATATGTCACCCATAATGTTGTGTGGACAGCAATATTTTAAGCAAAACTTTGCTATTACTCTGATAATTAAACCTTTACACTCTGCTCTTACAGTAGTAATGTACCATGAATGAAGATTGGCCACCAGGCTGGTCAAAATTAGCCATGAAACCTCCAACATTAAATTGGTCAGTGTTTCAGTTTCATTGTCCAATCCCTGTATGAATGCATGTATGCATTTGTGTGTGTGTGCGTGTGTGTGTGTGTGTGTATATATGTTTCTTATTTTCTTAATGTATATAATTATATACAGGGTTCATACACATTTTTACTACTAAAGGCCGATTTATACTTCTGCGTCAAGCGCACGCGTATGCTACGGCGCAGCCTACGCGTGGACGCATAGCCCTTCGCCGTGGCCGTCAGCGTCGTTGACGCGCACCTCTCAAAAAATGTAACACGTACGTGTAGCGCAAGCTCTGTGATTGGTCGGCTTGGTAGCTCTGACGAGAGTGGGCGGAGGTGAGAGCCGCGCGCCCAATGCAGAGAGTGTTTACAAGTGTGGGGTCCCGTGAAGGAGCTCCGGATGGAGACTGTTGTTTTGTGTTTACCTCATGATTAAAGTTGTTGCGAGTCCGCCGATTCCCGCCTCAAAATGAGCGAATTTGAGCCACTTGTACATTAAGGAAGTATTCAGAAAAAATGACAAACCAGCGAAGAAACTCGACACAGAGAAACATAAACACCTACTGCCAGCTAGCGCTTCGTAAGTGTTATTGCAGCGAAACAGAAACAGCGCGCACAAGTATAAATGCACTGCTACGCGCGAGGCTTGCGCCGTGGGTTACGCCGATCACTTGACGCAGAAGTATAAACCAGGCTTAAAAGTCCATGACTTTTACAAGACTTTTCCAAGACTATTTTGAGAAATTTTCATGACTTAATGTTTCATGCAATGTCTACATAGACAAAGCAAAACAATGCCTGTTCAAATTTATTACAACATCTAGTAAAACAAGCAACAATCTATTTAGTTTAAATTTATATTTATATCTATGCAAAATTAATTTAGATAATGCTTACACTGCACTAATAATGTGAGGGTAAGTCATTGGCCAAGAACAGAAAATAAGTAAAGACAACTTTACTTCTTTTCTGTGTTGTCAAGTTTACAGATATCGGTTTTCAATTACTTTTCCAAAACCTTGTGGGTTTTTCAGATTTTCCAAAACGTTTCCAGGCCTGTAAAATGCCATGTCAAAATTCCATGACATTTCCAGGTTTTTCATGACTGTATAAACCTTGTATATAATCACGGTATTTCATCAAAGTATAGCCTGTACTGTACCTGGCACAGTAGGAGGGCCAGAGTTTGTGTTGGGAGGGATGGTGGTTGTGGTGATGGTGGTGCTGCTGGTGGTGGTTGTGCTGGGACTCTGGCAGGTGGAGGCGGGAGACGGTGTACTGTTAGCTGTGGGTTTGGTGGGTGCAGCAGAGGTAGTTGAAGCGGGAGTGGACAGGTTTTGAAGCATGTCGTCTGGCGGAGGCACAGGCAGAACCACTGGAGAGGAACTAGAGGGGTCTTTATTCACCAGGAGGACCTCGATGGGGCCTGCAGAGCTCTTCAGGTGAATCTGGTACTTTTTTTGTCCATTGACATGCTAATAAAATAAGAAGGTGACATGTTTGTTGTTAAAACATTATGTGAAATGTAAATGAATTGTCATATTTATATGTATATATCAGGTTAGGGTGATTCTAACATTGATATAGTGTTAATATTAGAACTATATTAGGAACTATAGAATATAATTACAGTAATTGTTGGTAAGACATTGCATTTCAATTTACACTTGTAAAAGTATTCAGTGGGTTTCATACAATTATTATAGAAACATGGAACATTACTCAACATGGAAATGAGGTGCTATGTGTGGTTCTACCTATTACTTTTGTTTAATATAATTGCACGACATCATGGATGACCCTGTGTAATTTCAATCCAATTAAATCTAACTATTTACTAAGAATGCTTCAGATATTGTTTTACTAAACATTAAATTTACACCTGCACTGCTGTCCTCAGAGAACAAAAACCTGTTTCAATACAAGTTTTAACAGGGCTTGAAATTGCGACCGTTTTGGTCGCATATGGTCGGCCGAAATTGTATCTTTGCAACCTCAAAGTATATTTGGGAACATTTGTGCTAGTGCATAAAATTGTTGCCGTGCGACTGGTTTTCACTGCTTTTGATCTCAAAACCGCTTCAATTGGTCCACCGTTTTTATGTTGTTAAATTGAAAAAAAAGGACTGGGTGTGTTTATATCACCCCAATATGAGTCTATACACTATACCTACACATATGTCTGACCAAATAACTTAAAAAGTAGATTTTTCACCATAGGTGCCCTTTAAGACAGTCATCCTGTCAACTTTCTACAGTAAACAAATCCCACAATGCTTGCCCCGCCTTCAAGCTCTTCTGATTGGCGCACTGCTCTAGAACTGAACGCGAATGAGTTGGTTAATATCAGCTGTCAATCATTCAGTCAGCGCTTTCTACCTTCAGGTGACGGGGAGCTAAAGCCGTGAAAATGTAAAGCGCTGAAGATGAGAGAATGAAAATCACACTGACAGATTTTGTTTTAGAAACCACCTAAAGTTACAAATAATGGCACATTTGATTAGTGATACACTTTTCGAAGTGTGGATAAGACTCCTAAAGCCACTCACTGCAAAATGTGTGACTGAGTTTTCAGGTGTTTGTCACTGAATCTACACATTTTAAGCATGGGATGTTCTGCTTAACCTTTCATTTATTTGTCAGGATGATTTCAAATGCACTAAATCTTTTAATACAAAACGTGTAGTAACATAATTCATGGTGGGTGCGAGTAAATGTTGGCTGGCGCGACTACATTTTTAAAGTTAGGAGCACCAGTGCTACTAAGCAAAAAAGTTAATTTGGAGCCCGGTTTATAAATATTTATCATTATAAATACCCTCAGATCTGTGAATTGTTCATCCTCTCAGAATGAGTTTTTCATGTTTTAACAATAAATGTGTAGTTTAAAACAATTAACTGTCTGGTTTCTACAAGGTACTTTCAATCTGCATTTAAATTAAAAAAGAAATTTGACATTTATAAAGACAAAGATAAATATGAACTGATGAGAACTGCGAAATATATATGAAAACACACAGAACTTACAGATTCAGGCACAGGAACTTCTAGCTGTGTTCCTGAAGGAGCTCTGATTGCTAGAAGAGTGTCACCTAGTGGCAAAAAAAAAAAATACAGAAAACTTTCTTCATTCTTTCATCAGAAAACATTAATATATGCAAACATATACAGCATTATGAGTGGCAATATTTATCGTTCTGAAAACATTGCAGCTTTTTTGGGTGTCTGAATGGAAAAACCAACCTTTGAAGCAATTGCAGAGATCTTGATGTGTTACATATGCCAGAGTGTGTCAAGTTAAGGACCTACAGCAAATGTAACTGTCACTATTAGAGGCATTTTAACGTATTGAAGGAGCTTAAAATGAAAAAGAATAGATCAAAAAATTAAACATTTGCTGTGTGAATTTACTATCCCTCAGGCCATCTAAGATACAGGTGACTATTTCCTTGAGTAGAACAAGATTATTAACTTAAAATGTTGTCCTTGGAAATCAATAAAATGTAAATCAACAGCTACCGGCATTTTGGCAGTTAAAGGCAACATCCACAGGCATAACTAAATTAATATCCAGGGCTCCTGATACAAAACTAACATCTTACAAAGCAAAATGAAAACACTTTTTACGACCTTTTTACTTTAAATCCACAGCCTTTGTAGCTGGGGTGCAACGATTCAATCTACTCACGGTTCAGTATGTATCACCGTTTTAGGGTCACGGTTTCGGTACGGTCTGTGCTACGCTCAGAAAAAAAAAATGCCTACAGAACAATACAAAGAACAATAAACATATTTATTGGTTAACAAACACCTGACAATGCAACAGCTTCACATGTGACTGTAGATTTGCATGTTCTTGCATTAATTAAAGTAGGGCATTTTGAAAACTGTATGCTCAAATAAATTGCTTAAGAAAATAAGCTTAAATTTCCCCTTCTTCTATTTTACATCTTGACTCAAAAGTCTCAAGCAATTATGCAGATAATAATTGTCAACGCATTTTAATAATTGAGCACTTTAAACTATTGATTACTTCTGTTTACATTGTGCTCGCACTACCAAGGCAACGACGCACCTTTATTTATGATTTCTATATGATTTTATTATGATTCCAGAGAGCTCCGTTTCACTTAGCACCATCGGAGTGAATGAAAGCAAAGAGCATCGGCTCTTCTCTCTTAATTTAGCGGAAACAGTACATTGGGAAGAAAACTTTTCTTAGCAGACAACGGTTAAACAGAGTAGCGGGAGTGTGGAAGATCACCCAGATGAGCGGGACTGAATTGACAGACCTGTTGTATGTCTGACCTCTATCCGCCTGTTAGCGACCACTGATCTAGGCTATCTTTGCAAAAACAACAAAAAACGGCATTCGTTATGTTTTTGTGTCTGTCTGAATTCATATTGAGTGTCTGTTAAAACACTGACAGCAATGGGCTATCAAAGTGCAAACGCGCTGTGCATTTGCGCTTTATCTCCTTCTCTTGCCATACTGAAACACACAGAAACTCCACAGGCACACACCGACACGTGAGGAAACGAGATGTCAACAACACATTTACAAACTAAGAGGTGATTGGACAGGTCTTCGCAAGTGCAATAGATGGGAAAGATAAACAGAAGCCAATAAGTGAATTACCAGTTTGTAAACATTCAGGATGCGACCGCAGCAAGGTTTCAAAAAAAAAAAAAAAAAAAAAAAAAAAAAAAGCACAATTATTCGGCAAAATTAACGTCAAAGCAAGTGGCATTCATCTGACAGGTCCAGTTGCGATAGCACCCTCCCAATGGATATTGGATAACACGAAATGGCCAAGCATCCAGCCCCAAATATACAACCATCTCATTGAAACTCCAAGTGATTTTACAAGAGAGAAGTTAAAGGCCTACAAGTCTTAGGATGCCTACAATTTTGTTCTGTGTGGTCATGTGCAAGAAATAATGTTCCATGATTACCAAATTCAAAACTTTGTAGTGCTAAAAACCGAGGATCTGCCTAGACAAAGACAAAGAAAGATGGAAATGAACAAGGCCGGGGTAATCATCAACAAGCAAAACAACTGCATTCTGACAGCGAACTGCACCTGTACTTCAGGGTTTGTGAACTTACATTGTTACATTTCATTCTAAGCATTCAGTGTCCGCAGTTTAATTCACCATATTTAACTGTTTTTGCTGAAATCATTGCTGAAATCAAACACGAGTAATGTGTATGATTCAGCACAGCATGAACTGACCTGATATCAAATGAGAACTGCAGAGTCCAGCATTTTAATTAGGTCCTCACTCCATTCAGCTCTTATGATGGCTGTTAGCCAAAGACGTCTGCTGTTAGCATTAAAAGCAGTGTGGTGTACGGTAAAATTTAAGTTTTTTTATTTTTTTTGGCATCCTACCGCACAACACGACATGTTTGCTATTGCAACTGGTCTTTTTTTTGCAACTGGTATGCACGGTTGAACCCGTGTGATGTAGGTTGGTAATTCCCCTATATTAGTAATGCATATTCTACCGTGGATCACAGGGTGCACCGAACCGTGGGAGAACAACGAGACGATACGTTTTTTTTTTTTACAGAGAACCGTTGCATCCCTATGGCTCATCCATAGTAACATACAATAATATTGTTTTGCCTGTGTATGTTTTTTGACTCTCAAAGTTAAAGTGCATTTTACTAATCACCAAGGTTACAGCTAAAAAACATCTTTAATGATTCACTGGAGAAAACAAATGTCACCTACATCTTGGGCACACAATGAGCATGATTAAATTAACATTTAATCATTTTTTTAGGTGAAGTGTTCCTTTAAACACGGCACAGTGAGTACACCATGCAGAAAACAAAAACTGAAAGAGGCATCTAGAAGGATATGGGCTGTTTAGGGAGTCGTCTGTCACGTTCTTGATGCTCTGCTGAACCCAAACTCTCTGCTGGTCCAGTTCATGTTCCCTTCTGTCCAGATCCTCTAGTTCCAACTTGAGATCTATCAGCTTGTCTGCAATCTCGCGCGTGTTGCAACCCGGACCAACACCCCTACAAACGAACAAAAATAGAAACAGACATTTAGATCAGATGAATTAGTTGACATCGAAGCAGATCTGTTTCTAAAACATAAATAGCCAGGACATAATAAAGACATTCGTTTTAAACAGATGTCTCACAAGAGCAATTAGAAGTACTTTTGTGGCGCTCTCTTAAAATAAACCTCAATTATCTGGCTAGTTTAGAATGTAGTATTTCAAATTACAATAATAATAATACAAATACTGCTGCCATTCGAATTTAAAATGATTTTAAGACGGCACTTATTTGATCAAAAATACAGTAAACTAGAAAAGGAAAGTTCCTGGACAAACTTAATGGTGGCTTGAGAAAGTCTAGTCTGAAAGTTTGAAGTGGTTTTAAAGTTTAAATCATTGAAGTAGTTTAAGAAGTTTGAAACAGTCATAACTATGTTAGCATGTAGCATACTAGCATCTAGTATGGATTGGCATGCATCTTGCTAGGCTGTTGAAAGGGGGTTCTGAATGGTTGCTAAGGTGTTGCTAAGTGGTTGCTAGGTTGTTCTGAATGGTTGCTTAGGTGATGCTAGGGTGTTCTGAGTGGTTGCTAGGCAGTTGCTAAGGTGTGGCTAGAGTGTTTTGACTGGTTGTTAAGACGTTGCTAGGCGGTTACTAAGGTGTTCTGAGAGGTTAGCTAGGGTGTTCCAGGTAGTTGTTAAGGTGTTGCTAGGCGGTTGCAAGTTGTTGCTATGCCGTTAATAGGGTGTTGCTAATGCGTTGCCAGGGTTTTTTATGTGGTTGCTAAGATGTGGCTAGGGTGTTCTGAGTGGTTGCTAAGACATTGCTAGGCAATTGCTAAGGTTTTGCTAGGGTGTTCTGGGTGGTTGTTAAGGTGTTGCTAGGCGGTTGCTAATGTGTTTTAGGTTGTTGCTAAGGTGTTGCTAGGTCATTGCTAAAGTGTTGTTAGGTAGTAGCCAGGTGGTTGCTGAGGTGTTGTTAGGCGGTTACTAAGGAGTTGCTAGGCGGTTGCTAATGTGTTTTAGGTTGTTGCTAAGGTGTTGCTAGGTCATTGCTAAAGTGTTGTTAGGTAGTTGACAGGTGGTTGCTGAGGTGTTGCTAGGCGGTTGCTAAGGTGTTGTTAGGCGGTTACTAAGGAGTTGCTAGGTGGTTGCTAAGGTGTTGCTAGGTAGTTTTTAAAGCGTTGCTAGGTCGTTGCTAAGGTGCTGCTAGGTGGTTGCTAGGGTGTTCTGATTGGTTGCTAGGTGCTTGCCAAAACATTGCTAGGTGGTTATTAAGGTGTTGCTAAGGTGTTCTAGGTCATTGCTAAGATGTTGCTAGGGTGTTCTGATTGGTTGCATGGAAAAAATTTTATTATGATATATTTCTTAATTTTGGTCGATACGATATAATTCCGATATCGATATGGACAATATTAAAAAGACAGGAAAAAACTGCCAAGAACGCACACAATGGATGTCTGTACCTACAAATGACTACATCTGAAAAAGTCTATAATACCGCCAGGCTCTTATAATTTTTTTTAAATACAAACAGTACAAAAAAATAAAATTAATGTTCACTTTTTATTTGTAATAAGCCTTTACAAACAAGAAATGTGAAATGAACTATCAAAAAAATAAAACTCTCAGACTCAACTTATATATATATTATAGGTGGGCATAGATTATTTTTTTTAATTTAGATTAATCTCGAAATTAATCTAGATTGATCTATACTAAAATGGCTCATTTGAGTTCTGCCGAAGGCATTCAGAATATGTGTGCTACCCAAATAATAAGTCATTGAAAACGGGTTTCTCAAGCCAGGTGGTGCATTAGACCAGGGGCTCATCTCCTGTTTCCAAAATGCATCAAAAACTGCTTGAGAAACTGTTCTACTATGATAATTGGTGATGAAAAGTAATTTTGTTCAATAAGATGTACTTGTGTTTACTAACTGTCTATTCGGTTAAACATGAATGTTGAACTGTAGGCCTACATAAGCTCCAAACAGCGATTTCATACTTGCTTTTGATCTACGTACATACAGAAAATGTATTTTCCGACAAGATCCACACAGGCGGCTGTCAGTAAAGGACCGCACACACACACAGACGCACACACCGCGAAATGCGCAAGTTTTTTTTTTCTTTCCATTTGGCCTGCGTTATTAAATTCCATAACACTCTCACCAGTCCTTACTCCTTATTTGCGTCTAACTGCCGAACTGCAGTTAAAGTCAGGCATCCTGTTGATTTGATTCAGAAGGGCACTGTTTTGTTAGACGGCTCACCGGCCAGGTATACATCCACGCTAAAATTTCAAGGTGAAAGTCATCATAGCTTGCGTAAAATAGACCCAGCTAGACCCGGCGATATTTTTTTATCGCGTGATAAGAGTCTCGCGTTAACGCAGCTCGTTAACGCCGATAGCGGCCCACCACTAATTTAAATCCTACACGGCGCCTCATAGCCATCTGTGTTTGCTTCATTGCCTTCTCTTCGTGAGTTGACAGGTTGGCTTAAACTTTTATGTTGCCTCATCTTCCGACTCTCAGTATGTTTTATCAGGAGTAACTGCTTCAAATGGTGAAACAGATTTGATGTGTTCCCGCTGCTAGTCGGCACCAGTCTCTGGCACAATTTGCAGAGCACCGAACCTATAAGTTTATCTGAACTTTAAAAGCCGAACCACTTCCACACCACTGCATTAGTCTTTCCTCTCTTATATCAACTATTTCGTCTGCATTCTTACTTGTGTGAGCTTGTTCATTTACATCTGCATTCAGGGCACTCGTTTTGTAGCTAAAACTTTGTGCGACGGTCACAGAGCTTAACCAACTGCTGTGCTGCTGAGCGCTGGCAGCGTGTCTGTGATGTACGTCATCACGCTCTTTCTGACGGCTGAGCACTGAAAGTCATTCAGTGACAAGTGATACAATGTATAAGATCTTACGTACATAATAAAAAATATATATGCAGATTTATATCGAAATACCAAAAATGGGTTCAAAAATCATATCACCGTTATTGAAAAAAAATCTATCGCAATATATATTGATATCGAATTATTGTCCAGCGCTACGCTAAGGTGTTGCTTGGGGGTTGCTAGGGTGTTCTGAGTGGTTGCCAGGCGGTTGCTAAGATGTTGCTAGGGTGTTCTAGTCGTTGCTAAGGCATTGCTAGGTGGTTGCTAGGGTTTTTTGAGCTATTGCTAGTCGATTGCTAGTCGATTGCTAAGGTGTTGCTAGGCGGTCGCTAGGTGATTGCTAAGGTGTTCTGACTGGTTGCTGACATAAATTAGCATGGTTAGAGTATGAATTAGCATGTTGCTAACATGTTTCTAGCATAAATTAGCATGTTATTAGCATGTTCTGAGTGGTTGCTAACATAAATTAGCATGGTTCGAGTATGAATTAGAATGTTGCTAGCATGTTTCTAGCATAAATTAGCATGTTATTAGCATGTTCTGAGTGGTTGCTAACATAAATTAGCATGGTTCGAGTATGAATTAGAATGTTGCTAGCATGTTTCTAGCATAAATTAGCATGTTATTAGCATGGTTCTAGTATGAATTAGCATGTTGCTAGCATTTATCTAGTATAAATTAGCATGTTGTTAGCATGAATTTAATATGAATTAGCATGTTGCTAGTCTAATTAGCATGTCGTTGGTATGTTTCTAGTATGGATCAGTATATTGCTAGTATGAATTGGTATGTCGTTAGTATGTCCAATGTAAAGTCAATGGCAGTTTTTTTTACAATGGAAGTCTATCGGACAGTTGCTAGGGTGCCGTAAGTGGTTGCTAGGGTATGGCTAGCACGATGAAAGGTCATCAGTGATTGGCAGATTGGTAGTCTGAGTTAAATTAGCACAAATTTAAGTCTGTATAACAGTCTGGCGCAAAGTTATGAGGTCACAGAATATGGTCCAATGTTAAGTCAATGAGACTTTTCCAAATTTTCCGGGTCAGTTTTCGGAAAACTGTAAGTCAAATCAGTTGGAAAGGATATAGCAGCTTAATTCAGTATAGTTTGGAGGTTTGGAGTTAGTTTGGTGGTTGTAGTATGAACGGTTTAGGAGGAGATGCGTTCTTAAAATAGAAGACGGAAGAACAGTAAGTTTATGTAGTATAACAGTATGTTGGCTTTCTCAACCCACAATAAATATTACAGGAAATATTATTACAATGTACAATAGATATTATACTAATAAAATGTAATATAAATCAATATAATTATTTGTAAATTAGTTGACATGATTCTTCAGAAATATTCTTTTGTGTTTTGTGATATTTAATTTTATAATACTGTATTATCTTTTATGTCTGACCAATTTAACACTTCCTCACTGAATTAAATCCCCCCTACCCCAAAACCGTACTGACCCCAAATCTAGTATATACAAACTACTTTATAAAATAAAATAATATTACTAATATATTACAACAATTATTTTAAGATGATATTTAAAAGCTTAAATCATTAACTACTAAGTTTATCGATATAAATTAAACTTTATAGATGTCCCAATTTGTATCCCAATTGTCAGAAATACATTAATACTTTAAAATATAATGCAATTTAAAATAATCCCTAATTTATATATTTATTTCACAAATATTCTAGCTATAGCTAAACTTTTTGAAACAGACACTTAATTGTATTTGCTTTGTAAAATGTTAAATGTTCATATAAACATTTAATATGCTTTCTATTAGGGTTGGACCAATAAACAATATTATATTGGATCGCAATAAAATTCATGTCAACAACGATTATAAGCTCTGGACATTTTTACTCGATATTGACCCTAATCACCAAGGATCAGCCAGTCACACAGCAGATATATGCAACAGCAGGAATCTATAATTGAGTTCATATTAGAGATTAACCGAAATTTTGATCGCTGAAAACTATCGGCCGAAAATAGATCATGCTGCGTCACCCAGTATTGTTTAGCACCTTCGTTTCACTTTCCCGTCAGCAGTATCCGCCTTCAGTCATGGTTGGGATACTCTTTTAAAAGTGGAAGCATTAACAACTTATATTGTAATATATATCATTATTGTTCAATATAGAAAATAATCATCGAGACTTCATTTTTGCCATATCGCCGAGCCCTACTTTCTATTAAAACAAAGTCACTTTTGTGAATTTAATTGAATGCGAAACCAAACAGGACATTTTTTGACCAATAATATTATTTCTGTATCTATGCAATAATAAGCAGAGAGACTTGAATAAAAACCACTGACCCCATTACATTAAATATTATAAAGCTTCATATTTTTGCATAATTAACATTAAAATTACATAATAGAAAACAAGACAGCTGAACTTAGAACTTGGTAGTAGGGCTGCACAATATATTGTTTCAGCATCGATATTGCAATGTGCGCATCTGCAATAATTACATCGCAGGATTTACAATGTTGAAACTGGATTATAGTTGACCAGGCGCCACAAACCACAGGATTTTTAGTCACTGCTAAGATTATCCATAATAAAGTGAAGGTTTATCATTTGCATACGTCTGTGAATGAGCATTTCGAGATTTAATTTCATTTAATTATTTATACAATGAAGATGATACAATGTTAACTTACATGTACAAAAAAATGCATTTCTTAG
Organism: Danio kyathit; assembly: GCA_903798195.1. Taxonomy (NCBI): domain Eukaryota; kingdom Metazoa; phylum Chordata; class Actinopteri; order Cypriniformes; family Danionidae; genus Danio; species Danio kyathit. The sequence goes on along the minus strand of LR812543.1, from coordinate 21,036,952 downwards.
AATTTTTTGTGTATTGTTTTGTGCGCAAATAGGTGCATTTCAAACCTAAAACAAGATTATTTTGCTTGTTTTGACCCTTTGACTGCCCCTCTACCAAACCGTTGACCATGTTTTTACCATTTTAAATAATGACTGTTAAAATCTTTTTAAAAATGGTTTACACCCACAGCATTGCTGGTTTACCAAAAAAAACATCAAACAAACATCTGGTTGCACTACTAGATTGGATTTTGGTTTTATTGTTAAAAAAAAAAAAAAAAAAAAAGATATTAAATAAGAATTTGAAATGTTTTATGGCATACTTCAAAAAAGATGATTTAGTATTTAAAAAATGTTTTATTTTGAATATTTTTTTAAATAAATGTAGATTTTTACAGTATATGCATTAATTCCACTACTTTTACCATAATCCAACATATCAACCATTTGGTAGAGGCTGATATTTTAGAAATTACAGGATGTGTTGAAAAAAAAAAAATGCACTGAGTGTTAACTAGCGACATTAGGAGTTACGAAATGCAATCCAAACATTTTTTTTCTTGGTGGGGTAGTTAAAGGGTTAAGAAAAATCTCACTTAATTTTGACTTATTATTTCTGAAATAATATTATTTCTGATCTATATTTTTTTTTATATTTAGACTAGAGACAAGGCAACCCAAAGTAATTTACATTGTGATTACTTAATTTCTGTACCTAAACACTTGTTAGACTATAGAAAGTCAAGCAGAGAATTCAAAGCATCTGGTAAAACTGTATTCATATTGCAATATTTATCGAAAAAAAAAAAGCATTTTCCAATATTGTGCAGCCCTATTTGTTAGTAGGCATGGGCCGGTATAAGATTCTGCCGATATGATAACTTTGGATAACAATATCAGTTTCACGATATTGTGATTACTGCTCTAAAATATATTCTTTTTAAAAGTAAAAAAAACAAAACAAAATTCCCCTTTAAACACAAAATATTTTATTTTGAGAAACATTTATAATATTTTGAAATAGTAAACATGTCAGGCTAAATATTTCAAATAAATCATTGACTTCTGCGGTCTTCATTAGTTTCTAAAACACAGATTTCTTTAGAATTTAAAATGGCGTCTTTGGAGATCTTTTCTGCTGAAGATATTGTTGTCCTATAAAACTAAAATAAATAAATAAATAAAAACTTACATATCCCTTAGGAACGGTAGAGCAGAAAATTTTGGCGGTTTTAAAATGGTTAACCTTAAAAACAGTTATCGTACCATGCCTATTGGTAGCCTACTAAAATATATTGATGCAAAAATCTAATAGAACAGTGACCAACAAATATAGGAGTCAGTATATTTCACACGAAAGCTTCTGCATCTTACTTCCACTGGATGCTGTTTTTGGATTTCTTCTCGATGAGTCCAATGCCTTCCAAAACATTGGTGATGTCATAGATGCGCCGTTTCTGCCTTACAGCCAAAGTATCTGCAGCCTAAAATCACATTCAACAGAACAAAGCACATTATTAAATATATATAGTTGTTATTGCATATTGAAAATGTTTTGTATACCTAATCCTAAAAACACCAGTTGACTTAAAAACACTTGATCATTTACAAATGTTTATGTGACTTTAAAAGTTAGTCATATTGTGAAAGACTTGTCTGGTCACCATTCACTTGCAGTGCATCTTAATTCAATGCAAAGAAAGTGAATGGTGACCCGAGGCTGTCATTCAGCCTAACATCTCCTTTTGTGGTCCCACTAAAAACTAATGTTCGGAACAAAAATGAGAGTGAATATATATCTACAAAACGCTTATTTATTTAAACTGTCCCGTTAAAACTAATATAAGAGACAAAAATAATCAGGTTTGACAAGCAACCAAACTAGATGCGGTCAACTTCCAGTAGCGCCTGCGCAAATCTAAACTCCCTCAAACAACATAGGACAACTCAAACCAACATATTTGCATTCTAATACATTTTTTACGTATAAAAACCAGGTTTGAACTCCAAAGCATGCTGTGAAACTCATCCACCATTCTCATAGGCCTAAACTACCCAAAACTCCAGAGCACGTGCTTGTTTTGAAGGCTTTTGTTTGAGTTTTCAGACCGGATGGAAACTACTTTTTGCACAGCAAATAAACTCCGGAGTACAACAACAAACACCGGAGCGGATTATAAAACTGCCGACTGCAGTGACATTACATTTGCAACCTGTTAGCTGACTAGTCTAAGTTAGTGAAGGAGCTAGTGTATTGTCGTGGGAGTTGAGTGCGGGGATGTGCGTGCACGCGACCCCCTCCTCCCTTAGCACAGCAACTTTTAGGCAACTTTTATAAGATCTGTATATTATCTGTATGCATGCACACGCTTCAAAAGATAAATGCGGTGCATGCGCTGTGTGTCTCGCGAGCTCGTGTGTGATATTGAATAGCTATATAGGTGATGAGCAGATGTCGTGCTTACAGCTTTCAGATCCAGCACTCCGTCCTTCGCTTCCTGCAGTAGAGTCACAAATTTGGTGGTGAGCAGTCCGAGACTTTTCTCGTGGCGACTGGGGGTCTGCGGCTGCAGCGACTCTCCCATCGCTCCCAGTTCGTTTCTTCCGGTTTCTAAATCCATCAGGATGATGTTTAAGTATTAATAAATCCCCGCAGTTGTGTTTATGGTTGCATAAATAACGCTTTCTGCTTGGTATATCGCTGACAGCACCGCTCCTGCCGCGTAAACGCTCGCTTCCCGTCAACGACCGGCGATTCGCGAACCATGGACGGGAAAGTTGTCCTCGAAATGAGGGAGCTGCGACCGCTGTTCGGGGTCTGGTCCGGTTTGGGACACGGGTCACCCGAACCCAGATGGCCTAACAGAACAGGAGGTCTTACGAGCACCAGAGCTGAGCTGCTTGAATGACTGAAGCCGTTGAAGGCGCGGTGCATCATGGGATGACCTGATAAAAAAAAATTGGAGGGTTCCTGCATTGTGCCAAGCGGCCTGAGGGGGGCGGTAAAAGTGGCGACGTTGAACTGAAACGACCATGTGGGGGCCACAGACACCGGTTTTTCTCTTTGTCGTGTGCTAAATTGAAAAATGCAAAGTTGTCTATTCGCAGATGTTGTCGTATTTGAATAATTAACCCTTAAAAATCGCAATCTATTTGCTGATTTTCTCTTGTATTTTTACATCAACTTTTATTTTGTCTTAATTGTTTTATCGATAGATAGATAGATAGATAGATAGATAGATAGATAGATAGATAGATAGATAGATAGATAGATAGATAGATAGATAGATAGATAGATAGATAGATAGATAGATAGATAGATAGATAGATAGATAGATAGGCATATAGATTAATCAATTGACTGACAAAGATCAGTTATAGATTTAGATATAGATGCATGGACAGAGAGGGAAACAATGCGATAGGCATATAGATAGACAGATAGATAGATAGATAGATAGATAGATAGATAGATAGATAGATAGATACATAGATACATAGATACATAGGCAAATAGATTAATCAATTGACTGACAAAGATCAGTTATAGATTTAGATATAGATGCATGGACAGAGAGGGAAGGAGAGGGAAACAATGCGATAGGCATATAGATAGATAGATAGATAGATAGATAGATAGATAGATAGATAGATAGATAGATAGATAGATAGATAGATAGATAGATAGATAGATAGATAGATAGATAGATAGATAGATAGTCAAACAGATGATTGATTGACATATCAGATATAGATTCATAGATGGATACAGAGAGGGAGAGAGAGAAACAATAAGACTGATAGATAGATAAATAGATATTTTAAAAAATCTGAAATAAATATAGAGACATACATATTTGCACAAACCCTCATCCTAACCTTGCAAATTGCTTAACTACACTGTAACAAGAACAACTTAAAATATAGTGTAACCAAATGTAACTGTGTAGGATTGGTCATTACTTAATATATTTATTTTGAGCCGTCAGGCAAGGCGTGCCATCTGAGTGTTCAGCAATTTAAGTGGGAGGGATCGGTGCTTTAGTATCTGAGTTTGTATGTAAACCAAGCACAGTTAAGAGCCGGACAGCAGTCAGCATGCTGGGCCTTTTGATACTGGTGTGGATATGCATCGTCCTCCTCTTCCTTTTCATCCAGATCCCGAGGCCTAAGAACTTTCCTCCAGGACCTCGTCCTCTGCCATTATTTGGGAATTTGCTGGAGCTCAACATCAACAATCCTTTGAAAGACTTTGAGAGGGTACTGTGCTACATTCTTCATTTAGCCTGTCATTAGTTAAATCTGAAAAAAAAAACGCACACACATTAAAATAGCAGCATAACATTCTAATATTGCTTTCAAGAGCTGACAGTTTTATAATATAACATTTTAGCCTGACTGAGGTCTTAACGGTAAACTTTTTAGCTCGCAGATCGCTATGGAAATATTTACAGTCTGTACTTTGGATCAAAACCATGGGTGGTTCTGAATGGTTTTGAGGCTTTGAAGGAAGCTCTGGTTACTAAGGCTGTGGACTTTGCAGGACGCCCGCAGGACCTCATGGTCAACCGTATTACAAAAGGAGGCGGTGAGTCTATTTAAAAATGAACCTTTACTCTTATACCTCTACACAGGCTCTAGTTAATCAATATCCTTTTGAGGTTGCTGGTGTCTTCTTTACATAGAGTTCAAAGAGCAATTTCAGTCTTATCTAACATTACAGTACCAATCAGACCCATAAATGACTTATATATTATCACAGGTGTCATTCTGTCTGACTATGGTCCTGGTTGGAAAGAACACAGACGCTTTGCTCTGATGACCCTAAGGAACTTTGGCCTCGGGAAGCAATCCATGGAAGAGAGAATTCTGGGAGAGGTTTCACACATTATTGATAAATTGGAAAAGAGAGTTGGTAATCATTTTGTAACATTTTTTTGTATTTTAAAACAAAAGCTTGAAATGACTTTAAGATAAATGTACACTGTGTCTGTGCAGGAACCGCTTTTGATCCTCAAACTATGTTCCACAATGCTGCATCAAATATTATCTGCATTGTTCTGTTTGGGTCCCGTTATGATTACGAGGATGAATTTCTTAAGCTTTTCATTCACCTCTACACAGAGAATGCAAAGATTGCTAATGGACCATGGGCCATGGTGAGACATTTTTCAGTTCATCATTTAATGTAATCAAGTACACAAAGAAAAAAATATTAAGGGTAGTTTAGGGACCACACAGATTAATCAAAATATTACTTACATGCAATGGTGTTGCTCCCACCCCCACTCCCCAAAAAAGATTATTAATTACTGACCTTCATGTTGTTCCAAACCATCAAGTCCTTAAATCCAAGAGCTCCCAGATCCTCTATAGACAGCAATGGTCTCGACTCATTCAAAGTCCAGAAAAATACGATCAGTTCTTGTAATTGACATGTACGATGAAGAAGAGAAAAGACCAAACGTTGCAAACTTTGACAAAGACCAAACTGTTAAGGCAAGAGACTGGGTCAGAATGTGTCAAAAATGCCAAGGCTTGTGATTTGCTCCCAGTCTGTAGTGGTGAAAATTCACAAATATTGGTCAAGAATTGGCAGACCACAACCCAATGAGATGTTATTGAGTCTACAAGAGCCCTCAAGGTCTCTTGAGGGATCTGGCACCAAGATGTTAACCACAGATCATTCAAGTCCTGTAGGTAGCAAGACGGAGCTACAATAGATTGAACATATAAATCAGATCCCAACAATGTTCAGTTGGATTGAGATTTGTAGGTCAGGGCAACACCTTCAATTCTTCATCATGTTCTTCAAACCATTTCATTTAACATGAACTAGAAGGTATACTCTGGCACAAGTCACACAGTGTTGCAATCAAGTTTATGGGAATTTCAACCGGACCTTGTAGGAGAGGAAGAAGATTGCCTCGTCACATGAGTCCTCCTTTTTAAAATTGTACATTTTCGTACGACTGAACTCGTATGAATTTGTACGAATTAGCCGCTAAACTGACAAAACGTAAAATAGTTTCGTTTACTCGTGAGATCAGGCTGGCAATGCACACATTGCTCAGTAATGGTTTGAAGAACATGATGAAGAATGAAGGTGTTGCCCTGACCTACAAATTCCACAGCTCTCAATCCAACTGAGCATTGTTGGGATCTGATTCATATCTTTAATCCATTGCAGCTCAGTCTTGCAACCTACAAGACTTGAAGGATCTTGAAGCTAGATCCCTCAGGACACCTTCAGGGGTCTTGTAGACTTGTGGAGCAGCATGTGGAGACCCAGCCGTTTGTTAAAAAGATAATTTTTGACACATTCAGACCTCTCATAACAAACTGTCTCTGTTTTATTGCAGATATATGATACATTTCCTATGTTTAGATATCTGCCCCTGCCCTTTAGGAAGGCTTTCGCAAATGCCAGCAAAGCCAGAGAATTGTCTACACAACTGGTCAAGGAGCACAAAAAAACATGGGTTCCAGGAGAACCCAGAGACTTCATTGACTGCTATTTGGATGAGCTGGATAAGGTGAGCGGACATCTGTTCTTGTATTGTTTTTCTAAAAGCACAATATATTGGAACAATGCTGCTTTTTACAGATATTACGGATTTTGGTAACACTTTATTTTGATGGTCCATTTGAGTATTAGTAGACTGTCTGCTTAATATCTGTTGATACTGCTCTTTCAACAGACAATTAACTGACTATAAGAAACTTTGCAAGTACATGTCAACTTACACTAACCCTAAACCCAACCTGACAGTCTACTTATAATCTAATGACAATTAGTTGGCATGTAGATGCAATGTAACTTAAATTCAACAAACGGACCATCAAAATAAAGTGTGACCCTAATTTTTCATTAACCCCCAATATAGTTAATAAACATTATTATCTGTTTAGCAGTCTGTTATCACAATTTTTTATTGCTTTATCCGTATTGGTCAGAATTTGAATGTCAATGTGTCCCCAGTATTTTATTACCTGAAGGAGAATCTAATCTTCGGTTATTTTAACTTCACCAGAGAGGAAATGATGGCTCCTCCTTTTCTGAATCTCAACTTATCCTGTACGTTCTGGATTTGCACTTCGCTGGGACTGATACCACATCCAACACACTCCTTACAGCATTTCTCTACCTTATGACCCACCCAGAGGTTCAAGGTCTGTGTTTAGACTGTATTTTAATCAATTTGATCATTGCTTAGTCAAGTTTGGTTTTTGTTTGTTGGACTTTTAGGTTGTACTAAGAAACGTTTGTGTGGCACGGTGGCTCAGTGGTTAGCACTGTCACCTTACAGTAAGAAGGTTGCTGGTTCAAGTGCCAGCTGGGTCAGTTGGCATTTCTGTAAGAAACTTGCATGTTCTCCCCGTGTTTGCGTCAGTTTCTTTCAGGTGCTCCGGTTTCCCCCACAGTCCAAAGACATGTGCTATAGGTGAATTGAATGAACTAAATTGGCCGCAGTATGTGAGTGTATGTGTGTGAATGAGTGTATGGGTGTTTCCCAGTACTGGATTGGCATCCACTGCATAAAACATATGCTGGAATAGTTGGCGGTTCATTCCACTGTGGCGACCCCTAATAAATAAGGAACTAAGCCGAAGAAAAATGATTGAATGAGTAATGGAAGTTTCTGATTCCATAGTTCCCATTTTGAGGTTGTTTCTATGGTTAGTCATTGGTTCACTGATTATGTTCACCTGTGTCTGGTTTAGTTACATGTCATCTTGTTCAAACATGTTAGGTTATCATTATAGTATTATTTTTGCATTGATGTCATTCTGTTGGATTCTCATTGAAGCAGAACCAAAAGAATGCAACAAAACATTGCTGGCAGGTGCACTGTAACAAAGGGAATCCTTGGACAAATCCAAGAAGCATGATTTTTACACATTTTACCAATGGGGATTCCATGAAAACCATTACAGTAACCCTGGTTTACTGGAAAAGTGTATTATATGAACATAGTGCATATAAACACAAAATGTTGAGTAACTAAACAAGATATGGGTGAATGTAATCAACCAACCAATACACAACCAGAGGAACAAAGTATAAAGGCAAACCAAGAAAATACAAAGTAGAAGAAACTAAAATTGACAGCGTTAGCTTAAACATTTTTCATTTTAACAGCAAAATGCCAGCAAGAGATTGATGATGTTCTGGAAGGTAAAGATCACGCGTCATATGAAGAGAGGCACAATATGCCGTACACTCAGGCTGTGATTCATGAGGTTCAGCGCGTTGCTAACACTGTACCACTAAGTGTGTTTCACTGCACTACAAGAGACACAGAGCTAATGGGCTACAACATCCCAAAGGTGAGGAAACCTTTTATATAAGGAGAGTTTAGCCTGTTTGAAATCCTAATTTTGACACTTTTTTTCCTCAAGGGAACTTTTGTGATTCCTAACCTCGGTTCTGTACTAAAAGAAGAAGGTCAGTGGAAGTTTCCTCATGAGTTCAACCCAGCAAACTTCCTGAATGAGCAGGGCCAGTTTGAGAAGCCCGAAGCCTTTGTGCCTTTTTCAGCAGGTAACCATTCAGAATCAGAAAGAGATGCAGGTGTAGTTTTTGGTTATTTGAGTGTATTTTGTTAATTGTGTACAAATTTCTTTGGTGAACAGGTCCACGTGTGTGTCTCGGTGAGGGTCTTGCACGTATGGAGCTCTTCCTTGTCATGGTCACTCTGTTGCGCCGTTTCCAGTTTGTGTGGCCGAATGATGCCGGTGAACCAGATTACACCCCTGTTTATGGGGTCACCCTCACACCCCAGCCCTACAGAATGCACATCATGCGCAGAGAGACTGTCAGAATATAATTTTTATGTTAAATTGCTGTTGCAAAAATGCTTTGATGTCAGTATTTTAAAAACAGTATTCATCATGAACAATTGAAAATTTTATAAAAAAAGAATTATAATGCATCATAAAGACAGGCCTTGAATAAAAGCTCAGCTGACAAGTGTGAATGTATAGAAGTGTGGTTTTTTTTGTCATCCATGATGCAAATCTCTAGTTTCACCACATCCCAAAGGTTCTCTATTGGATTGAGTTCTGGTGACTGTGGAGGCCATTTGAGTACAGTGAACTCATTGTCATGTTCAAGAAACCAGTCTGAGATGATTCGCACTTTATGACATGGTGCGTTATCCTGTTGGAAGTAACCATCAGAAGATGGGTACACTGTGGTCATAAAGGGATGGACATGGTCAGCAACAATACTAGGCTGTAGCGTTGACACGATGCTCAATTGGTACTAATGGGCCCAAAGTGTGCCAAGAAAATATCCCCCACACCATTACACCACCACCATCAGCGTGAACCATTGATACAAGGCAGTATGGATCCATGCTTTCATGTTGTTGATGCCAAATTCTGACCCTACCATCCGAATGTCGCAGCAGAAATCGAGACTCATCAGACGATTTTCTCGTCTTCTATTGTCCAATTTTGGTGAGCCTGTGCGAATTGTAGCCTCAGTTTCCTGTTCTTAGCTGACAGGAGTGGCACCGGGTGTGGTCTTCTGCTGCTGTAGCCCATCTATCTCAAGGTTTCTAAAATACTCAGACCAGCCCGTCTGGCACCAACAACCATGCCACATTCAGAGTCACTGAAATCCCCTTTCTTCCCCATTCTGATGCTCGGTTTGAACTGCAGCAGATCGTCTTAACCATGTCTACATGCCTAAAGCCGAAGTCACACTAAAGTTTGAGCTTGCGAAATTCTGTCGTACGGCGCTGCGAAAAGGGGCGGGATTAAACAAGATGATTAGACATTAAAAAAGCGAGCGATTGCTCCATGTTTTAAATTTCTGTTCAGAGAGGTCATGTTTTGATCCTGGATTGGTCTCACGCAGTCAAGTGATGTGATTTCCCAGGTCAGAGTTCACCAAGTTTGAACTTTGCACTGCAGCAACCTGCGAATTCTGACGCATGACCCTGCGTTTCCGGTCTGACGCATTCGCGTGCGTATGAATGGAAGTCTATGGAGGGAAAAGTCCAGTGTGACCGTGGCCTAAATGCATTAAGTTGCTGCCATGTGATTGGCTGATTAGAAATTTGCGTTAACAAGTTGGAGTTGGACAGGTGTACCTAATAAAGTGGGCATTGAGTGTAGTTTTTGATCAATTTAATCCATCCTTCCTGAGCATTAATTACTCACTTTGCTTAGGCTTATTCCCTGATTTATGAGGCATCGCCACAGCAGAATGAACCGCAATTACTACAAATACATGTTTTACCAGCGGCTGGCCTTCTTCTGCATCCTAACACTGAGTACAACCCAGTGCTGGGAAAAAACCGCAGACATGCACAAACACACATTCATACACTATGGTTTATACAATTCATCTGTACTGCATGTCTTTGGACTGACATGTAAACATGGGAAGAACATGCAAAATCCACACAGAAAGGCCTCCAGCTTGAGCCAGGACTCGAACCAGTAACCTTTTTACTGTGAGCCAACAGTGCTAATTGCTGAACCACCATGCTAGGACCAATAATTAATTAACATTATTTTCTTTTTAAAAAAACTGCTAGCTATAAAACCCCTAAAATGTCAAATTTAATTAAGACCAACAGTTTAAAATATATGGCATATGGAGAAGCTTCTTCTATACTGAATAGATTAGTGTTTAATTATACAAACCAGCAAAATACAGGTGGAAATAAAAAAGAGTTGTGAACTTTTGAATAGAGATTGTTTGTTCCAGTTCGCTTTATCTTTCTTGGAAAATGGCCAATGTATCTGTTCAGCAAGCAGATAGCAATACACCAAGAGACTGGGTGGCTATAGTTTACAAGCTTGTTTTGCTTGAGTGAAACAGAGGACCGCAGCTGGACGTCAGTAAGCATGTTGGGTTCCTCAGTTCTTGTTTTAATATGCATCTTGCTCGTCTTCTTCCTCATCCGGATCCAGAGGCCAAAAAATTTTCCTCCTGGACCTCCTCCTCTTCCAATATTTGGAAATCTGCTTCACTTCAACCTTGCAAATCCTTTGAAGGAGTTTGAAAGAGTATGGCTTTCTTCTTTTTATCTTGAGTTCCAACATTTCTTCTTGTTTGTAAACCAATTTTCCGCTTTAAGTTTGCAGAAAAGTATGGGAACATTTTCAGCCTGTATACTGGATCGAGGCCAGCAGTTTTTCTGAACAGTTTTGAGGTTATTAAGGAAGCTCTGGTTACCAAAGCTCAAGACTTTTCAGGTCGACCTCAAGACTTCATGATCAGTCATCTCACGGAGTGTAAAGGTAATTTCTAATAAAAGCTGTCTAAGATATCAGTTAAGTGAAAAATCACAATCTAATGAGTGTGATATTCCTTTTATAAGTAGTGTTTGAAAGACTTGCATTTTAGATGCTAATAGAAATAGAAACAAATGAGGTTAACGCAGGATTAACTGTTACAATAACCATGTCATTTCTAAATACATTTTGAATTATGATTATGAATGAATGACTCATGACATGTCGCCATCTGCTGGTGTAAAGAAAAACGTTTCCCTTGTCCATTTTATAAATTGGCCAAACTAGGTCAAAATAAACTTGTTGTACTATGTGCCCCAGTTGTTCAAAACAGCATGCTAAAGCAAACTGAACTCTTTGCAAAAGTTTGCTTTGGCTGGTAAACACCTTCCAAATGTCAGGTTAGTGGTAGTTATCTAATAAGTAGGAGTGGCTCTGAAGCCCCGCCTCCTTTGACATGTACATCTGGTTACTTTTTTCAGTACAAGAAGTTCAGACATCCGTGAGAAAAAAACTGCAAGACAGAAGTTAAAAATAACAGAAGTTGAACGTGTAATGCAATTTGCAACGTTTGTACTTGCTTTAGAGCATAGGTCTCAAACTCAATTCCTGGAGGGCTGCAGCTCTGCACAGTTTTAAATAAGGTTGGAGCAAAACTGTGCAGAGCTGCAGCACTTTGGTAATTGAGTTTGAGACCCATGCTTTAGAGTGATCGAAAAATTCTCACCATCCATCAACACTCTTGCAATTTTGCTTCTTGACCAATCAAATTTGAGGACCTTAAATTATTGTGGTCTGAATATTTCTTTGAGTAAAAAAGCATAGTTAGTTTTAGGAGCATGTGAACATAAGTTCTTACGATTAACTTTTTTTACGATAAACTTTTTTTTTTTCTCCAGTGCATTCATCCAACTAATGATTTGTGGCTTCAAAAATACTCCCAGAATGTTATCTGTTGGTTAACCTGAACCTGTCTTAAATGTAAGAATGTTCCCTCTAGGTTAGGAGAATCTTCTTGTTTCTAAGCTGTTACATAAACCTCCCTGCAATGTCCAGGGAACAATTTTGGTTATCAAAAAATTAAGAACATAGAATGTATCTATAGGAACCATATGGGAATGTTAGGGGAACCATTGTATGTTTGCATGAGTAACTAAACAGAATAGTGCTAAAATCCCCGCAACTCTCAATTCCTTTTATAAATTTTCTGAAGGTGTTGTGTTGGCTGACTATGGACCCCTTTGGAAGGACCATCGACGCTTTGCTCTCATGACCCTGAGGAATTTTGGTCTGGGGAAGCAGTCTATGGAGGAGAGAATTCTGGGGGAAATTTCACACATTGTTGATTTACTTGACAAAAACATTGGTATTTATATGTGATTTCTACTTCTTGGACTTCTTGGTGGAGACCGTTTTCTTTTAGATTTCAGTCACCAAGTAAAACGTCTTAATGTTTTTTTAATAATTCACATTTGTACAGGTAAAACCGTGGATCCTCAGGTTATGTTCCACAATGTTGCTTCAAATGTTATCAGTCTGGTTCTGTTCGGACGCCGTTTTGATTACAACAGTGAAACCCTTCAGTGCTACATTCAGCGAATTACTGAGATTTCAAAGATCCTCAATGGACCCTGGAACATGGTGAGGTCTCAGATCAAAACACCTTATAAAATCACCCGACAACTGCAGTTTTCTCTCTTTTTTCTCTTTTTGTTTTTGGTGCTGCATAGGGAAAGTGGCTTCAACAATAAATGATAAATATTTAATGAACCTCTTGTGAGCTCTAAGGATGTTAATCGGTGGTAAATTCTTTGCTGAATCCATCTGTTAACATAAATTTATCTTATTTTAAAACTAAATCATATTATATATACAGAGAAGCTACATTAACCATAATGATGGGTACAGAAAAGCCAGAAAAGTATGTCAAATAAGGTCTTTAGCTCCGAAAGGTCATGTAAGAAAAAATACTGAATTATTTGATATTCTCATAATAGAGAATCAATTTGGGCAAAAATCTTTGTAGTGCATATTGTTGGTCTATTTTCCTAAAATTTAGGTATCTGCTAAAAGTGTATTTTGTCAATAATTCGAGGTATCTCGAAGCTACGTGTACTTAAAGATTCTATGTTCTGTTCTACCAGATATACGACACATTTCCTTTATTGAGAATCCTGCCCCTTCCTTTTAAAAAAGGATTTGATCATGTAAAGGTATTAAAAGGTATGAATCTGAAGCTGATTGATGAACACAAGAGCACAAGAGTCCCAGCAAAGCCGAGAGACTTCATCGACTGCTATCTGGATGAGCTTGATAAGGTGTGTATTTTTTCTGACATGCAGTGGTCTAAAAACCTCACTTTGAAACCTTCACCTTAAAACACTTAATAAGAATAAGAGTTTCACAATGTTTATAATTGGAATCTATAAATAATGTTCATCCACCACTGTTTGAGACTCAAATTAAAGATATCTTACAATCCTCAGAGAAAAAATGATGTTTCCACCTTTTCCGAAGACCAGCTCCTCATGTACACTCTGGATCTGTACTTTGCTGGGACCGACACCACTTCTAACACCCTCCTCACTGCTTTCCTCTACCTCATGAACCACCCAGAGGTGCAAGGTTTGAATTTGAAAAGCACACATTCATTTTGGCCTTATTTAAACAGGAATGGAAACCTATTGTTATATTGTTAAGCGACACTAAAACAGAAATTACAAATACAGTTTTGAAGTGTAATTCATACTGAATAAGTCAAATATTTGATTTGTTGTGATGTTTTATTGCTGTTTTGACATATACACATATTTAGAAGCATGTTAGCATGTTAGCAAAGCTAGCACCTCAAAAGGAGCTTGAACAGTCAAACACTGTCTTGTTTTCTCACCAGTAAAATGCCAGCAAGAGATTGATGATGTTCTGGAGGGTAAAGATCAGGCGTCGTATGAAGACAGACACAATATGCCGTACACACTGTCTGTGATTCATGAGGTTCAGCGTGTCGCTAACACTGTACCACTAAGTGTGTTTCACTGCACCACACGAGACACAGAGCTAATGGGCTACAACATACCAAAGGTGAGGACACCTTCAGACTAAAGGTTTTATACTTTAAAATAAACCGTTATAAACTGTAATCAACTGTTTCTGATTTGTCAGGGAACCCTAATCATTCCCAACCTCACTATCGTACTAAAAGAAGAAGGCCAGTGGAAGTTTCCTCATGAGTTCAACCCAGCAAACTTCCTGAATGAGCAGGGCCAGTTTGAGAAGCCTGAGGCCTTCATACCCTTCTCCACAGGTAACCGTTTTTAAAGTATTTAAGCACAGCAATGAAACTCTGTAGTAATTATTAGGATTTTCATAGATCACCATGCTGCCCTGACACTGATCAGGCAGCCCAAACTGCATATTGTAATTCTCACCCCTTCTTTAATGTTACTAAAACTCATGCCAATCAGTCTGATGGTGGCGCTACAGCAATAAAAAGCACAAAATCGCTCATAACTGCTAAACTGCTCAATAATATCCAGCAACATATTTTATATTTCCGGATAAAAAAAAAACTGAGGATGTCATCAGTGTGCGAATTGTACATTGATGATCTGGGGTGGGGGGAGTGGGTCAACTTTTTCAGTAATGTTAGTTTGGGTAATACATGCTTCAGTAAATCAAATGTATTTATTTAGTGAAATTCAATCTAATTTATTGATAAATGAATGTATTAATTATACATAACAAGTTTTCAGTGTTTTGTTGGATAGGCTATTTAGTGTATTCTGAGATGATTAGCTGTTTTCGGCTTACTTTAGGTCTAACTATACAAACTATGCATCTAATTTGACTTTACTTTTAGGCTTAATGTAGAAACAAACACCGATTTTATGAGAAAACAGTCTTGTGAACTCTTACGGTATCTATCAGTGCTCTAAATCTGCCGGTTTCAGACTATTGAATGACTTTTTCTAGACTGATTGGCAGAATTATGAATTCACAATGTTAGGCTATGAATTGTTATAAGTGTGGTCAAACGGATATCTATTATTTTTAATTATTAACATTATTATTTAAAATACAGATCAGAGTGAACTTGTTCTCAGTTTCAAAGTGCTGACCTCCCCATACATCTTGTTTGGACGTCCTTCAGGGGGGATCAAGCCTTAATTGGGGGGGGGGGTGGGGGGGGGGGGGGGTCAATTCCACCCCCACAAACCCCGCTGTAATTCGCACCCTGGGTGTCATTGCATTTTTGAAGTGCTTAAAAAGATTGTCATGAACGCAACAGTTATTCATGCGATACCAAACTTAAGATCACTGCCATCAGACAAATCGTCCATCAAATATCTGAGATTATTTGAGAAACCTACATTTTTTATAGGTTTTTTACTCAGTTTCAATGAAACCACTGTACTCTCTAGGTTAACAATTATACTTATTTTTTTCTAATTGGACAGGTATAATAGGGTCACTTACAAAAGGGGTTTGGTTAAATATACCAAAAATGCTTATAATTTTTAACAAAAAAAAGTCTGAAATTGAAAACTGCTGTATTTCTCTTCCAATAGAAATGGCAATCATCCCTGATTTCAGTGATTGTAGCGTTACTAAACTAGTTATTTTGTCTGTGCTCTTTAAGCACTTGAACTGCAGTAGTTTGTGCTTGTAACTAAACATTTTTATCATTTTTCCTGCATTCATTGTTTTTTTCAGGTCCTCGTGTGTGTCTGGGTGAGGGTCTGGCCCGTATGGAGCTCTTCTTGGTTTTTGTCACTCTTTTGCGCCGTTATCAGTTTGTGTGGCCCAAAGATGCTGGGAAACCAGATTATACCCCTGTATTCGGGCTCACTATGACACCCAAACCCTACAGAATGCACATCAGGCGGAGAGACATAGTTAAACAGTAAATCTTAATACTGACAGTGCTGCTGCCTGCTGTATATAAAGTTGTAGGTAATCAATGATAACAGTAATGTCCTGGAGGTCAAATTTCAGTATATTTTTTCTGTAATATTAACAATAACATTGTCTTTCAACATGGATCACCTTCAAGAGAAGGAATGACACATCTTTCACATATACTTTTCTGATTTTGTCTTTTCGACCAACATAATAAAGATCTAATCAATCATTTCTTGAAGTCATCCCTATAACATCACAGATTTGTGAAGTAAATCTTCTCTTTGCACAGCTCCGATGTTCACTTTGTAATGTACATCTGAATTAAATCATTGAGAGAAGTCATCTCAAACAAGTTAACCATACTGTAATTAAATGACCTTTGTCATGATAATATGTGAAATATCTTCTCTGAACAGTCACAATGCTGAATGACTTCTACCATGAGGAGAACTTAAACACCCATATACAAAAAATAAGTGTACTACAAGTTTGTACTATTACACAAAGTCTCCAACATGTTTCAATTAAGGCTGCACTCATTCTCTTTCACATGTCTTAAACAATTAGACCAAAAAAAAAAATTCTGTATTTTCTTGTTGTATTCTAACAAAGAGAATGAGAAATAAGTATATATGAAGAGTTTAGATGTTTAGAGTTTAGATGCCGTCTGAAATTTTCTCTTTAATTTAGCATTTTTTTCAGCCTTCTAGGTTTATTCATTCATTCATTCATTTTCTTGTCGGCTTTGTCCCTTGCGGGGTCGCCACAGCGGAATGAACCGCCAACTTATCCAGCACGATTTTACGCAGCGGATGCCCTTCCAGCCGCAACCCATCTCTGGGAACTTCCACACAAACATTCACACTCATACACTATGGACAATTTAGCTTACCCAATTCACCTGTACTGCATGTCTTTGGACTGTGGGGGAAACCGGAGCACCCGGAGGAAACCCACGCGAACGCAGGGAGAACATGCAAACTCCACACAGAAACGCCAACTGACCCAGCCCAGCCGAGGTTCGAACCTGCGACCCAGCGACGTTCTTGCTGTGAGGCAACAGCACTACCTACTGCGCCACTGCGTTGCCCCTTCTAGGTTTATGTTCAGTTATTTCATTTTAAAGGCAATGAAACGAACGTATTTGTCACTATAAAAGTAAAATTACTGAGCCCACACACACAAGAGTCTGAGAAATATGCTACTTTTAAAAGAAAATATCAAATGGCATTTAATGGTTTTTGCATCTAAACTCTTTATATGCTCATTATATTATCACTAAAACAACAAATGCAAATGCATTACATAGACATTTATAATATTTCTTTAAGATGTTTATTATTTACAATGATCATACTGATTAAAAGTTCATCAGATCTCTGAACACAGCAGATATTTTCAAGACCAAATACTCTTTAAAATACACTTACTGACTGAAAAGATGGCTAAATCTGAAAAAAAAAATGGATTTGTATATTGGCAGCCTGTTTATTTAAGGATGTTATATTAGTGAGGATAGTATTTTTTGTCAAGAATTAATTCACAATGTTTCTTTCTCCTTGCTATTTTCCATCAAAGCCAGTAGTATATTATGCCTATAATGCAAGCTTGCCAGTTTGACTAGACAAAACCTTTCCTTTACTTAAAAATTCTATGCAAACGCACACAAGCACTGAGGAAGGTGACAGTAAAATAGGCTTATTTGAAATATTTTTTTACGTATGACTTTTTTCTTTTTAAATGCCACTCTCCTGGACACACTTTCGTTTTTAACTGTTGACATAATTGAGCATAAAGAACCATTCATTTGTTGTGTAATTTTAATATGCATGTACATTTCTCAGGAGATTTGCATTGACTATAGTTATGGCTGAAAGTGGGTGTGTAAAAAGCTGTATGTACACTAAAAATATCCATAAATAAGCGATTTTCAATATTTTGTGATTTATGTTTTTATTTATTTATGCTTTTTAATTGCATTGTGAGATCTTGATCTTTCGTCCAACAACTTTTGATGTTGAAAAGTTTGAAAAAGTGACTTTTATTGACAATTTAGTTTGGTTTAATGTGATATATTGTCTTGTTTGGTATCGTAAATTATAAATCAAAAACTGGTAATAAACTGCCAGTACTTTTTCTGTTAAAGACTTATTTCTCTCTATATTATTTATTATACAATCAGTGGTGTATAGTGACAAATAACAAATACTTAAATTACTGTAACTGAGTAGTTTTTATCAGGAATTGTAATTTACCTAGTAGTTTTAAAAGTGTGTACTTTTACTTTCCCTTGATTACATTTTCGGTGCAGTATCAGTACTTTTACTCCACTACTTTCCTTCAACCTGCAGTCACTACTTTATTTTTTGTTGTCTATGGGGATTAGAAAAATCAGTCCTGTGATTCAAGACCAATCAAATAGCACATAGAAGGTAAATTGCATCATAATGAACTACCTCAAGACACGGGTGATTTATAATGCTGCAAACTGTTTAAAAAACATAAAAAATGTCCAAGAATATGTCCAAAATCTTTACACGCAATGACCCAGAGACTGTTTAGATGCATGTCACTGATGAGAAGATTATGTATGTTTACTGTATGATGACCAAAATGGCCCAGCAGGCACAAGACATCAACATGATGTCAGATGGACTTTGTACCCTTTTTTTTGGAAATGAAAATGGGAAATGTCAGAACTCAAATGTCAGGCCAACGACAATGTCCAACGTCTAACCTAGAACCAACCAAATATCAACGTCTGATGATGTTACAGTTTGACGCTGTGTGGACGTTACCACTATGACGTCTATCAAACGCTGGATTTTATTTGCCATACCTGACGAATAAATGTCAGTATTTGACATTAATATGATGTTGGTTTAAGATCGACGTTGGATTTTGGTCACTTTCCAGGAACCTAAAATCAACCAAATATCAACGTCATTTGACGTCATTATTGGACATTAAAGTAACGTTGTCCTTAGACGCTGGCTAGACCTTGAATTTTGGTCACCTGACATCACAACCTAAATCTAACCGGTAACACTTTATAATAACAGTACATGAATAATGATGTATTAATATGTAAACTAAACATTACTTTATTATGAATTAATGATGGGTTAATGTATGCACTAATCATGAACTAACTTGAACTACAACATGAGTCACATGAGTTCATGTGTGAATAACGGCTACCTTAATTACTTGTTAGTACATGATTGTTTGTTAATTAATGTATTAATTACCACATTAGTTTATGCTTAATTTAACCATCATGAACTCATGATATGTTAATATATAATTATATGTTAATATATATATTAACATATATAATATGTTAATATATAATATGATATATGATATAATATATAATATGTTAATGATATGTTAATATATAATTAACACATGTTAATATATAATTAACACAGCTCTCGAGTGACGTCACTGCCGCTACTACGCAAGCCGCGCTGCGTAGGGTTACCACTTTTATTACAAAAAAATAAGGGACGCATACTGCAGCGGGGACCACATCCCCAATCACAGGCCCAATAGCATGCCAGTGATGGTAAATCGCAACTTAAAATATGTTTTCAGGAAAGTATGAATACTTGGACATTAAAATAAACGGTCTTTTATTGAAATCTGTAAACAGATCAGATGCAGTCAGTGTTTCTGTTTTACAACTCTGCAGCACTGTTATAGCTGATGTTATGTTTAATAGTTTAATAGAAACAGCACATAGGCCTACATAAACTAGCTACAAACATTAGCTAGTAAAGTTTTCATATAGCCTATTTCTAATTTAACAATATGGAAGTTGCAATTTACGAGTTTATTTTCTTTACATGGGCATTATGTTGTTTATTAATGTATTAAATGTAATGTTTCATGTAATAAATGAATGCTTATGTGCCTGACTTAATCTTAACAAGCAAATCATAATATTACATTGGACCGTGATCCACTTACATTGTATTTACAGAATTTATACAAACTACAATTTGTGACCCAGTGATTGAAAACCAGGCTAATTCTGAGAGAAAGTTTGATTGTAGCCATTCATTTCACTGTGATTTCAGTTGCTGATATGGTTTTACTCAGTTAATATTAATATTTTTATTATTTTTACAGACTGTTCTTTTTTCATGTAGAAACATTAAAAAAGTCATTACCCTGTGTGCTTCAGGAGAGATTTGGGGTATGAAGAACTGTCTGACTGTGCATTGATTTTTGTGAGCTCTGTCATTGCGGGAATGCTGCTCTCTGGAGGCATGTTGTCGCACGTCCCGCATGAGCCTCAGAGAACGCTCTCCGACAAATCGTGCAGTTGGCTTGATAACAATTTCTACCACTCTGCAGCCAGGTAGTTATTTACTCCCACTCTCTGCGGTACTTTTGCAGCCGCCTGCGTTTAAACTCTGAAACTTTAAGAAGCGAGGGGTTACCTGGAGAAGCATCAGCCATTAGGCTACTCTCTGTCAAGACTTGACAGACTCTGCTTAAAAGAAACGCCCTCCTCACTTGACAAAAACCAATCAAACTAACGATGACATCAAGTATTACCCAATCAAAAGTAGGAAAAGAGGCATCTTCATAAAAGCGTGTGGAATAATTTGCATGAAAAGCTACTTTAAAAAAAGGATAAGAAATACGGGACAAACCCCGTCCCGTATTGATTCAAAACAGGACGCGCAATTTCATTCTCAAATACGGGACGATTCCGTATTTTAAAGGACGGGTGGCAACCCTAGCGCTGCGTGTGTTTGTAGCTCTGTCGCATAGATTCGCAATTCGCATTTTTATTATCGAATACCTCCACATTCGCTTAATACTACTTAGGGGGAACAAACCCTTAATACATTTTATACAACATTTAACACTTTATACAAATAAATACACTCCAAAACGTTCTGTCTCTCGAGCATCCGCCTGTTGTTGTAGCGTTAGCCAGCTAGCACCGCTAGTCAGCTAAAGCTACCGACTGCTGCCATCCCCTAACTTTCTCACTTACTGGCTTTGCTCGTTACCCTGTACGATGTCGCTTGTGTCTCTGTCCTTGTGTGCAGGAGAAACATCGATGGAGGCGCTGGACATGGAGCTGGAACGGCTGGAAGAACGCATCCGTCTTCTGCAGATGAAGCGAGCTGAGCTCAGGGCACAGAGAGCGTTGCTCGAGGTGCCCCGCGCTCCAGTTCGCTCATCTGAGGTGAGTGTACAATACAGCCGAGACATTCCGTCTACCTCAACCCCGCTTGTTCCTCTGTCCAGGCCCAGCGCGCCTCTGACGCTGTTCGTCCAGGGGTCGTTCACGCCGGCACCCGACTACCACGGCCCCTGGATGCAGCCGCGCAAGGTGCTAAGGAGACCCCAGGGCAAGGATTCTCCTCCTCCTGTGTTCGAGCTCTCCACGGAGAACCGATTCGCCCCTCTCCGCGAGACGGGTCACGATGTGGCTATCATCGGTGACTCCATCGTACGCCACGTCCGTCCTGCTTCCACTTCAGGTAATAAAATACGCACATTTTGCTTTCCTGGTGCTCGCGTTAAGAATATTTCTACACAGATTCCGAGTATCCTGAGCACTGGCGAGAGCCTCGGTGCCGTTGTCCTCCATGTGGGGACGAACGACACTGGGCTCCGCCAGTCGGAGATCCTGAAGAGGGACTTCAGGAGCCTCATCGAGACGGTTCGACGCACCTCGCCCACCACGCAGATCATCGTTTCTGGACCGCTTCCTACCTACCGCAGAGGAAATGAAAGGTTCAGTAGACTTTTTGCTCTGAATGAATGGCTATTAACATGGTGTAATGAACAGAAACTGCTCTTTGCCAATAACTGGAATCTTTTCTGGGAGCGCCCTAGGCTCTTCCGTCCGGACGGCCTGCATCCGAGCCGAGCTGGAGCTGAACTGCTGTCGGACAACATCTCCAAGTTGCTTCGTTCTGTCTGACTAGTAAGTAAAAATTCACAAAATGCACATTTTATCCATAAAGACACTTGTTCGACCCACTTAAATTACAGTAACATATCTCTAGCTTACCCCATAGAGACTGTGTCTGTTCCTCGTGTTACTAGACCAACAATTAAACATACTGTGTGCTCTAGAAAAAATCTACTAAGAATAAAAGCTGAAAATCCAATAAAAAGTGATAATACAAAATTCGTTAAGCTTGGTCTCCTAAACATAAGATCACTAGCAACTAAAACGCTTATCATTAATGAAATAATAACAGATAACAATCTAAATGCACTCTGTCTCACTGAAACCTGGCTGAAACAAAATGACTATATTAGCTTAAATGAAGCAACTCCTCCAGGATTCACATACAAGCATAAGGCTCGTCAAACCGGTCGTGGTGGTGGAGTTGCAGCAATCTTTAGTGATATTCTTAATGTTAATCAGAGAAAGGGACTTATGTTTAACTCCTTTGAGTTATTAGCTCTTAATGTTATGCTACCGGATATTAAGCAAAAATCTATGTTATCTCTCGCTATAATCACCATATATAGACCCCCAGGACCCTATGTCAATTTTCTAAAAGAGTTTTCTGATTTTATTTCTGATTTGCTAGTTAAAACTGATAAAATACTAATTGTAGGAGACTTCAACATTCACGTAGATGACTCCAATGATACACTAGGGCTCGCCTTTATGGATCTATTACACTCACTTGGGATAAAACAAAATGCTGTTGGTCCAACCCATCGCTTAAAGCATACATTAGATCTAATATTGTCTTATGGAATTGAGGTCTTTGATGTAGACATTATACCACAAAGTGATGATATTACAGACCACTACCTCTTACTATATAAGCTGCGTTTACCTGAAATTAACAGATCTGCACCAATATACCGCCCTGGTAGAACTATCGTTCCGTCCACCAAGGATGAATTCATAAATAACTTACCTGATCTCTCTTTATTTCGAAATACACCCGCAAACTCAAATGACCTGGACGTAGTAACCAGCAGTATGGATGCCATCTTTACTAGCACACTAAATACTGTGGCACCCATCAAATTAAAAAAGGCTAGAGAGAATAAAACTACACCATGGTACAATAATCATACTCGCGCTCTCAAAACAGCAACCCGTGCTCTAGAACGTAAATGGAAAAAAACTAATTTAGAGGTTTTTAGAATTGCGTACAAAGACAGTATGTCCAACTATAGGAGGGCTCTTAAATCTGCCAGGGCCGAGCACCTCCGCAAACTGATTGAAAATAATCATAACAATCCTAGATTTTTATTTAGCACCATTGCTAAACTAACAAATAATCGATCATCTTTAGAACAAAATGTCCCACCGCAAATCAGTAGTGATGACTTCATGAATTTTTTCAGTGATAAAATAGAAGGCTTTAGACAGAAAATAGAAGATGTTAAACTTTCTGCACCGCCTAAAACTCCAGATCCAGTAAACATTCAACTGAATCAAAATAACCTACAATGCTTCAAAATCATAGAACAGGAAGAGCTAGATAAAGTTATAAATAGTTCTAAACCAGCTTCATGTATGTTAGATCCAATTCCAACAAAATTACTGAAAGAACTGATACCTATTATAGGAGAACCTCTCCTTAATGTTATCAACTCTTCTTTATCTTTAGGCCATGTTCCAAATCCTTACAAGCTAGCTGTTATTAAACCTATTATTAAGAAATCACAATTGGACCCGAGCAATTTAGCTAATTATAGGCCTATCTCAAATCTTCCATTTATGTCTAAAATACTAGAAAAAGTTGTTTCTACCCAATTATGCTCATTTCTGCAGACAAACAACATTTTTGAAGTGTTTCAGTCAGGCTTCAGGCCTCATCACAGTACAGAAACCGCATTAGTAAAAATAACCAACGATTTACTCTTAGCTGCTGACCAAGGGTGCGTCTCACTTTTAGTTTTACTCGATCTTAGCGCCGCATTTGACACCATCGACCACAATATTCTCATTGACCGCTTAAATTCTACAGGTGTCCAAGGTCAGGCCCTTCAATGGTTTAGGTCATACTTAGCCGATCGTTACCAGTTTGTGAATATTAATGGACAGCTTTCACAAGTCAGGCCAGTAAAGTACGGGGTCCCTCAAGGATCAGTTTTAGGCCCTTTGCTGTTTACAATATACATGCTTCCCCTGGGGGACATTATTAGAAAACACGGGATCAGCTTTCACTGCTATGCAGATGATACTCAATCATATATTTCAACTAAACCTGATGAGATGTCTGAACTGTCTAAGCTAACCGAGTGTATCAAAGATGTCAAAGAATGGATGACCAACAATTTTCTTCTCTTAAACTCAGAAAAAACTGAATTATTACTTATTGGGCCTAAATCCTGTACACAGCAGTTCTCACAACTGGACCTGCAATTAGAGGGATACAAAGTTAGCGTTAGCTCTACTATAAAAGATCTGGGTGTCATATTAGACAGCAGTTTAACTTTCAAAAATCATATATCCCATGTCACAAAAACTGCTTTCTTCCATCTGAGAAATATCGCTAAATTGCGAAGTATGCTATCCATATCAGATGCAGAAAAGCTAGTTCATGCTTTCATGACTTCTAGGTTGGACTACTGTAATACTCTGTTTGCTGGTTGCCCAGCATCCTCTATTAACAAACTTCAGCTAGTACAAAATGCAGCTGCCAGAGTTCTTACCAGATCTAGAAAATATGATCATATCACCCCAATTTTATCCTCCTTACACTGGCTGCCTGTTAAGTTTCGTATTGAATTTAAAATATTACTCCTTACCTATAAAGCTTTAAATAATCTAGCTCCTGCTTATCTAACCAACCTCCTGTCTCGCTACAATCCAACCCGCTCTTTACGATCTCAAAACTCAGGGCTTCTGGTAGTACCTAGAATATCAAAGTCGAGTAAAGGAGGTCGAGCCTTCTCATTTATGGCCCCTAAACTCTGGAATAGCCTTCCTGATTATGTCCGAGGCTCAGACACACTCTCACTCTTCAAAACTAGATTAAAGACCTATCTTTTTAGCAAAGCATACACTCAATGCATTACATAGCGGTATGATGCATGATGTGCCCCACGTAGCATTCTGCTTCTTGTTTTTATACACGATGAACAGCAGCTACGCTAATTATTCTCCTTATTCTGTATTTCCACCTGGGGGTACTCATCTTGAGGCCCTCAGACTATGCAGCGCCACTGATGCGATCCAAGACCAGCGACGAGACGATCCCAAGGTTTTCTGGACCAGGCCGTATCCTGCTGTGGTGGTCATCGTGGAGTGAGAGCATGAGACTGATTCCTGTGATGCTCCAAGGACAGACGAGTCTTCGCCGAGGTCCACCGTGCTGCGCCTAGACTGCAGCTCTGCACAAGACGTTTGGCCATAGGGGTAATGGTCGTGCCCAACTGAGCCTGGTTTCTCTCGAGGTTTTTTAAATCTTCGCTTTCGCCAATTGGTGAAGTTTTTTCCTCGCCGCTGTCTCCTCTGGCTTGCATGGTTCGGGATCTGTAGAGCTGCGCATCGATGGATTTGCTCTTCAGTGTTTGGACTCTCAGTAGTGATTATTAACCCACACTGAACTGAACTGAACTTAATCTCTTAAAACTGAACTGACACTGTTTCAATTCACTATAATCTTCCATGTGAAGCTGCTTTGACACAATCTACATTGTATAAGCGCTATACAAATAAAGATGAATTGAATTGAATTGAATTATGTTGTGACTTTACTTGAAGGGGCACATCATTATTAACCCATTCTTAACTATTCATGAACTCCTTATGCACGTCCAACTAGTCAGTTTGCACTGAATAACAATAGAAAAGTGTTCTGTCAACATCAGCATGAACAGGAGTTCATGAGTAGTTAAGGATGAGTTAATGATGATGTGCCCCTCCAAGTAAAGTCATGACATAATCATACATTAACAGCTCATGAGTTCATGTTGGTTACATTTAGCTTAAACTTAAATGTTAATTAACACATTAATTAACAACATGTACTAACAAGTAATTAAGGTAGCCGTTATTCACACATGAACTCATGTGACTCATGTTGTAGTTCAAGTTAGTTCATGATTAGTGCATACCTTAACTCATCATTAATTCATGATAAAGTAATGTTTAGTTTGCACATTAATACATCATTATTCATGTACTGTTATTGTAAAGTGTTACCATCTAACCTAATATTAACATCTTATGATGTTATGTGCCTACTGGGCAATAACTAGATGCACTACAGAATGTTACGTTTACACACACATTTTTAGGCAAGTAATGGTACTTTTACTTGAGTATGATTTTTCAGTACCCTTTCCACCACTGTAAACAATATATTGTTCCAAACCACAAAAACTTTAGTAATAGTCACTTTGATAAAATGCACAGTTGAATTGTAATCATCAAAAGGCGATAGAGCAGACATCGCCATCCCATAATACAATTCACAACCTTAAGTAAACAGAAAAAACTGTAAAATCATTAAATATGAAACCTGTTAAGTAATGCTTGTTTTTACAGTCCAAGACTTTTGCATATGTGAAAATGCTCAAGTACACTTTCTTTTATAAAGGAAAAATCACATGCTGATGTGCTGAAGTAACAGAATCTACAAAGGTTTTTGGAGATATGAGGCACTAAGGTTGTGGTCATTGATCTCGTTGCTGTTCCAAACTTCCTAAATGCACTTGTACAACTTTTATTGTTTCTCATTTGAGAGCTTCCTGACCTTAGAATGGGCTACATATGCACAGTTTTTTCAGCCAATGATAAACTTCCGGTGAAAGCTTTATGTGAATATTTTCAATTTCATAAAGTTCCTTTTACAGCCTGGATGTTGTAATGTAATTAAAATACATTCAGTTAAATAGACATAAGCATTCATTTAGTTATTAAAGCGTAAAAAGAGATGAAAGACTGTTTAAACGGAGGTGCCGTCATTAGCAGCAGGCTAGTGCAGAAACTCCATTGAAAATACTGGATAAAATTAATTTCCATATTTTAAAGCAATGGCACGAAAAAATATAATTTAATGCAGTGCTTCTCGTTTGATCTGATACCCACTTTATGTCGTATCTCAGCCAGGCAGTGAAGATCGCTGTTTTTTTTTTTTAAGAAATCTGATCTTAAACGGGGCAACGAAGTGGAGCAGTAGGTGTGGTGACCCCGCAAGGGACAAAGCCGACAAGAAAATGAATGAATGAATGAATGAATGATCTTAAACGCGGCGATTTTGTATGGGATGACAATTAACCAGGAAGCCCTGGGCTGGCTGACTGAAGTTAAAAGTTTGTGTGCATATACCCCATTGAACCATGAATATAGTACACACGTAGCCACACAAACATATGGATGAAACCATGAACATTTGAATTTTCATTGAGAACATTTTATTTCTTTTAGGGAAGGAGGGATATGCAATGGCTCATTTTCAGATCCATAACCGTCTTCTTCTTCTTCCACCTTTTGGTAAGCAGGAGAAGAGAGTTGATGTGATATTGTAACCTGAAACCGATTTATTCTTTGAGTAAGCTGATCATTTGATGAGGTCAGGGACAAAGATGTCAATATCCTTTGGTCAACAACTGATCTGATCACCATTCATTTGTTCCCTCATTGAGAATGAAAGTGTGAAAACCCATTGACTCACTAATCTGGTTCTCAATCATGTGGGTAAAACCACAGAGAAAGTTTCACACAAATGGACGCAAAATAGAGCTAACATACTCATCTTCCACTGCAATCACTGTACCACATTAGTGAACCAGTGGTTTTTCACACCTTCATTCTTAGCGAGGGAACAAATGGTGATACGATCAGTTGATGAACAAAGGATATTGGCATCTTTGACCCTGATCTCATCAAATGGTAAAACAAAAGTGGTATCATTTCCCCAGAATGTGGCAGTTTCTGCCCTGATATAAAGAGATCCAGGAAGACCATACTACACACTTGTTTTGCTTGAGTCACAACAGCTGGACATCAAGTAAGCATGTTGAGTTCCTCGGTTCTTATTTTAATATGCATCTTGCTCATCTTTTTCCTCATCCGCATCCAGAGGCCAAAACATTTTCCTCCAGGACCTCCTCCTGTTCCTATATTTGGAAATCTGCTTCAGATCAACCTGGGTAATCCTTTAAAGGAGTTTGAAAGGGTATGGCTTGCTACTACTCATCTTGAGTTCCAACATTTCTTATTGTTTGTAAAATAATGCTTTGCTTTTCTTTTAAGCTTGCAGAAGAATATGGGGAAATATTCAGCCTGTATACTGGATCAAGGCCAGCAGTTTTTCTGAACAGTTTTGCAGTTATTAAGGAAGCTCTGGTTACCAAAGCTCAAGACTTTTCAGGACGACCTCAAGACTTCATGATCAGTCATATCACAGAGAATAAAGGTAACTCCTAATAAAAGCTGTCCTCGATGTCTATCGTGCTGGAATCACCACAACTCTTAAATGACATCATCATTTTAAAGGTATTGTTTTGGCTGATCATGGACCACTTTGGAAGGACCATCGACGTTTTGCTCTCATGATCCTGAGGAATTTTGGTCTGGGAAAGCAGTCCATGGAGGAGAGAATTCTGGGGGAAATTTCACATGTTGTTGATTACCTTGACAAAAACACAGGTATTTATATGTGATTTCTACTTCTTGGAGACCATTTTCTTTTAAATTTCAGTTGGCAAGTAAGTGTTCCTAATCTTGTTTTTAACATTTTTACAGGGAAAACAGTGGATCCTCAGATTATGTTTCACAATATTGCATCAAATGTAATCAGTCTGGTTGTGTTCGGATGCCGTTTTGATCACAACAGTAAATTCATCCGGTGCTACGCCCAGCTCCTTAATGAGGTTTCAAAGATCCTCAATGGACCCTGGAACATGGTGAGATCTCAGATCAAAACTGTAAAATCACTAGACAACTGCAGTTTTCTCTCTATTTCTTCTCTTCTTGTTGGATGCTGGAGAGTAAAAAGTTTCTCCACAGGGAAATAGTTTTTTGGTAACACTTTACAATAACCGTACATTAATAATGATGTATTAGTATAACTTTATTCTGAACTAATGATGAGTTAAGGCATACACTAATCAAGTACTAACTTTCAACATGAGTCACATGAGAATTTATGTACAAATAATGGTTACCTTAAAACGTGTTAGTTCTTGTTTGTTAATTAATGTATTGATTACCAAATTCGTTTAAGCTAAATTTAACTAACATGAACTGTTGACCTGCTCTTTATACCATCCCTTTACTTGGAGGGGCACATAATTATTGACTCATTCTTAACTGCTTATTAACTTCTTTGTTTAAACCAACATAGGCTCATTCGGAAAACGTAGCTCTATATACATTTCTGGAAATCGCGAATTATGTAGCCAGAAGTACGTATGGCTGCATTACGTCTTTAAAACGAATGCTACGGGGTGGTATAAAAATCCTTTTTGCACTTACCAGCTGACCGCTTACCTCTGTATGGACGCCTTTCCAGCTGTTACCAGTATGTCCAGTTAACTCGACACGTATGTCAGCAGACTTGAGAG
The DNA here is from genome assembly GCA_903798195.1 of Danio kyathit. NCBI lineage: Eukaryota > Metazoa > Chordata > Actinopteri > Cypriniformes > Danionidae > Danio > Danio kyathit. Next base: position 21,007,285 of record LR812543.1, on the reverse strand, counting down.
GCAGAGTAGAGTTGACCTCGATAACAGGGTTCAAGTCCGGTAAAGCACATAAAGCATGTAAGAAACCAAAAAATAAAATAAACAAGTAAATAACAGGGTGAGAATGTGGTGAAACCTGAAAACTGATCGGTCGGTTGGTCAGTCAGTAAGTCAACAGTGACCGACCTCTGGTGGATTTACGGCAGAACAGCAGGCACGAATGGCACTCCCAAGAGACATTTGAGACCTGAAAAAGCATACACAGTGGCCTCATGTGGATTCACAAAACAAAATCTGCAAAAAATTTTGCTCCTGGGGCGTATTTTGCTCTCTTCAGAACTGTATATAGGGGTACGTAATTATAATGAGCCTGAGTTGGTTTAAACTGTTAATTTTTTTATTTAGACAGAACACTTTTCTATTGTTTTTTAATGTAAACATGCACTAGACGGATGAGCATAACTGTTACGTTTCAACACAAGAGTTCATGAGTAGTTAAGAAAGAGTGAATGATTATGTGCCCCTTCAAGTAAAGCCATGACATGACATATTTAAAACTAGTGTTAATACATTAATAAACATGAACTAACAAGAAATAAAATCAGCCATTATTCACACATGAATTCATGGGACTCATTAAAGTTAGATCTTGATTAGCGCATACCTTAACTCATCATAAGTTCATGACGAAGTAGCATTTGATTTACACATTAGTACATCATTATTCATGTACTGAGCTGAATCCATCTGTTCACACATTTATTTTAATTTTAAAACACCCATGTTAACCAGAGGAATCTGCACAGACAAACTACATTACCCATAATGCTATACAGAACCACTCTGCCCACATGAAATACCAATGCTGTTAGAATGTAGTTCAAGCATTTCTAGAAAATAGATGTTCAATAATTAGAGGAAGGAAATACAGTATGCTATTAAGGGCATGGAGTTTCTCATTCCAGAGAGAACTACATGAACTCAAATAAACTAAATTGACCATAGTTTGTGAATGGGAGAGTGTGTGGGTGTTTCCCAGCACTGATGGTTGTACTCTCAGTGCTTGGTTGTGGCTGGAAGGGTATATGCCAATAAAACATTCCAGAGTAATTGGTGGTTAATTCCACTGTGGCAACCCCTGATATTTTATGTGCTTTTCTAACAGATATACGACACGCTTCCCTTATTGAGAATCTTGCCCCTGCCTTTTAAAAAAGCATGGGATAATATGAAAACAATAAAAATGATGAATCTGAAGCTGGTTGACGAACACAAGAGCACAAGAGTGCCAGGAGAACCGAGAGACTTCATTGACTGCTATCTGGATGAGCTTGATAAGGTGCCACTTTCTGCTGACAAACAAATATCTGAGTATACCTTTAATAATTCACAATCTAGAAATGTTAGAAGTGTACCTTCAATTGAGATTATGATATTTCGCATTCCCCAGGTAAAAAACAATGTTTCCACCTTTTCTGAAGACCAGCTTGTCGTGAACGTTCACGATTTGCACTCTGCAGCGACCGACACCATTTCTAACACCCTCCTCACTGCTTTCCTCTACCTCATGAACCACCCAGAGGTGCAAGGTTTGAGCGCACATTATTAAATCTGTTTTATTTGTTAATTTTTTATATTTTCAGAAGTATGTTAGCATGTTAGCAAACCTAGCGCCTCAAAAGGAGCTTGAACAGTCAAACACTGTCTTGTTTTCTCACCAGCAAAATGCCAGCAAGAGATTGATGATGTTCTGGAGGATAAAGATCAGGCGTCGTATGAAGACAGACACAATATGCCGTACACGCTGGCTGTGATTCATGAGGTTCAGCGTGTCTCTAACACTGTGCCGCTAAGTGTAATGCACTGCACCACAAGAGACACAGAGCTAATGGGCTACAACATCCCAAAGGTAAGGAAACCTTTGAAGAAACTTAAGGGCTTCAAAACAAACTGTTATAAACTCTAATAAACTGTTTCTGATTTGTCAGGGAACCCTAATCATTCCCAACCTCACTATCGTACTAAAAGAAGAAGGTCAGTGGAAGTTTCCTCATGAGTTCAACCCAGCAAACTTCCTGAATGAGCAGGGCCAGTTTGAGAAGCCTGAGGCCTTCATACCCTTCTCCACAGGTAACCGTTTTAAAGTATTTAAGCACAGCAAAGAAACTCTGTAGTAATTATTAGGATTTTCATAGATCACCATGCTGCCCTAACACTGATCAGGCAGCCCAAACTGCATATTGTAACACTGTAAATCACGGTAGTTCTCACCTTCTACAATGTCACTAAAACTCTCCCCAATCAGTCTGATGGTGGTGCTACAGCAATCATGAGCACGAAATAGGCTCATAACTGCTAAACTGAATAATAAATATTCAATTAAATTCAATTGATCTTCATTTCTATAGCGCTTTTACAATGTAGATTGTGTCAAAGCAGCGTAACATAGAAGTTCTAGTAAATTGAAACTGTGTCAGTCCAGTTTTCAGAGTTGAAGTTCGGTTTAGTTCAGTTCAGTGTGGTTTAAATTTCACTGCTGGAAGTCCAAACACTGAAGAGCAAATCCATTGATGCGCAGCTCCACAAGTCCCAAACCAATTAAGCCAGTGGCGACAGTGTCGAGGAACTTCACCAATTGACGAATATCCAACAACACATTTTGTAAAGTGTTTTACAAGATAGCAACAGTTATTCATGGGATCACAGCCATCGGACAAATATCGCCCATCAAATATATGAGATTATTCCAATAGTATCAGAAACCATTACAGTGCAATCGTCAAGAATCTCTAGGTCAACGAATCAATCAAAGAAAGTTTAACTTTTCCAATGGGACAGCTATAAATGGGTTATTCACAAAATGGGTGTGAGTAAATACACCAAAAAAGATTATAATTCCTAAACAAGCCTATAAAGCTGACAGCTGCTGTATTTTATTGTGCAAATGATGATTTTTTATGATTGTATATTTATTAAATAATGTATTTGATCTGTGTCTAAAGGATCGTTCATGCTTGTTGCTGTATTTGTATTTATTCAGTTCAGACAGGTCACTGAGTGCCACTGTGTTTATTCCAGGTCCCCGTATGTGTCTGGGTGAGGGTCTGGCCCGTATGGAGCTCTTCTTGGTTTTTGTCACTCTGCTGCGGCGTTTTCAGTTTGTTTGGCCTGAAGATGCTGGGAAACCAGATTACACCCCTGTATTCGGGCTCACCATGACACCCAAACCCTACAGAATGCACATCAGGCGGAGAGACACAGTTAAACAGTGAATCTTAATACTGACAGTGATAACAGTCAGGTTCTGGTGGGAAAAGTTCTCTTGATTTTACTTTTTAAACTATTAACTTTTAATTTTTACAAATTTTCAAAACTATTTTTACTATATAAACTATTTTTATCAAGAACATTGTAATGTTTCAATATGGATCTACCATGAACTCAAGAGGATGAATGATGTATCTTTCAAATGTACTTTTGTTATTTTGTCTTGTCCACCAACACAATAAAGGTCTATTGAGGTCTGAGACATTGCTTTGAGACATTCCTATAAAACAGCACAGTTTTGTGAAATAAATCTTTTGCACAGTTCAGATGTTCACCTTGAAATGTAGGTATGCCTAAATGAAACATTCATTCATTTTCGGCTTAGACCCTTTATTAATCAGGGGTGAACCACCAACTTATCCAGCATATGTTTTACACAGCGGATACCCTTCCAGCTGCAACCCATCACTGGAAACACCCACACACTCTCATTCACACACATACCCTATACGGACAATTTAGCATACCCAATTCACCTATAGCGCATGTCTTTGGACTGTGGGGGAAACCGGAGCACCCGGAGGAAACCTACGGGAACACAGAGAGAACATGCAAACTCCACACAGAAATGCCAACTGACCCAGCCGAGGCTCGAACCAGTGACCTTCTTGCTGTCATCTTAACATCTCAAATTAGTTAACGATAATTAAATGACCTTTATCATAATAATAAGTAAATTGCATTGTTCAATAAATTTGATATACATTGCAGTAATGTTTAATCAGTGGTGGAAAGATTACTGAAATATCAAGTAAAAGTACCATTACTTGCCTAAAAATGTAGTGCAAGTAGAGTAAAAGTATCTGCTGTAAATATTACTCAAAGCATGAGTAAAAAATAGCTCTTTCACAAGTACGAGTAGTGAGTAATACGCTGTAAAAAGCTGATGCGTTTACAAGTAATTTTTTGTGTGTGTAAACGTAACATTCTGTAGTGCATCTAGTTATTGCCCAGCAGGCACATAACGTCATAAGATGTTAATATTAGGTTAGATTTAGGTTGTGATGTCAGGTGACCAAAATTCAAGATCTAGCCAGCGTCTAAGGACAACGATATTTTGATGTCCAATAATGACGTCAAATGACGTTGATATTTGGTTGATTCTTAGGTTCTTAGAAAGTGACCAAAATCCAACGTTGAGCCAACATCTTAAACCAACATTATATTGACGTCAAATACTGACATTTATTTGTCAGGTGCGTCAACTAAAATCCAACATTTGATAGACATCATGGTGGTAACCTCCACACAACGTCAAACTGTAACAACATCAGACTTTGATATTTGGTTTGTTTTTAGGTTGGTGGTTGGACATTGACGTTGGTCTGACATTGAGTTCTGACGTCAACCCGATTTTCATTTGCAAAAAAATGCAACGTACTGTACATTCTATGTGCGATTTGATTAGACTTTAATCACAGGACTGATTTTTCTAATCTCCCTAGACAACAAAAAATAAAGTAGGTTGAAGGAAAGTAGTGGATTAAAAGTACCGATACTGCACCGAAAATGTACTCAAGGGAAAGTAAAAGTACACATTTTTAAAACTACTTAGTAAATTACAATTCCTGATAAAAACTACTCAGTTACAGTGATTTAAGTATAATTAGTTACTTTACACCACTGTGTTTAATAATCATACCTGCCAACACTCCGTTTTTCCCGGGAGTCTCCCGTATTTCAGACCCATCTCCCGTATTGTTCTGTCTCCCGGAAAACTCACGGAATTTCACCCCCCACGCCCACCCCCGGCTCCTCAGCATTTTGGTACAGTCCGGCATGAAACCTGGTGCATGCATGTGCGCGCGCGTGCTCTTCACTACGCGCGTCCCCCCCCCCCCCCCCCCCACCCCCCCCCCTCAGTTCCCGCGCGCACATCCCCCCCCCCCCCCCCCCCCCCCTTCAGTTCGCGCGCAACCCCCCACCCCGGGCTCCCGTAATTTATGAACCAAATGTTGTCAGATATGGTTTAATATGCTAATAAAACGTTCTCATGCGCAAATGTCAAGTTTACTATCAGAGTAGCTTACTATTCAGTAGCACAGTCCAACCACTTGCGTTTGCAAAGCTCTCCAATTATTGTAAACATTATGTAGCTATGGTGAGCCACATAATTTTCTCCACTACTTTACCTGCTTCACACACCGAAAAAAACTTTTAACAGTCCGTATAGTGACTGACATAACGAAACTAACTGATCCCACATCTACTTTGTATTTAAAATAGCAGTGCACCTGTTTATATGAAATACAATAAAACGTGACTCGCAAAACTCTCACATTAATTCACAAGCGATTGAAACGAGTAATTATGTAGTATGCAGAACAATTAATAGAACAAATAATCAAATTTTGGTAGGTACCTACTAGCATATTAGGTTTATATGTTCTTGTTAGTATGCTTTTCTGTCTAGATGGAGAACATTAAATGATTTTATTGATTATTTCTACTTATCAAACCAGCAAATATTACATATATAATGATTTTTCGGGTCCATTTTACATTCCAAAGATCCCGCAACAGCTGAAATACATTTACACGCCGTGACGTAGTTTCCGTTTGCGCTTAAAAAAGGTTTGTTTGTATCAGTTGTTTGCCAGAATGTTGCAATATCTCCGAAAGTCCCTGATGTAAAGAGGCCCAGAAAGCCCTGTCAGCTTCACAAGCTCGTTTCGCTCGTGTTAAACAAAGGCACAGGAGTAAGCATGTTAGGGTTTTCGGTTCTTGTTTTAATATGTATCTTTCTCGTCCTGTTCCTCATTCGTATCCAGAGGCCGAAGAATTTTCCTCCGGGACCTCCTCCTGTTCCTATATTTGGAAATCTGCTTCAGATCAACCTGGCTAATCCTTTGAAGGAGTTTGAAAGGGTATGGCTTACTTCTCATTTTGAGTTTTAACATTTCATATTTTTTTGTGAATTATTATTTTTTGTTTTGTTTCAAGCTTGCAGAAAAATATGGGAACATTTTCAGCCTGTATACTGGATCAAGGCCAGCAGTTTTTCTGAATAATTTTGAGGTCATTAAGGAAGCTCTGGTTACCAAAGCTCAGGACTTTTCAGGACGACCTCAAGACTTAATGATCAGTCATCTTACTGGGAATAAAGGTATGACTCCTATCAGGGGTGTAGCAACTGGGGGGACAGGGGGGCATAAGTCCCCCTCACTTTTAGAGACAGATCATTTAGAAACAGGTGATTAATAATAAAATTAACGTAAAATTTTGCATCTCATTCAGCTGCCCCCACTTTTAAAATGTCTGCTACGCCCCTGACTCCTGTAAATAAATGACTCCTATTAGTACAAACTGTTCTAGATGTCAAAAAGAGTAGTGCTGGATCTCATAAGTGCCTTCATCATTTTTCTGAAGGTGTTGTGTTGGCTGACTATGGACCCCTTTGGAAGGACCATCGACGCTTTGCTCTCATGACTCTGAGGAATTTTGGTCTGGGGAAGCAGTCCATGGAGGAGAGAATTATGGGGGAAATTTCACACATTGTTGATTTCCTTGACAAGAACACCGGTATTTATGTGATTTCTACTTGGCTTTTTTTTTTTTTCAGATTTTGTCAAGTAAAATGGAATTGTTTTTAATTTATTTACATTTGTACAGGGAAAACCGTGGATCCTCAGATTATGTTCCACAATATTGCATCAAATGTTATAAACCTGGTTCTGTTCGGATGCCGTTTTGATTACAACAATGAATTCCTTCGGGACTACATTCAGCGCATTGCTGAGAATTTAAGGATCCTCAATGGACCCTGGAATATGGTAAGATATCAGATCAGAACAGCTTGGCTCTGTTTAAATTTGCATACCTGCTTACGGCGCAGTATACAGTGCAAACTGCCTACTACATTTTTAAGAATAGCGTGTAAGGTATATACTATGCAGCTTTTTTTATTTATTTTTTTTTAAAAAGGGTAATGCGCAATGATGTTTTACATGACACGACCAGCACTGGATGCTCAAATTGTTACCTTGTGATTTTATATTAATTATGTATAATGCTTTATAACTGTATGTCATAATGTAAGCTACAAAATAATGCATGATTGTATGTACATTAATGTATTACAATTGCTATGACAGTTATTTATGAGGTCTTACAATGCATTATAAAATGCATTAACAAATATACATTTAATCCATTTAACTCTGAATCAAAAATGTTTAGAAATGTTGCTGTGGTAATATCTGAATTAACTGCTACAGTAACTTTACAAATAAGAGTAAGTCAGGTTTAACTTATAAGCAATTAAACCCTTACTAACTTCTCCAAAACATGCTTTTTCAGTGAAAATTCGTTATAAAACACTATTTAATTAGGACAACTGAGTGAAATGTAGTACACTGTGTTTAAGCAGAAATATGAGTGTCCGCATACACTGAATTTTTTTATTATAATATTTTTTTCCTCCCAATATGCATGTTACTTTAAAAAATAACAGATATAATTATAAATGTTACATTTTTATAAGTGCTCTCCGCCTCCAGTCCACTCAAGTCACATCCATGGTCTTCATCCACCACTATATTTTTGAAAATAAAACATCACAATGCTTGTAGCGCATTGCACACTGGGAAACTACCCTAACTGACAAAAATCTTTTTACCTATCCAAGTTTTAGAAACAACAAATAATGACTTCTAGTTGATCATTTGGTGTCAGAAGTGGCTTATAAGAAAGGCAAAGGCCTCTAGATTATGCTTATTTTATGATCATGCCTTGATTTTTAATTATTTAATTAGGACAATAAGGTTTGACTTTGCTGAGACAAGTCTTGTCACTTAACACAAATAATGTACAGTATAGAATATAAAGTCATGGTGCAGTGGAAAAACAATTAATATTGTGTATGACTCCCATGAGCTTGGAGGACTGCATCCATACATCTCTGCAATGACTAATTAATAAAGTCATCTGGAACGGCAAAGAAAGCGTTCTTGCAGGACTCCCAGAGTTCATCAAGATTCTTTGGATTCATATTCAATACCTCGTCCTCCATCTTGCCCGACATGCTCTATAATGTTTATGTCTGGTGACTGGGCTGGCCCATCCTGGAGCACCTTGACCTTCTTTGATTTCAGGAACTTTGATGTGGAGGTGGAGCAATATGAGAAGTATGAGAAGGAGCAATCTCCTGCTTAAGAATTTGCCCTCTCCTGTGGTTTGTAATGAGCAGCACAAGTCTTGATACCTCAGGCTGTTGATGTTGCCATTCACTCTGCAGAGCTCCTGCTCACCCCTATACTGAATGTAACCCCAAACCATGATTTTTCCTTCACCAAACTTGACTGATTTCTGTGAGAATTTTGGGTCCATGCGGGTTCCAATAGGTCTTCTGCAGTATTTATTATGATTGAGATGCAGTTCAACAGATGATTCATCTGAAAATCTACCTTCTGCCACCTTTCCAAATGATCAACTAGAAGTCAAATTAGTATTTGTTGCTCTTACAATTGGGATCGACAACATTACTTTTGTCAGGTAGTGTATATCGCGCACAGTCCTGTGATGCATACATCAGATTTTAGCAAAAGTAGTAGGTAATCTGGAGATTTCATATAGAAAATTTGCACACTATTCATAGTATATTGCATACTGCTGAGTTAGTTGTGTGGTAGCATAATTCAAATGCCGTAGGTCATATCACTTGATGACTGCAGTTTTCTCGTTATTTCAACCCTTTTGTTGGGTGCTGTAAAGTGCATTTAAAATAACTTGAGATTTTTGTTCTGTTCTACCAGATATACGACACATTTGCTTTATTGAGAATCCTGCCCCTGCCTTTTAAAAAAGCATTTGATAATGTAAAAATAATAAAAAGTATGAACCGGAAGCTGATTGACGAACACAAGAGCACAAGAGTCCCAGGAGATCCGAGAGACTTCATCGACTGCTATCTGGATGAGCTTGATAAGGTGACACTTTCTGCTGATATACACATCTCTGGGAATACATTAAAACTTTGTTAATGTTATGTGTACAACCACTTGAGACTTTGATGATTGATGATATTTTGCATTCTCCAGGTAAAAAATGATGTTTCCACTTTTTCTGAAGACCAGCTCATCATGAACATTCTGGATATGAGTTTTGCAGGGACCGACACCACTTCTAACACCCTCCTCGCTGCTTTTCTCTATCTCATGAACCACCCAGAGGTGCAAGGTTTGAGCGCACATTAAATTTGTCGTCTTTAAATTCTTTATTTGACATCTGAAAGATTGAAAACTTAACATAAGTATGTTAACAAAGCTAGCGTCTTAAAAGGAGCTTGAACAGTCAAACGCTGTCTTGTTTTCTCACCAGTAAAATGCCAGCAAGAGATTGATGATGTTCTGGAGGGTAAAGATCAGGCGTCGTATGAAGACAGACACAATATGCCGTACACTCTGGCTGTGATTCATGAGGTTCAGCGCGTCGCTAACATTGTACCACTAAGTGTGTTGCACTGCACCACACGAGACACAGAGCTAATGGGCTACAGCATCCCAAAGGTGAGAAACTTCTAAGAGACTAAAGGTTTTATACTTCAAAACAAATTTGAACTATTTCTTTTTTTTTTTTGTCAGGGAACTGCAATCATTCCCAACCTCACTGTTGTCCTAAAAGAAGAAGGTCAGTGGAAGTTTCCTCATGAGTTCAACCCAGCAAACTTCCTGAATGAGCAGGGCCAGTTTGAGAAGCCTGAGGCCTTCATACCCTTCTCCACAGGTAACAGTTTTTATGGGTTCTTAAATCTTACAGCACTTAAATTTTAAAAGAAAATCTTACCCAATTCACCTGTACCACATGTCTTTGGACTTGTGGGGGAAATCGGAGCACCTGGAGGAAACTCATGCGAACACGGGGAGGACATGCCAAATCCACACAGAAATGCCAACTGGCCCAGCTGAGGCTAGAGATTATTATTATTATTATTAACAACAACAACAACAACAACAACAACAACATCATCATTATTGATGTTTATTATGTAACCTACTGAAATCATTGGCTTTTAGTTTCACTTTATTGTGCAGATTACTATAGAATATATTTGTCAATGACATTCTCCCTTGGCAGAAAACAATGTGGTTACTTAGAAATGGGTCAAACTGAAATATATGGTTTACAAATTAATGCCAAATCCTCCATTTTTCATATATTCTTACATTCTTGTAATGGTGATATCTTGAGTGATGGCGCCGTCTAGTGGGATTGATGAATATTTACCTGAAAGTCTTGGAATTTTAAATTGGTAGCAAAATGTGTATGAACCCTGCCTACTGTAATTGTTAGGATGTTTATAGTATGTCATGCTTCCCTAAAACTGACTGAACTGCAAGTTGGACCAATTTAAGTTTATAGATGGGGATGTTTTTTTTTTATTCTTTAATGTCACAAAGGCTCACCCCAATCCCCCTGACAAGTAGCACAACAATTATCAAAAGCACAACCACTCATAATGCGGAATGCGCCAATCTAGCTAAATTCAGGCATTTTGCATTTCCTAGTAATCTTGATAAGGGGACTGAAAAATCAGCCACTGGGAGGCATCGTTGCATTTTATAAGTGCTTTAAGGTGTGTTTTTTTTTTTTTCTTTTTTAAGGCAGGGTTGCTTAACCCTGTTCCTGGCCACAGTTTTTCAAAAGTAATCCAGTGGGATTTTGGATCACAGATTGGATCAAATCTTGGAAATAGTTTTTTCAAAAGTAACCGGGATCTTGAATTAAGACCAGACCTTGTAATCCAATCTTACATTTGATTTGAGATCAAACCTGCCCTTTAGGCTATACAAGAATTTGGGTCTGTTTGGTTAAAAAAAACAGGATTATCCTGATCCCATCAGAAGAGTGGATTCAGTTGTGAGTTTTATTTTTATTTTTTTTATTTTAACCAAGTAAAATAAAACGTTTTAAGTGAGTGATCAGAAACTTGATGGTTACTGATGATATATAAATTCTTTCATATTTGAAGCATGTCACATCTAATGAGATGTGGTAAACGGCAAACCAATATCAAAGCCAGTAGGCTAAATGGTTCCATTTAAGGCTCTGGTAAACTGGATTTTGGTAATCCTGAAATTTGGATCAGTGATCCAACCCAATGTTCCTTTTAAAAAATGGTCATAAATGTAAGATGGATCAGTTAATCCTGGATGGCAAAGCATGGGATTTCCAAATCTGGACCAATTTGATCCAGATTCAATTTTTTTTTTTTTTTTTAAACTGGGCCCAGGAACAGCGTTGGTCACCCCTGTAAATAAACACCCATTTTACCCTATCAAAAACGCCTCAGACCACACCACAGTGGAGACTCCTATATCTTTAAATGCTATAGTGAGCTGCTGCTGCTCCCCCACCCTTTCAGAGGCTGAATGAACGCATTTTAGTCTACCAATCCACTCTTGAAGAGCTAAACACACTGCTCTAAACTAAGCTTGAGCTTCTGTTTAGTTTTGTCCTTATCACCTGATATATCAAGGACCATTTTAAGCTCTTTTTGACAGTGTAAGATTGTGCCAGGCTGTCTTAAGTGTATAATTATCGTGTATAATTACTTGACATTGCAGCCCACCATTATCAATGTAAAATGCATTCAAACAAACATGTATACATGTAAATGGTTACTTTTTTTTTTTTTCTTCCCGGGTTTCAGTGGTAGTAGTATTACTAAATTAGTTTATACACAGTTATCCAACCCCAGTAGTTTGTGCTTGTAGCTATAGTTTGTAATTGTATCCTGCATTCACTGTGTTTTCTCCAGGTCCCCGTATGTGTCTGGGTGAGGGTCTGGCCCGTATGGAGCTCTTCTTGGTTTTTGTCACTCTGCTGCGGCGTTTTCAGTTTGTTTGGCCTGAAGATGCTGGGAAACCAGATTACACCCCTGTATTTGGGCTCACCATGACATCCAAACCCTACAGAATGCACATCAGACGGAGAGACCCAGTTAAACAGTGAATCCTAAATGTTGACCGTGCTGCTGTATATAAAGTTCCAAAAAATAAATGATAACAGTCAGATTAAAATTCAGGTAAAAAGGAGGTAAAAATTCAATTCCTTTTCCCCAGATGCTATTTTTAACAAGAACATGTTAATCTTTCAATGTTGATCTACCTTGTATGATGCATGTTTTAAATGTACATTTTGTCTTTTCTACAAACCCAATAAAGGTCTAATCAGTCTAAGACATTTCTTTGATGCTTTCCTAAAATCACCCCAATTTTGTGAAATAAATCTGGTCTTTGCACCACTCCGAAGTTTACTTTGAAAAGTACATCTGATAAAGAAGAAAAACATCCCAAATTAGAAAAATTATATGTGATGTTGTGGTTTTTTTTTTTTTTTTTTTTTGAGAACCAGTTTAGTGAGTCAGTGGTTTTTCACACCTTCATTCTCAGTGAGGGTGATCAGATCAGTTGATGAGCAAAGGATACTGGCATTTGTGTTCCTAACGTTATCAAACAATCAGCATAAACAAAGAATAAATGAGTTTCTGGGGTTACAGTATCACTTCAACCCCCTTCTCCTACTTACCAAAGGTGTCATTTTGAAGAAATACATCCATACAAAACCACATTCAAATTTCAAGCGGAGATCCTGTTGTAGCATTGATAATTACTATACTTTTAAATGGATCTGGATGCATCCTTGGTTTTTCCTCTTTGTTTTGGTTGTTGCAGATGATAAATATTTGTTATTTTTTGGTCAATGGCCAAAGCCTTGGAGTTGGGTTTAAGATGGGTGATGGGCAGAGAACACAATGACCAATCCAAAGTCCTGTTTTACCTGGTTTTCTTTGTCCAAGCATTCCCATCTTCAAGATATCTTACCAATCACCTTATCAGATGGTGGATGTAGCCATTAGAGAATGTAGCAACATCTTAGAGAAAGGTGTTGATATAAAAAGGTCTAGGAAGACCTGTCTACTACTCAGACTTGTGCCGTGACTGCAGCTGGACATCAGTAAGCATGTTGGGTTCTTCTCTTCTTGTTTTAATATGCATCTTGCTCATTTTCCTCCTCATAAGGGTCAAGAGGCCAAATAATTTTCCTCCAGGACCACCACCTCTTCCTATATTTGGAAATCTGCTTCAGATCAACCTGGCTAATCCTTTAAAGGATTTTGAAAAAGTATGGTTTACTACTACTACTTATCTTGAGTTTAAACTATTCTTCTTTTCTGCACAATCATTTTCCACTTTTCTTTAAGTTTGCAGAAAAATACGGGAACATTTTCAGCCTTTATACCGGATCGAGGCCAGCAGTTCTTCTGAACAGTTTTGCAGTTATTAAGGAAGCTCTGGTTACAAAAGCGCAAGACTTTTCAGGACGACCTCAAGACTTCATGATCAGTCATGCCACAGAGAATGAAGGTAAAACCCAATAAAAGCTGTCACAGATGTTAAAGCTGCCTAAAATTGCAATCTAGGGAGTGTAATGATGCTTTTAAACAACAAAGTTTTTGAGTGACAATTTAGCTGCTAATGAAAAAGATTCAAGTGAGGTGAACATTAACTGTGTGCTTTCTGAATGAGTTTTGAACTAATCGTTGACTCAAGACAATCAAGCCAAGTCAAGTCAGAGATGGTGTTATCATAGAAAACAAGTTTTACAAAAGTAAACCCCCTATAACTGATTAGTGATAAACATGTTAAATGTTACTCAAATAGGTAACTGAAGCTGTTATTCTACTTTGATTGTGTGAGCTGTGATTTCTCTTTACCTGTTTTCAGTAAAGCAACTGTGTCAACTCAAAGCTAATTAGCTCGATTTAACATACACTGTAAAAATTACTGTATTTCACACAATTGTTTTGTGTTGAGACAACATAAATAAATTATTAACTTGTTAGTTTTTACAAATTTAAGTGGATTGAGCATAAAACATTTAAGTTGTCCCAAAAAACTCAAGAATTGTGTTGTTTCAGCTCATTTTAAATAAGTATTTTGAACAAATAGTAAACATAATATTTTTGTGTGTGTATAAGTCAAATTTTGTTGTATCTACACCATAGGGGAGATTAAATCCTGAGTAATCTGCTAAAAGATACAGCTCAAGGCTCTTCTATACCATGAGATTATTTTCTGAAGCCTAATTTCCCCCCAAATTGCGTTTCAAAATAAATAAATTAATACATAATGAAACTATTTTGTTTTTAATTAAAATAAAGGGCGTCACAATGGCACAGTGGGTAGCACGATCGCCTCACAGCAAGAAGGTCGTTGGTTCGAGCCTCAGCTGGGTCAGTTAGCATTTCTGTGTGGAGTTTGCATTTTCCCCCCGTGTAGGCGTGGGTTTTCTCCGGGTGCTCCGGTTTCCCCCACAGTCCAAAGACATGCAGTACAGGTGAATTGGGTAAACTAAATTGTCCGTAGTATATGTGTGTGAATGAGCGTGTATGGGTGTTTCCCAGAGATGGGTTGCAGCTGGAAGGACATTCGCTGCATAAAACATATGCTGGATAAGTTGGCGGTTCATTCTGCTGTGGTGACCCCAGATTAATAAAGGGACTAAGCCGAAAAGAAAATGAATGAATAAATGAACAATTAAAATTAAATAAACCAGTTGAGGAAAAGAGTGTGATTTCATTCAAGTGTAACCAATAGAAAAGAACAGAAACGTAAGAGTATAGTTCATTTTCCAATGTTTAAATGAAGAAAACACAATTGAACCGTCTTTTTCATGCCAGTTTTAACTAATCAGCAGTTTATCTGGAAACACAGACAAGCAGAATAGCAAAAGAGTTAGATCTCCCAGACTATCAGCGCTAATGCAAATCTGCAGCGTGGCTAATTCAAATTTGTACATCATACATTGACTATTAAATAAGCAAAAGGCAAATTATAAGCTGTTAGAAAATTAATCTACGGACAATTCTCATTAATGGCTTCATCATTTTTAAGGTATTGTGTTGGCTGACTATGGACCCGTTTTGAAGGACCATCGACGCTTTGCTCTCATGACCCTGAGGAATTTTGGTCTGGGGAAGCAGTCTATGGAGGAGAGAATTCTGGGGGAAATTTCACACATTGTTGATTACCTTGACAAAAACACAGGTATTTATTTGTGATTTTATTGGACAAAGTGGAGACTATTTTCTTTTAGATTTCAGTTTTTTAAAAAATATAATTTACGTTTTTACAGGAAAAAGAGTGGATCCTCACATTATGTTCCACAATGTCGCTTCAAATGTTATCAGTCTGCTTCTGTTCGGACACCGTTTTGATTACAACAGTGAATTTCTTCAGTGCTACATCCAGCTCATTACTGAGATTTCAAAGATCATCAATGGACCCTGGAACATGGTGAGGTCTCAGATCAAAACACCTTGTAAAATCACTTGACACCTGCAGTTTTTCTCTCTTTTACCCAAAGACGAGTTGTTGTGAGCTCTTAATTGTTTACATATTTAGTTTTAAAACAGCCATGTTCAGTAGTGGCAAAGACTATAGAATACACAAGACGTGTCACTCATCTAGTTTTGAATGGGGACATGTGTAACGGTCAAAATGGCAAATGAAGCCCCGCCTACTAGTACAGGAGCCAATCATCGATCGCTATAGACTGACGTTCGGACCAGACGTGCGCTTTTATAACTGTTTGCTAGGCAACAAATGCACCGGAATCTCAGCAAATACTTGCTTCACAGACATAAGAAATATATTCAAACAAAGCTTGAAATCTGTACTTTTAAATGAATCAAGTGCACTTGAAAACGAAGGATTTTTGGTTTTGCAGTCTGTATGAAACAAACACGAGGTACAGTCCGTCCTATCAAACGCACATCACATGACAGCAACTACTTAAACGCCCATAAACTTGTAAACAAATGGCTCGTTTCCACTGAGTGGTACAGTACGGTACAGGTCGGTACAGGTCACCTTTATTAGGTTTGAGTTTTCACTGCCAAAAGGGTACTAATAGGCGAGGTGTAGCCTACGACAGAAAGTTTCAGTCAACGTCATTCTCGCTGGAGAAAATGTCAAAGTAAAGCTGTACGGTTCGTTCACATATCATATGAGAAGCACTTTAGACGGCCTTGTAAACAACTACGGGGCACAAGTTAAATTCTGCTCTTCTTCTTGGCTTTGTGGCTGTTCATCAAGACAACAACAAGATTTGTTTAAGCTCGGGTCGACCATGGCTCGTTAGTGTGTATATATATATATATATATGCATTATTACGGTGTAATGTCTCAGCTGTGTATTTAAAAATGGCGGCTCCTTTGTTTTTATTCTTCTAGCTTGTGCATGATCTAATGACGTATCTCTGTAAACCAATAGCGTTCCGCTGCGCGTCTAGCTCCACCATTTGGTACCCTTTTGTTGTGCTAGGTACCTTTTGACAGTGGAAATGGCCATAAATGCATACCGAACTGAACCGTACCGTACCACTCTGTGGAAACGGGCCAAAAGAGTGACTGTCATTTCTGGAGGAGGTCCACCTTCAAAACCAAACTGTGAATTACCTTAGAAGACCAGTGCGATTTGACAATCATTCTCCAGAGGATGATAATGTGTAACACGGCCATAAATGAGGTTGGTGTCGTGATCTCATTCCTTGCTAGTGCACATGCGCACTAGCCTAGGCAACCTGAAAAAATGCTAATTTGATTCGGATGTTTAAAAACGAAACTCATGAGACAGTTGTTGTTTAATCTTATTGGTGATTCCAAATATGTAATGTAATCATAAGCTTGGCTAACAATTTTGGAGAATTTGTTGTTTCCCCATTCAGACAGAATGCCTGAGCATACTGCCCAAGAGGCATTTCAAAGATGGCCACCGAGTGAAATGTCTTGCCGTAAATGGACTTTGGTAGTGGTATCTGTGCTGAAAAAACTACATTACCCATAATACTGTTGAAACATTCCACCAATCGGAGAGCTACAGAGAGATGCACTGTGCCAAATGGATCCTTAGCTTTAAATTTAATAGAAACCTAAATTTGATTTAAAAAAAATACTATTTATTCTATTTTAATGAATGTGAAAAGTAAAAATGTAAGTTATGATGCATTCGCATTACCAATAACTTAAGATTTTATGTTCTGTTCTGCCAGATATACGACACATTTCCTTTATTGAGAATCCTGCCCCTGCCTTTTAAAAAAGCATTTGATAATGTAAAAATAATAAAAAGTATGAATCAAAAGCTGATTGACGAACACAAGAGCACAAGAGTCCCAGGAGATCCGAGAGACTTCATCGACTGCTATCTGGATGAGCTTGATAAGGTGACACTTTTTTCTGGCAAACAAATCTTTGATAATATACAAAAAAATCCGAATTTTGCATTTATTAATGCTGAAATCGATAAATGCTTGAAATGTACCACCACTTGAGACTGAAATGTATGATATCCTACATTCTCCAGGGGAAAAATTGTGTTTCCACCTTTTCCGAAGACAAGCTCCTCATGAACATCATGGATCTGCACTTTGCAGGGACCGACACCATTTCTAACACCCTCCTCACTGCTTTCCTCTACCTCATGAACCACCCAGAAGTGCAAGGTTTGAGATTAAAAAGCACATATTTTGTCAGTTTAAACCAGAGAAAGTAGCAACGGAAAGCTAAATACAGCTTTCAAGTGTTAATTTGCACTGAAGAAGCTAAGTATGTGATGTTTTGACATCTTAAGCTTTCCAACTTTCAGAAGTATGTTAGCAAAGCTAGCATCTCAAAAGAAACTTTAACAGTCAACACTGTCTTGTTTTCTCACCAGTAAAATGCCAGCAAGAGATTGATGACGTTCTGGAGGATAAAGATGAGGCGTCGTATGAAGACAGACACAATATGCCGTACACACTAGCTGTGATTCATGAGGTTCAGCGCGTCGCTAACACTGTTCCGCTAAGTGTGTTTCACTCCACCACACGAGACACAGAGCTTATGGGCTACAACATACCAAAGGTAAGGAAACATTTGAAGCGACTTAAAGACTATTATACTTTAAAATAAACTGTAATCAACTGTTACTTGTTTGTCAGGGAACTATAATCATTCCCAACCTCACTAGTGTGCTAAAAGAAGAAGGCCAGTGGAAGTTTCCTCATGAGTTCAACCCAGCAAACTTCCTGAATGAGCAGGGCCAGTTTGAGAAGCCTGAGGCCTTCATAGCCTTCTCCGCAGGTAACATTTTAAAATATTCAAGCACAGCAATGAAACTGTTTTAGTTGCTATCATTTTTATATGCACTAACCGGCCACTTTATTAGGTATGCCTGTTCTAGTCTAATCAGCCAATCACATGGCAGCAACTCAATGCATTTAGGCATGTAGACATGGTCAAGATGATCTGCTGCAGTTCAAACCGAGCACCAGAATGGGGAAGAGAGGTGATTTAAGTGACTTCGAATGTGGCATGGTTGTTGGTGCCAGACTGGCTGGTCTGAGTATTTCAGACCAGTTCAGTACTGCTGATCTGCTGGGATTTTCATGCACCACCATCTCTAGGGTTTACAGAAAATGGTCCAAAAAAGAGAAAGTGGCAGTTCTGTGGGCGCAAATGCCTTGTTCATGTCAGAGGAGAATGGGCAGACTGGTTCGAGCTGATAGAAAGGCAACAGTAACTCAAAAAACCACTCGTTACAACCGAGGTATGCAGACGGGCATCTCTGAATGCACAACACGTCCAACCTTGAGGTGGATGGGCTACAGCAGCAGAAGACCCCACCTGGTGTCACTCCTGTCAGCTAAGAACAGGAAACTGAGGCTACAATTTGCACAGGCTCACAAAAATTGCACAGTAGAAGATTGGAAAAACGTTGCTTGGTCTGATGAGTCTGGATTTCTGCTGCGACATTCAGATGGTACGGTCAGAATTTGGCATCAACAACATGAAAGCATGGATCCATCCTGCCTTGTATCAATGATTCAGGCTGTTGGTGGTGGTGTAATGGTGTGGAGAATATTTTCTTGGCACACTTTGGGCCCATTAGTACCAATTGAGCATTGTGTCAATACCACAGCCTACCTGAGGATTGTTGCTGACCATGTCTGTCCCTTTATGACCACAGTGTACCCATCTTCTGATGGCTATTTCCAGCAGGATAACACGCCTGCTGGATGTCATAATACGCCAATCATCTCAGATTGGTTTCTTGAACATAACAATGAGTTCACTGTACTCAAATGGCCTCCACAGTCACCAGATCCTCTATCCAATAGAGCACCTTTGGGATGTGGTGGAACGGGAGATTTACATCATGGATGTACAGCCAACAAATCTGCAGCAACTGTGACGCCATCATGTCAATATAGAGCAAAATCTCTGAGGAATGTTTCCAGTACCTTGTTAAATCTATGCCATGAAGGATTAAGGCAGTTCTGAAGGCAAAAGTGGGTCTAACCTGGTACTAGTAAGATGTACCTAATAAAGTGGGTTGTTTTTGTAAATGTTCTGAAAGTTTATACCTAGCATGAATATTTGTTCATACCATAACGAACTTAGGATCACAGACATCGCCTAATAAGTATTAGAGATTATTTCAGAAACCTACTTTTTTAAGTCGTAATTGTGTCACTCAAACATAACACCACTGCAGTGCTATCGACTCTCTAGTAGGTCAACAATTTTATAAGGTAAACTTTTCCAATTGGACAGCTCTGAAATTGATCGTTTGCCAATTTGGTGTGGCAAAATATACCAAAAATGCTTATAATTCCTAAACTTCACAAAATCAGGGTCTGTTGTATTTCTTTTGCAGATGACCAGATATGGCTAAAAATAATTCCTGATATGAGGCCTTTAAGTACTTGAACCCCAGTTGTTTATGCTTGCTGCTATATTTTGCAATTTATCCTGCATTCAATGCAACTTTGTTTTTTTTTTTGTTTTTACAGGTCTCCGTATGTGTCTTGGTGAGGGTCTGGCCCGTATGGAGCTCTTCTTGGTTTTTGTCACTTTGCTGCGGCGTTTTCAGTTTGTGTGGCCTGAAGATGCTGGGAAACCAGATTACACCCCTGTATTTGGGCTCACTTTGACACCCAAACCCTACAGAATGCACATCAGGCGGAGAGACACGGTTAAACAGTAAATCTTAATGCTGACAGTGCTGCTGCATATAAAGTCTGCTGGCTTTTATCTTCAGAGAAACTTTTTTTTATCAGGAACATTGTAATCTTTCATAATGGATCTACCATGAACTTCAAGATGATGAATGATGTATCTTCAAACATACTTTTGTCATTTTGTCTTTTTCTCAAACACAATAAAGCTCAAATCAATCTAAAACATTTTTTGAACCATTTCTAGCTAACATATCAGTTTGGTGAAATAAATCTTCTCTTTGCACAGCTGATGTTCTTTTTGAAATGTACATCTGAATTAAATCATTAAAGTCAAAAGAAGAAAGAAAAAATTGTCATCGTTTATTATTTACTATCTCCAAAACTAATGGTTGGATGGGAAGCGACGGTGTTCAGCCATTTTCAGATCTCTCCAGTTCAGTAGGATTTAAGTCTGGGCTCTGGCTGGGCCACTCAAGGACATTCACCGAGTTGTTGTGAAGCCACACCATTGATATTTTGGCAGTGTGCTTTGGGTCATTGTCCTGCTGAAAGATGAACTGTCACCCCAGTCTGAGGTCAAGAGCACTCTGAAGCAGGTTTTCATTAGGATGTCTCTGTACATTGCTGCATTTATCTTTCCCTCTATCCTGACTAGTCTTCCAGTTCCTGCTGCTAAAAAACATCCCCACAGCATGATGCTGCCACCACCATGCTTCACTATAGGGATGGTATTAGCCTGGTGATGAGCGGTGCTTGGTTTTCTCCAAACGTAACGCCTGGCATTCACTCCAAAGAGTTCAATTTTAGTCTCATCAGACCAGAGAATTTTGTTTCTTATGGTCTGAGAGTCCTTCAGATGCCTTTTGGCAAATTCCAGGCGGGGAGTGGCTTCTGTCTGCCCACTCTACTAAGGGATTCAGAAAAAGGTAAAACTCAACTCTTTAATTCTAGGGGACTTGTAAAGCCTATTTCCGGTTTCCCCCACAGTCTAAACGCATGCGCTTGGTGAATTGAATAAACTAAATCGGTTGTTGTGTGTGTGTGTGTGTGAGTGTGAACAAGTGTGTATGGATGTTTCTCAGTACTGGGTTGCAGCTGGAAGGGCATGCGCTGTGTAAAACATATGCTGGATAAGTTGGCGGTTCATTCCGCTGTGGCGACCCCTGATGAATAAAGAGACTAAGCCGAAGGAAAAATGAACGAATGAATGAATCTGTTTAATAATAGTTTATTAATAATTTATTAAACTAATAGTGGGCAACCCAGTGGCGCAGTAGGTAGTGCTGTTGCCTCACAGCAAGAACGTCGCTGAGTCGCAGGTTCGAACCTCGGCTGGGCTGGGTCAGTTGGCGTTTCTGTGTGGAGTTTGCATGTTCTCCCTGGGTTCGCGTGGGTTTCCTCCGGGTGCTCCGGTTTCCCCCACAGTCCAAAGACATGCAGTACAGGTGAATTGGGTAAGCTAAATTGTCCATAGTGTATGAGTGTGAATGTGTGTGTGGAAGTTCCCAGAGATGGGTTGCGGCTGGAAGGGCATCCGCTGCGTAAAATCGTGCTGGATAAGTTGGCGGTTCATTCCGCTGTGGCGACCTTGCAAGGGACAAAGCCGACAAGAAAATGAATGAATGAAACTAATAGTAATGGTGCGGTACGGTGGCTCAGTGGTTAGCACTGTTTCCTCAGAGCAAGAAGGTCACTGGTTCTATTCCCTGTTGGGCCAGTTGTTGTTTCTGAGTTTGCATGTTCTCCCAATGTTGGTGTGGGTTTCCTCCGTGTGTTCCGGTTTCCCCCAGTCCAAAGACATGCGGTATAGGTGAATTGGATGAACTAAATTGGCAGTAGTAATGTAATGCAATGTGTGTATTTTTATAGAGCATTTATTGTGTATGGCCATACACCCAAAGTGCTTCACAATCATGAGGGGGGTCTCTCCACACCACCACCAGTGTGCAGGATCTACTTGGATGATGCGACAGCAGCCACAGGACAACGGCGCCAGTGCACTCACCACACAGCACCCACATAGCAAAATATCTTTGGCCCAGCTCTGGCCTACACAATCAGGTTTTGCTTGGCCCACATGCCGGAGTGAATTACGGTACATGACTGGACCAAGTCTGGCTTCCAGACAAGGGCCAAACATGGACCATATCTGGGCCAAGTCTCAGCCAAGTTAATAACCCATAACTGAGCCTGAACTGGGCTAGACATGTTGGTGCGTCATGAAGGCAATGAAATTGATAAACCCATGAATCATTGTGCTTAGTTTTAGGTGTGCTATGGCCGTGCTTTTTCTCGAAGCAACCTGATTGGTAGAATTTTTTTCTTTATTTGAAAATAATAAAGATTTATTTTAAATGTGGGTCAAGATAGGCCACTTACATGGCCCACATATCAATTATTAACATCTGGGCCAAATACTACATTTTACATGTTTGGCCCACATGCTGTATGTCAGTGCCGGATGAATGCCTGCTGTGCCAGATTTATGCCAAATCTGGGCCAGAATTCTTTGCTACCTGGGCAGCTAAAGGTGGAGTGGAGAGAGAGCGATAGAGCCAATTCAGTGGATGGGGATGATTAGGAGGCCATGATGGGTAAGGGCCAATAGAGGGAATTTCGCCCGCCTATACTCTTTAAGAGAAGTGCCAAGGGATTTTTAATGACCACTGAGAGTCTGGATCTCGATTTAACGTCTCATCTGAAAGACGGCGCTCACTGACAGTGTAGTGTCCCCTTCACTTTTACTGGGGCATTAGGACTCACACAGACCACAAGTTGAGCGCCCCCTGCTGGCCTCACTAACACCACTTCCAACAGCAACCTATTTTTTCCCATGTGGTCTCCCATCCAGGTACTGACCAGGCTCAGCCCTGATTAGCTTCAGTGAGTAACCGGTCTTGGGCTGCACATGTATGTGTGTGTGTGTGTGTGAAAGCGCGTGTATGGGTGTTTCCCAGTGGGTTGCAGCTGGAAGGACATCTACTGTTTAAAACATACGCTGGAATAGTTGGTGGTTCATTCCGCTGTGGCGACCTCTGAAATAGAGACTAAGCTGAAGGAAAAGGAATGAATGATTAAACTAATAGTCAGAATGGTATAAAAACAAACAATTACAAGCCAGGTGTACTTAGAAAACCAAATAATATTTTTAAGTATATCTAGTATGGGCCAAAATATATTTAGACTTTTGTGTAATACAGTGTAATTTTAAGTTGATGAGAAGTTGACCAAACAATTTTATTATGCTCGTTTTTGTTGTTGTTGTTGAAATGATGTATACTAATAGCTCACTGAAACTTTGTGCGTGTGTATGGATACAACTTTTTTTTCAGTGCTGTTTGACAAGGACAAGTGGAAACTTCCTCATGTGTTGAATCCAGCAAACGTCCAGAATAAACAGGGCCAGCTGCAGGAATTCTCTGTTGAAAAGATAACATTGTCTGTTTTGACGTGCATTATTGTTTTGTCATTGTAAATTTATGACACACACGATTTGTGTTGCTTTGGCGAATCTTTTTAAGACACGAGTAATGGAATGTCATAAATCTCTTCCATGTACTTGTCTTGTGGAGGATGGAGATCAGCTCTGTTGTGTTTCTGCATTTTGCTTCTGATGTTTGCTCAAGTTGATTTAAATATGCTTTTAATATTTTTATTTTGCTCTAAAAAATAAGAAAATATACTTTGTCATTTTTATGCTTCTTACTTCATAGGCCTATTTTTTCAGAAATATACTTTAAATTATATTTACTCAAACTTACAGCAAAATACTGTAATGACATTTACGGTACCACATATGTTGCTATAGATGAATTACCAGTTTGTAAACATTCAGAATGCGCACGCAGCGGGGTTGCAGAAAAAAAAAGGGAGCACTAGCATTTACAGCGAGGGAATGACCTCCAATGCGGTACAGAGTTTGTTGTTGTATTAGAGATAAGTTATATTGATTACATATTATATATATTATTTACATAATGCTTTCAGCGTATTATAACAGCTTGTCACCCAGTGATAAGCACAGTTATTCGGCAAAATTAACGTTAAAGTGAGCGGCGTTCATCTGACAGGTCCATTTGCGATAGCACCCTCCCAATGGACATTGGATAAGACGAAATGGCCGAACTATCTCATTGAAACTCCAAGTGTTTTTACAAGAGAGAAGTTAAAGGCCTACAAGTCTTAGGATGCCTACAATTTTGTTCTGTGTGGTCAGTCCAGCATTTTAATTAGGTCCTCACTCCATTCAGCTCTTATGATGGCTGTTAGCCAAAGAGTCTGCGGTTGGCATTAAAAGCAGTGTGGTGTATGGTAAAATTTAAGTTTTCGAATTTGGCATCCTACCGCACAACACGACATGTTTGCTATTGTGTGACGTAGGTTGGTAATTCCCCTATACGTGTATTTTTAGTATTGTATATTTTTACTGTAAATATACACTATTTTTAGTGTTCTCATCTGTAAAATATTTCCATACAATAAACAAATTTACTTCTAATTCATTGTTTTTTTTAGCTATTTACTGTAAAACAGTCCAAATGGTAAATTACTGTATTTCCTATGATTGGCCAGGTTTCACACTCATTTATTTATTTACTTTTTTACGGTATTTCGATTAGCAGCAAATTAAAAATACTGTTTTAATGGCACCAAGAACATATTTCCCACAATGCATTTTTAAAATACAGTCACATACTGCATAACTATCAAAATACAGTAAAATACAATTCATATTAAAGTTATACTGTGTAATTCACAAAAAAAATGCTAGTTTGCTCAAGGTTTTATAGCTAACGTACAATTGAAAATGATTTATAAAGCATGTTATGTCCACTTACAAGTGTAAAAAATGTACTATCTATCTTAGTTTACTGAAGGTATTCCCTACCATCCTACGTGAAAAATATATTCATAGTAAAATATACATAAACATCCATACACACTCATACACTACAAACAATTTAGCTTACCCAATTCGCATATCTTTGGACTGTGGGGGAAACCCGAGCACTTGGAGGACCCAGGCAAACGCAGGGAGAACATGCAAACTCCACACAGAAACGCCAACTGACCCAGCCGAGGCTTGAACCAGCAACCTTCTTGCTGTGAGGCGACTGCACTACCTACTGCGCCACTGCGTCGCCCACATGTTGAATGTGCTACAAATAATTAAGGACTGATAGGTTGACTTTCTAATATACAGATAGCTCGATTTGTACGTTCATTTTGAAGCCTAATACCCTAATATTGAGTAAAACATCGTTATATTGAGGATTTTATCTATTCATTTTGATTAGTTTTTCTGCGGTTCTCTCAGGCAAGCGTAATAGGGGGCGCTCGTGCACAGTACTGTGTTTGTTTTTTGCATACACTGGAAGAAGAAGAAGAAGAAGTGACCAGTGCTGCTTATCACATGGAGGCATTATAGGAAAATATATTATATTTTTATATTGTACTTTCGTGCGGTCGTCACTATAACAATATAGACTTTAATCACCCACCGACGGGTTTGCGTTTTAAAGAAATGGCGACGGAAGCAAAAAGACCCAAGGTAAGTTAGATTTTTTTTCTCAAATGACAGTTCTCACGTTATTAAAATATACTTGATCTTGAGACGCAGATGTTTTAGAGTTGGTGTGTTTATTGTAGTGCCTTCAGACAGGTGATGAGAAGTGTGTGCTGGAGCCTCTGAACAACTTCTTGCTGTGGTGTGAAAGTGTGCAGCTCACTCTCAGCGATAAGGTGTGTAATAATATGTTGTATGCATATTTGATATACATATCATATATATTAATGTTGTATAGATGTATAATGTTATGCATATATTAATGTTAGGTTAATGTGGGACGGTATAATTAATAATCATTAAGATTATATTCTAAAATATTATTTTTACATAAATATTTTTTCAGATGTTAAACAGAATTTAACATTTATAATATTAAATCAACTAAATGAAATTCATAATAAAGGATTGCTAGTAAAAATCTATAATACTCAGAGTTATTTTAGTTTCATTTGTATATTATTTTGTGTTGTAATAATATTTTTAAATATATTTTTATATTTATAGTTTAATATTTCAATGAATATAAAAGTTTTAGCATGTTCTCCCTGTGTTCGCGTGGGTTTTCTTGGGGTGCTCCGGTTTTCCCCACAAGTCCAAAGACATGTGGCATAGGTGAATTGGGTATGCTAAAATTGACCGTAGTGTATGTATGTGACTGAGTGTGTATGAATGTTCCCAGTGATGGGTTGCAGCTGGAAGGGCATCCGCTGCGTAGAACATATGCTGGATAAATTGGTGGTTCATTCTGCTGTGGCGACCCCAGATTAATAAAGGGACTAAGCCGGAAAGAAAATTAATGAATGATAAAAGTTTTAACAAATATATTAAAGCTTCAATTTATTTATTTTATATGTAAATGTTAATATTCATCAGGGCTATTTTACTGTTTATATAATATTTATTACTAAAATATAAATAATAATATTACTAATATTTATTATTTTGAAATTACTTTTAATTTTTATTTACTTTTTTTTGTTTTTGTTTTATTTTAATTTATAAAAAAGATTTACAATTGTATACTTTTTTAATGTAACGTTTATATTTTAATAATTTAAAATAATTTAACTTTATTTCTCTTAGTCCTTGAAAGGATAGTTCACCAATAAATATAATTCTTTCATGATTTACTCACCATCCACTTGTTTTAAACATGTTTGAGTTTCATTCTTCTGATGAACACAAAATAATATATTTTGAAGAATGTTGGAAACCGGATGGCACTAGCCATTGACTTCTTTAGTATTTTCTTTTTCTACTATAGATGCCAATCTACCGGTTTCCAACAGTTTTCAAAATTACTTATATTGTGGATTTTAAACATGTTTGGAACAAGTAAATGGTGAGGCAATATTAATCTCTGGGAATGTGAACTCATTTTAAGTACAAAATACTTGATTATACAAGCTCTTGTCATGATGATAAACTTAAGATATTTACTCACCACAGCATACTTTAATTTTTGTAGGTGTACTTAAGTAAAGAGGGTACAGCAGCAGAATATGGTATGCTTGCCAAAGAGGACATTGAGGAGGGACACGTCCTGTTCTCCATTCCCAGAGATGCTCTTCTGCATCAGGGCACTACCAAAGTCAAAAAAGTGCTGGAAGAAGGTATGGAAACTTTCAGATTTATTCACCTTAGGTAGTTTTGTAGCCTCCATATCTTGAATTTATGTTTGTTTTCTAGGAAAGACGTGTTTGGAGAGTGCGTCTGGCTGGGTTCCTCTTCTTCTGAGTCTCCTGTATGAGTACACTTCTTTAACATCCCACTGGAAGCCATATTTGTCTCTCTGGCTAGATTTTAGGACTCTGGATCAACCCATGTTCTGGTGAGACCTTTAAGATATCCTTGACGGATCCTACGGATTATTATGGTCATGAGATGTTTGAGTTTTGACGGTCCAAGGAGGAGAACGATAAACTCCTCAAAGACAGGAATTCAAGCAACATACTAAAACATGTTAGCCATGCATTAAAACCATGCGTCATGTTAGAAATGTGTTAACAAAACATGTAAATCATGTAAGCCTTTGTTGAGCATGCTCAAAACATGTTAATACTAAAACGTTCAATTTGTAGTCATGATATTTGTGTTTTAACAGGAATTCCAGCAACATGGTGAAATATGTTAGCCTTATCCTAGCCATATGCTAAAACATGATAAAAATGTGTTGCTATGTCTTACTAAAACATGTACATACATCTAGGTTTTGACAAAAGGCTAACCTGTTTTGACATGTTAGAATATCTGTGCCTTGATTTTCAGATGTTCAAAACAGTCTATAGAGATTTGAACATGTTTAAACAACATGTAGCAACATGTTTTGCATATGGCTAACATGTTTGACATGTTTCTAGGTTAATTACTATGTTATTAACACATTTCTAGTTCTGGTTTTAATACATTGCTTTTAACAAAGTTGCTAGAATTTGTCACAATTCTTGTCGGACTTTGTTTGCTAGCAGGTTTTAACAAATAGCTGACATGTTTTAGCATGTTGTTAGAATTCCTGTGCCTCTATGCTTAGACCTTTAACAGAAAAGGTCAGAGGAGGAGTGTGATAAATTCTAGCAACTTGTTAAAAGTGATGCACTAAAATCTATTAGAAATGTGTTGATGACATGTTAATTAACCTAGAAACATGCTGAGCACGTTAGCCATGTGCTAATCATACTAAAAACGTGTTGCTACATGTTTCTAAAAACATGTTCAAATCTTTATAGTCTGTGTTATGAAGGCCTGAGGATTGGTAATAACACGGTTATTAACCTAGAAACATACTAAACGTTAGCTTTGTGCTAATCATACTAGTGACGTGTTGCTACATGTTGCTAAAACAGGTTCAAATTTCTAGACTGTGTTATGAAGGCTTGAGGATTGGTAACAACACGTTAATTAACCTAGAAACATACTAAACATGTTAGCCATGTGCTAATCATACTAGAAATGTGTTGCTACATGTTGCTAAAACAGGTTCAAATCTCTATAGACTGTGTTATGAAGGTCTGAGGATTGGTAATAACACGTTAATTAACCTAAAAACATATTAAACCTGTTAGCCTCGAGCTAATCATACTAGAAACGTGTTGCTAGTTGTTGCTAAAACAGGTTCAAATCTCTAGACTGTGTTATGAAGGACTGAGGATTGGTAACAACATGTTAATTGACCTAGAAACATACTAAACATGTTAGCCATGTGCTAATCATACTAGAAATGTGTTGCTACATGTTGCTAAAACAGGTTCAAATCTCTATAGACTGTGTTATGAAGGACTGAGGATTGGTAACAACACGTTAATTGACCTAGAAACATACTAAACATGTTAGCCATGTACTAATCATACTAGAAATGTGTTGCTACATGTTGCTAAAACAAGTTCAAATCTCTATAGACTGTGTTATGAAGGTCTGAGTATTGGTAATAACACGTTAGTTAACCTAAAAACATATTAAACCTGTTAGCCTCGAGCTAATCATACTAGAAACGTGTTGCTAGTTGTTGCTAAAACAGGTTCAAATCTCTATAGACTGTGTTATGAAGGCCTGAGGATGGGTAACAACACATTAATTAACCTAGAAACATACTAAACATGTTAGCCATGTGCTAATCATACTAGAAATGTGTTGCTACATGTAACTAAAACAGGTTCAGATCTCTTTAGACTGCTTTGAAGGTCTGAGGATTGTTAATAACATTATTATTATTATGATTGTTATTAACATGTCAATAAACAAGCTAAATGCATTAGCCATGTGCTAAATCATATTCAGTTCATTGGAGTCATGATGCCTCTGTTTTGAAGGTCTGAAGATGAGCGTGATAAACTCCTAAAAGGCACAGGAATTCCTGAGTCAGTCATCGCTGACTTGAGAAAACTCCAGGATGAGTACAATAGCGTGGTCCTCCCTTTCATGAAGTCCCATCCTGACCTGTGGGACCCTGAGAAGCACAACCTGGAGCTCTACAAGAGCCTTGTCGCATTTGTTATGGCCTATAGGTGAGGAATCTCATACATGCTAATTAGCAGCAGGCAGCAGAATTAGCTTGAATGTAAACATTAGCTACATCATGTTTGGTAACATTTCCTCATTTCAGTTTCCAAGAGCCTGTAGAAGATGATGATGAAGATGAAGAAGATGACGAAAAAGAGCCAAACCTTCCAATGATGGTGCCAATGGCCGACATGCTGAATCACATTTCCAAGCACAATGCCAATCTGGAATACACTCCTGTATTATTATTATTTATCTTTATGTTTGTTTATTGTTTTGGATACTTCGATCTCTCACAGCTCATGTCTTTAGGAGTGTTTGAAGATGGTGTCGATACGGCGTATTGGGAAGGGCGAGGAGGTGTTCAACACATACGGTCAGATGGCAAACTGGCAGCTCCTCCACATGTATGGATTTGCGGAGCCATTTCCCAATAATATCAACGAGACGGCAGATATCAAGATGGCCAGTGTGTACAAAGCTGCAGCGCAAGGTCATGCTTTCAAATGTTTAATAAAGTTGTTTAGAGCACAGAGTGAAGCTTCTTAACATAATGTTTTTTATTACAATTGCAGTGGCAGGAAGTGAAGCAGATCAGCAGCTCTTAGAGGACAAATGGAAGATGTTGTGTGAGATGGAGGTTGTCGGAGAGAAAGGAGTCTTTATATTTGGCCAGTCTGGCTCTTTAACTTATCATGAGCTCTACACCACACTGAAGGTAAATATTTCATTCACATGACAAAGTTATTACATTTAGTTTGATAGAAGATTTTTTTTTTTTTCAAAATAATTTATCACTTCAATTCAAGACATATTGATTAGACATGTTTAAGGTTGTCAAGACAGACAGTGATGACATTTAGGACATTAAGGTTGTGCAAGCTTTGTGGGGCTACCATGGCACACATCCTGTCAGGGTGTAAAACAGCACTTGCCCAAGGTAGATACAGGTGGCTCCATGACAAGGTGCTCATGACACTCGCTAACACCCTGGAGCAAGAGAGACGCAAGAAACACCAACCACACGGGAGAGCAATACCATCAATCAGGTTTGTAAGAGCGGGTCAAAAGCCACCAACCACAGTAACAACAAGATCTGCTGCAAAAGGCCCAATCATGGGAAATGAAGGTAGACCTGAGGGAAAGACTGCAATCCCCCCCGGTTGTCCAGACAACCCTGAGGCCAGATGCAGTACTGTGGTCTGAAGAGGCAAAGAAGATCATTCTCATCGAACTTACAGCCCCATGGGAAGAAGGTTGTGAGCAAGCGTTTGAGAGGAAGAGCGCCAAATACCAGGACCTCTTGCATGACTGCAGGGTGAAAGGTTGGCAGGCATGGCTCTTCCCAGTTGAGGTCGGCTGTAGAGGATTCCCCGCCCAGTCAGTATGGAGGCTGCTTACAGCCATTGGGGTGATGGGGAGGGAGAGAAAGATTACTGTTCGCAGGATGTGGTGAGCCAGCAGAGAGAGCTTCTTACTGGACATGGAGCAGGAGAGAGGAGCGTAGCTGGAAGACAGGGGGAGTTGATGGGCAGTGATTTGGCCACCACTGCTGACCCACCAATGTTGAGGGTGTTGCGGTTTAGGGTTGAAACACCCAATGATCGTTGGATACCGCCTGATGACATCAACTCTTCCTGGCTAAGGCGACATTCACCAAAAGTGAATGAAGGAGAAGCATCTTTGGATGTAATTGTAATTAGGTTACAATAGAACTTTTGAACTTTAAATACGTTCATACTGTCAATAAAACTACAATAGATACTCAAAGATACAAAAATGTCCCTTTATTAGTAAAATTCTTTTTAATTTTATCTATTTTTTTGTCAAAAAAATCATATCTGCATCCATAAAACAACCAAACAACAACAACAAAAACCCTATGCTTTATAGAAACTAAAATGCGAATCTTTTTTTTTAGCTTAGCACAGCATCAGAATACAATGGAGACACCTTTACTCCACCCTCACTTTAGATGTTCAATCAAGTACTGGAACTTTTTTCTGTACACTGAAATGGCTTAGCACAGAATGAGACAGAAATTATATTACTTTATTAATTACATACAGTTACACACAATTATTTCATTTTAAAGATGATTGTTATGAAAATACTTGATATGGTTTGAAGAACACAGTATGGGGCTGTTCACATATCGCATCTAAAAGAGCAGGGAACGTGCAAGCTTCCTTCACCATTTTCAATGCTCTTTGTGCTTGTGCTCCTTTGTCATTGCTAGGTGACCATCAACCGTTTTCTCTGAGGATAACAAACTAACAAAACATCCTGATACGTTTTATTTGTGGAGATAATTAAAAAGCACTGCAGTGTTTGGCTGTTTTGTGTTTGTCTGAAGTAATTAGTATACTAAAATGAAATGTGTATATTCCACACAAATTATGAAGCTGATTGGTCAGTTCTTGTCAGGTGACTGGTGGTGCGCTTGCGGCATTCTGAAAAGTTAAGATGTTTTCAACGATGTGCACCTGCAAAATATGTGCGCGCAAAAGACGCAATATGTTTACAGCCCCATAATCCATATGTAGTCCAACTACTTCAGTTGTAGACTGATGAAACACGGAAAACAAAAATCAACCAAGACATCTCTATCTGCATTTTTTTACACATGAGATTACATTTTATTACTCCTTTAAGTCTTGCTTGCGAACTTTATGCGTGGGCGCCCTCTGGTGTTGAGTTTGAATGAAATGAATGCGTTTAGCACTTTTTAAAACAAATGGTTACGAGTATTTATCAGCTTATATATTTCCTGATAGTATTGTGATATAATACTATACACTCACCAGCCACTTACCTTACTAGTACCGGGCTGGACCCTTTTTGCCTTCAGAACTGCCTTAATCCTTCGTGGCATAGATTCAACAAGGTACTGGAAATATTCCTCAGAGATTTTGGTCCATATTGACATGATAGCATCACGCAGTTGCTGTAGATTTGTCAGCTGCACGTCTATGATACGAATCTCCTGTTCAGCCACATCCCAAAGGTGCTCTATTGGATTGAGATCTGGTGACTGTGGAGGCCATTTGAGTACAGTGAACTCATTGTCATGTTCAAGAAACTAGTCTGATGTGATTCACACTTTATGACATGACACGTTATCCTGCTTGAAATAGCCATCAGAAGATGGGTACACTGTGGTCATTAAGGGACAGACATGGTCAGCAACAATACTCCGGTAGGCTGTGGCGTTGACATGATGCTCAACTGGTACTAATGGGCCCAAAGTGTGCCAAGAAAATATCCCCCACCCCATTACACCACCACCAGCCTGAACCTTTGATATAAGGCAGGATGGATCCATACTTTCATGGTGTTGACACCAAATTCTGACCGTATCATCCGAATGTCTTAGCAGAAATCCAGACTCATCAGACCAGGCAACGTTTTTTCAATCTTCTATTGTCTAATTTTGTTGAGCCTGTGTGAATTGTAGTCTCAGTCTTCCTGTTCTTAGCTGACAGGAGTGACACCCAGTGTGGTCTTCTGCTGCTGTAGCCCATTTGCCTCAAGGTAACGAGTGGTTATTTAAGTTACTATTGCCTTTCTATCAGCTTGAACCAGTCTGGCCATTCTTCTCTGACCTCTGGCATCAACAAGGCATTTGCGCCTACAGAACGGCCCACTTACTGGCTATTTTCTCTTTTTCAGATCCTCTTTGTAAATCCTAGAGATGGCTGTGCATGAAAATCCCAGTAGATCAGCTGTTTCTGAAATACTCAGACCAGCCCATCTGGCACCAACAACCATGCTACGTTCAAAGTCACTTAAATCTCCTTTCTTCCCCATTCTGATGCTTAGTTTGAACTGCAGCAGATTGTCTTGAACATGCCTAAATGCATTAAGTTGCTGCCATGTGATTGGCTGATTAGATATTTGGGTTAACGAGCAGTTGGACAGGTGTACCTAATAAAGTGGCCAGTGAGTGTACGTTATGATAACATGATAAACATAATTCCATTGCGAAATTAATGCTACATTTGTGGTCTAGGTCCTGTGCATGTCTTCACAAACTTTCGAGGACTTCCGTGAAAACGAAGGCTGGGAGGAAGATGATGAGGATGACGATGATAAAATGGAGCAGGATCTGTGTTTTGAAGGACTGGCTAGTTTGTCCATGGAGTGGAAACGTCTCCTGCACGCGGCAGCTACTGTGACGCTGGACTCTTATAATGAGGATGTCGAGACAGACAGGAGGCTGATGGAGGATCGGAGAGCTCTGGCTGAACTCAGCAGTAGAGAGAGGAAAGCTCTGTATGTGCGCCTCGGTCAGAAGAACATCCTGCAGCGAATACAGCAGCTCACCAAACCTGCATCTTAAAGTATGCTTTCCACAAACATTTTTATACAGTGCTGAAACTGCATTCTGGGAAACATTGTGTTGGTGAAACATTTCTGTAACAATTGCAAATGCTGAATGATTCTGATCTGTTGTGAAACATATTTAGCACAAATTTTGGTGACCTTAAAGTCCATTTACATCTGGCAGGTATTGATCAAAAAATGTATCTGTATTTTGCGGAAAATAAGAGTGTTCACACTTGGCAGATTTGGATTGATTAAAGTGAAGTTTATAAACTAATTTCGAGAGGATCACTTGCCTATGATTGACCACAGCCGGTCCCGCATTAGCTAATACATGATTCTCCAATCAGATGATTCCTAGGTCACTATAAATAACCCCAGTCTTTATTCCACAACCATCTTCGTCAGGAAACCCCCATTCCTCCCCTTCTCCTTGATTGGGCAGCCCAGCAGTTAGCACTGTTGCCCCACAGCAAAAACACTGCCGGCCGATTCGCGTTTCTGTGCGGAGTTTGCATGTTCCTCCAGTTTCCTCCAACCGTCCGAAGACATGCATCATACGTAAACAGACTAAGCTATATTGGCACTATAGTCTAGCTCCCAGCATCAGTATTACCTTCTCAAAACAGTTCACCTTTAGCCACATCAGAGGGGGAGTTTCAAGATTTACCTGAGCTCAATCTCCCCTCTCACTCTGCGAACAGGAGGGAGCTCAGGGCTCTCCCGGGACAGCATGCCAAACAAGCTTATTATAAATCATCCGCTGAGTGTGAACTCTTGAAATGAACTCTGGTAAAATAAACTGTCATGATCAAGACAACCATTTTACCCCTTTTTATAAAGATAAGTTCACATTACTGAAATTTTAGCAACATTACAAATGCAAGAAGGCCTGTTGTAAAGTGAAAAAGGAACGCCATGTTTTTCGCGGGGGAATAATTTTACAAGTCACTTATTTTAGAAATATTAATCTTTTCAGCGGGTCTGGCAGGAACACTGAGCTTAGATCTTTGAATCTAATTAGACTATTACAATCTTGCTAAAATCATAATTATGTTCCAATTTAAAGGTTGACTTCTGTATTTCCATTGTGTACTAAAACACATTGCTATTTCCCAAGTCGTTATGGCTAGGAACTGTACTCTCATTGTGGTGTAATAATCAAGGAACTTTGTCATCATATCATGGTACGGCAATAAAGTCCCTTGATTATTACGCTGGAATGAGAGTATAGTTCCGTGCCATGTCAACTTGGAAAATAGCAACTTTTCATTCTTTGTCTTAGTACAGAATGTAATACAGAAGGGTCAAGCTTTAAATAGGAACATTATCAAAACTTTGAGTGAGATGCTAATGGCCTAATGCAGGGGTGCTCAACCCTGTTCGTGGAGGTCTACCTTCCTGTAAAGTTCACCCGTCTATAATTACCAAGTGCTCCTTCAGATCCTACATAGTTGTGTTTGATCAGCGTTGGAGCTAAACTCTGCAAGAAGGTAGATCTTTGGGAAAAGGGTTAAACACACCTTGTCTAATGTGTACGTCTCTAACTCGATTCCTGGAGGGCCGCAGCTCTGCAGTTTTGTTCCAACCCTAATCAAACAGCTGATCCAAATAATCGAGGTGTTCAAGACTACTAGAGACTATTAAGCAGGTGTGAGTTGGAGGTGGTTGGAGCTAAACTATGCAGAGCTGTGGCCCTCAAGGAATTGAGTTTGAGACCACTAGTCTATTGTGATTTAATCATTAATGCCAAGTTAAAATGCTCCGCTAAACCTGGAAATCAGCTGAATGGGTTAAGAAAATGGTGCATCTTAACTTTTTACTCTTGGGAACTTGTAAAATAAGCCTATTTCTGAAAAAAAGCTGTTCCTTAAACACAGTAGAAACTCACAATAATGCAAATTCCTATCCGCTTGTTAAGTCGTGAAGTATGGAGTACTGTTTCCGGGTCCAAGCCGCTACTCATTTGACTTGAGAAAATATTCGTTTATGACCACTTTTTTTTATTCATATATCACACATTAAAGTGTATTTTATATAAAATCATGGTGTACACGACAGTCTCTGGTCCAATATTTGAACAATTTATACAAAATAATTCACTTTCTGGCCATCTGATATTAGGCATTGATATTAGGCATTGATATATATATATATATATATATATATATATATATTGAGATCATAATTTTCAAAAACATTACAATGCTTTGTAAACGTTTATTATTTCCATTTGTTGAGTCTTCCCATACAGATTGATAGAGTGCTTGGACCGGAAGCCACTTCGCATGACATCACAATTAACAAGTGGATTGGACTGACCAAACCTTTATAATCCGTCCCTCACAACCTTTATAAAAAAAAAAAAAAAAAAAAAAACATTAGCACAGAAAATTAAATCAAATGACTAGCAAGCAAATGTGCAGTTCAAGTGTTTAATGCAGTAACTACAGAATGCATACATACAGGAAATAAGTAGCGGAACTAAAGGCAACTACAAAGTACTACAAAATACAACACGCGGACCAATACATTTACAAAACATTCGAAATCCTTACAAAATGAGCTGTATTGGTCCTTTTTTTGTTCTGCAAGTTGAATCTTTGTACAAACTCCGAAGATCCAATTTACCAACAAATTGAATATTTCCACAATTGTACAAGTGCCAGGGAGAACCTCCAACCCAAGATTTGTTTCCTCACAGGTGCAAACCAGTGACCCCCCACCCCCTCCCTGCAGTCCAGGACGTCAGTCCGATCCTATCAGCTCACCACACTGATAGCTCTCCCCTTAAAAACCAAACCACAAAAGGAAAAATAAAAAGGAAATAAAACAAGACCGCTTTCCTCAGCCACTACTACCAAGCTTCCAAACAAAAGTCAATCAGTCTTGAAGGCAAAAATAATTTATGGAGAGCTAGGGGGAGCCAAAGAGCAAGGAGTGAAATGTGCTCAAGCTTGTGCCTCAGTTTCAACAAAATAACTCAATCTGCTTCTTACATGTCCCTTTTTAATATTTACATTGAACATTTTAACTTGTTGAGGGAGGGAAAAAAGAAAACCAAAAACAAAACTCCTCAGGTCAGATACCGCCCAGTGGCAGGCAAGCAGGAATCCAGTGCTGGCTGTGTGTCGATCAGACGTGCAGGGCCATTGGTGGGGCAAATGAAGGGTTGGGAAGAGGGAGAGCTCTCTCTCTGGGCACAGGAGCAGTTCTTGCAGCCTAACTGGCACCGGTTCCCTCCATCACCTGCTGGGCCTGTTTCTGCCCCATACAGCACTGAGCTACCGACTGGAACAACCTGCAGACAGACCAACAAAAAAATGTATTTCTTCATTCATAAAATACAAACGATGTGAACATGTCATGCTAGACCCCTTACTTCTCGATCTCTGGGGCGCAGTGCACAAAATCATGGCTCCAGAACTTGAAGGCAGGGTTCTTGATCAGCTCTATGAAGGTGATGAGCAGACCCCACGGGTGTGGCCTGTTTACAATCAGCCTCTCCAGCAAGACCCTGAATGACACCATCATTTGTTAGCTAACAGACAAGTACTTAAAAGCACTTTAAAATCGAGGTAACTCAATATACCTGGTAATCTGCTCTTGAATGGCTTCAGCGTTGGCCTCGGCAAACAGATACAGCATGGTACAGCTGAAGTAGTGCGTGTGGCTGTTTGGATAACGCAGCTGATTGGCTATCGCATTCAGGAACAGATAGCGACCTGGGAGGAGGAGAACAATTCACTATGGCTGCATCCAAAAATCACATACTTTCATACTATATAGCACGCTAAAATCAGTATGCGAGCTAAGTAGTATGTTCGAATTCATAGAATTCGAAAATCAGTATGCGAGAAGTACCCGGATGACCTACTACTTCTGGCGAGATTTTGAAGTTTGTATCCGATGCACGCTACGCTATCCCATGATGCCCCACGAAAGTACGCGGGTAAGTCATGTGATCATGACAAAATGGCAGAAGTAGTATATGCGAGTTCCATTCATACTACTCGCATTCATACTATATAGAACGTACTTTTCTAATGGTTGAGTAGTACATTCAAATTCAAAAGCAGTACCTACAGAGAAGTAGGCTGTTTTGGACGCAGCCAATGTAAGTAAAGCCAGAGAAAGTGTATTAAGAAAAAAGGCAGAACACATTCTGCATCTCACCCTCAGTGTCTAGATCGACTGCGAGGTTCTGGAAGATGTCCATGTGTGCCGAGTGTGTGATGGTGCTCATGGAGGGAGTGCTGCCCTTGTTGTGAATGTGGGCAATGGCCTGGGTTCCAACGTACAGCACCAGAGCGTTGATCAGCTGAATGTTGTAGCGGTTGCCTGGCTCATTGGACACCTGGAAAAATTATTGGAAACATTGGAATAATTCTTATTAATTATTCACTAAAACTAAAGAAGATATATCTTGTTCATCCACTCCACCGCATGGAGATCAAGAAAAATTCATCTCTGCATTTTGGGATAATCCCATGCAGCTTTTTTACAAAGTTTATTTCAGGAAATCAGTGGCATTTCCACATAACAAATTTCCAAAAAAGAATCCTAAACAGAGGCAGCACATCAAAGGTATAGAGGTACCTTGGTGCCCTCTTACCTGCAGGTTGCTGCGCAGCTCAGAGAGGAAGGTGACAGGAGAGCGGGTCTTAAGGTAGGAGTCAAGATCCTTCTTAAACTGGGACGGCATCACACCAGTGAAGTTTGTGAGGATGCGGGGAGCGATGTTGATCTCACTCAGCATATCCACCTAGAGAACATATAGCAATTATTACAGGTTCCACAACAGCCCAGTCCCAATTGGCACCACAAACCACTCGTCACAAAATGCTAATTTGACTGTCGTGTTGAAGTCCTTCAGTAGTTTGTCAAGAGTGCACATCAATGACAGATATTGGCTGCAAAGGGGGCTAAAATGAAGAATGGGACACCCTACTGTCTCATGGACAAGTCTACATATGCCTTTTGAGCCTGAATTACAACAACATCAACGCATCACCATCACTACCTTCAGATTAGGGGTGAAGGGGTCCGGAAGCCTCATGTTGCGGGGGAAGGCACTCAGGATCAGATTCCTCAGCTGGATGCAGTTGGGTGGGATGACATCACAGAATCCATAATGGTAGTCGCACAGGAATTCTGGGAAGTCATGTAGCAGGACAAGCAGCACACGAAGTGTTCCCTTTGGAGAAATAAAATCCATAGTCACAAAATAAACCAAAAATACTAGACATGCTTTTGAAGTCAAGTTCATACCTTGTAGAGAATTTGCATAGGTTTGTTGAGTTCAACATTCCTTAGGAAGGGTGCAAGATATTTAAACAAGTCTATCAGCAGCTGGGCATACATAGGCCAACCCTGCAAAAGAGGACACAGATGTTTTAGGAAGAAGGTGGGCTGCAATAGACTAACATGGATATGAGATTAGGAGGGATATCAGGGATGTCTAATCTTGCTCCTGACGGGCAACTTCCGTTTTTAGCTGAGCTCCAGCAAACCAACTGAATGTTTCTAAAGACCTTGATTTCTGTCTGGGTCACAAAAAACCCCCAGCAAGAAATGGCCCCCTGAAGCATAGACTGTACACCCCTGACAAATGACAAATCCCACAGCAGATACAGACCTTCTGTTGTGGGGTGTGAGCAAGCATCCTGGCAATGAAGATGCGGTGAGAGATGAGCTCTAGCCAAGCATACACAAAACCAGGTGCTTTAGTCGGCCTCAGGATGTGGAAGGTGTTGCTAAAAAGAGACAAATGTCCATTATCTATACTGTAGCGACATATGAAGCAAAGCTTTGCTGAAGTCACTTTCAAAACTTTGTTGGTAAACATCCTACATTTTCACTGATAAACAATGGTAAATGTGATTGAACCTAAAGACTAAAGTCATGTTATTTACCAGAAGGCAGTGAGAGTCTGGAAGTTGATGGTCTCCAGCACATGCTCTGGTGCGTTAAGCTCCAGTAAGAGCATGATGAAGATTCTGTGGTATGGAAGCTGTTGGAACTCTGTCTGCCTCACATCATGATCCTGGATTAACACACCCACCACAATGCCCAGAACCTACACCAGGACAGGAAGCATTGCATTAACCAAAACCTCCCCAAAAAAGTCAACATTAAGCCATCTCAATCTATTTATAAGCATTCAAACCTTGTTAAGCAGGTTAATTTTAGTGACTGTGTTGGTGGCCTCTCCAGAGTGTTTGACCAGAAGGGCGATAAGCCGAACGAAAGCATCCAGGTTATGATAGCATTTGGCCCTAATAATGGCAGGACTGGTGGTTGGGTGCTGCTGTTCAGCTTGAGCACGGTAACTGATCTCTACACACATCTCTGTGCATAGCCGAAAGAAGCGAGTGATCAAGTCATCAGTCTTCAGGATACCCTGCTGGTGCATCTACAGGGAAAAAAGCAGATGGAACAGAATAAGGTAAGGTAATTCTAACCTTGAGATAACCTACTTGGGACTTCTGCATATTGAGTGATCCTAAAAAAAATCTGACCTGGCCAACAAATGCAGAGAAGGCCTTGGTGCTGTCCCTTCCTGCAGCTGCTGAGTGGTACAGATTGACCCATTCTCTCAGCAGGTACTCTGCCTTCTCTCTAAGGCCTGGTGGGTCATCATACTCCGATGCTTGAGAAATTCCAGAGTGCATCATGAAATTTGGCCCACCATGGTGACGATCAATCATGGCCTCATAGTTGGAGCGGACAACATCCATAAGCTGTGGCAAACTATGGATTACACAAAAGTAATGAAGGTTAGTTTATCAGTAGGAATGACATTCAGTTGTATGACCAGCAGAATAAGTGGGTCTTACCCTTCAGGAGCATTGGCTCTGGAGTGGGCGCTGGTCCTCATCAGTGTCTCGATGGTGTGGAAAAGATCTGCTTCAGTGATGTGGCTCACGCTGCGCTCATCAACCAGCAAGAGTTTCACCAGCTGCATGGCAAATGCCACTGCCATGTAGTTGAGCCCATTCTCCATAGACTACAAAAAAATAGGAGTGTAAGAATTTGCTCGTTTATAATGGTTCGTTTTGAAGTCCTTGAGACGCTATCCTCACCTGAGCTAGGTGCAAATCATACTGCTGCATGTTGACCAGGTGGTTTCTGATGAGGAGTTCCACAGCCTCAACATTGTACTTGTATTCATCTCTACACTCAATCAGGCATCTGCAGGGTGTAGAACAAAAGGTTAGGGGCCTTTGTGACCCATGTATGCTTGAGATACAAGTGTATATCACAGTGGTAGTACTGGCCTGGTGATTTGCTTGTTGCACCACTGTGGACCATAGGCACGACCATCCTGTAGGGCTTTCAGCACCAACAGATGGCACTCCCTGTAGCTTAGCAACAATTCAGGATCAGCACCACTGGTGGCATCAAGAAGACCCTCCACAGCCTGAGAATGAGAGGTTTCTTAGATCTAAACTGAGACAGTCCTTAAGCATTTAGCTTACATAACACATCAGCCAAAAGGTTTATAGTGACCCTCATGGCGTTCGTTAATCTTTTCGATTAGGTTTAATTTAAATTGAAGCTAAACTCTGCAGAACAGTAGCTCTCAAGAAGCAGAAATATACAAATGTCCTACAGAGTATCTAACCTTTTGCAAAAGTCCCAGGGCCGCAATGCCATCACGGGAGTTCCTTGCCATGACAACTGCCTCCAGCAGACTACGTATGGCCTGAGTCTGTGGGTTCATGGCCAGTGCAGGTGGAATTGCATGCAGGTGCTGTTCCAGGTCAGAAATGCACTTCTCATAGATGTGAGCCACATCATCAGTGGGCCATGCCTGTTGCTGCAATGCAGTAAAAGAACCTGTGAGTTGCTTCCATCATATGATACCCTAACAAGATCTCTTCTAGAATGATAAGGGGTTTATACCTTCATTGGTTGAGCAAGAAAACCAGTTGGTTGAGACAGGTCATTACTGGGTAGGAAGCCTGGAACGTTGCGGGCGAACTCCTCATAAACAGCCAGCTGTTTAGGATCCACTCCACCAACCTAGAGGAGGAGCAAAACAGAATCAAATATTGTCATACAGAATAGTATATCAATGACCTTTGAGACGTTTGTGAAGATCTCTCACCTTCAGTCTGATCTGCTCAGGCATGCGCTCTGCCTGATAGGTGAGCACCATGGGGTCACAGTAGCGTCTGCCTTCTTGGCGAGCATGCTTCCTCAGCTCAAATTCCTGTGAGGTTGAAAAACTGTGTTTAATCTTTGAGACCTTACCAGAAGCTATTGCTTGACTGATAGCAATTAAAATTGTGCCCATGCACTCACAGTTGCCAGTCTCTTATCCATCTCCGGGCCAGCTTTCTCAACTGCTGTTTTCTGGATAAAGCAACATGCAAGCTCACAGTTGTCCTGTGCGATGCGAGCAGCCGCCTCTTCCATCATCTCTCTCTGCTGGGGTGTGGGAGCCTGAAAAGGACATGCTCAGTGAGTCTAAATTTGGGAATGGTTATCAATTTGAAAGAGAACAAACCTAAATTTTCCCGTACCCTAAGAGCTGCAGCAAAGCTGTTCTTCAGATTGGTGGCAATGCTCATTAACAGTGGCTCTCTGCAGGTGATCATGGCCATGCCAGCAGTCAGGTTACGCATCATGTGGTGAGCAGCCACACGCATATGAGACTCCTCTGAGTCTAGAGCGAAGTCCTTCCTGACTATTTGCTCACAGGTGGTCATGGCGATCTTAATCGATCTGTCCACCACTGGGTGCACAAGCTCCTGTACGGCACGTTCGATTGCTGGTCTCACACACTGCTTCAGCTGAGGGTGGGCCTGTAGCAGTGGAATCTAAAAAATGTAGGTAAAAATGGTTAGTGTATTAATTAACAATATTTGAAAATATTTGGTTGGTAGAGTGAGGAACTAACGTTAACGTTGATGTTGATGTGTGGGGCCAGTCCAGCCAATGCATACACATTGATGTCATGATAGCTGAACTGAGGTGTAGGTGGCCCGGTGGCTGTACAGGCCGTGGTGGTGGCCGGAGTTGAGGGAGCAGCTGTGAAGGGAACAGAGTCTGCTTTTGGTTAAACCAGAACTGAAAAATATGGCAAACAGCATGTTATTTACAATGTGTCTAGTTTAGTGTAATACCTGTTGTAACTATAGGCAGCAACTCTTCGGGAGGCTTTGTCTCTTTCTTTGGTGCAGAGAGCTGCTCCTCCAAGGTCTTCAGCTTCTCTTTGTCTCTC
This sequence comes from Danio kyathit, assembly GCA_903798195.1. Taxonomy (NCBI): domain Eukaryota; kingdom Metazoa; phylum Chordata; class Actinopteri; order Cypriniformes; family Danionidae; genus Danio; species Danio kyathit. Next base: position 20,963,848 of record LR812543.1, on the reverse strand, counting down.
AGCAGGTTCCCTGGCTTAAGATCAGTGATGTCCATAGACAGATTCTTGCAGAGCACCTCAATCTCAAACTTGAGGTTAAGCTGCAACAACAGAATTGTGGGACTGAGTGAAAACCATTCATCAAAAACCTGTGCACTATACATTTAGCATCAAAGAGAGGTTACTGACCTTTAAGTCATGTTCCTGGTGGAGTTCAGCCAGTACATTCATGATGCCCATTGTCCAGGGGTTCTGCGGTCTGAAGATCTACAAAATACGGCACCAATTAATTTATGTTCTGATATAAAAAATATGTTATGACTATGAGAACTCATTATTACCACACTGCGCAGACTTGATTCCAAGACTTTGGCCACAAAAGGGACGACATACAGTAACTCCTGCTGGCCCTTCACATAAGCCTCCAACAAAAGAGATTTAAGCTCCAGGTCCTATACGAGCACAAAACATTAATGCTGGTAAAACAACAACATGCTCTACACATTTTACAAAGGTGATGCATAATAAATGAACTCACTGTATACAGGATGGGTTTGTTTTTAGCTAGGGTGATCATTCCAAGCCAGTGACCCAAATTCTTCAGCAGGGACCGATCTGAGAAATTAGCAGCTGCCTTATCCGAGGTAAGGAGGACCTGCGATAACAAAGAGACCACATGAAATATTTATAACCCATTTATGGCTATATGGATTATTTTTTTAAACCCTTACCTTGATGTTTCTGTAAGTCTCATTGAGAACCATCTTGACAAACTCTGGGTTTTTCAGCGTGTCCAAGAAGTTGGAATACAGGCTGTGGAAATTGGGCTCAATGCTGACACGCTTCATCACCAGGTACTGAGAAACCCAGGGCATGAATTCTTCTTTCACAGTCTCTTTTAGCTCCTCCACCTTTAAACACAAAGAGATGGTTTAGGGGTTAAAAAACAAACAAACAAACAAACAAAAAAAAACAAGTCATTAAATCGAATACCAAAGATATCATTTGTAAAAATAAACACCTTTTGGGACATGTTTGACTGGGACAAGTTATTGAAAATGAAAGCAATCTTCTCCTGAACATTTTCTGGGGGCTCCACAATCCTTTCAGTCTGATCTGTGGCCACTAACAACGTGTCTATGTTTGTGGTGTTGATTGAAGGCTGTAGAAGAAATTAAAATATTAAACATCAGTTCATTTTAGACCATTGCTACATTGCAAAAGTGACTCGTGTACGCACTGGCACATCCTTCTTGGGTCCAACAGCTGTAGGTCTTGTGATGGTGGTGGTTTTGGCAGCAGTGGTGGTCGTGGTGGCTGTTGTCACTAAGGTGCTGGCTTGGCCAGGTTGGGGGGCTTTAGGGGGCTGAGACTGAGCTTGCGCTTGGGCCAGAGCCAGGCTGCCTGGGGTGGTAATGGAGCCTTGCATCTTCACAGGAGGGTCTCTTGACTGTTGGCCATACTCTATATACTACGCACAGAAAACGGACAACATGAAACTCATCAGCTGAAAGTTTAAATATCAAAGTGCAAAATTATAGGAAACTAAAATGAAAACTAGGTTACCTCTTGTAAATGGTGTGGAAACTGTAGGAAATGGGCTATTGATGCCAAGTGCTGACAGTACTGGGGATAGTCCTTCAGTCTGAGGAAGAAAGTGGCTCGGATTTAATATAAATCAAAAGCACAATTTAAATAAAATCTGCTCTATTTTTGCTGAACCAAAATAAGTACCTATTTTTAAATCTATCTAGTGCAGCGATCCCAAAGTAATACATCTTTGATCCGAAAGGTTTGCGTAAGGCTTCCAGGACGTATCTTAAGGCCAAGCCCAGCGCCATGTATGTGACCAGGCCCTTCTCAATGATTCCCCCAAAGAGGCAGGCGGTGATGTGCAGCTCTTTGTCTGGATACTGAGGAAAGAATCGGTACTCCTCAAACAGATTCCTCAGCATGCAGTTAAAAACTTCTCGTTCCCGCTTGATGTTTGAGTCCTTAAATCTTTGCAGCATCTCCAGCACCTGCATTGAAACAATAGCAATGAACTTGAAAGCTTAACCTAAAAAATAAGTTTTAAAATTCTTAGTGAACTAAAACACTTTTCCATTCATTCAGTTCCAATTATCACACTCACCTCATCCACAGACATTGTGGGATGCGGTGGATGGTTGTAGATGCGTTGGAAGTAGCTGTTAGCCTCATCGTCAATCTCCTTACTAAAGTGCTGGTTTGCCTCGGGCCACACCTGAGAGAGGTCAGCTGTAACAGAGGAGGGAAAACCGGTTACCACACCTCATCTATTTATAAACTGCTTTTAAATGCATAAAGTGCAAATTCAGAAAAGAAGCTCCTGGCAAACAGCCTGTTTTCCTTCATAATTTAGTATCCAAACTAGTTGCCAAGAACATCACGCAGTAATGCAGACTGACCTGTATTTCCTCTTGGATTTCTCAGAATTTATTTTATTTTTTTTTTGGTGCAGAGATAAAATTATACAGATTAAACAGACTCTGAAATGTCAAAAGGACTTTGAGGCACTGAGAGCTACTTTCAAGAGGAAATACAGCTTGAGGCACATAGACCTCTCTCAGCTTAAATTTACTCTGCTGGAAGGTTGGGGGGTTTAGCCCCGGTGTGCTCATCTTCCTGGCGCTGAAGACATCACTGCTGACGGTGGGCATGCCCAAACCTGAGCCAATCCCAGACAAGCTTGTGCTCAGAGGACCTAAGGTAGCAATTCAAGAAATGCATTCAATTCTAATTTATTTGTAACCAAAAATACACAGCCTCATTATGATTTAAATCAGAGTTCATTAATACACAGCGCTCTTATGGTACCTTGGAGCTGTGAAGAGAGGGGGTTGATTCCTGGGAAAGCTGTGCTGGGGTTTGGGTTGGGCAGGTTTGAGAAGGCTTTGGCTGGGGACTGGGGGTTACTGAAGGCAGAGCCCTGCAGGCTGGGGAATCCTTGCATGCTCGGGGTGTGAGAGGTGGACGAGACACCTAGACTTAAAGAGCCCATTGCAGAGAGAGGGTCCATCTGGAATACAACAGGACAGATTTGAGAACACCACCATCAGGAAATCTTGACACTGATATCGATATTCAATCAGTTGTTAAGGCCAAAGTTACCTGCACAGGTGAGATAGCATCCAAACTGCTGGTGCTGGGAGCTCGTCCCTTTGGCAGGACTCCTGGTGGCGGCTGCCGAGCCTTGTTCATCACATTGCTACAGTTGGCCACCATGGTCAAGATTGTCTCTGATAGCTCTTGAGACACACTCCTGCTCAAAGAAAATAAAAGTTCAACCTCAACCCAAGCACTTGCTTAATGTGTATATGCATAATGCTCTGTTCTGTCAGTTATGATAGTCACCATGTTCAATTATACAATTTAAACTCTATTCTTGGGTTGCAGGAATTTCTGTGCTCCTTATGACAACGTGAAGCACCACAGATATTAATTGCTGCCTACCAAGACACCATACTGGGGCTGAACAATAAATTGCATATGATTGTCTTGCGCATTTTTCTATAAAGTAAATAAGTCCTTCTGTGAAATGAAGTGTCTTCTTACACAGAATACAACACACAACACATTTCATAATATTATTCTAAGCAGTAACAAAGGCGTTGCATCATTACATACATTATTATCAGGAAAATTATAACTCAGATAAACCTCATGTTGTTATGGTCATGTGTTTGATAATCCTGTTGAATCAAATGAAAGCAGTTTAATATTCTGATTATTATACAAACGGTATTAGGATTTTCCATAGACTGGTATTTCCTGGCCTTCTTTGGAGCATATCTAGCTAGTCTGTCAAACTCACGAGAGCACCCTCTGGCCTTTGGAGGAAATTTACTGTTGATCACGTCACCGCACTTTCCTCACATGACAGATCGCAGCTTTTGCTAAATCACAACTGTGACTGTATTGATTTATTGTTCAGCCCTACACCCAACTTAACAAAAGAATCAATTCCTGCATACTGATGGCCACTCTTGTTTAGGAACCACCAAGAAATATAAACAAAGCTAAAATCTGACTGATTTTGTGTAGTCCGAACCTGGCATAAGACTGTATACATACCCAGCACAAGACTGCAGACATGCAAGCATGGTAGCCAGTGTTTCAGGAGGAAGTTGAGCACTCTTCGGCTGGTCTTTCTCAGGGGCCAAACCACCCATAATAGAGGGGCAGCGTCTTTTCAGAAATGTAACGCATGCCTGGATGAATGGCTCCTAATGGACAAGAACAGAACATGTCAGTTTTTTCCACTGCTTTAGTTCAAATTCAAACAATACTTCCATGAATGCTCACTTACCCCATGCTCCCGAATTTTGTCAGTGAGCCATTTGTCAAGTTTGAGGTATTCACGGCGAGAGGCAAGTGCAGCAAGGTCAATAACAAAGGCAAATGGAGTACCATTCAGCAGCATCGATAGAGACTGCAACACAAACACAATCGCATTCAAAATGTCGTCACACCAGTTTTAACCAAGACCGTATTATGTACTCCTCAAATAACCACAGGTGCAGGAGTTAAGGTGATCGGTACCTTCAAGTCCTGAGCCACATCCAGGATGCGAGATAGCTTGGCCTGGTCATACTGCTCCCCTCTCATGTACCACTCGGCCATAGAGTGCATGATCAGCTGGCGGATGGATGGGGACTGGCCCTAGAAATATGAGCCGGACACATAAGTACACAGTGATGCAATAACGAAACTTTCTGCCTCTGTCAAATTCACCCACCTGTCCATGCCAGGCATAGTGCAAGATGATCGCAGAGTTAGGGTGGTTGCCCAGAAAGATGGGCATGAGGGTGGAGATGAGCTCATGACGCAGGGTGTGCCAGGAGGTGCTGATCTGCAGGAGTGCCAGCACCAGCATGTCTGGGCAGTGCTTGATAGGGAAGCTGAAAAGCTGCTTCACCTGTTCATAATGCCCAACTTCAGAGAGGCGCAAGAGGCTCTCCACAAGGTCCAAGCTCTTCCTGTTGACCAAAGTGGAAGAAGATATAAAGCCATTGAAGACTAACCATTTTTGGGAAGTTTAGATGTAACAATAATTGGTCTGAGACTTGCCATGTAGCTATCTCCCTGTTGTCATCCTCAGGTGGAGCCTTCAAGATGTCAATAGCAACAGTATGGCAAGGGTAGTCAGCAAAGCAGAACACTTCAGGACTCAATAGAGAGTGCTGAATGAACGACAACTGGAAATAAAACAAAAAAAAATAATTACAGCCAAACGTAAATATGATACATTTCCACTGCAAAGTTGACAAATTCATATAATTGATTTGATTATTTGCAAACTTGGTGGTGCATTATGTGCCTAACACTTTTTTTTTTTTTTTTACCTGTCCTTCTGCATGCTTCCATGGTCTGTATATGAGATCCACCGGGAACACTTCCATTCCCAGACCCCTCTGGATCCCATAGACAACTATCTGAAGCCCCTTACTGTCCCGGATCAGGAAGCCTGGGTGATCAAGCTCATAGGTCACCTCTTTGAAATTCAGATTAGGGTTCTGAGGGAAATAAGTAGTGTCAGATACAGATACAAATAAAAAAGTCCTGAGATATGTTTGTTCATCATCAACTTTGTTTGTGCGACCACGTTAATCCACAATGAATGTGATGGGCAAAACAATCACTGCTGCTTTGCATACAGCATATTCATATATTCCTAAACTAACTGAGAAAATGCTTCAGAAACAAACGAAATGTGAAAGCACCCCAAAATAACCAGAAGCTCACCACTTCTTTAACCACATCAATCAGAACTTCAACATTCCAGGCCTGAGAGCTGTCACTCTTGTCCTTCCCGTCACTCCAGATCCCACCACCGCCCACTGGATTGGTGATGGACTACAAATAAACAGAGAAACCAGTTATTCAAACCAAATCCCACTTTAACCAGTGCTGATTTACTTAAGTTTTATTTGTCATTTCTTTCACATATTTATTCATATTTCCATACATGTATACACTGTAGTTAACACAAAGCTTTGTACACACACAGGGTTTCTGCAGATATCATAATGTCAAATTAAAGACTTTAAGACCTTTTTAAGACCATTAAGTATTAAATTTAAAACCTATATCACAATATCAAAATCACGCGAGAGAAAATGCAAAATCACAAAATTTGTGGTAAAATAAATTTATTTAAATTGAACTGTACTAAAGACAGGTTAGATGGACTACCGAAGTACAAAAAAAAAAAAAAAAAAAAAACATCTTAAGGCTGATTTATACTTTCTCCTGGTGCCGCATCGCGCACCTCACTAAACGGACGAGGCTTTTATACTTGATGCGTTCACCATCGGGATATTCTTTAAAACAAGGGCTGGTCAAAAGAAACCCACTGTAAAGTCAGACAGATAAACAGAGATGTAGTACTTTTCCGGAACTACGTCATATCATTAATATAGTTCAAGAATTTAAAACTAATTTTTTTTTTTTATATAATTTATTATAATAATTATCAAGATTTTTATAACCATTCAAGATTTTTTAAATCAAACTTTGATGCATCACTTGCTTTTGTTTATATCTCAGACAGTTCTACCTAATAAAGTAAATATCAATGACAAGAGAAAATGGGTTGCTCTACAATTATATTTTTTATTATGGTAAGAATAAAAGCAAAAAAAAAAAAACTTACTTAAAATACTGATGTTTTTTTTTATTTTGCCCACTCCACAATTCACACATTATTGTCTGGCTAATTTCTGTCCTATAAAGGCTAAAAAGGCAATAGTGGTCCAACATTCCTGACCATTATCACCAATAAAGCCCAGAATTTGGGCATCAGTATATTGTAAACTGATAGGTTCATATATTCTTTTCCAGTTATCAAAAACATAATTTGTCACTTAATTTTAGTTTGTAGCTATTAACCACATGGCACGGGTCTCCACTTTTCCCATGGCATCTTTTTTTTGTTTTAACAAACTTATCCCTCAGGTTTTTCCAAACTTTTACAAAAACTTTCCTTCTTTTCCACGGCCGTTGCAATTTCTAGCCAAGAATTATTGGTCATCTGGTTATCTCTATGATGATCACGCATGGACAGATCATAAAGATGTGTGTACAGTCATACCTGTTTCAGACAAAATCTCTTCAAAGTGTTTCATATTCAACTCAAATCAAATGCGGCGCCACGCGAACTGTTCATCCGAAATCTGTTCACTCTGCCAGCCGAAATCATGTCGCGCGCACCGAAAGCGAACCTCCGCAAACACAGCGATGACATCACATTCGCAGTGCACTGGGCCCAATAACAGAAAGCTGATTGGCTATTGCATGCTGGTCTCATTTGTAGTTGTAATACCGCAAATTACATTAGGCCTAGTGAAGTAAAGGACTACAACACCAAGAAAACCAAGCAACAACAACAAAAAATTATTTAAATAAGCATTAGATGTAGCGTTACATGGACATCGGAAAAATAAGACCTGTGCACAAACATTTAAGACCTAGAACAGCAAATTTAAGACTTTAAGGCCTAAATTTTTTATTTTTAAATTTTAGACTTTAAGACCCCGCAGAAACCCTGACACATTTTAAGACAATAATCAAAATACTAACATGCAATTAAACATTTAAAAACAAGTTTTTGTTCAAGATTTCCATTTAATGTTTCTAATAAATTTTAAGATTCATTTCAATCCATTACAAATACAAAGTACTATTTTAGTAGTCATCATAGCTGACAATAACAGCTGAAGAGAACATACCTGAAGGCCGATGCCGTCAGACAGCCCTGAGTGAGTGCGGGCCATCATGCCCAGCACTCTGGCCACCTGACTGGCTGTCACCTCTCGCACCCCATATTGCAGGATTATGTTCCTGCACTCTTCAAGACTAGAGAAACATGCATAAATCAATCAGTTAATATTCTTGTTGTAAAATATCTAATCTATATACACAGACTACATTAACAGCACACATTTTTATATTTGGAAATGTTTTTTTATTTAAAGTGTTAATACCTTGCACAAAAGCCATAGCCAACTTCTTGCATGAAGTCAGCAAGAGAACTCTCCATCATGGTCTTATTTAAATCTCCAGAGTCTGGCAGGATCCTGTCCATGAGAATGTCCCGTTTGTCAGGGTACAGCAGTGGTGCAAGCACCACAGGACAGCGCTCCTGCGGGAAATCTGGGACACAAATAAAAACAGGACTGAGAAACAATTCCAATCCAAATATAGCATGCAGGAAGCAATCATCTGGTGGAGTTTTCCACTAACCTCTGCACAGTGTTTTGAGGAACGCGTCAATCTGCTCTTGTCCGACTCCGCTCGAGCCCTTTTGACCGAACAGAAGATGGGAGAGGAGCAGATGCAGAACCTCTATGGCAATGTCCTGGAAGCCACCTTCCTGATTCCCTCCGAGGTCCGCGTCCACGTACGAGCGGAGGAGGTCAGGGAGCTTCTGCTTCACAAACTGAGCAGCTGTGAAAGAAATAAACCAATGTTTGCGGTGTTGAAAACTTTCTGCAGAAGTGAAACTAAAACACAAAATGGTCACACTTTATTTTGATGGTACGTTTGTTGAATTAAGTTACATTGCATCTACATGCCAACTAATTCTCATTGGTTTATAAGTAGACTGTTAGGTTAGGGTTAGTGTAAGTTAACATGTACTTGCAAAGTGTCTTAACTTTGTCAGTTAAATGTCTGCTGAAGGAGCAGTATCAACAGATATTAAGCAGAGAGTCTACTAACACCCAAATGGACCATCAAAATTAGTGTTACCCACAAAATGAAGAGTCAGGAAGTGAACACTTACCAAACCCTCGAAGGTCTGCGTTGCTGGAGTTCAGCAGAGCAAGGCCCAAAATCACCTGGTGAAAGCCAGAGTGTTAAACTGACATATTCTTGCACTGATTTAATAGAAATGTTGATTATACTGCAAAATTGAGCCTACCTCCTGAACCTTGCTTAGCTTGAGAACTTTACTCAGCTGAGTAAATAAATGAGGTGACGGTTTCAAACTCTACAAACAAGCAGATATATGCAATCAATGAACAAAGCATTACAGGCACAAAACGGGCAACTTAAACATAAGTTTAACGGGGCTATAATTCAGAATTTTCACGTATTAGTCACTTTTGTACTGAACAACATTTTACTAAACAAAGGTCCAAAAAAGGAATGAAGGTTATTGCACACTGAATCTGAAATTTTCGCCTGTCATTAAAAAAATTAAATAAATAAATCAAACTGGGTTCAACCTTTTCCGCTTTTTGCATCCGAAAAAGCAATTTGAGAGGAGTTTTGACAGTTCAGAGCCACCTTATAAGCAAAAAGCTAATACAGAATGCCGTCATTTGAGCTACAGATAACTTTATGACAAACACAGTGCATAAAATAAAGACATAAGGGTTTTCAGCTGTCTGCCACATTCTATGCTGAATTCAGTGACTGGCACACCTCTCCCCTGCATCTGCTTGATGTGTGCGTCTCTCCATACATTTGACATACTGCCCATAGACATTATAATAGAAAGCATGGTCCGCTTTCGGTCTGTTGCTTCGATACGTCAACGCAGCTGCCATCTATAGGGTGTCCGCGGGGTCTTAAAAAGTATTAAAAGTTGATAAATCTATTATGAGAAAATGAAGGCCCTTAAAAAGTATTAAAAAGTCTTATCCGCGTTTTTACGAGGTCTTAAATTTTGTCCAAAGTGTTTGACTCCAAAAAATAAGCATAAATATATTTATTTTCCTTCTAATATTTACAATGGTATGCTCGATCCACGCGATTGGTTCGGGCCGGGGCATGTCCAGCCATGCTCCTCCATTCAGATGATGTCACATAATTTGTGACAAACGCGGGGAGGTGATGTGACGCTCTAAACATGCAGCAAAACCATAGAGCGAAACAGACGGCAAAATGGGAAAATGTACGTTTGCGTACTCCTGGTTGGAGAAAGACGAGTTTAAACATTGGCTGAAGCAGATGAAAACAACCGCATAATTTATTCTTTCAAGCTTTGTTTCTTCCAAGCTTATCTGAGTTCTGTTGCATGGTTTCTGTTTTTTTCTTTGGAGAAAAGAGGAGAACGTATCACTGCTTAAACTGACTTCGAAATGTTTCGCGTTTTCTCGTAATGGATTGATTTATAGGTATTAGTCTTAGTGGGCAAGGTTTGTTTACGTGACAAATGTTTTCGCATATGATTACGAAAAAAAATGCATACAAACATTTCAGACTTCAGTGTGCAAAGACCTTTAGCCTTGTCTATAATGGGTCACTGAATCATGTCCAGTCTTGTGTGTGTTGTGCATACATGAGCAACAAATTACTAGCTGCAGTTCACTTCACATTAGCAACACAATTCACTGGTGTTACTAATAAGCCTTTTTAAAAATTTTAAACACACTTGAACATACCTTTTGATAGTGGAGGGGATTGTCAATGGCGTAGCAAAGCGTTGAAATAAAATTTGGTTTCGTAATAAGAGACACGCACTCCTGGATCAGAAACTGTGTCTGAAGAAAATGAGGCAGAAAATAAAATATGAAACAAATTCTTAAACTAAAAAAAGGACTACAGATTCTCAAAAGACAAATTCCACAAACCTGGTGGAAATCTTTGCCACTGCTTTTACCATCGCCACTGAAATCCACATGGGAAAAGAGACAGCGTAATAGATGCCGGTCTGCCTCAGGGCCGTGACGATTCACAATCTGAGAAAAAAAAAAGTGATGCATCAAATTGTCAGCACCTCCAGCACGCTGATGAAACTAGCAATTCTAAATTCATATTCTAGGTTTAAAGTGAAAAAGTAAGCCTGTTTTGCCACCGCTGAACTTACATGTTGTATTTCCTGCTGGCTGGCTCTGTAGTTTTTCTTAGTTAAATTGTCCACCAGGTAGCTGATTTGAGACAAAGCCAGCGAGAGCGAGTCAAGATTCATTGCTGGTTGGGGCGGAAGCAGGCGGCCGAGCCCGGCGCAAAATCACCATTATTCCCCTTTAGTCACTTCAGTGATAGGTTACTTCTGTCAGTCCCCCCCCCCCCCAAAAGGTGTGAAAAGTGTCCGGTGTCCAACAAGCTGAGTCTCTGTGTAGATGCTGATTCCAAGTAAGGTCCTTCAGTGCAATTCTTAGTGTAACATCTGGAGAAACAATGATAGAACAAGCATTAAAGAAGCATTAAACATTCGACAACATTGCTAGAACAAATTTTGAAGAGAACAGTAAATGCACGAACATATTTTTTCCAATTTCAAACACAATGTACACTTTACACTACTTAATTTGTCCACAAGGTGTCAAGAGGAATTGTCAAAAGCTGATGAAATAAACTACTAAAGATTGGAAAAACCAGAGACACCCAAGTGTAACATTCAAAACAAATGAAGACTTGTTCACAATAGGGCTGGGCAGCATGACTATATATAGTTAAAGGGAGATAAACTTTTTATTCTGTCTATACAGCGACATGTAAATAAGTGGGCGTGGCTAACTTGTGTGCAGTATGCGTGAAATGTTGCTCATGAGACTGAGGAAAGCACTGACTGGAGCACTCATAGGCCCAATCCCAATTCTACCCCTTAGCCCTTTCCCCTCGTTTTGTGTGTTCACATGAAGGTGTGTCCCAATTCTCTTTAGCTTGAAGGCGTAGGGCTATGGGGAAGGACTAGATAGCCCTTGAAACAAAGATTTCAGCACCACACTCGAAACTAAGGGGTACAAAAACTTTCCTGAATACACCCTCTACAACGGCAGCATGGACATCAGGAGACGCAAAAATTAGCATTTTTTTGTCATTATTATGAATTTTTACAACAAACAAGCATATGTTTTCCAAATAAGCAAATAATCCACAATAATACCTCCTGTATAGTAATCCCACAACATACTTTCACATCTGACACTTGAATACCCTATCAGAAAAGTCTAGGGGCTGGCAATCTTTTTACAGTGTCTGGTATAATGTTAAAGAGTCACGAAACACCAAAACACATTTTTTGAGCTGTTGACAGTAATATATGTGTTCCACGCTGCTAAAAACACTATTAGGACACATATTTCACTAAAAAGTGAAAATTGGTTGTTTTTGCGTTATTTTGAGCAAATCCGTTCTTCCGGTTTGAGACGAATTTTTGAAGCTGCGTCACGGTCATTAGATACTTGCGTGCAAATTCAGCGTGGAGAGTGGCTGTCTGTAACTGCGAGTACATCGTGACGTCTCGGAGTGTGCTGTATTAATTCATGAGAAAGACTTGGTTCAAACCAATCGGCGCGTTCTATTGTGCATGCGGTGCAACTTCATTAATATGTATGATAGCTTCGGAGACTGTTTTACCTGTTACAGTGTTCAGACGACAGAGAGACGCCACGTTGTGTTGCCAAAACAAGTGAAAGAACAAGAATTTGGAGACATGGGTCGCAAGTGTTGCGTTTATTAATGTGCTGCAACGAAGGTTTTGTTTTCATTTTCCCTCTATGAGAGTGCAGCTGGACTCACGTGTGGATTACAGTGCACGCGACAGAAATGCGTTTGTAAGGAACATTTTTTACCCGAGAGCTTTTCGCATCTGGAAATGATGAAATCCGGATTTGCCGCTCGTCTCCTTTTAAAAAAAGACACAGTTCCAGTTTGATTGTCCTGTCGCTACAGATTTGGTAAGTGTGCGATCAGTGCCCTTTGTTTGTTGTTTCAGATGGCAAAGTTACTTCGTACCATCAGCAGTGATCTTTCAGTTTTAAAGACATACCATAGTCAAAATAATTTAGTTACTAAGTTTACAGTATGTTAATATCACTGCATAATTATAGTAAAATATTATAGACTAAAAGATCTGCTGTAAATGCTGCTCTCCGAATGTAAACATGTAAACACCACAATCAAACTATTACCGTCGTGTAGAATTTGCTGCATTTTGTGACAGGATAGTCTATATACACACGGCTTTCTGACGCTACCTACCTAGTGCATCTAAGTTTCCGAGAAATACGGAGGATTTTTTTTCTCCCATTCGCCGTGCGGTATCAAACATACCATTAAAACTCCTCTCTCCAGCAGTTCCTCGCTTTCAATATCTCGTTTGTCACAGGGGGGCATGCAGGAAATGTTTCTGAATAAAAAGTGAAAGTGCCAAACTGCAGTTAAAGTCGACAAATTAATAATTTGGCAAGTAATTCGATTACTGATGTCCATGTAAACACAGTCACTGTCTCCCCTGCGTCTGCGTGCCCAAACGCAAACTCCCATATTTGCAAATCCTTCCCTCTTTCCCTCCCCTGACACTCCCACCTAAACAGAGCTGGACACGCCCAGTTTCCTGACTTTTTCCAAAACTAGAGGTGTGAAAACACCCTGCTGAGACAGGGGGGGTTTCATTGCCTTTTAATGCTATTTTCGTGTGTTTACATAGATGAATATGACCACTGTGTAAATGCACAGTATAGTTATGATCTTATTGCCAAATTATATCATTATAATAACATAATATTGTTGCCTTTGGTGATTTCCTGAAGATAAATGGCAAAAAAATAATGCAACTGGAATAACTACAGCAGTCGCGACCGTTGATCTCAAATGAAGAGATCGCGATGACATATGATGATGTGTGCAGGTGCTGTAGTGGAGTCCCATTTCTTAGGGGTAAATTTTGGAGCCCTTCCCCTTAACACTCTGTTTCAAGGGGAAGGGGTAGAGTACAAAAATAGAATTGGGATTGGCCCATAATTTGAGCTGAACTTCCATCTGTAATTTAGATTGGGAATCCACTAATCGACCAGCCAAAAAAAAAACAAACCAGACATTTTTTGTTAAAAACACACAATCTGCAGGTTTTTGGTTTTATCCATGTCTGGATTTGTATACAAATTGCACTGTAACAACTTTAAACCTGGTTTATACTCGACGTGTCCGCTAGTTCGCTTGAGTGTGCGCGGCGAATGTGACGTCATCGCACCAAAAAGGCCATGGCAAATGTGGAGACCCAGGTGGTTAATACACAATTATAGAATATGTGTTTTTCCATCATTCATAGGTTTTACACTGATGTATACAGGGAGTGCAGAATTATTAGTCAAATGAGTATTTTGACCACATCATCCTCTTTATGCATGTTGTCTTACTCCAAGCTGTATAGGCTCGAAAGCCTACTACCAATTAAGCATATTAGGTGATGTGCATCTCTGTAATGAGAGGGGGTGTGGTCTAATGACATCAACACCCTATATCATGTGTGCATAATTATTAGGCAACTTTCTTTCCTTTGGCAAAATGGGTCAAAAAAAGGACTTGACAGGCTCAGAAAAGTCAAAAATAGTGAGATATCTTGCAGAGGGATGCAGCACTCTTAAAATTGCCAAGCTTCTGAAGCGTGATCATCGAACAATCAAGCGTTTCATTCAAAATAGTCAACAGGGTCGCAAGAAGCGTCTAGAAAAACCAAGACGCAAAATAAACTGCCCATGAACTGAGAAAAGTCAAGCGTACAGCTGCCATGATGTCAAGATGCCACTTGCCACCAGTTTTGCCATATTTCAGAGCTGCAACATCACTGGAATGCCCAAAAGCACAAGGTGTGCAATACTCAGAGACATGGCCAAGGTAAGAAAGGCTGAAAAACGACCACCACTGAACAAGACACACAAGCTGAAACGTCAAGACTGGGCCAAGAAATATCTCAAGACTGATTTTTCTAAGGTTTTATGGACTGATGAAATGAGAGTGAGTCTTGATGGGCCCGTGGCTGGATCGGTAAAGAGCAGAGAGCTCCAGTCCGACTCAGACGCCAGCAAGGTGGAGGTGGAGTACTGGTTTGGGCTGGTATCATCAAAGATTAGCTTGTGGGGCTTTTTCGGGTTGAGGATGGAGTCAAGCTCAACTCCCAGTCCTACTGCCAGTTTCTGGAAGACACTTTCTTCAAGCAGTGGTACAGGAAGAAGTCTGTATCCTTCAAGAAAAACATGATTTTCATGCAGGACAATGCTCCATCACACGCGTCCAAGTACTCCACAGCGTGGCTGGCAAGAAAAGGTCTAAAAGAAGAAAAACTAATGACATGGCCTCCTTGTTCACCTGATCTAAACTCCATAGAGAACCTGTGGTCCATCATCAAATGTGAGATTTACAAGGAGGGAAGACAGTCCACCTCTCTGAACTGTGTCTGGGAGGCTGTGGTTGCTGCTGCACGCAATGTTGATGGTGAACAGATCAAAACACTGACAGAATCCATGGATGGCAGGCTTTTGAGTGTCTTTGCAAAGAAAGGTGGCTATATTGGTCACTGATTTGTTTTTGTTTTGTTTTTGAATGTCAGAAATGTATATTTGTGAATGTTGAGATGTTATATTGGTTTCACTGGTGAAAATAAATAATTGAAATGGGTATATATTTGTTTTTTGTTAAGTTGCCTAATAATTATGCACAGTAATAGTCACCTGCACACACAGATATCCTCCTAAAATAGCTAAAACTAAAAACTACTTCCAAAAATATTCAGCTTTGATATTAATGAGTTTTTGGGTTCATTGAGAACATGGTTGTTGTTCAATAATAAAATTAATCCTCAAAAATACAACTTGCCTAATAATTCTGCACTCCCTGTTTATTACAATTTTGAATTGAAAACAATTTAATAATTACAAAACTAAAATGAAGTCACAAATCATTACTTTGATAACTGGAAAAGAATATTTGAACCTATCAGAAGAAGATAAACTAGCCAGACAGTAATGTGTGAATTGTTGAGTGGTACAAATAAAAAAAAAGGCATTAATATTTTAATAAACTTTAAAAGGTGGAACTGTCCGAAATATGAACAAAAGCAAGTGATGCATCAAAGTTTGATTTTAAAAATCTTGAATGGTTATAGAAATCTTTATAATCATTAAAATAAATAATAAAAAAAAATATATAATTAGTTACAAAGATTTGAATGATATTAATGATATATGTAGTTCTGCAAACTTCCTACTTCTCTGTTTATCTGTCTGACTTTACAGTAGGTTTCTTTTGACTGGCCCGTCGTTTTAAGGAATATCACTACGGCGAACGCATCAAGTGTAAACGCCTCGTCCGTTTCGTGAGGTGTGCGCACAGTCAGTGGAGGTCCAGGACATGGCGCCAGGCGAAAGTATAAATCAGGCTTTACACTACAAAGTCTATAAAGCAAATATTAACAGAGATCAGAGAAGCTGAAGATGCAGAACAGAGATGCGATGGTCTTGATTTACAGTCTGAGTACAGGTGACAGCAGCACCACATGGAAAAAGCCGAACTCTGATAGGGAAACACAATCATTTGAACAAACATTAAATTTAAAGTATATTTGTTTCATTCTTCCGCAATTCCCTAAAACTTTCAACATTAAATTCAGTATGGATCATGTGTGCGTGTTAGGACCGTTTTATATTACAGCTCATTCAGGCAATCAGAGTTTAGATTTCAAATTGTAAAGCTTGATAAAACATCTATACCTAATGTACATAGGCTTCATTTAATATAACTGTTCATCTGAATTAGGGTTGGGCGATGTTGACCAATTTGGCATCGTACGATGTCTAATGTGAACATCGGCGATGGATGATGGTATCGTCGTCGTAGGCGGGGTGGGGGGGGTTGTTGTTAAATATCAATTAATTCATAACAAATTTAATAATTGTAGCGTATCGTTTTCACTACCTGACCCACATGGTCTTTGCTTTACCTATAACCAAACCATAAATAAATAAAGTTACACACAAATTACCACCTGTCAATCACTTTTTTTCCACGGGACTCTGGCATGAATAAGCAGAGTGATCTGTGTCCTTATAATGGCTTTTTCCCCACAGCTGGTGGCGGAGACCAGACGAGAGTTTGTTTGGAGTTCACTGTAATTTGTATTGTGATTATTGATAACTTCCTTATTTCATTACTATTATTATGAAAAATTAATAACAAGTAATGATGCTAGGGCTCGACAGTTTCGGCGTATGCGCCCAAAGTTTTATGCGACCTAAAATATATATTTGAAAGCATTTGTGCTAGTGCATAAATTGTTGCCGTGCGACCTGTTTTCACTGCAAAATCCTCGACGCGTGCACGGATTTAGGAGACATTTATGCAGGACGCATCTTTGCACCTAAAGACGCCAAACGCAGCGCTCAGGAACAGATTAAAACAGTTGTTATGTGATTGTGAACTT
The DNA here is from genome assembly GCA_903798195.1 of Danio kyathit. NCBI lineage: Eukaryota > Metazoa > Chordata > Actinopteri > Cypriniformes > Danionidae > Danio > Danio kyathit. The sequence continues at coordinate 20,946,696 of LR812543.1, read as the reverse complement.
GCTGAAGTAAAAAAAGCCCGGAATGCTTGCCCTGCCTTTGTGCTCTTCTTATTGGCCCACTTCGCTAGAACTGAACGCGAATGGATTGGTTAATATCAGCTGTCAATCACTCAGGCAATGCCTTCTGCCTTCACATGACAGGAGCTGCAACTGCGGAAATGTAAAGCGCTGACAGATTTAGAGAAACCATAACGTTACTAATAATGGCACGTCTTATTAGTGATCATGTGCTGAATGTTAATCCACCATTTACACTTTTCCAAGAGTGGATAAAAGACTTCCAGTGGCTTCAAGTCCGCTATGAAAATGACTAAAGCCATTCACTGTAGAGTCTGTGGGACGGGGTTTACAGGTAACAGCGTTTGCCACTGAATCTACACATTTTAAGCCCGAGAGGTACTGTATAATCCTCACAATGTATTTAATCCTCACGATGCTGTCAGCCGTGCAAACGGCAGCTATAAGTAAAATATAACACAGCTCATGAAAAGACTGTTATTGCTATTAAGATGACATGCAAATAATAAGTTATATATCAATATAAATGTGGATCGCAATGCCGGCTCAGCATCGTAAAGTTTATTAGTCATCGGCGATTGACGATAGCATCGTCTATCGGCCCAACCCTAATCTGAATATACATTTTGATTTTGTGTGGATTATAGTAAATTTAGAGAGATTGTTTGAAATACACACGGGCACACGTACTACTTATGTGGAGTAAAATATTGTAGTAAAATATGAAATATTTTTGTGTGACGTATTTATGACTGAAAATTACTGCCATAATAAAACTTTAGATGGTATAATCCTATGGTCTTTGGCATAAACCTTATTAAATACTACCAGCTGCTTTTCTTAAAATAACCAAGGAAACGTTGTTACTCCAGCAGTTCTACACGTGACACGTGCAGGAATAGAATTAATCAAGAGCGTTTTTGATCTGCAATGGTTGAACCTGCATCACAGTTGTAGATTTTTGCCAGGGTGTTTTATGTAGCAGAATTTCACAAAGCCATATTGTTTTTTTTTCACTTCATATTTTGAAATTATACAATCTGTTTTAAATCACCAACTGCCCAATATAATGCATAATTCTGCTTTGTGTGGATTGTGATTAAAGTGTAATTGTTGCCTCTAATTGAAATTACTGCAGATTCAGCCAGTAATAAAGCAAAGAAATATTGTTCACGCAACCATTTTTTATAGTTTCTAGTAAAAAACTTGAAAAAAAGAACTAAAATCAGTATTCAATAAAAAAATCCATAAAAATAAATAAAATTAATAAAACAGAAAATCACAATCTGCTTTTGATTACAAACTTGAAACTGTGAGGGACAGTACAGAATAAGTCTGTGTACAATATCCTACAGTAAGTTAAACAGTCACATGCGTAGCACTACAGCCTTTGCTGAATAAAGGCTGATTTATACTTCTGCGTCGAGTGATCGGCGTGACCCACAGCACCTGCCTTGCGCCTAGTCATGCATTTATACAGCTGCATGCTGTTTGTGTTGCTCTGCAATAACACTTCCAAAAAGCTAGCTGGCAGTAAGTTTTTATGTTCCCCTGTGTTGAGTTTTCCTTGCGGGTTTTTTTTTTAATGCTACCTTAATGTACAAGTTGCTAAAAAGCTGCGGGGAACCGGCAGACGTGCAACAACTTTAACTATAAGGTAAACACAACACAAAAGTTGCCATCTGGAGCTCCTTCACGGGACTCGACATTTGTAAACAGTCACTCCATCAGGCTTGCGGCTCTCAGCACCACCCACACTCGTTAAAGCAACCAAGTCGACCAATCACAGAGTTTGCGCTATGCATCTTGCGCCGTGTAGTTATGCAACCGTGCGAAGCGCTAGACGCAGAAGTATAACGGCCTGTTGCCACTGACTGGTACAGTACGGGTCACCTTTATCAGGCTTGCGTTTCCACTGCCAAAAGGGTACCAATGGTGTGGTGTACGACAAAGTTTCAGTTGACGTCATTCTCGCTCGAGAAAATCTCGCTCAAAGTAAAGCTGTACGAGTCGTTCACATATCATATGAGAAACACTCATCACAAAACAGATGCTTTATACACAAATACTCGCATGTAAATATTCATTACTACTTTTCTATGAACAATTTGATTATAACTGCAGATCAATGACAGTGCAAAATAGCCTACTGTAACATCTGCAATTATATAAAATAAATGCAACTTGTATGAACACATACAGGCCCTTGCAGTCTCCGATATGTTATTAATTACAGAAAAACTACTCACAGTAGGGTTGGGCCGATAGACGATGCTATCTTTCATCGCCGATGGCCGATAGACATCACGATGCTGAGCCGGCATCTCGATCCATCGCCCCGCCCCCCCGTCGCAAACCCGCTCGTAAAAAATACACACTCAGGCCCCGTTTACATTAATACAGCTTAGTTTTAAAATGGCATTTTAGAACGAAAATGACCCATGTCCACACTGGTGTTTCATCTAGCATTTCTGAACAGCCCTCCTTCCGCTGAAAACGCACATCACGTGACCACAGCCACACACACACACACACAGCCACACACACACACAGCTACAAACACACACACACTGTCATGCGCTCGTCTGAGGTCTAGAGAACAGTGTACGTAAGACAGTTTATCAAGGATGATAGCGGATCGCGTCTCACTATAGTTGTTAAACGTGATATTTAATTAATCTTGTCTCTATCCAGGGCTTAACTTGTGCCGGAACATGCTGGATCCGGATCCGGCACCTCATTTTACCGATCTTCCTCCTCCCCTGTCCACTGTTCATTTTCACTTTGTTCCGCGACTCTCCAACCCTCTTCACTTTCGTCCGCGGCACCTCATCGCCACTCACTTTTGTCCGCGAGCAACCCCCGCGCCGCTCACTTTTGTCCGCGACACCCCTCCGCCATCCACCGCACCAAACAAACGACTGACACGGATCACTCTGCCTACTCATGCCAGAGTCCCGTGGAAAAAGTGATTGACAGGTGGTAAATTGTGTGTAACTTATCTTTATTTATTTATGATTTGGTTATGGGTACAACAAAGACCAGGTAGTTGAAACGGTAGGCTACAAAAAATTAATTCGTTATGAATTAATTATTCATAAATAATTTATTCACCTCCGCCTATGAAGACGATATCATCGTCCATCGCGATGTTTCACATTAGACATCGTACGATGCTAAATTGGTCAACATCGCCCAACCCTAACACACAGCATACATTTAGTCCTTATTCGAGTTCAAAAACAACACGCAACATAGCCCAGTCTGTGCAAACGTCTGTATCTTTAATCTTCATCAGCAAATGTAACTTCTTGTTAGAAAATATTTCCGTCATTCCGAGTTCATAATAGTCCAAAAGGTGATGATAATAGTTAAACATGGCAGTTTGTTCATGTTTTAGGTTGCTGAAAGAATCATTTGCCTGTTTGTTTTTTCCAGCTTCTCTTTTGTTTTCTTGCACATCTCTTACGCGTTTGTCTGTTTCTGAAAGGATCGGATGTCAGAAGCACTTCAATAATCATGTGCACGTTATTATCATGAGCTCAAAAAGTTCGTTATTTCAAATATAGACGTGCACGTAAGCTCTCTGGAGAAAGTGTAACCACTCGCACTTTTAAACGGCCTCATAAAACAATAACAGGACATGGCAGATTTTGTTCTTCTTGGCTTTGTGGCTGTTCATGAAGACAATAGCTATGTTTCCATCCAAAAATGCGAATGAACTTTATGTGCAAAACTGGATTATCGCATAAAAGACGTGCGAATAAAGCTGCGTTTCCATCCAACGGGTCAAAGCGAACAAAATCGTCACTTCCTGATTAACTGGCGCCAAATATCAACAGTAAAAACGGAATTTGTTGCAATAGGAGAAACTTTATCTTTATATAATAAATGACTTGCGCCTCAGAAGGCAATCCTGACATGCAGTGAACGCGCGGTGGCGTTTGAAGGTGTCAACGGAGCACAGACGCTCTTGATTCTGGATGTCATTAATAATATAATAACACAAATACTTAAACGGTAAGGCGTTTTTGAAGGACCAAAACAACATTTCGGATGTTTTACAGTGTGCTCAGCCTGCTGGTTTGTCCATTTACACAGATTTTTATCATCACATGATCTCGTATAACAAAATCACATAACCTTTTTTCATGCGCATATTGGAATTTGCGCGGTAAAAGTGTTTCCATCGCAGTTTAAGCGCATCTTCTCTTATCGAATAAAAAGTTTATCCTACTCCGTTATGCGCATATGTTTTTTATGCGCATTTTCAAAATTTATGCGCATCATGGCGTTTCCATCAACCGTTTTTTTATGCGCATCTCCAAAATGCGCATAAAAATAGGTGGATGGAAACATAGCTATTGACAAGGTTTGTTTGAGCTCGGGTTGACCATAGCTTGTTATTATATTACGGTGTAATGTCTCGGCTGTGTATTTAAAAATGGCGATTTCTTTGTTTTCATTCTCCTGCTTGTGTATGCGCTAGAGACCTTTTTTTTGTAAACCAATAGCATTCAGCTGCGCGTCTAGCTTCGTCCCTTTTGTTGTGCTAGGTACCTTTTGCAAAGGGTACCCAAAAAGTGGTACGGTACGGTTCACTTTTTGGTACCTTTTGACAGTGGAAACAGCCATAAAAGCGAACCAAACCGTACCACTCAGTGGAAACGGGCCATAAATCAGCTTTAAATCTGTCAACTTAAGAAAATGAAAGTAAAATACACTCAAAATTATTTGATAATCAACATAAGGAGCTAATGCACCAGGTAGTTATAGAAACTAGCCAGCAGACTGGTCTCCCAAAATTCCATTGCCACTAGCAATATGAAAGATAAAATTATGTTTATAAGTATGGTAGTCAACAAAATCAACAACTGAAGAATCAAAGTTGGGTTTTCATTGAATGTCATGAAAAGAAAAAGAAAACATGCAATGTAGATGTATAAATTATGCAACTGGATGGACAAAAACGAGGGTTAAATCACCCATGACAAATGCGGCTGAGAAAGGGACAGAATGCAGCAGACCAAGATGACACATAATCTGTATTTGTCTTATAACAATAATAATATTCCAGTGGTAGGGCCGCACAATATACCATTTTAGCATCAATATCGCAATTTGATCATTCGCAAGTCACATCATAGGATATGTAATGTCTGGATTATAATTCATCATTTGCATGTGTTTTGAGGCCCGTGACTCCATGAGGATTTTAAAAGCATCTAGGCATAAGAAATTGCACCATTTGTAACCTTAATAACGATAAATTTTATTGAATTATTTATGCTACAAACACCAGGCAGTATTGTTTGACATTTAATTATCCAATAACTAGCATGAATACTAGTAGACTGCTCTGAAAAAGATAAAAAACGTTTTATTTCATAAGTAACTTTATTCTAGTTATCTATGCTTGTAGAAAGTTTATTTTAAATGTTATGCAGATGCGCCTACAGAATTATCCCATTCAATCAACTAATATGATAAATCCTTTCCAAATAAGGTTATGATCTGGTGAAATTGCATTCATACGGCAATAAACATTGCAAAATATCTCAATGTTCTTGCAACCCTAGCTAGTGGTTTGTATAGCACAGTGTTTCCTCTAGGATTTTTTCCAGCAGTGGCGGCAGGACTTTTTTTTTACACAGATCTGCCAACTATTTCAAAGACAAATATTACACGCAGTATTACAAGTCGAGATAGCATTCATGTAATACGAGCATGCGAATCTCTTTGCTTGCGCGCCGATTTCCTCTGTTCGAGCACAGAACTTCTTGCACGCACTCAAATTTACACGTTCAAGTGCAGATCTTCTCGTGCGCTCTCCAGTAAGCGCTGCTGAAGCGCGATTTAGTGTGTTTTTGTGCGTTTCCGACATTAACACGTCCTGAAGTAAAGTGAAAAGGTTATAAACTCCAGCAAGATAAAGTCATTGTATGCAGAGCCATTGACCTTTATCAATAAAGTATAGGCTACTTATGGAAACTGTGTTCATCTTAACTGAAAGCTACGCCGTGTTGGCTAGACTCACGCACCTGTCAGTCAGTCTGTCAGAGAGTCAGTCAGCATGTCACCTTGAACAAATAGCGCACAGCACTACTACGGTTACAGAAAAGTTTGCGCTGTTTACCTCTAATATGTTTTGGTGCGATTATTATCCGCTATAAAAAACACGACTAAATGTTTTAAATAAGAAGCTGTAATGTAGCCGTGGCGGGAACCTTGTAGCATGTATCTGACCAATCATAGGTAACATAAATCATTAAAAGTTTAGTTAATTTAGTTCCCCCAAAATTGCATCACATATAACTACAATCATTCTTAGTTCTTGTGGTGCAAACACAGTTAAATGGGTACTTTCAACAATACTTTTAAGGATTATGAGAACATTCCTCCTGTCAAAAACTCGCTTATACACTTAGGCCAAATCCCAATTCTATTTTGTACCCTACCCCTTCCCCATGGCCCTTGAAACAGTGTGTAAAAGGGAAGGGCTTCAAAATTTACCCCTAAGAAATGGGACACCACCACAACACCTGCACACATCATCATATGTCATTGCGATCTCTTGCTTCATATGAGATTGACGATCGCGACTGTAGTTATTCCAGTTGCGTTATTTTTTGGTATTTATCTTCAGGAAATCCCTGAAGGCATACGTTATGCTATCATAACGAAGATTGTAACTATACTGCACATTTACAACGTGGCCATATTCATCTATGTAAACACTAGAGGTGTGAACCTACACTGGTCTCACGGTTCGGTTACGATTATCATGCCATCGATTCGGTTCAATTCGATATCTCTGTGCATCACGGTGCATTGACGATTCTTTCCATACACAGTTTTTTATTTTCTTCACAGCACAGCAATTCCTGTATTAAAATGTATAAATATATTTATATACTATTTGTAAAACAATTTTGTCCTTTAATACAAACAGTCAGATATATAAACTCTACCTTTAAACAACACGAGCATTTATAGACAATTTCGAGGGATGTAAACAAAAACAATGGCCCTAACGTATTTCCTGTTTTACATTTTTAATTTCCATTGCTTCTGAGAATCCAAAAAGGTCCACATATTGATAAATAGTGTTATGACGACTGATTTAAAGTCAAGTTATGATTGAATTGCCTCTTGTTACAGTTAGGAAATAGTTTACAGTCAAGCAGGAAATGTTCATGGGCCAATGACATGACCACATTGAAATGGTCTATAGCAAATAAACAAATATAAATATCCCGCTCGCTTTCTGCCTTGTCTACCAAGTTCTTTCTTACACCCCTTTGATTGGTCACGCGCTCAACAGAAAGGGCTGCGATTGGCTCTTACACGCTGGCGCTCTACACAGATGCACTCATGGGCCACAGTGAGACAGAGAGAGAAATGGAGATTACTTTCATTCTCTTAATCACCGTGAAATAGGGGCTTTTGCTGTAAGTTTCAGTGAAACAGAGTTCAGCAAACACACACGCAGTGAAATTGTGCACATTGTGTGTTTTTCGTAGTCAGAGCGTTGTAAATCGCGCTCGCGGCTCGCCTCCCTCGCCATAGTAAGCTACGGCGACATAGCGCATGTGAGATAAATGACGTCAGTATAATAACCGGTTATGATTATTACTGAACCGATACCGAATTGTCCGCGTCTGCATCGCGGTGCACCAAAGAAACGATTCATTTTGACACCCCTAGTAAACACACCAAAACAACATTAACATTATAGCAGACACTGTAAAAAGCCCATTCCAAGCCACTAGACTTTTCTGACAGGGTATTCGAGTGTCATTGATTGACAGAATCTTGTAGGACTGCTGTATAAAAGTTATTATTATGGATTATAGATAGCCAAATTTGTAGATCTCCTTACTTCCGGGTGCAGCTATCCTGCCGTTGTGGCTAGTGTATTCTGGGGAATTTTCTTACCCCTTGCTTTTGAGGGTGGCTCTGAAAAATCTCAGTTCGAAGGGCTATCTACCCCTTCCCCTTAGCCCTACGTCTTCAAGCTAAAGAGAATTGGGACACCCCTACCCCTCGTTTAGCACGTTCCCGTGAAGGGGTAGGGGTGTCCCAATTCTCTTTAGCTTGAAGGCGTAGGGCTAAGGGGAAGGGGTAGATTGGGATTGGGCCTTAGTATAGCACTATGTAATTCCTGGTCTAATACATGAAGAATTTTACATGTCTGTCTGCACTACACTCAGAAAGTACACCTCACGCTTCTTTCAGTTAATTAAGTGCATCTTCTGAGCATTTAAATAACACTTTTTCAGTGTGAACATCATTTACATGAAAAATAGCACAGAATTATGCGTAAGTGCAGAAAATGTAATGACATGCGAGATAGTAAACATTGTCAATATTTATTTTCTTCAACATACTAAAATGTTCATTAAAATCTCAGAGAAACAGTAAACTGCAGAAAATTTCATACTTTCACTTATAAGTTAAGTCACTTTCTGTTTTATTTTTATCGCGCTGAGGGGAACAGAACGATACAGCTGCAAAACCGGAAGTCATACCCCCTCAGTCGCTCACAGGCCTCAAGTAAAGTAGCACAAACCGAGTAAATAAACTTTCAGTGTTTGTGGTTCATGCAACACTAAATGACACAACTGTATAATTATGAGTATAATAACTGAAGAGTGACGTTTAGTAAGATAACATGAGCAGGTGTGAATTGTACTTAATTGAGTGTTTTCAAAACAAACTGCTTCCTTGAAACATTTAATAAAAGCAATAAAATAAACTCAAATAACTGCTAAGAACAGCAGAAGCTAGTGTTACGGGTTCGTTTTCAAAAGATAGCCACAAAACCAAACTAATGGCTGCCACATTCAGTAGATAATATAAACACAAATCAATCTGTATAACAAATTATCAGATTATATTCACAAGCTCGAAACTAACATTTCGGTTCAAATCAAACACTCCCAGCTCGGCTGTGGAAAACACCGTTAGCAATCCTAGTGCTAACTCATCTTAAACCAAACTTTTTGATTACACATTTAAAATGTACACAGTTATGACCTAAATCACACAATCTAAATGTTTTCATTGACCAATGGCTCTAATCATCTCAAAACAAACTTTCTCGAAATTTGAAACCAAAATTTCTGTCAGATTCAACAACAGTCGTGCTAATCCACAGCATGCTAACAGCTAGGCTAAGCTAACAGCGTAAACCTCATTGTTTCAAACGGTGACGAGCACTTAGCCTGTTCCCGACATGCTCACCTAACTGACAGGAACCTGGCCTCTGGTTTGTTTAGGACATTAAAGTTAGAAATATACAAAAATGGTTCTTATGCATCTTCAACTCACAGTGATCGCATACAAGTGTTAGTAAAACACTGGCACACTTCTAGTTCTAGAAAGAATATTTGGCAGCCTAACTCATGTAAAGGCGTTATAAATGCACTGGTAGTGGCGTACTACATGTTAGTAAACATGAAAGTTTGTGTAAAGCAGTGTTAGTGAACATTAGCAGTCATGCAGTTTTGCATATAGCCACACTGCTGTCTCCCGGGCCTCACTCAACACATTTATATGGTTGGAGAAACCAAACTCGGAGTCTAAATCACACCAGTGATCATGTAGCACCAACATGAGCCCAAGTCATGACTAGAAGGCTTTCCAAAATTAATATGATTCATATTACCAACCGAACTCCCACGGGCCGTTACAGATATTTCACCCTCCCGCGCGTGGGGCAGATTTGCTTTTTAGGAGTTTTGGCCGTTGAATAAGCAAGGTAAGCTACACGCTAACAGGCTAACGTTAAATTAGCCGAGCAGACAACATATGATAACCAATTCATATCCCCAGCGCTTTGGGGGGTTATAGCGCAGCCGCGAGCGCAGAGAGAGGACGCGTTACCTCGATCCTGGAAAAATTACGTGCGGATGATCATTTTCGTCGTATTTCTTCGTTCTGATCTTGACGGATAAAAGGTCGCTTTCTCCCTCGGTTCGGTTTGGATTTTTCAAAATAAAATGGCGACTGTCACGGCACGCGCGCGCACCCAGTGCGGTGCTTATTGAGCTCGAGCACGAGCTCGCGACTACGCAACATATGAAGTGATGCGCGCTGCCACCGCGCCCCGCCTCTCCCTGTGCGCACAAACGCAATAAAATGATGTTGATCTGCGCAAATGCGAACACACACCTGTTGCTGTGTGAACGGATTTACAACAGCGGAGTTTTATAAGAATGTCCTTCTTTTTTCATCTAAACAAGAACATACCTCTGAAAAACACAGTTTATTAATATAATACATCGACTGTGTCTAACTTAACACATTGAATGCAGGCCCGTAGCCAGCCTGGTGATAGGGGTGGACCTTTTGCAGTTATTCGCCTCATTTTCTTTTTAATTATGAGGTTTAAATACTGAATTTAATGACATTTTAAGCACTTTTTTGTTTAATTAGCTTGTCATGTTAGATAATGTTTGAAAAAATTTACTTCAAAATCCTAATTTATTATATGATTTATCATTAAGAAAAATATGATTTTTTAAAATTAAAAAATGTAGCAAATAACAATCTGGCCAGCACATTCAACTTTCCTCAGTTAGAATTTGGCCATTTGAATAAACAAATTAACAATAATAATGTAGAGCTTAACAATTTTTGTTTTAGATTTTTCTCTTGTAAAAAGTTAAATTGAAAATTCACGGAAAACATTGGATTGTTTATCATAGTTGTAGAAAAGTATGAAAATTGATGTTTGCTCTAAAAACCATTTAGAATTTAAACCAGTCAGTTGTAGCATAACACTAAAGGCATAGTTTACCCAAAATGACAATTTACTCACCCTAATGTGGTTCCAAACATTTTTAAAATGTAAAATAATAAAGTCTAAAGAAAGCTGTAAACCTGTAACCATTTACTAGTCTAATAGGTAAATCAAATAGCCTACTACGGAAGTCAATGGTTAACAGTTTCCAGCTTTCTTCAGAATTTCGTCTTTTGTTTTTCTTTTTCTTTTTTCAGCTTTGGGTGAACTATCCCTTTTGGTTTTGAGCATAATTATGGCTAATTACAATAAAACTGGCCTGGAAATTAATCTATAAAACTAATACAACTATTTAACTTTGCATAACTGTTTCCTTTTATCTAAATTAATGTACATGTAGAAGGTTTGGGAAAATGTTTGTTTATATATACAGTGCATTCGGAAAGTATTCATAGCGCTTCACTTTTTTTTTTATTACAGCCTCATTCCAAAATATCAATGGAGTGGCTTTACAACAACTCTGTGAATGTCCTTGAGTGGCCCAGCCAGAGCCCAGACCTAAATCCTATTGAACATCTCTGGAGAGATCTGAAAATGGCTGTACACTGTCGCTTCCCATCCAACCTGGGCAAAAATTTCCAAAGACAGGTGTGCCAAGCTTGTGGCATCATATTCAAAAACACTTGAGGCTGTAATTGCTGCCAAAGGAGCATCAACAAAGTATTGAGCAAAGGCTGTGAATACTTATGTACATGTGATTTTTCAGGTTTTTTATTTTGAATAAATTTGCAACAATTTCAAAAAAATATTTTTTCGCATTTTCATTATGGGGTATTGTGTGTAGAATGTTGAGGGAATAAATGACTTTAATCCATTTTGGAGTAAGGCTGTAACCAAAAAACGTGGAAAGAATGAAGCGCTATGAATACTTTCCGGATGCACTGTAATTTACATAATTTTATGCAAGTTGGCCCATGGTAACCTTTGATTTGCCCCATCATCCCATCTGAAAAGAGAGGGAGAATGATGGGGAGGTGGTTGGGGCGAATTCCTTTGACAAGCTTTGAGCTACAAAAAAGCCAACTGAAATTAAATGTGTGTGTATGTATGCATATATATATATATATATATATATATATATATATATATATATATATATATATATATATATATATATATATATATATATATATATAATATATATATATTCAGTTTGGTATACATTTGGCCAACAGACCTCAATCAAGTTTGGTTTTTGGCCCGTTATAAGAAAAGTTTGGCCACCACTGCCATTGATAAAACGATTTATGTTATTTTTCCATATTTCAACTCTATACAGTCCTTGTGAATCATTAACAAAAAAAAAAAAAAAGCCAAACACGAAACCTCATTTTCACTCGTAGAACTTTTAATATGTACAGGCCACATTATACAACTGAAAATCCCAATTTCTACAGCTTAAGCCGTGGATTACAGTGTCACAAAAATGTTCAACCAAATCATAGAACCATATCAAAATTTCAAACAGCTGAATGCAGTGAAAAAAGGAAGGACACACCATGTACAAACATGTAATTGATTGCAAGACCAGAAAATGGAAAACACAAGCGAGAATGCCAAATAAATACTGTACACGTACTGCATGGTACAAACCCTGCCTGCAGGCCCGCAACGTTTCAATCGAGCATATTTAGATACTTGCTGTGTTGAAAAAAACAGCAACTAAAACAGTGTAGTGTAACATAGCCAATGCAGGAAGAGTTTAGTGCAGTGCGGCGTTATTTCATAGACCAAAAACCCTCCAATTTCTCAAAGAGAGCACATCGAAATCAAACTTCAGACTGAAATACACATGCACTTTGGCTCAAATCCTGCTTAAACAAATAGCACCATCATTAAAAAGGGCAACAACGTTAGGTGCTACATTAATGGCATTGTGGTATGAAACAATCATAAAAAGCCACAAAAGACGGCATACAGTACAAATACTGTATTCAATTTCTATACACCTTTAGACTGAAGCCCTTCAGAGAAAAATCCTGTCCGTCAGAAAAACAGTCTGTGTGTGAGCCCTGAGCTGCTGGATTTGTATTGAAATCAGTTCCTGGAAGCTTCTGGAATGTGCGTTATTGCCTGAAAAGCTCTGTAGATCATGCTGTAAATGAGAAAATTAGGGATATTTAATAAGAAGTGTTGTTTTTTTTTTAAAATGTTTTTTCTATTTTTTCGCTGCCTGAATACCACAAAACCTGACTTCTATGATTAAAATATTTGGCATTCATCAAAGGGAATCCAAAACCTTGAGCTCAAACAATTACCTGAGGTCTTTCACACATACAAAAACAAAAACTGAGTAAACTACCTCCAAATCACACACATATATATCTTACAAAACGCCATATTTCATTACACGCTGTTGGTACAATTGCGGGGAATTTTTTTTCTTTTAAAAAAATAAATACTCTATTTTTTTTTCAATTCTTTGTTAAAAGACGAGTAGCCAAATACATTTCAAATGTAAAAAAAAAAAAAAAAGGTAAAAAAATTTGTATACTATACACAGCACCAGGTTAAAACAGTGTTTCAATGCTTTCCAATTCACAGAGGCAGCGATTCGGAAACCAGATCTAGTACAAAAACCAGATTAAAAGTCAGAATCACAATTTGTTTTCTTTTTCTTTTTTTTTTTTTTTTTAAGGAAAAAAATTACCTTGAGGTAACAAAAATGTTGGCCAGGTATTTTGATTAAACATTGGCTTCTTCTTACACAACACATTTTGATCTTACCCACAATGCAATACAGATACGGATGACATATTGTGCACAAACATCTAAATGTTTTTCGACACAGACCGCGAATGAACAATCAAATAAATTCTTTCATCAGTAATAAATACGTCATTTAATAACAGCACCAAAACATTGGAATAAATTAAAGAAATTGTCCTGGTGTGAACAATGAGCCCACTAGATGGCGACAGAGGACCAAAATGTACCTAAACTACCCAAAATATATCAAGATGAATACAAAACATACTTTACTTTCTCTCAAAACGTGAGAACGTTTTGATTGACAGGTAGTTCTGGGTGACTCTTGAGTGAGTGCAAATTTTCGTTCAATTTGCGAGAAAAAGTCGGTTGTGATCACAAAATATGAAGACCAAAGTCAAGCACCTTTACAAAATCAGTCCATCACTTAGTTAAGTCGACATCCTGATGCTTTTTAGTTGAGAAAAAAATTTGAAAACCTTAAAAAGCGATGTTTTCAGTCATGTTTTCCTTGTTTCTTTGGATGTATATTAGCAAAACAGATCATTCCATAGCTTTAGGTTTATTGGTAGTAAATACCAAGCTTTTGTTTTCTTATTTGACCTGCTGTGTTGACTCAAACACACTTGATACCCTGTCACCTTTACACACGCTTAGCATCCTGAATCTTCTGCCGTCATTGGAACTACACAAAGAAGGGTTTGTGTCTGCTGAGTTTGAGAATCTTGCCCAGTCGCTGCTTAGCTGTGGCCATGCCTTTCTTAGGACGTTTACCTAAAAGAAAACAAAAAAATAAAGATTAAATAACATAAATAGAAATAGGATTAAAAATGAAACATTAAAAACAAAAATCATAAAAGAAAACACAACATTTACATACATTTTGTTTTTAATTTTAATTAAAAATAACAAAACTTTATAAAGCTATAAATAATGAAAAAAAAAATATATAAAATAAAATACATGACAATTACTGTATTATTATTTTGCTATGGTAAGAATAAATAGAAAAATAAAAATAAAATAAAATATTAAAATAAAAAAAGTTATGCATAATAAAACAAAAAACATTGAAGAACGAATTTATTTATTTTTTTAAATAAAACTATAAAAAAAATAAAAACACCACAAAAAATTATTATTAAAACACATAAAAAACTACAATTACTGTATTATTTTGTTATGGTAAAAATAAAATAGGGAATCTAAAAAATAGAATAAAATAAAAGTTAATAAAAAGTTAATAAAAATATAAAAAAAAAAAAAAAAAAAAAAAAAAAAAAAAAAAAAAAAAAAAAATCGGACAAATAAAAACAATAATTTTATTTACATTTTATTTGCATTAGAAGAGAAAAGGAAAAAAAAAACACATACACAATTTTTATTTTATTTTATTAAATAAATTTCAATGTGCAGACAAAACAGTATTGCTCCGGTACCTTTGGTGGCCTGATTGCTGACTGGTGGAGGGTTTGCGGCAGGCCTCTTGGATGGGTGCAGTGGTGGTGACAGTGAAGTCTCACAGTACTGATAGGTCATCGTTGGGCTTTCCCTGTGAGCTGGAGACTGTGTGCAACTGCTCCACGTTTCACTGCTGCTGCTGCTACCGCCCTGACTGTCCATGAAGCTCTTGTGCTCCTGGATCCTGTGCTGGAGTTTGCTCGAGTGACATCCTCCTCCTGAGTGCTCACGAGCCTCAAAACCCTCCTGAAGAACACACAAATAATGACTGAAATAAAACGGCAGATGATATAAATCTGCATAACCTTTCCCATAGAAAGCAGAAAATTTGTTTTAATGCACTTCACTCACTGCAACTCTCTGATTGGTGGAAATGTCTTTACAGCATCATGGGTAATGTAGTTTTATTCTCGAATTCTGCCTCATACAGGGAGTGCAGAATTATTAGGCAAGTTGTATTTTTGAGGATTAATTTTATTATTAAACAACAACCATGTTCTCAATGAACCCAAAAAACTCATTAATATCAAAGCTGAATACTTTTGGAAGTAGTTTTTAGTTTTAGCTATTTTAGGAGGATATCTGTGTGTGCAGGTGACTATTTCTGTGCATAATTATTAGGCAACTTAACAAAAAACAAATATATACCCATTTCAATTATTTATTTTCACCAGTGAAACCAATATAACATCTCAACATTCACAAATATACATTTCTGACATTCAAAAACAAAACAAAAACAAATCAGTGACCAATATAGCCACCTTTCTTTGCAAGGACACTCAAAAGCCTGCCATCCATGGATTCTGTCAGTGTTTTGATTTGTTCACCATCAACATTGCGTGCAGCAGCAACCACAGCCTCCAAGACACTGTTCAGAGAGGCGTGTGATGGAGCATTGTCCTGCATGAAAATCATGTTTTTCTTGAAGGATGCAGACTTCTTCCTGTACCACTGCATGAAGGTGTCTTCCAGAAACTGGCAGTAGGACTGGGAGTTGAGCTCGACTCCATCCTCAACCTGAAAAGGCCCCACAAGCTCATCTTTGATGATACTAGCCCAAACCAGTACTCTACCTTCACCTTGCTGGCATCTGAGTCGGACTGGAGCTCTCTGCTCTTTACCGATCCAGCCACGGGCCCCATCAAGACTCACTCTCATTTCATCAGTCCATAAAACCTTAGAAAAATCAGTCTTGAGATATTTCTTGGCCCAGTCTTGACGTTTTCAGCCTTTCTTACCTTGGCCATGTCTCTGAGTATTGCACACGTTGTGCTTTTGGGCATTTCAGTGATGTTGCAGCTCTGAAATATGGCAAAACTGGTGGCAAGTGGCATCTTGACATCTTGGCAGCTGTACACTTGACTTTTCTCAGTTCATGGGCAGTTTATTTTGCGTCTTGGTTTTTCCAGACGCTTCTTGCCACCCTGTTGACTATTTTGAATGAAACACTTGATTGTTCGATGACAATTTTAAGAGTGCTGCATCCCTCTGCAAGGTATCTCACTATTTTTGGCTTTTCGGAGCCTGTCAAGTCCTTCTTTTGACCCATTTTGCCAAAGGAAAGGAAGTTGCCTAATAATTATGCACACATGATATAGGGTGTTGATGTCATTAGACCACACCCCTTCTCATTACAGAGATGCACATCACCTAATATGCTTAATTGGTAGTAAGCTTTCGAGCATATACAGCTTGGAGTAAGACAACATGCATAAAGAGGATGATGTGGTCAAAATACTAATTTGCCTAATAATTCTGCACTGCCTATATAGGACAGTTTTAAATGTAAGCTGAATTAATAGGTTTCACAAAAGCATAGCCAATCAGTTAACCTCAAATCTCACAAACGGTCGGTCTTTAAAGGTTTATTAGTTAAAAACCCATTTCTGTTTATAAATCAAAATTAATAGGCTACATTTCAGTCAGTAGCACAAAAGTGATAAAACTGTAATTTGCATTTACTGTTAATCATGCTTACGGTCCATGCACAGCCTATGTTTTTTAGGGGGTCAATCACACCGAACTCGCCTTTACATTCTGAGATTGTAAGGCACACCACCCTATGTTTTTTGTTCACAAGAAGAAAAAAAAAAAGTGCACTGCCCTTTTTATGTCGCTAGGCAACCAGATGAATTAGCTGCCTTTGGACTCTTTTCACAAGACTGTTATGACAAGTTTAAGGTTAATTCAATTCAATTCAATTCACCTTTATTTCTATAGCACTTTTACAATGTAGATTGTGTCAAAGCAGCTCCACATAGAAGATTATAGTAAATTGAAACAGTGTCAGTTCAGTTAATCATAATCTTAAATCCTTGAAAGTTTAATACAGATTTTTGTATTTATGTATGCATTATATCATCTTTGCATCAAATTACAAAAAACTAGTTACCGCTTGTGCGAGTCGTTTGAAATGCAAAGTGTATGGGCAGGACAGTAAAAATCATCTGCCGTCTTACACAATTGTTTTTTTTCCTTTTTCTGAAAGCCTTGATGATGATGATGATGATATGCTGTTTATTGTCACATATACTTCCATGTATTCACATACACTGACATATAGCGAAATTGGACCCCCCCCCCCCCCCCCCCCCCCCCCCCCCCCCCGACCATACACAGACATTTCAGGGGAAGACAAGTCAAGGGGAGGTATTATTTAGAAAAGGGAAATTAGATACATAAGGAAAGATAGGCAAAAAAAAGTCCTTCTCACTCAGCTCTAAGATTAGGGCAGAGTCAGATCAAGGATAAAACCAGCCTTGGCAACCAAGCACATACATAGACAAGACAGAACATCGCAACAGAGGATGGGAAAGGGGGTGTGGATCTAGTCCGGCAAGGGCGGGCAGCCATCTAACACTATAATATATATATATATATATATATATATATATATATATATATATATATATATATATATATATATATATATATATATATATATATATATATATATATATATATATATATATATATATATATATATATATATATATATATATATATATATATATATATATATATATAACACTATCATGCAGTTTTTCTTTTATCATTTCAGCAAATAGTATTGTAAATAATGTTTTGTTGTACTCTCCCATTCACTGCACTCAACTATGACGACTTCTGCTACTGAGAAACCCGCGATGCTGTTGGTATTGTTATTATTATAATATTTTATAATATTGTGATATTCAAGATTTGTGAAGTCATACAGCTCCGGATAACTCGAAACAGCAAAGTCCCTTTAAAGGGTCAAGAAACACCAAAACACATTTTTTGAGCTGTTGACAGTCATATATGTGTCCCACGCTGCTAAAAACACTATTAGGACACATATATTTCACTAAAAAGTGAAAATTGGTTGTTTTTGCGTTATTTTGAGCAAATTCGTTCTTCCGGTTTGAAACGATTTTTTGAAGCTGCGTCACGCCGATTAGATACTTGCGTGTATTCCAGCTTGAAGACTGAATGTCTGTACCTGCGAGTGCATTGTGACGTCTCTGAGTGTGCGGCATTAATTCATGAGAAAGACTTGGTTCAAACCAATCAGCGCGCTCTATTGTGTATGCGGTGCAACTTCATTAATATGCATGATATCTTCGGAGACTGTTTTACCTGTTACAGTGTTCAGACGACAGAGAGACGCTACGTTGTGTTGCCAAAACAAGTGAAAGAACAAGAATTTGGAGACATGGGTCTTCAGTGCTGCAACGAAGGTTTTGTTTTCATTTCCCCGATAAGAGAGCGCAGCTGGACTCACGTGTGGATTACAGTGCACGCGACACGCGAAAGAAATGTGTTTGTAAGGAACATTTTTACCCGAGAGCTTTTCGCATCTGGAAATGATGAAATCCGGATTTGCCGCTCGTGTCCTTTTAAAAAAAGACACGGCTCCAGTTGGTGTTGATTGTCCTGTCTCTACAGATTTGGTAAGTGTGTAAGAGAGCAGTGCCCTTTGTTTGTTTATTCAGATGGCAAAGTTACTTCGTATCGTCAGCAGTGCTCTTTCAGTTTTTAAAGACATGCCATAGTCAAAATAATTTAGTTACTAAGTTTACAGTATGTTGATATCACTGCAATATTATAGTACAATATTAAGTGCATCTAAGTTTCCGAAAAATGCGGAGGATTGTTTTCTCCCATTCGCCGTGTGGTATCAAACAGTCCATTAAAACTCCTCTCTCCAGCAGTTCCTTGCTTTCAATATCTCGTTTGTCACGGGGGACATGCAGGAAATGTTCCTGAATAAAAAGAGAAAGTGCCAAACTGCACTAAAATCGACAAATTAATAATTTGATGAATAATTCGATTACTGATGTAAACACAGTCACTGTCTTTCTCCCTCGCCTCTGTGAAAATCAGCGCATGCTCAAACGGAAACTCCCATATTTGCAAATTCTTCCCTCTTTCCCTCCCCCGACACTCCCACCTAAACAGAGCTGGACATGCCCACTTTCCTGACTTTTTCCAAACTAGAGGTGTGTAAACACCCTGCTGAGACAGGGGGGTTTCGTGGCTCTTTAAGGCAAGTCATTTCACTCGCAGCCATCTTTGAAACACCTCTTGGGCAGTATGCTTAAGCATTCTGTTTGAAAGGGGAAACATCAAATTCTCCAAAGCTGCTTGCCAAGCTTACAATTGAATTTCATATTAAGAATCACCAATAAAATTAAACATCAACTGTCCCTTCAGTTTCATTTCAAAACGTCCAAATCACACAAAACCTGCAGAAACTCACGTCTGGTTGGAGCCCCTCCCTCGAAGTATCGTCAGTCTATAGGGATTGATGATTGGCTACTGTACAAGTAGGCGGAGCTTCATTTGCCATACACTTTTTCACATTCAAAACTATACGAGTTACATGTCTTGTGTATCCTATAGTCTTTGCCACTATTCTCTCTTTCATCTTTAAAAGTCTCTGTTGTCATCTTGACAACACAAACACTGATGTCAACTCAACGGAAACCCCGCCTCTGCTTTCATTTGATTGGAGAATGAAAAAAGACGCGACTGAAGTATTGGTTTATTCCGTTTAGAGTTTTTTTTTTTCAAGTGCAGGCGTACAGAGTACAACTGCAAAAACGCAAGGTGCAGCAGATGGTGAAAACAGGAGGCGGGCAGGGCACACAAGCAGCTGGCGGTTAAAACAGGAGGCACGCAGGGTACATAAGCAGCAAGCAAAACACTCACAACAACTTGTAAACCATTCAAAAAAGGTGCAAAAAGCTTAACTGTGCATTTACTTAAAATACTTTACTTACTAAATATATAGAGTATGTATGTAAACTTTAATATCAGTGATGAGAATTAACGGCGCTATAAATAAACGGCGTTACTAGCGGCGATACTTTTTTCAGTAACCAGTAATCAAATGAATAACTGTTTCTCTTTGTTACAATGCCATTATCGTTACTGACAATAAAATGCGTTACTATAATTGAGAACACTGAATCGGTTTTTATGCAAGCAGTGTCTCTCTCAGCAGTAGGACCTCTCTTTCTCTGCGTGTGTGTGTGTGTGTGTGTGTGTGTGTGTGTGTGTGTGTGTGTGTGTTCAGGGCTGGGGCGGGACACATAAACAACCAGTGATGAAGGGTGTGTCTGAGAACGTGATGATTGGCTTAGATAGAGTACATTTCCATCATTCACCAATCAGATGCAGAGTAGGGCGGGTGTTCACACAAAAGCTCACACAGTCAGCCGTACACACCAACGACCAGGAGTCAATACGATGGCAAATCCAACAAGTTCAAAGGTAGCGTTTGCAAACTGAAAATAGAAGCACTACTTTTCTCCCGTTGAGGTGAAAGACAAGCATTTTGCAAAAAAAGCAAAAAAAAAAAAAAAAGTCTCTCTGCATTGGTGATGAGTAATTCTAATCCAATGAAGCACCTCACATTGTCACATGCTGCCACAAAATTAGTGGCTACGCAAGTGATAACGTGAGCTCTTCTACCAAAGGAGGAGGCGAAGCCACGACGTCGAAGCAAATAAAACTTAATTTCTCCACCGCAAACACTTATTACCCAGACAGAATTAAACAAAATAATATCTAGATATATAGTTGAGAACATGCTGCCGTTGTCTCTCACACTGTCCCACAACAGCATTAAAATAGTGTAGATTAGTGTACAATGTTTTATACTTATTTTATAGTCATCTGACAAATTAGATTTTTTTCTTGAAGTAATACATTAGTTACTTTCCATGGTAATTAGTTACATTTATAATTATGTAACTCAGTTACTATTTGTGAGAAGTAATTAATAACTATAACTAATTACTCCTTTAAAGTAATGTGCCCAACACTGTTTAATACACTGTTTAATGCTTCCTCTTTTAAAAACAAAAAAAAATCCATTCTTTAAATGCCATCTACCATAATTTAGTTGGTTATTTAGGCACTGGTATTGATTGGTATGGTATAATTTATGCATTTATATTTATTTATTTTTAAGATAGGCTGGTATATAGTCAGGAAGAGAAAGAGGATGAGACTGGGAGATGTCCAACTCCTGAAGTGCAATGGCAACATATATCAGTGCACTGTCTACAAGGATATCATAGCCAAGCTGGTACCTTTGCAAAAGCATCGAATTGACACTGGTATCAGAAAAACAAAAAACAAAACCCAGCCCTTGCTGCATTATACACAATATGCATGTGTGCATCTGTTAAACAAGTCATTGAGCAAGTTACCTGTGAAGAATTGCTGTCTGAATCCTGATTTTCCTCTCCTGATGCAACCTTCTTTCTACCTGTGAATCGTAAAAGAACATGCAACAATCATCAAAATAGCACAATGAGCACTAATACTAACAATTAAAAGAAGTCGTCTTTCTTACTGTATTCAGGTGAGGTGTGGTTGGTCCGAGACCACCAGGATTCCTGTGAGCTGCTGGGGTCTTCTGTTGGGTGAGAATACAGCAGTCCTGCAACAGCCAGCATTCCCTGGATAGCATCCTCTTCAGCACTGGCCAAGGTGACCGATTCACTGCAACATATGATTTGAGATATAGATTTACACATGCATAACTCCAAAGTGTGTCCCAGCATGCATTGTGGCCCCTGATTCAGCTGGTATGAACATTATTCATATAGTGGCTCTTTTAAATGCATTTCAGCATTTACATTATGAAAGCAAACAGACCGAATGGGTTTTTGACCATCTTTGGAAGTGGCTGAAGGAGGACAGATTTAAAACATCACAGGTATAGCACAGTTTGGTTCGGTATGGATAGGTTTTATGGGCTTTTTCACTGCATTTCATACCTAGTACTTGAGTGAAGTTCCAATCGAGAACTATAGCTACCAAAACATGATTATCACCGATTGGTCAGATAGAATCATAAGTACCAGCCTCCAAACCCACTATATTTAATTGTAATGTAAATAGTAAATATTTTGTTGGTTTGTGTCCTGATTTGTTTATGTTACGCAAACGATGATGTCACAGCAGTAGAGATGGCGCAACTGTATTGATAATTTCACCAATTTTAAGTAGCGCAAAATGAACCAAAGTGATTAAATTTACAAAAATGCACCTTAATACCAGGTAAAAATTAAAAAGCTAGAATTCATATACAGCTCCTGCCATCCCTCACCTTTTCAGACATTTTTCAAAACTGCTAATTCTTTGCCGGGACTTGTGTGTATCCATAGTGAAGCTCGAGCAACTTTTGGTGTTATTTTTGTCGTCTCCAATCCTCTTCATCTTTTCATCCTCCTCTTCCTCTGAAGAACTTTCGGATTCCTCCTCAGAGCAGTTCTTTTTCTGTGTGGATAAGAAAGGAAAATTAAACCTAAACAGACTCCATGTGTTTCCTGTGAATGAAGGGAAAGCTCAGCATACCCGTGTAGTAAACTCTGCATCCGACTCAGAGTCTGATGAAATGTCTGAAAGTACTGATTCTCTGTTCCTGAGATCTGAACTCTCTTCTTTACCCATATCTGCAACAAAAAAACACATTGTGTCAGTGAGAAGCATAAGATGTAAAGATACTAGGGGTGTGACAAGATGCTTACTCCACAAGACGAGACACGAGATGAGACGAGATTCCTATATTATTTTTTGGAATCCTCAATGATGAAATGTGAATAGAACTGAATATCCATTCACTGAATATATGAATTTCAACTTCAAAAAAAATAAAATAAATAAAAAGAAATAAATCAATAAATAAAAAAAAATAAAAAAAATTCACAAAATGCAAAACTATTTAAGTGCTTTTTAAAATAAATATTTAAAATGTAATGAATGTTATTTTACTTCTATTTTAATGAATTATGCCATAAAAAAGACGTAAACACTGCAAAATATTTTGCTATATACTCTGAAAGACTGGACAAACTCTGAGCTACAGGATGAGAGTATGAAGTAAGGACTGAGCGGAGATAGTGATGGGTCAATTTAGAACTAATTGTTCATTTTAAACAAATCTTTTGTATGACTCGATAACGATGAGTCCTCTAAGGGAGTGAATCGTTCATTTGCGCATGCGCACATTTGTGCAGGTGGAGTAGATTAGTTCCTTTTTCGAGTCTTCTATTGAGTTGGAGTCGTTCGTTCATCACATAAAAGGCAGAAGCCAATCATATGCATTTAGAGCCTGAAAAAAATTTGATTCGTTGCTGTCACGTGATGAACGAACGACTCAAAAACCCGAAGACTCGAAAGGTGAACTAATCATGGCTCCTTTTGGCTCAGACTGTGTGCATTGGTTAAGCTTATATGGGAATTTGAAGATCTGTCAGAAGAGGTGAGCTGACCTAATCATAGACAAAAGACCAGGTAAACAATAAATTATTATTTTCTCTTTATTATTGCACTCTAGTTATGATTTGTCTGTAGGGCGATCAACGTTTGGTGTAGATGAGTTTGAAAGCAATCCGTAACTTTTTAATAATACGGACTCAAAGGTCAGAGTCAGCAAAATGATTCAAACTTCCCATCACTAATAGTAGAGAGTTGTTCTTATGGAGTTTAATACAGCACGCTAAATGAAAAGAAACCTTCAGTTTTTTTCTGGACGGCATAAATAATGATGATGGTGAGGGATGTGTGCATCTCCAGAAGTTTACTGTGTGTGCGCACACACTCGGAGCAAATGTGTGTGTCTGTGGTGCTTTATTGACTCAGTAGGTGCAGAGAATAGTGTCAAACAGCCGTGTGTGTATGGCTTATCCTGTTGCAAATGCGGCTACAAGTCCTACATGACGTTAATAGTTTGATGAGTTTACATGTCTGTACTGCACTTCAATAACGCGACTAAAATAGGAATATTTCACATCTTAATTTGATTTGTGTTTACGACACTTATGACTAAGCATATCTAAAGTGCTAATCCATCGCATGGTGGAGCGTTTCAAAACCAATCCTGACTCCAATCTTAAGTGCTAAATACACCCTCATGCTCCATCACAACTCACGAGACAATTTTTCAACTCGATGAGAAATCTTGTTGCGATTTAGAGCTAGGTACAGTTGCCTTGAACTGTGCCGAAGCACGCATGTCCCCCCCTTCCTTCTTCCCCGAAGGCCTGCACTCACATTGCATTCGAGCCTGAGCACGGTTACATCGTCAATGATGCACTGTTTACTTTAACAGGAGAGAAGCGCTCTCGCTCAACACAGTGGAGATTACTTTAGTTATATTGTTTTAGTCGTTTGGGATGCAGTGACAGTCAAATATTTCTCAGAACAGATCAGCCACTTTTGACGCTTATAAATAATCATAAAAGTCCTCATGCTGCAGGTATTAGGAGGTTTGCTGAAGGTGCAGCTAACGTGCAGTGAGGGGTTTGCGTCTTTAATAAACTATGACAGTTTGATTTCATTGAACAGTAAGAATGATTAATAAATCCACATAAAGCAGTCCCTTAAAAGTCACGTCTCATCTTCAGTTTCGGGCTCAGGCGCGCTTTGCACTCATACTACAAGCGTACCATGCCAAAGCCCAAGTGAACCGCACTCTGGCACACCAGAGTCGGCCAACTGAACCGCGCCTGAGCCCGATTCAGATAGCAAAGTGTGAGTGCGCCCTTAAGGCTCGTACACACCGGGACGCTTTTCGTTTGTGTTTATCGTCAGCGTTTTACGAGACATTTTTCCAGATTCAAAGCCAAGCAATTTTCACTGGTGTCGAGCAGAAGAGTATGCAAAATCACTCCTTGACGTTAGATGGTGCTACACAACTTTAAGCTTCTGACACCCGCTTGTAACACAGAAGAAGAAGAAGAAGAGAGAAAGTTAATACGCTTGACGTTAAAGTAACTGGCGACTCGAACAAGCATAATTGGTTAGCATAAAGTAGCAGCGGTGCAATAAGCAGCTCCACGTTCATATCGCCTCTGGGCATCTTCTTAAATGTGCACTTGAATTGACAGTTTTGCGCTCGAGCGTCTCAAAGTGCTATTTACTGTAACTTCAGCAGCTCCGTGCACAAAACGGAACAAAAGTGCTTATCTGATTGGTGAACAGGGTGTTGACGCGGTGCATCCAAAAAAAAAAAAAAAAAAAAAAAAAAAAAAAAAAAAAGAGCATGAGGACTTTCTTTTAAAATGACGATTTTACGCCTGCCGTTTCCGCGTTGGTGTGCACAATCACATTGACGCCCTTTATTTAGTCACGAGGCGTTAAACGTCGACGGAAAACGTGAGCAAAAACGTCTCTGTGTGCACGGGCCTTTAGTCTTGCGTAGCCCGAGATCTCGTCACACCCCTATAACATACACATAGTTGAGTATTTGTCTTGAATGGGATTGACGTGTAACTATTTGTTCAGTATACTTCACATAAACTGCTAGTTTCACTTAAAATAATTTTGTTTATAATAAATCATGGTTCCAGTTCTCTCAAAATGCAAGTCTTTAAAACTAAATAAAAACTATTTTGGTTTAACTTGAATTTATGTGTAGAGAAATAACAGTAACTGAAAGAATAATCGTTCATCCTGGCTTCAGTTTAAAAAACAAGTAAAAGAAAACTTCTTTTAAAACTGAAGAAACGATGAACAATTATTCTTTAAACGTAAAGTTTCAATTACTATTACTACTCAGATCTTCAAATTAAACCAACTATTTTTAATTTAGTTTTGAAGACTTGAAGTTTGAGTTTTTCCTCAAATAAAACCGTAAAATGATGGTCAAGTGATTCTCAGGATTTGAAGTCCTCCGTTATACAGTTAATTGAATTTTTATAACCACATTTTTTTGTAACACATATGGACAAAGTTAAAAGTAAAGCTGATTTCAGGATTATTACTGGTACCTGTGAAGTCCTTCACTCCTCTGGCTACAAGATGACGTTTATCCTCCTCTTTCACTTGAACATGCACTTCCTGTTCCTCCTCTTTAGGGATCAGTTTGATCTTAAGCGAGTCCCTCTTCACGTCTCGGCCTTCCTCTTCTTCCTTTATCCTTGGTCTTTTTTCCGCAACATGCTGCCTGTTATCCCTGCATAGACAATCAGAGGGGAAGATTTCAACAGTTAACCAAGGCTAGTAAGGCTAAATTAGAGGTGTGCACAATCGTTGAATATTATTAAAAAATATCAACACCATTCAAATTTTACTATGTCACATTGCTGGCTGTGAATAAAGCACATCCATGAAAGAAATAAACAAAACTTGCAGTTATAATTATATGCAATAGGTGGCGCTGTGGAGCGTGTAGTGAAAATAGGTTTATTATAATGCAAAGCGGTTCTTTCTCCACTTGCTCTTTGCTGAAAGCTTTTTTGTTAGGTACTTTTATTATTTGTAGACATTTTAAACACATTTTTGTATAAGTTTAATATGAATATAGTGTAATACGCACTATACAGTTCAGAAATATGGTAAAAACTTAACCTCGCTTAAACTTTCAGATGGAATGATTCATAAAAATGCCCAAATTATATGCTACAATAGGGCTGGGATGATAAACGATATAAAAAAAAAATATATAAAATTTTTTATTTCAATAACAATGATAAGCTCTGGACATTTTACTTGACATTGATCCGAAGAGCCAATCACACAGCAGAAATATGCAACAACAGAAATCTATAATTGTGTTGATATTAGAGATTCATCAAACTTTTGGTCGGCGAAAATTATCGCCGAAAAACATTGCTCGTTTAGTATGGTCGTTACAATTTTTTTTTTTCGCCAGCAGTATCCGCCATCAGTCATAGTTGGGATACTCTTTTAAAAGTGGAAGTATTAATAAAACTTATATCGAAATATACAGTTGAAGTCAGAATTATTAGCCCCCCTGTTTATTTTTTACCCCAATTTCTCTTTAACGGAGAGAAAAAAAATTTCAACACATTTCTAAACATAATAGTTTTAATAACTCATCTCTAATACATGATTTATTTTATCTTTGCCATGATGACAGTAAATAATATTTGTCTAGATATTTTTCAAGACACTTGTATACAGCTTAAAGTGACATTTAAAGGCTTAACTAGGTTATTTAGCTTAACCAGGCAGGTTAGGGTAATTAGGCAAGTTATTGTATAATGATGGTTTGTTTTGTAGACTATCGAAAAAAATATATAGCTTAAAGGGGCTAATAATTTTGACCTTAAAATGTTATTTAAAAAATTAAAAACTGCTTTTATTCTAGCCGAAATAAAACATATAAGACTTTCTCCAGAAGAAAAAATATTATCAGACATACTGTAAAAATTTCCTTGCTCTGTTAAACATCATTTGGGAAATATTTAAAAAAGAAGAAAAAAAATAAAAAAATCAAAGAGGGGCTAATAATTCTGACTTCAACTGTACATTCAATTAACATTCAATACAGAAAATAGTTATCGAAATTGCATTTTTGCCATATTGCCCAGCCCTATGCTACATTACAGCAGCTGTTGCCTGCAGTGGCTCTCGAACTTTTTTCATCAAATACAACCTCAAAAAAAAATCGTCTCTCCAAGTACCACCATAATGACCAGTATTTATATACAGTAGCGTAGTAGGCCTAATTAAGCACAGTTAAAAATGAGGCAGATTAACCTATTATTAATAATATTTATTATTGTCAGCCACTTTAAACATAAATAGTTTGAACAGTCAATGTTTTAATTAAAATGTGCTTTTAAAAAAGTTAATTAAAAATAGTAGGCTACTGTTTTTAAAGTAAAAAGAAAACTGCTGTACTTAAATGTATTAACATATAGCCTATTCATCAAAACCTGGAAATGTTGCTTGGACCTCATAAGAATATGTCATATATGTTGTATTCATATATAAATAATTTTTTGATCAATTTTGAAATACAAGTTGCATGTACATCCGACATATTTGTGTATTTTTGTAATCTAAACATTACCCTGTATTTTAAACAGATGATTTGGAATAACATTTAAATTTGAAATTAGATCTGTTTACTGCACATCCTTTACAGCATGTATATTAGAAAAGTGAGTGATTACATGCATAAATACAGTGCTTGAGCAATTCATACGTGATTTATCCATTCATACCTGTGACATTTATCTTAGTGAACTGTGGAGTTTGCGTTAACCGCACATGGAGGCTAACTTCAGTTATAAATCCAAGCTTCAAACATGGCAAAGTTGCTTGAGTCTATGCTCTGTGTCCTGCGCCATTTGAATCACATCACAATTAATTAGCCTAAATCTGAGGTAACAAAGTAAATCGAAAGCCACGCTGCTTTATATAACATTATATATCAAAAACATGGGTTATTTTACACACATTTTAAAATATTTGTAATGATTATTTTACTAATGGTGTAGCATGGGGAAATTCTTGAGTTTGCAGTAACTGAAATGCCAACAGAACAACACTGGTCTGCAAAATCGCTTCACTAGCGCGTTTGTAATTGCTCCGCAAGCAATGCGCGCAGAGCGGATTGATTTTTAGTATCTGATGATGCGATGCACTAAAGTAAACACTTTTAAGCACATTGGTGTAATCGTTTGCTCCAGGGAAAAGCCAATGCTGATCACATCGGCGTTATCGTACACGTCAAAGGGTTAAAAGTGTGTTCATTTTTTCCTACGTACCACTAGAAGGAAGCCCGTGTACCACTAGTGGTACGTATACCATAGTTTGAGAACCACTGGCCTAAAGTATGATGCTCGTCACAGATTAACTGGGTTTACCTCACTATTCGTCCATTACACAGAACCAGACGCAGGTTATTGTCCAAACTGCGTTCCGCCGCTGCGGCTGAAGCTGTCGCAACCTTATTGAACTTGCCGTTGACTTTCAGGTTAAAGGAGGCATCCTAAAAAACAATCATTAAGAATGATTAATTCATCCAGATGAGCCTAAATAACAATTACGGATGTCAAAAATCCCTCTTGCCTCCTCATAAGGACCCATTTCCAGTCTTTTCAAGACCTCCTGCGTGTGCTGCTCATAGATGTCCAGGTGTGAGGGAGCTGTAGGGCTGTCTGAGTGTTGATGATTATTATGATGATGATAATGGTGGTGGTGGTGGTGGTGGCGATGATGATGATGGTGGTGGCCACGGAGGCGTCTGGCGGTCCTGCGTGCGTGAGACCCTCGCTCGAGTGCTGACCTCGTGGAAGGACAAATGGAGCTTTCTTGAAGTTTCATTGGCTTGTTTCCACAGTTCCCGTTCTGGTACTCCTTAGGTGTGAAAAACAGCATTATGAGTTCAAATACAACAACTTTTATGTTTTTAATCTTCAGTAAATGCTGACAATAAAACAGTTGACAGCATATTGAGATTCAACTCAAGAAAAGATTGTACGTTTTCTTGAGTTTGGTAAATATGTTCAAATTTAACGGTTACTTTAGTTTATAGGTCTCAAACTCAATTCCTGGAGGGCAATTCCTTCTAGTGCTCTGCTCAATTTTGCTCCAACCCTAATCAAACACAGCTAATCCAAGTAATCGAGGTGTTTAAAAGAGTCATGAACACCTTCATTAGTTGGATCAGCTGTGCTTGATCAGGCTTGGAGCAAAACTGTGCAGAGCTGCAGCCCTCCAGGAATTGATTTTGAGACCTATACTTTAGCTACTTTTTACTAGTTATTTTAATAGTAACTTTTAATAGTAAATAGCAACAATACTTTTTCAAAGTTTTGGTATTACTTGATTTAGTTTCAATTTTTTCATTTTTGTTATTTTGCACATTGTTCAAAAGGCTGTTCATGTTCAGTAGACAAGTCTATTATTGAATTTTTCAAAAACTGTCATAACATTCATAAACTGAAGTATCTTAACACAGCAACTCAAACAAGAACACAGTACATGAAAAAAAGTAGATAGTACAAAGTAAAAAAAAATAAATTAAATTAAATAAATGGTCTGGATGGGGGGTTATGGAGCTTACACTACCCGACAAAAGTCTTGTCGTCGATCCTAGTTGTAAGAGCAACAAATAATAACTTGACTTCTAGTTGATCATTTGGAAAAGTGGCAGAAGGTAGATTTTTCCCATGAACCATTTGTTCAACTGCATCTAAATATCACAAATACTGCAGAAGACCTATTGGAACCCGCATGAACCCAAGATTCTCACAAAAATCAGTCAAGTTTAGTGAAGGGAAAAATCATAGTTTGGGGTTACACTGAGTATGGGGGTGTGCAAGATATCTGCAAAGTGGATGGCAACATCAACATCAACAGATGCATCAAGGCATTTGTGCTGCCCATTACATTACAAACTACAGGAGAGGGCAAATTCTTCAGCAGGATAGCGCTTCTTCTCATACTTCAGCCTCCACATCAAAGTTCCTGAAAGCAAAGAAGGTCAAGGTGCTCCAGGATTGGCCAGCCCAGTCACCAGACATGAACATTATCTTGCAAGAACGCTTTCTTTGCCATACCAGATGACTTAATTAAGTTATTTGAGGCATCGCTGAGAAGTATGGATGCAGTCCTCCAAGCTCATGGGAGTCATACACAATATTAATTCTTTTCCCACTGCACCATGACTTTATATTCTATACAGTACATTATTTTTGTTAAGGGACAAGACTTTTGTCTCAGGAAAGTCAGACCTTACTGCCCTAATTAAATGGTTAGAAATCAAGGCATGATCATATTTTATTCTGGTAAAATAAGAGTAATCTAGAGGCCTTTGCCTTTCATATAAGCCACTTTTGATACCAAATGATCAACTAGAAGTCAAGTTATTATTAGTTGTTCCTAAAACTTGGATAAGCGACAAGACCGTTATTTACAAATGTCAGGTAGTGTACAATTCAAGTATTTGGAATAAATCTGTCCACAAAATATGACAGAAATGGTCTCCAAACTTTGAAGGATCTTTTATTGGAGCCTTGTTTTTTTTTTTTAAACAAACAATATTTGTTTTTTTCTAGCTTTAGATATGCCATGACACTTAGGGATGGACACGTCCAGAACATATGACCCAAGGTGGCCTCATCTCTATGGCACCTAGAACATGTTGGATACATTTCTAGGAATATTCTTGACAATTTGCAGCCTATGAATCATCTTAAATTGTAATAGAAAGTGTTAGACGCAGATAGATGTTGAGTGAATTTGCTTAATTGCTGATTGCCAGACTGCCTCCGGGACTAATTTCCCAAGTAATTTTCCACTGTTTCTTTTAAAAAAAAAATCTAAAGATGGTGCGGCTGCTCTTTGAATTAGACTGTGGCTGTTCATGTTTAAATTGTTTTTTTTTTTTTTTTAAACCAACAACAAATACAACAACAACAACAACAACACTAAATTAATAAAAAATTTAAAGCAAACTAAATTAAATAATTTCAAACACTACAAACTAATTTAGGCAAGAAATACTGATTAATTTATTATTATTGTCTTAAAGATTAGAGCAAAGTTTACCAAAATGCATTAATATGGAAAATACTATAAACATACCAAGCATTGTTAATGTATACATTGATGTTCACGAATTGACTTACTGCAAAGTATTAATAATAATAATAATATTGAGAATTTAATAATCTTCTACTAATAATAAACAAACATATAAACAAATTAATTAATAATAATAGCCTTCTGATTTGAATTACCTTTTGTGAAACCCTTATTTTAAAAACTGTGAATAACCTAGAACTCCACCTGTAAATGTATTATTTAAATGTGTCTTTCCAAATATAAGCAGGTTTCATGAGGCAGGTCTTACCTCAAGGTACTGGATTTCCTTGGTGAGCATTTTAATGAGATGGTTGGGTCTGATATGGTCTGGGACCTCGCTGGCTGGCTCGGTGACCTGAGGAAGATCAGCACACATGCCAGACAATAAGAGGATTGTGCCACACAGCAAACCCCAGGTTCCCACCCAGAACCACCGACACCAGATATCCAGCCCTCTGGGACATTCATCCAGCACAGATTACAATGTTCAACGCATGACTGCAGGAGGCTTTAAAAGTAGGGGATGTCGATTTTCACAAATGCCCACGATAGATCATTGTTTAAATTACCAAACTACCAATTACATACTTAACTCTTAACCTTAACGTTTGCAATTTGCAATTTTTTTTTACCCTAAAGAAAAGGCTTATTGGATTACAAAAATAACTTATGACTGACGATTTAATAGAACCATTTGATGATTAAATGTAATGATTAATATACAATGTGTCAATAACACCACTTTAGATGTACACACTAGCTAAACCAATAGTGCCTTTGAAAATAACTTGGTATTTTCTTCCCAATTGTACATTGGATATTGTGCTTATCAAGGAAAATGCAGAGAAATGCTGTATGTTTACTCCTGAGTGTCCATGATGTTAAGGTGAGACACTGCAGGCAAAGATTTTTTTTTTTCCTCAAAGATTTTGGGCCTTTTGGGTTTTGATGAACTGTCTAAAGTAAAAAAAAAATAAATAAAAAAAGTCAAAGAAATGAAGCTAAAATACACATTTAAGTGTTTCTTTAAGTCTTTTCTTTAAGTTTTTAAAGTAATCAATGAATATAACATTATTTTTTACATTTAATTTAACATTTTTGTTAAAACACCACTACCACAACTACTATGAGGACAACTATGACTACTCCCACAATGACTACTACGACAACTACTATGACTACTTCGACTAAGACTACTACTATGACTACTAATACTACTACGACAACTACTATGACTACTTCGACTAAGACTACAACTACTAATACTAGTACGGCAACTATGACTACATTGACGACGACTACTACAACGGTAACGACTACTATGACTACTTCAACGACTACTACTACTACTACTACTACTATTATGACAGTGATGACTACTTTGATGGCGACTACTACTACTATGACAACTACTACTATAACTATGACTACTACGACGATTACTTCGACTATCACTACTACGTCGACTACTAATCTACGACAACAGTGACTACTTCGATGAATACTTTGACTACTACACTGGCGACGACTACTATGACTACTTCAACGACTACTACAATGACAGCTATGACTACGACGACGACAACTACTACGACAACTACTGCTACTACTAAAACGATGACTACTTCGACTATGACTACTATGACGACTACTACTACGACGGCGACCACTACTTCGACGAATACTACTACTACTACTGTAGAAATAAAATAAAAAATACAATAATAATAATAATAATAATAAACTACAAAATATATTATTATTCTTAAATGTCAACAACTCTTTTTAGAAAACTTAATACATTAAAAAAATTTTTTTTAAAGTAATCAATGTACTTTAGTAATTAATGTGTGAGGAATTAGTAATATTGTTTTTTTTTTTTACCCTATTCACCTGCAGTGTCTGCACTTAAACAATTATGCCATTATAGTTATTAGCACAATTCATCCATCTCTATGCACCTCACATTGACGCAACACATTGTTTGTCCAAGCATGATACTGGAGAGCTTTTAATAAACTAATCTGAACTTGCTTCATTTTTTCCCTCACATCTGCTATCCATG
This sequence comes from Danio kyathit, assembly GCA_903798195.1. NCBI lineage: Eukaryota > Metazoa > Chordata > Actinopteri > Cypriniformes > Danionidae > Danio > Danio kyathit. The sequence goes on along the minus strand of LR812543.1, from coordinate 20,912,788 downwards.
TTTTGCACATGAAAGGCACATGCGCTTCAAAACAATCAATGCTAATCAAACATTGATAAGATGTATTGACAATTAATCATCTGCATCTCTAGTATAAAGTTGATTTCATGTCTAAATACAGCTAAAAGTGTGAGTTAAGGGTTAATGTTAAGATCAGTTTCCATCACCTCTCTCTTCAGCCAGTTCCTCAGTGCAGTTATCAACGCTTTGACTCCCTTGATCAGGTATTCTGGAGGCAGGCAGTTTTCCTCTCGAGATTCTGGCCACAGACAATAAACAGTCGATTAGAGAGACAGCGGGAGTGCAGTGGCAGCACGCCAGAGCTTTAAGTGCCTAGTATTGACATGCTGAGTGATTCGATGATGCACCTTTAAGAGTCTCCAGCAGATTCTTCGCCACGTACCAACAGATGGCCTCGAAATAAGGGAACTTAAAGAGGTCTGGAGTCTTCAGACGCCGCTCCATCTCATAACACCTGACGTGAGGACAAAATCAGTTTACCCAAATAACATGTACATTAGTACTGTAAATATTTGTATTTTTATATATTTGTATTATTGTATATGTTTGTATTATTTTTGCTCTTTGTTACAAAAACAATAGTAAAAGCATAGTTGCTCTTTTTTTATTGTAGATTAAATGTTATTTGCAAAAAAATAAATAAATAATTATTATGATTATTATATTATATTATCAATAGACCCACACGGAATCTCCGCACACAGAAATATGCAGATTTTTAGCCCATCATGGAGTCTACACTACCTGACAAAAGTCTTGTCGTCTATCCAAGTTTCAGGAATAATAAATAATAATAATTATTTGGTATCAGAAGTGGCTTATATGAAAGGCAAAGGCCTCTAGATTTTTCCTGAGACTGATTTCTGTGACGCTCCAAGGACAGACGAGTCTTCGCTGAGGTCCAGCATTCTTCAGCTTCCGGCGCTTAGACTGCAGCTCTGCACAAGGCGTTTGGCCATAGGAGAAATGGTCATGCCCAACTGAGCCTGGTTTCTCTCGAGGTTTTTTTTAAATTCTTCACTTTCGCCAATTGGTGAAGTTTTTTCCTCGCCGCTGTCGCCACTGGCTTGCATGGTTCGGGATCTGTAGAGCTGCGCATCGATGGAATTGCTCTTCAGTGTTTGGACTCTCAGTAGTGAATATTAACCCACACTGAACTGAGCTAAACTAAACTGAACTGAACTTAAACTCTGAAAACCGAACTGACACGGTTTCAATTTACTATAATCTTGAATGTGAAGTTGCTTTGACACAATCTACATTGTATAAGCACTATACAAATAAAGGTGAATTGAAGTGAATTATGTTTATTTTACCAAAATAATCTATGATTGTGCCTTCATTTTTAATTATTTAATTAACACATTAAGGTCTGACTTTGCAGAGACAAAAGTCTTGTCCCGTACAGAAATGAACAGTCCCTTAACAGTGGAAAAGGAATTATTAATGTGTATGACTCCCATGAGCTTGGAGGACTGCATCCATACATCTCTGCAATGACTCAAATAACTTATTAATAAAGTCATCTGGAATGGCAAAGAAAGCGTTCTTGCAGGACTCCCAGAGTTCGTCAAGATTCTTTAGATTCATATTCAATACCTCGTCCTCCATCTTACCCAAGACATCCTCAACAATGTTCATCTCTGGTGATTGGGCTGGCCAATCCTGGAGCACCTTGACCTTCTTTGCTTTCAGGAACTTTGATGTGGAGGCTTAAGTATGAGAAGGAGCGCTATCCTGCTGAAGAATTCGCCCTCTCCTGTGGTTTGTAATGTAATGGGCAGCACAAATGTATTGATACCTCAGGCTGTTGATGTTGCAGATCTCTCACACGCCCCCATACCGAATGTGAACCCAAACCATGATTTTTCCTTCACCAAACTTGACTGATTTCTATAAGAATCTTGGGTCCATGCGGGTTCCAATAGGTCTTCTGCAGTATTTGTGATGATTGGAATGCAGTTCATAGGAAAAATCTACTCTCTGCCACTTTTTCAAATTATCAACTAGAAGTCAAGTTATTATTTGTTGCTCATACAAATGGGATTGACAACAAGTCTTTTGTCAGGTAGTGTATTTATATATCAGTTTTTAAATTAATTTCAGTAATATTACTGACTAATATGATAATACGATTTATTTACAATAGTTTGTAAAGTAATATTTTCTGTCGTTTAGAATACAGTATATATGATATGAGATACTTGCTTTGATTACCAAATAAGTGGATCTAATTAGATTCGCATTGTAAACATTAAATAAAAGTTTTTTCAGAAAATTCTGCAGAGACATAGGAAAAAAGTCTGCAGATTCTGTCTGGCTGTAATAATCAGTAATAACAATGTCATTAACAACTAATCAAATATAACTTGATTTTTAAATTTTAATTTAGCACTTTTGTCAAAAATGCTACTACTAATAGAAATTATATATATATATAATATATATATAATAAAAACAAATATATTATTAATATTCTCAAATACACAATTTACAATCAAATTGTCTAGAACAAAAATGACTAACTTAAATAATTTATAAATACATAACATAAGTAAACAGTATTATTTTTTTCCTTCACATAAATTTGGTTTGTTTGCTCAATGTTATAGACAGAATTTTATATAAGAAAAAAAAATATCTCCTGTATATTTTGCAAATGTTCCTCTGAAGAGGAAAGAAAACATATATGTGCTAAAAGGTCAACCTTTATGAGGCACTATGAAAATTAACAGGCACTCCAATTTAGATTTCAAAAGAAGGATATCTTTAAAGAGTCAAAGTTCTGCCTCACCTTAGCTGCATGCCAATGTTGAGGTTGTGGAGAAAGTTTCCTCCGAAAGCCATGCAATCCTGAGAGGTGAGAACTGCATGGATCCATCCTGTAAAGGAGGTCAAGAGTGTGTCAACAGCTGACCGACAGATGCAGACAAAAAAATAGACATCTGCTCTAGTCCAGAGCCAGCCATTCATATCCGGTGTACAGCAAAGCTGGACAGAGTCATTTCAGAAAAAGCTTTTGAAAGCCCATTGAAATGTTACAGACCATCCCATTTTTACTATACAATAATAATGGGTGAAACGTATGATAATTGAAAGGGCCGAATTTTGACTGTTGAGGTGGCAGTTTTGAACTTGTTGTTTAGTAATAGTTGTGGTAGCAGTACATGCAGTTTGACCACACTGGAGTCTAACAGTTTAGACGATATTTTCACTTATTTTAGTATTTGTGAACACAAGTTTGACCATGTTGAGACATTAATTTTGAACTTGTTCCTTTAGTAGTAGTAGTACACGCAGTTTGACCACATTGAGACTTTAACGATTTAGACATTTATTCACTTATTATAGTATTTGTAAACACAAGTTTGACCATGTTGAGACGTCAATTCTGAACTTGTTCCTACTCGTAGAGGCATAGTTTAGATGTGTTGAAGTGTCAGCTTTGAACATGCTCTTACTGTTTGTACATGTGGAGACCTTCATTTTGAAATTATTTTAGTATTGAAGTAGTGCAGTTTGATCATGTTGAGGCAGCAATTTTGAATGTTTCTGTAACAGTTTTATTAGTTTTTTTTCAATCTTCAGTAAATGTTGCAAGTAAACCTCACCCCTCTGACCTCAAAAGGTGCTCTAGCAACAGAAGCTAGAGGCCATGGTCTTTAGCCTCCTTATAAGAGCAACCGACTCCCATACAAAGAATCGGCGGTTTGATCCCAGCTCAGACCGGGTTGGGTGCAGTAGAACCGGTGGGTTACACGTGGGGGCTCGTCCGAGATGGGAGTGAGGTTTAGGGGGTGAGTGTATTGGAGGCCAGATATTCAAGTGCTATGCAGGTAAACCTCACTTTTCTGGCCTCAAAAGGTGCTCTAGTGACAGATGATAGAGGTCATGGTCTTTAGCCTCATTGTTAGAGCAACCGACTCCCATACAAAGAATCGGCGGTTTGATCCCAGCTCAGACCAGGTTGGGTGCAGTAGAACCGATGGGTTACATGTGGGGGCTCATCCGAGATGGGAGTGAGGTTTAGGGGGGGCGAGTGTAATGGAGGCCAGCTAGCGAAGTGCTATGCAGGTAAATCTCACTCTTCTGACCTCAAAAGGTGCTCCAGCGACAGAAGCTAGAGGCCATGGTCTTTAGCCTCCTTGTTAGAACAACCGACTCCCATACAAAGAGTCGCCGGTTTGATCCCAGCTCAGACCGGGTTGGGTGCACTAGAACTGGTGGGTTACACGTTGGGGCTCGTCCAGGATAGGAGTGAGATTTAGGGGGGGTTAGTGTAACAGCGGCCAGCGTCTTTAGCCTCCTTGTAAGTGCAATCGACTCCCATACAAAGAGTCGCCGGTTTGATCCCAGCTCTGACTGGGTTGGGTGCAATAGGACCCGTGGGTTACAATAAGCACAAATGAAAACTGTCCTGGTGTGCACAAGCCTTTAATATGTTGTATTTGAATGCATGCATATCTTTAGTACTTGTTGATTCACAGTTCGATTATAATCAAGCAACAATTAAAGGGGGGTTAATAATATTGGCCTGTTTTCCAAATATTTTTTCCCAGCCAAACTACAAGAAATAAGACTTTTTCCCAAGGAAACATACAAGAAGAAATGGTGTAAAAAAGTTCCTCGCTCTATTAAACATCACTCGGGAAATATTTAAAAAAAAAATTTATTTCACAGAACGACTAATATTTTTTGTCCTTAACTGCATCCATACCATTTAGTTTTAGACATCAAAGTTACTGCTAATGCCAATAATGGTACACCATGGCAGCTAAATATAATAACTACAAAACAACACTAATTTCATTTTTAAATATCAAATTATTTAAAAATATAAACGGAAAAAATGCTACATGGTGTCTAGCGAAAGTTGACGTTTTCTGGGTGGGCCATCAACTGCAGCGATTACACGGCTAACTGAGATCTGCTGAGCTGAACCAAACCCCTAGAGTGTTTGAAAACCACCAAACAACCAGTCTGTTAACTACATCCACGACTTCCTGTCTATGCTCGAACATATAGGCCACATGCGAAGCGGGGGGTGCATAAATATACATCACATTCAGAAGCAAAGCCTCAACAATGAGCAACTTTCATAGCGTGGGGTGTTTTGAAAAACTTTTGAAGTCTGTCTCACAGCAGGGGGACGTGAAGAATCCCACGGTCTTAAAGTGTTCTGCTAGTGCCATCAACAGCTGGGAACCAGATTGATCTATAACCACGTATTCTGACCTGCTCGTTTTGAGTGTGAGGTTTTCATAAAATGTTCAGCCACCCATGTTATATGACTTCACATTGAATATGAAGTCATAATTACAATATACGACTCAATGTTTTGGAGCTTCACTAACGAACCATAGGCTGGATAAGATGTTAGGTTCAAGAAGATTCATGTGGCTTTCTGGGCGGTAAGCCTTAGGTCTGAACCTGAAACGAGGAACACAAATCAGCCCCGGCTTTCCTGTGGAACCACCATTAAAGACAGCTGCTCGGCTGTAAGTGGAATACCAGTTCTTCTTGCACCGACATCCGTGTGTTCATAAAAAAGCATTTAGACAAACATAAAGTTTTCTTTTTCTCCTTCAAGGTGAAGTGTGTAGCTTTTGAATCATCAGGAAGTGAAATAATGATGCTCCACCCTGACACCCCCCAAAAACTCACTCCAGTGGTTGGGCCTGTTGCTCCGTCAGGCTGGCTTTAAGTCTTTTTTCCCTATTGTGACATATATCTAAGTGAAATAGCTTCTTAAATGGGAAACTTTATTTTGTCCAGCAGGAACTGACTGATTTGTAAGAATTTCGATTTGCTATTAATAGATCTCATGTGAGCAACAGGTGAATTTCCAGTCCTTGGGGCAAAAAATGTATGTTTATAGAATTGTTTTTATTTTGATAATGATATGTTATTTAGATTTGAGATAAAAAAAAAAAAAAAGCACGTACTGTGATTCACACACACATCAGCTCGATGACGCAAGCGTACTGGGGTTCAGAAGGAGAAAAGATGATGTGAACACAAACCAGCCGAGAAGGTGGCAAGGGGGAGGGACAATCGAACTTGGGTTTGGTCCAGGCAATTAAACCAAGTGTGAAAGCTCCATAACTGTGAAAGCAAAATTGTTTCTGCCAAAAAATTAAGCTTAAAAATATTTATTGAGTTCTAGAATTTTTTTTTTTTGCCGAGGTATTTTTTATTTATTTTTTGTTTTTTCATTTACATAATAATTTACTTTGATAGTATAATCATAAAATAAACCTTTAAAAACTTAAAAAAATAATAAAACAAGAATTTTTTCTAAGTATTTCCTATAATATTTTTTACTCTGGACAAAGTGCTTTGTTTTATTTTGACTAGAATAAAAGCTGTTTTTTTATTTATTTTTAAACCATTTTGAGGTCAAAATTATTAGCCCCTTAAGCAATATTTTTTTTCGATTGTCTACAGAACAAACTACTTTTATACAATGATTTGCCTAACGATGCCAACTAATTAACCCAATTAACTTAAAGTTTTAAATGTCACTTTAAGCTGACTTTTACCTGACTTCATCTGTATGTATACACACACACACACACACACACACACACATATATATACATATACAGTTGAAGTCAGAATTATTAGTCCCTCTTTTTTTCAATAGTCTACAGAACAAACCATCGTTATACAATAACTTGCCTAATTATCCTAACCTGCCTAGTTAACCTAATTAACCTAGTTAAGCCTTTAAATGTCACCTTACGCTGTATAGAAGCGTCTTGAAAAATATCTAGTCAAATATTATTTACTGTCATCATGGCAAAGATAAAATACATGTGCTGAAAAAAATCTTCTCTCCGTTAAAGAAAAATTGGGGAAAAAAATAAACAGGGAGGCTAATAATTCAGGGGGGCTAATAATTCTGACTTTAACTGTATATATATTATAAAATAGGCTAAAACTTTATTTTGATGGTCCATTTGAGTATTAGTAGACTGTATGCTTATTTATTTATTTATTTATTTATTTATTTATTTATTTATTTATTTGTTTGACATGGACATCACAATTACAGTGGATAAGCAAATGCATTTAATTGTTTTAGCAGACTTGCTAATTCTCAACACCTGTCCACAGGAGGCTTGACAAAATGAAAATAAAATGGATACATATACACAACATTATAATGCTTCACATAAAACTGCTGAAAGGCAAATGCAAAGGTGGCATGATCAAACAAATTAATAGTAGACTATTTGTGCAAAACACTGCTTTTAACCACTAACTGGTAACTGGTAAATCATTCCACAATTTGGTTTCCTTAACAGAAAAAACAGAGTGGCCAAAAGAGGTCTTACACTTTGGCACTAGACAGTCACCATCAGCAGTTGCTCGTGTGACTGTGAGAGGTTTGATGCCTACTGATTAGATCTGAAAACAGCACTGGAACATGATCATTTAAACATTTAAAAAACAATTTAATATAATTACATTTAATAAAACTATCAAAGCTAAAAAGGTTATGTTTACATAAAACTTCACAATGATGCCGTCGCATAGGCTTTAAGTCCATAATTTAAATTGCTTGCTTATATAGAGTCAATAGGCTTCAATGTAGTTAAAGAGGCCTGTGACCATGATGTAATGCAAAATGACAAGTGAGAAAATATCATGGTGTCATCACTGTAAATAAATATTTAAATAAATAAATAAAATGTAGATGCAATGTAACTTAAATTCAACTAATGGGCCATCTAAAGAAAGTGTGAAATTCAACTGATTTAAAAGAAAACAAAAGAAATCAGTGCTAACCTGTTGGGATCAGAAGTGTTGTTCCCTGCCGCACGACGCATTTGTAGCACTTGTCCACTTTCTCCCCAAAGAACACCTCACTCTGGTTCGGGGATGAGCTCCACTCCTCATATAGGGCAAGGTTAGCTGGGGTCGGCTTTATTAAATAAAAAATCTTCTCCCCCTATAGGTACAATTAAAAACAGGTTTATTTTTTCCTCATTCTTGTTAATAGCAAATGACTAAGAATATTTTTAGTGAAATAAACAGCAGCAGATACACTATTGCTTCACATTTTGGGGTCAGTTTTGTTATTTTGTTACATTTTAAAAATCATTACAATCACAAATCTTTTTTAAATAGTGACATGCTTTAAAATGTCCTTTATTCCTGTGATGACAAGGCTAAGTTTGCAGCATCAATACTACTATAAGCCTTCAAGAAATCATTCAAATCTGCCATTTTGCGGTTTCAGAAACATTTTCTTTCAAAATCAATATCAAAATATCATGGTGACATTTTCAAGATTCTCTGATGAACAGAGCTTACCCATAAGACATGGTACCACACAGATGTGCCCCCGAAATCTATGTGGAAGTCTGTATAGCTGTCCTTGACGCCCATTAAACAATACTTCTGCACGAAGGGCTTGGGAAAGTAAGAGTCATCAGGCCAGTAGTTCTCCACCCAAGACATCTTCTGGGCGATATCAGGGACGACCACCAGCTCTGCCATCCTAAACGAAAAACATTTAAGTTAATACCATTTATGCTATCAGAAAAAAGAAACAAAACTGAGCACTTTCAAACGATACTAACTTGGTGTCTGAAAACTCCAGACTGATGACGTTCAAGACTTTGGGCCGCTGAGGGCTGTAATAATACTTGACAAACGTTTTCAGTTTCATCTTGCTGTCCGCCTGCCTGGCCACATCAATGACATCGATTACTTTGTCACCTCCTATAAGCAAAGACAACAAAATGAGTAATGAGAATGTGTGGAAATCAAAGGCACAGAGTCCCATAACAATTATTATTATCCAAACAAACTCAACAGGGATAAATGGCGATAAATCATCATCATTAAAAAGGCATAAAGCATATGTAAAATAAAATAAAGATGACATTTGGCACAAGAAAAAGTTTCCCGGTTGTCCTCAAATAACACCAGAATGAAAGATGCAAGAAATCAGCTGATGTTTATTACTGTATGAGAGCCGACAGGCAGGCAGATCATCAAAACCCACCAGGAATCTGCTGGGAAAAACCTCAAACACTAAGTAGGACAGATGGTGCTTGTGTACACAAACGGCACCCTGGTGTACCTAGCCAGAAACACACTCCTCTCACAAAAAAACATCATAAAGTGATCCTTTACTGCTGTTCTGGGATCAGGAACTTCATCAGGACTTGCAGCGTTGCCAATAAAAATGTCTATCGACTCCTTTATGGATCCGCATTGGCAGCTACAACAAATATGGGTTTGATTTAAAAATCAAAAGATCTTAAGTATGTGTTTATATGTGCATAAAGCATTTATGCCATTAATTACTCCAGCAACGGCAAACTTTTTAATAGTTCTAGAGACATAAAATGTATTTTATGATCTCAGAAGCAGTGCGGGACAAAAGCAGCTTTCACAAAAGCAGGTGGAGAGTAAGGTTTGGCATTATAAGCAAAGGCAATGTGGAAACAAAACCCTCACAATGTTCGATTTTGCTGGCTGGGAAGCTGCACAGGCATGCTGTCCATTGAAGTAACTGAATTAGCAGAGCAACTAGCCGTTAGAAGCGCATTAAGGACAAAAGCAAGAGCTTTTAGTGCAATCCCCAGACATAACGTCACTGTTAACTAGAACATTCATCATGCAATGCAACTTTTGTCAGGAATGCTGCCAATCTACAGACTCATCCCAAACAGCACAGTTCTTAAAAATAATGTTAATGCATTTTGGTTTGATCTTGCTTGATCAATGATTAATAATTACTACAACAAAATAATGACATGTATTTTGGTTTCTGTTTTAACAAAAACAAAACAATACAAAAAAAGACAGCACAGACAAAAGCCAATAGGCTATATACACAGCTAGTGTTATACAGCCAATAATTAACTTTTGGTGAAAGCTTAATGTGACTATTTTTTAATTTCATAAGGTTCCTTTTATAGCATGGATGTTGTAATGTAATTACAATACATTCAGTCAAATAGACTTAAGCGTTCATTTAGTTGTTTAAGCGTAAAACAAGATGAAAGACTGTGTAACCGCTAGCGCTGTCAGGATCAGCAAGTGAGTGCAGAAACTCCTATGAAAATACTGGGGTAAAATGAACTGTCATATTTTAAAGACGTGGCAGGGGGAAATGAATATTTTTTTTTTTTTTTTTGGAATTCAGTTTTTATTTCCAAAAATGAAAATATACAATTTTTACAATCCTTTAGAAAAATACTTTTAACAGCTATTACCCCTTGTATATCCCCCATTTCCCCACCCCCTTATACACACATCAGAAAACACAGGATAACTGTAGTTTAGACCAAGCAAGTAAATAAATTACATTAAATTTAATTTTCATATCATCATGAGGGTTAAGTGTCTAAGATTTCCTTGATGTCACATATATAGATTTTCCACACTGTCAAAACGTCCAGTTAAGCTTGTTTGGTCCAGTTTGGTTGATCCGTGCTGATGACTAGGTCCAGTATTTCCAATAGTGAATGCAACCAGTGCTTAACAAAGAGATCATGAGGGGGGTTCCACCTCTGTATCGATATTTTCTTTGTAGCAGTTGAAGCATCTAACCAAAAATTACAGACCTTTGTATTTAAGGAAAATTGAGAGTTATCATTCAACAATAACAAAACAGGATCTTTGGGGAAACAAATTTTTGTAACTTTTCATAAAATGTCCAGCTTCGAATCCCAAAGTTTTTGCACCTCCGGATGGAAAAATGGAATTTAATGCAGTGCTTCTTGTTCGGTCTGAGACCCACTTTATATCAAACATCTATCAGGCAGTGAAGATCCCTGATTTTTGAAGAAATCAGATCTTAAACATGGCGATTTTATAATGGAAAGCTTAGGCTGGCTGGCTGAAATTAAAAGTTTGTGTAAAAGTTGTTCTTCTAAAATAAACTAAAACAAGCAATGTCACTCATTTACATAAATCCAACTAAATTACGTAGGTAAAAACTCATGAACTTGCATGACATGCTCAGCATGGGTTGTTTGACAGCCGACTGAGCTTTGTGTATCATATTAAAGATTTCACACCTATAATCATTGCTCTTTAGTTTTGTTTTTTATACAACCAAAGCACTGCAAAAATCACACCATTTCTTATTAAAGTGTAAAGAGGTAATTAAAGGTGCAGTATGTAAGTTTGACACCCAGTGGTTGAACTGGGTATTGCACTCCTAGATCAAAATAAACACACGCGTGGGATGCCAGAGATTGAGTACAGGAGCGAGTGATTTAAACACAGGAGCGAGTGATTTAAACACAGAAGCGAGTGATTTAAACCGTGTTCTAAATAAAATCAACGACACGCGATAGAAGGAATTATGTTCCATATTAAAAGGAGTTTTAGTTCTAACCAACACCTCGAATTGAGATATTAGAAACGGTTTCTATTTCTCACAGCTCAACATGTGAAACCTATGACAGTGCACCTCAGGTAAGCCTCGTGTGTTTTATTCAGTGCTAAATGCTAACAATGTGAGTTTGAATGGATTCTAAACCTTACCGTTTCGTGAGTGAGTGCTTATTCTGTGCTGCTGAAAGGCTGTATTTACATTTTTGTCGTGTTTCGTCTGGTGCAAAGAGTCAAACTGCTGTTTGCGTGTTGTTAGGACACGAGATTACAATGTAACCTGCTCACCTAATGTTTACGTTCGTAATATTTATATCATTTGCTAATTAATAACCTCATGTGGAAATGAATCTGTCTCATTTCGACGTCTGATACTGTCCATTTCGGTCACGGGCGCATGCTTTCAGAGCCTTTCTGAATGAATGAATGAAATACGCTGTTTTCCAACAAGGCAACCCGGAGTGCTGAATTATAATTGGCTAAACTGGCATTCTGCAGGTTAACTTTACCTAATCAAAGACAGCGTTCCGGCACGGAAAAACCATTTTCAAAGCAGAATATCTGACTTCAGCATTGTTTTTCAGTTAAACAAGTATGTTCACTTGGGATGTTTCTTAAATATCTGCAAACATATTATGGTATTTTTATGCTTTAGAAGAATCAAAAACTTACATACAGCACTTTTAAATGAACTCTTATCTCTGAAATATATTATAAATTCCCTGTCATGCATCTCAACAGCTAATTTTTACAGCAATTTAGGGCTACTTGATTATGGAAAAACTCATATTCACAATTATTTTGATCAATATTGTAATCACGACAATTGTAAACAATGAGTGGGGCATAACACCAAAACATGTACTGCAAAAACATTGTTACATGATTTGACTTATTTCCACGCGAAACTGGGTTTTGCTGAGGAACGGATGAGGGGGTGGAATATGACGCAATTATCATTTTATATTGATTATTGTTTTTTTTTTCCAGAATTTTTTGAGGGCAAAATCAAAATTTAACTACAAGTAAGTGCACAGCCCTAAGACGGCATGGTGGCTAGTACTGTCGCCTCCCAGCAAGAAGGTCACTTGTTCGAATCCCAGCTGGGTCATTTGACATTTCTGTGTGGAGTTTGCTTGGGTTTCCTCCCGGTGCTCCAGTTTCCACAGTCCAAAAACCTGCGCTATCGGTGAATTGAATAAAATAAATTGGTCGTAGGATAAGAGTGTGCGTGTGTGAATGAGAGAGTGTATGGGTGTTTCCCAGTATTGGGTTGCGGCTGGAAGGGCATCTGCCATGTAAAACATATGTTGGAGTAGTTTGCGGTTCATTCCGCTGTGGCCTCCCCTGATAAATAAGGGACTAAGGCGAAGGAAAATGAATTAATTAATTCACAAACCTACAACAAAAGTGTACATTTTTGCTGCAAAAGGAGCAAGAACATAAACAATTAGCATTCTTTGCTAACATTAACAAAGCTCTAATGTGTTTGCAGAAGTAATGAGGGATGAAGAGGGTAAGCTGAATAGTTTAGACCACATTTGTTGGGTCACACACTTATACACACACTTATACACACACACGCGCACACGCACGCACACGCCATTCTTCTGGGTAAACTGGGGTAAATGAGGCTAACATCTGGAAATCAGTGGAGGGAAAAAACACTTAGCAGACTGCTCTAGTGCTAACTTAAAAGGCTACATATATTAGGAGTAGCCTGACAGGAGAGATGCAGTCACTAAAGCCCCGTTTACACCTGATATTATTTCTGTCCATCCCATTACAAGTTGATGATGCTAAACATGGGTGTAAAGAAATCTGAAAGATTTTGAGATTGTTAACCATTTCCAGAGGTAGTTGAAAACCATTCAACTAGATTGATTTTATATTGTAAACAAACAGCCACAAAATAAGCCTTCTCTCTGCCTACATAATTCTGAAATATATTATGGGGTGAGGTGTTGAAACACATCAGCCAGACAGGATTTAAACTTTAAACCAAGGATTGTTTTTTTTTGTGTTGTTAATACACATTTTTGCTTTCAAAACAAAGCAAACCTAGGGTAGTTTCACGGCTGTCTTAGGGACCAATCACACCGTACAAGCTTTTCCGTTCTAAAAACGCAAAGTGCACCACAGTGCCTTTTTTATTGAAAAGAAAAAGAAAAAAAACAAACAGTGCACTTTTTATGTCACTAGGCAATGACTGAATCAGCTGGGTACAGCTGCGAGTGTGTTGCTGTTGATATTAGTATAATTTTAATATTTGATAATATTGTGAAATTTGTGAGTCATACAGCACCGGATAACAGCCACCACAAGTCTCTCCTCCATCTTCAAAAGTCTCCGTAGTTGTCTAGACAACACAAACACTGCAGTCACCTCAACAGAAACCCCGCCTCTGCTTTCATCTGATTAGAGAATGAAAAAACGCGGCTGATGTAATGCACTTTTTCCGCTCAGAGTTAACTTTTTTCAACTGCGAGGATAAAGCACGAAACAGCAAAAATACAAGGCGCAGCAAGCGGTTAAAACGCGAGGCACGCAGGGCACATAAACAGCCCGCATTACGCTCAAGACTGTTAGTAAATCATTCAAAAAAGGTGCCTCTCAACGCAAAAAGCGCATTCGCTGTGATCGGCCCCTTACTGGAGAGAAAAAAAAAAAAAAAAAAAAAATGTTCTCTGAATCCTTTTCTTTTTTTCTTACTGATTATTTGCATAGTTTTAGCCTGAACTCACGAAGAAATTTAACTATTTTACGTTTTGTCAGTTTATGGAACGCTTACGGTTACGGCACGCTTACGGTACGCTTTTATGGCTGTTTCCACTGTCAAAAGGCGTACCGAACCAAACCATACTGTACCACTTTTTCGGCACCCTTTCAAAAGGGTACCAAACACGAGAAAGGGTACCAAAAGGTGGAGCTACACGCACAGCTGAACGCTAATAGGTTACAGAGCGACATCACGAACTTGTAGAGCTAGCCAGAATGAAAACCATCTAAAAGTGTGAGCGGTTTTTGCTTTCTCCAGAGAGCTCACGATCGCGTCTTTATTTGATATAACGAACTTCTTGAGCTGATGATAATAACGTGTGTGATTATTGAAGTGTCTTCGACATCTGATCCGTTCAGAAAAGAAAAGGACAAACGCGAGAGTGAAGTGCAAAAAAAGGAGAAGCCCGACAAAACACAGAAGCAAATTGTTTCAGCAACCTGAATCATGAACAAACTGCCATGTTTATCATCACCTTTTGGACTATTATGAAATCGGGATGACGGAAGCACTCTAACTGAGGTTATGGCTCGTTTCCACTGACTAGTACGGTACGGGTCGGTACGCTTTTATGGCCGTTTCCACTGTCAAAAGGCGTACCGAACCGTACCGTACCACTTTTTCGGCACCCTTTCGAAAGGGTACCAAACATGAGAAAGGGTACCAAAAGGGTCCCAAAGGCAAAGCTAGACGCGCAGCTGAACGCTATTGGTTTACAGAGATACGTCCCGAGCTCACGCAACAAGCCAGAATGAAAACAAATGAGCCGCCATGTTTTCAAACACAGCCGAGAGACTATATATCCTTATAATAACATATATTAACGAGCCCTGTTCGATCTGGGCTCAAATGAACATTGTTGTCGTCTTGATGAACAGCCACAAAGCCAAAAAAAAGAGCAGATTTTACCCTGTGCCCCGTAGTTTTTTTACGAGCCAGTCTGAAGCGCGAGAGGACAAACGCGAGAGTGACACGCGAAAAAACAAAAGGTGAAGCCGGAAAAAAAGGAGCACATTACTTTTTCAGCAAACGTGAACAAACTGCCATGTTTAACTATTATCATCAACTTTTGGACTATTATGAACTCGGAAGGATGGAATTATTTTCTAACAAGAGGCTACATTGTGCTGCTGAAGATTACAGACACATTTAATCATGAGAGGTCTGCACTGACTATGCCTGGGCTCTATTTCCTGCTGTTTTGAACCTAAATAAGGACTAAATGTCTGCTGTGTGTAGTTTTTCTGTAAGTGGTAACATATCGGAGACTGTAATGGATTGTACGTGTTCATATATGTTGCATTTATTTAATTATTCGCACTGTCATTGATCTGCAGTTATAATCAACTCATGTTCATAGAAAAGTTAGTAATAAACATTTATACAGAAGTATTTGTGTGTGTAAAGCATCTGTTTTGTGAGAAGTGCTTCTCATATGATATGTGAGTGACCCGTACAGCTTTACTTTAGACATTTTCTCGGGCGAAAACGACATCGACTGCAACTTTCTGTCGTACACCACGCCCACCAAAGTGTACCATTGGTACCGTTTTAGCAGTGGAAACGCAAGCCTGATAAAGGTGACCCGTACCGACCCGTACCGTACCAGTCAGTGGAAACGAGCCATTACATGTGCTGGTAAAGATTATAGACACAGATGAGAGGTTTGCACTGACTGTGGGCTATGTTGCCTGTTGTTTTTGAACCCAAATAAGGACTAAATGTATGCTGTATGTAGTATTTCTGCCATTAGTAACATATCGGAGACTATAAGGGTCTGTATGTGTTCATATACGTTCATTTATTTATTTATTTGATATAATTGCAGACGTTACAGTAGGTTATTTCGCACTGTCATTGATCTGCAGTTATAATCAAATTATGTTAATAGATAGGTTAGTAATAAACATTTATACAGAAGTATTTATATGAATAAAGCATCTGTTTTGTGAGAAGTGCTTCTCATATGATATGTGAACGACCTGTACAGCTTTAGACATTTATTCGAACGAGAATGACGTTGACTGAAACTTTCTGTCATACACCACGCCCACCAAAAGGGTACCCTTGGCAGTGGATACGCAAGCCTGATAAAGGTGACCCGTACCGTACTGTACCAGTCAGTGGAAACGAGGCATTTCTGGCTAATTCGTATGAATTCATACGTACGATTTTAAAAAGGAGGCATGGCACCAAACAATTCGTACTTAATTGTACGAATGAGATCGTACAAACTCATACTAATTAGCCACTACATCAAAAAGTTATGAATTGCTGTGAGATAGCGTTGCATAGTTCACCCAAAAATGACAATTCTGTCATCATATACTCACCCTTCCTCTGTTGAACACAAAATAATATATTTTAAACATAAATTTAAGCCCTGTAACCATTAACATCCTTAGTATTTGTTTTCCCTACTATGGAAGTTCATCGTTAAAGGTTTTTAGCTTTCTTTAAAAATCTTTTGTGTTCAACAGAAAAAGTTTTGGAACCCTTAGAGGGAGAGTAAACAGTACGTAAATTGTCATATTTGGGTGAAATATCCTTCAAGTATACAAAAGTCCAAGCTTATTTTTGCAATATTAGATCAAAAGATGACAAAACCCCTCTATATGCACCTGCCTATGAGCCATCCCCTAAAAGAAAGTCTTTTTTTTTTTTGGTCAACTTGTAATCCGATTGACCAAAACTCATCCTAACACCAGATGTAAACTTGGCTTGGAAGGTGTGACAATAGCAAACCTTTTGCCACCTAGCTGTAAGTGCAATATAATCACACTTCCATTCCCAGTAGACCGCAGACTCCCCCCTCGGGACCCAAATGGAGCAGCTGATCGCGGCGTGTATCATGATAACAATACATTATACACACAAATGTGAGAGGCAGAAGAGTGAACTGTAACCTAAACTTTATAGACAAAGCTCAGCGGGCAAGATATCGCGGCTGTGTAACCGGAAACTATAAAGACCAGACTCTCAATGAGATGAAGCCTGCTAGGCTGCTGTAAGGTACACCACTTTTATCTGCACTCTTATTTCATTAAGGCTTGATTAATGTTTGCTAAAAGGTTAGACCCATCTGACTCACCTAAGATTACCATCTGATCTCTGCAATGGCTGGCCTGTAATGTAACTCCATTACACGGAGACAACTCTTAATGGAATTAATATTTAAACCCATAAAATGCTGCTGCTCAGTGGCAACAATGAAGAGTAGCCACACTGGGTAAAGGAGTAAGAAATGGAGGGGGAGGATGGGAGTAGTTCTTTTCACTTTCCCTACTTACCAACATAACGCTCAACATCCTTGACGGAGAAATCCGGCGGAGGTAACCGGAGGCCGAGTTCTTCCATTTTGGATACACTGATGGGATAGCGGAAGCCATGCCTCTCCAGATATCTCTGGGTGACCTGACCGCCATGCATTGGCTGTAAAATCTCATCTCCACTGCAGATTGAAACACAGGAGAAATGTAGAATAGGGTGAGAAAACCGCAGTTAAGAAAGCATCTGATGATAGACATGTTTGCATAAGCTCTGAATTTTGGCACTCCAGTTTTAGTTGTTAATCAGTTGTTCTTTTAATTGTGTATTAAGTAGAAATGCAATTATTTTTTGGCACCAAAAACTATCGGCCGAAAAATGCATTTTTGTTTTTCAGACAAAAGAAAAAAAGATTGAACATGAGCCTGGAAAAAAGGCTTTGTTGTGCCACATTGACCAGCAGTGTTCAGTGTGGTTTGTCGACTAGTTTGCGTGCACACCATGGTCAAAGTTATAAATAGCTTGATATTTTCCAAATGTACATTCATACACATCTATGCATGTACTGCACATGCTTAATACGATAGCAAAGTCTGCTGAAACAATGCATCGACAAGATATTTCTATGTAGTATACTTGTTGCTGCTGCTTGCAATAGCACAACTATACAGTCATGGCAACGCTGGTAAAATGATGCCTCTCGACCAAGCTGCAACCTCCCGCTCTTCCTCATGAACCTTGTGTTTAGTGGCTCTATGTATTACAACAGTGTTTTTAAAAGTCTAAACACTTTATTGAAATAGTGTCCAACCAAGCACATGTGGTCAGAACACAAACGAGTCGCAGGTAATGAAGTATTAAGCGTTTCTCCCCCAAAAAAAAGCCTAAGCAAAATGCTAGCAGGTGTCTGTAGCTCCACCTCTTTGCCCTTGTTTAGCATTCCCCGTTCGGTGCGATGACGCGCAAACTAAATTTTAGCTTCTTTTGCGTTCTTCAGAAACTTCTCGGTGACGTCACAGATACTACGGCCATATCTTTTACGGTCTATGCTCTTGACTCGTTTAGTGATCCAATCAGACACATGCGCTAATAATAATAGCGTTGAAGGACTGTGCATTATATAAAAAAATTAAATAAAAACAAAACAAATAAAAAATTCTGTTTCAAAGACCTCATTAAAGATAATATTTTGATATTTAGTATTAATACAGTAGTGACCAAAATTATTAGAGCACTTGACAAATATTTCAGATTCCTTGCAGATTCATTTTCCTAAAGTTCACGAAACATTCATATGGGAATAGTATCAGGTGTAATGTGTCATACGGTTTTTATACACTTTACATAGTAATATTTGGTATTTCCATCTTTTGCAGCAATTATAGCAGCACATCCACTGGTAGAGTGTCAATATATTTCCTGAGAACTTCAACTCTAATGTTATCCCATGTCTGATAATGATTACAGGTCACGGTCAAAAAAAAAATGCGGTTATTGTATTAGCTTACATTTTTTTATTTAACTCAATTACTCAAATTATAGTGATGAAAACACCTTACATAATGACGTTATTTTCTTAAAAAAGCATTATAATAAATAAATTATTACTAGGCATTTTCAGAAAAGTGCATCCAGAATTTTCTGTTTTGGCCCAGAATTTCACTGCATCTCTGTTATAAAGCATCTTATAAAGTGGATTCAAAACAAGCAAGTAGCTTTATAGTATTACACAAGTATCAATGTGTAGTTTTAACTGAAAGAAGTTCTAGACCACATTAGTAAGAGCCTGGTTCTTTGTTCGCTTTAATTTGGAACAGATTTATTTACAAACAAGATAATTAAAAGGAGAATTTTTGAAGAGGCTGAAAATGAAAAACAACACTGTTGACTATATTGAACTATATACCCAACAGTAATGTTTCAGGTATTTACCATGTCTTTGTAATTGCAGTTCATTCAAGTGTACTCAATACTTGGTGTTTGTAACTCAAGTCAAAGCAGCGTGCAGTAAAAATTAAACATAAAAGGCAGTACATGAGGCAGTCGTAACTGTTTTTTCAGGTGGGTGACACTGGTTTGTTTTTAAATTATAGACATATGTTTTGTGTGGCATCATTGGAGACACTGAGCACTGGAGTGCTTTGTCATGATGGTTTTGGTTTCCCAAATTTGGCACACGTACCTGGGGAAGGTCCTGGCCTGCAGTTTCCGAACAAAAACGGAGGTGCCAGCCTGAACTGGCTTACTGCCGTCATCTGGCTCGGTGTAGTCATGCCTGTGCCAATTCCTCCGTTTCTTCACTGTAAAAACAAGGGAAGGAGAATTCAATACTCCTGGCCTCACAGCAACAACACCACCATAACATTTGTTGTGTTGATCTCAACGGTTCAGCAGAGCAGAAATAGTTTTAATCCTTTAAATCCTGTTGTCATCTGATAATTAGGTTTGTAACAAACTCTCAACAGGGAAAAGAAGAATCTGCAGGGCTTATTGTAATATAGTGGCAAGGGGAATCAAACGGTCTAAAAAGAAGATACATACTGAGAGAGGGTCCGTGGTGGACATCACAGTTGGGACAGTGGTAAACGTCAATGTCCACAGCATAGTGCTCTTCAACCTCGACACAGCTGCAAGAGAACAAACACGTACATTAATGAATGCTTACAACACAAAATAGTTTTCTGGGGAAACAACATGATTCTGATGTGCAATGACCAATGAATACTTGAGTTTGGAATTTTTATGTTCACCAAAATTACATCTTTTTATTAAAAGAAATAAGGTTAGAATAGAAATATTGTATAACAGTTCTTATAAGGTCTTGCAATTCTTTGTATTTAATACTGTAACTCTCTGACTAATATGCATCAGTAAAAACAGAGTTATGCCGCAGTAGTCACACTAGAGTTTGTGCATGCGAAATTCTGTAGTAAGGCACTCCGAAAAGGGGCGGGATTAAACAAGATGATTAGACATTTAAAAAAGCGAGCGATTTGTCCATATTTTAAATTTCTGTCCAGAGAGGTCATGTTTTGATCCTCGGTTGGTCTCACGCAGTCATGTGATGCGATTTTGCAGAGTTCACCAAGCTTGAACTTTCCAATGCAGCGTAATGTGAAACTTGCCGCACGATCTTACGTTTCCGGTCTGACGCTTTCGCGTGCGTATGAATGGAAGTCTATGGGGAGAAAAGTGCAGTGTGACCGCAGATTTAAACAAAGTTTATGCATGTTAAAACTAATACAAGGAAGAATTTAAAATAAAGCTAATTATAACAACAATACAAAAAATATTTCTGCACAGAATTTAAAAAAGAAAAATCTGCAGATTTATGTGGAATGATTTTTGGGAGTATCATAACTAAAAACGTAATATTTTAAATCAAATAAAAGTTAAAAAGGTATTATTTTTTAATGTTTACAATGCAAATCCAATTAGATCCACTTATTTGGTAAACAAAGCAAGTCTCACATAATAAATCTACTAAAAGACAGAAAATAATACTTTAAAAACTTTATTATACATTAATCATATGAACATTTTCATATTAGCCAATAATAATACTGAAAATAAATTTCAAAACTTAAGTAAATAAATACTTAATGAGGGGCTGAAAATCTGCAGATTTCTGCACACGCAGATTCCATGTGGGCTTAATTATTAGTAATTATGATTATTTTTACATTATTTTTATAGTTATTTTTTCTCAATTTCTTACTGAGCATCATGTACATTAGTCTTTTTTAAGAAAGGAGGCCATGTTGTTGTATAACACAGTCTCTTCATAAACTGCATAGCATTTAGCGCCAACGCTAAATATACGTCTCTACATGCTTATCAAACAATACACAAAGCAGCATGCACTTGTACAAGGGGCTTATTAAAACATTTCCCCACACCCAGAGTGTTCAGTAGCTTTGCCAGCACGCATCTTATCGTTCAAGATCCGCTTGCCCCACTTCTTACATTTTCCACAACGCACCTTCCAATTAGCTTAAAGGCATGTTGTTTCACAGGAAGTCATATGATGAGCCAGTTCTTGGCATTCAGTGCAGATTCATTAGCCAGGCAGGTAATGAGGCCTCGCACACTTTTCTGGCTCAGGTTTTGCCAAGCGTTGCCAAAGAAAGCAATTTCGCCAACTCCTTGGTTTGAGTGTTACATTACCCAGAATGAAGTGCTCCAAACAAACGAGGGTTTCACGCAGAGAACGCCTGACTAGCTGGAAATAGTCTGATGGTGCAATACAGTAGCTGCGTTTCCATCCACCTATTTTTATGCACATTTTGGAATATTGCATAAAAAAAACCTAGATGGAAACACCAGGATGCACATAAATTTTGAATATGTGCATATGGAGTAGGATAAACTTTGTATCCAATAAGAAAAAGGTGCATGAACTACAATGGAAATGTGTTTACCAAATAAATTCCAGCATGCACATCAAAAAAAAAAAAAAAAAAAAAAAAAAAAAAGTCATGTGATTTTGCTTTAACAGATCATGTGATAACAAAAATGGCAGAAAGTCACAGGTATATTTGGGTGGACGGTGAGGTCCCAACATATTAAATGTTGTATACGAGAAGAAAAAGCAAAAAACAAAAAAAAGGGATGACTATCCCTGATGGAAAACATCAGCTGAACACGCTCCAAGAAGTTTGAGCGGAGATGATTCTAAAAGATATGACAATGGTACATCTATATGTTCTAAAACGCAAGTAAGTTATTATACAATGTAAAGTTGTATAGAATGCCTTGGACATATATAGAATGCCTGAGGGTTTTAGGCAAAGTATGAAATATCAGTTTTTGTAAAGATTTTGAAAACTTTTCCTAGGCATTACACAGAATGACTAGTATCATTAGGTAAAGTGTCAGAATAGGGTATATGCCGAAGTATGCTAAAGGACTTTTAATTAGTCAGTAACCTGGGTTAAGCGATCCCGGTGAACTGTATGCCATTACAAAATTGGCGCATTTAAGGTCTGTTTACTTTAAAAATCAATAAAGTGGGTCTCAGAATGTACACGAAGCACTGCATTAAATTACATTTTTCCCTGCCATATCTTTAAAATATGAACATTTATTTTAACCCAGTATATTCAATGGACCTTCTGCGCTAGCCTGCTGATTCTGATGGGCGCGTGCGAGTAAACGGCTTTTTGTCTTGTTTTACGCCTGAGCAACTAAATGAATGCCAAAGTCTATTTAACTGATTGTATTTAATTACATTACAACATCAATGCTGTAAAAGAAACCGTATAAAATGGAAAAAAAAGTCACATTAACCGTTCACCAGAAGTTTCAGTATGGGAAGAAACACTAGCTCCGCATATACCCTATAGCACAACAAAAGCCTTTATTGATTCGTCCACAAATTTTTGGTAACTGGTTTCAGTTAAAAAACAAAAACAACAGCATTGGCTTTTATTTGAGATAACTCATCGTAGAACAGTTGTTGCATGTCAACATGTTGTGATTGCTGTCCTGGCACTACACTCCCTTCTGACATATTCACAGACTATCAGGACCACCCACACTCGTCGTAGCCACCAAACCGACCAATCACAGAGCTTGCGCTATGCTCTGTTGCGACGTGTAGTTAAATTTTTTGAGAGGTGTGCGTCACCGTCGGTTTCAGCATCGGCGACAGCCACAACAAGGGCTATGCGACCGCGCGAAGGCTGCGCCCATAGCCGGTCCTCCCTATAAGCAAGCTAAGCGGCTGCTTAGGGCCCCGCCGCCACTAGGGGGCCCCCACAACCTGCTGGTGGTGCAAGCCGTTTCCTTGCTGAAATAGTTACCTTCATTGACAGTGCTTTAGGACCTAAATATTTATACATTTTCACAAAAAAAAAAAAAATTCACAATTTTATTAAAGTTGAAATTGTTTTCGTGTGAAGGTCATGTGATTAACAGGAAGCTCGCAGCATCTCATTTCTCATATGTTCTCGCTGTTCAAGTTTGTTCTTCCAAGGTAACCCGCAAGACTGACCGCTCGCCACAAGAACGCAAATCCGTGCACAGACACAGCCATGGCCTTTGCTTCATTGCCTGCCCCGTTATATTCCTGATTTATTTTGGACAACGAAAATTAAACGAAACTAACGTTATTCTTCAGGTGTAGAAAAAGTGAGGGGAAAAATGATATAATAAATCTATATGATATAATGAAATTATAATCTAATAGCACATTTAGCGAAAGCAGGCAATTACAGATTAATAAACAGTCTACTTATATAAAATATTACGTTTTGTCCTTTTTTTTTTAGTTTAAAACACATTTTACAGAAATGCAATGGTACTCAAATGTCTTTCACTGATATATTTTGCACACTGGTAATATTTTTTCCTGAGACATGTTTATAAAAGGTATGTCCTAATTGAATTAATCATTAGTTTAATATAAGCTCTGGACCCTGCATCTTAAATGTAAGGAACAGGGAAGGAGACTGAAGGGAATAATATTGTGTTTGGATATTAACATTAACCCAGTATTTGTTGCTTCCCCTTTTCTTATAATGCTATTTATTTTAATATTTTTTATATTTATTTTATATTATTTGCTTATTGATTTTATTATTTATAGGTACATTTTTTAATTAATGTTAATTGTTTTGTTGTTGTTGTTTTTTTTTGTTGTTGAGTTTTTAATGAGCCCAGAATGTATATTTTATTACTAAGTAATGCATTTTCACTTTTGGCTAATTATTGTTCAGTGTCATTTCATTGCAGGGTTTTTGCTTTTGGAATTAATTGAAAACAAAAAAAAAAACTCAATCTTTAGCCATAGAATCTTCAATCTGTTTGCTAAATTAATAGAATATGCAGGGGCGGACTGGGACACCATTTTCACCCGGGACAAGTTATTGAAGGTCAGGCCAAAGTGAGGAGGGGGGAGGTGGGGGTGTGAAGACGCGATGTTTGAAATGTCCCAGTGCTCCCTATGGCCAGTCCTCCCCTGAGAATATGATTTAAACACACCAGAAGGACGCAAAGTAGGAATCAATGGTCCCTTTATTAACGATAGTTTAATTCTTCATTTTTGAAGCTGCTAGTTGACAAAAACAGTGGTGTTTTAAAATGTCCAAATCATTCAGACAGTTATTAAGTAGAAGAAATCAGGCTTTACTTTTCCGTTTCATTGATTGTATGTATATGCAATGGCAATACTCCACTATTTAGAGCAAGGTAGGGCCCTAAAATTATTCTGCTTAGGGCCCCCAAATGTACAGGGCCGGCCCTGGCTGAGCCGGACCATACGTGTGCGCTTGACGCAAAAGTACAAATCAGCCTTCATGGGAGTGCGTCTGTGGAAACTCAGCTGAATAATATACACTGACGTGAAAAGAATTACAGCAATATTGTCTGTAATGTGGTAGTGGAACCTCGTACTGACAATACGATTTCTTACAATAACATTTAACACTCACTACTTCGATCGCCATCAAACAACTACCCAAGCACCACCGCCAACATCAGTGGCGGGAAAAATGGCGGAGGTAGGCCAGTTACATACTTTGCCACACATCAACTCGCCATTCTATAAAATGCCTAAGCATTGTATAAAGTAGCAAACATTTCATACTTTGACGTTCGATTTTAGGCATTCTATACATTTCCTAGGCATTTTATAGAGCAGCAACTTTCATTTTTCTTTTGATATTTGGCACCAGTTTATCAAGAAGTGACGATTTTGTTCTCTTGGATATTTGGATGGAAATGGTGCTTTATTCGCAAATATATTTTATGCGTCATTAAAGTTTTGCGCACATTCGCATCTTTGGATGGAAACATGGCTAGTGTTTTTCATACTGTACATTGATTCATTTGAGGCATCCCATCACAATATAATCGGGTTCTTTCAAGTCCTGTAATTTGTGCATTTTCCCTTATAATAAGAATCTGTACACAGTGCAGAACTTAAACAATAATACTACATTGAAACATAGAAAGCAATATCAAGTAGGGCTGCACGATATTGGAAAAATCTGACATTGCGATATATTGTTTTGCTGCAATATATTGCGATATAGTTTCACCAGATGAATCCAGTAGCTCTATTTGGAAAGACTTCATTCATTTAGATAGAAAAAGACTTGATCATGCCAGTCTATGTAAATAAGCATATATAGTACCTGACAACAGTCTTGTCGTTGACCCCAGTTGTAAGAGCAACAAATAATAACTTGACTTCTAGTTGATCACTTGAAAAAGTGGCAGAAGGTGTATTTTTCCAATGAATCATCTGTTGAACTGCATCCAAAATCATCACAAATACTGCAGAAGACCTATTGGACCCCGCATGGACCCAAGATCCTCACAGGAATTCGTCAAGTTTGGTGAGGGAAAAATCATGGTTTGGGGTTGCATTCAGTATGGGACTGTGCGAGAGATTGCGGAGCGGGTGGCAACATCAACAGCCTGAGGTATCAAGACATTTGTGCTGCCTGAAAGCAAAGAAGGTCAAGGTGCTCCAGGATTGGCCAGCCCTGTCACGAGACATGAACATTATTGAGCATGTCTGGGGTAAGATGGAGGAAGATGAATCCAAAGAATCTTTATGAACTCTGGGAGTCCTGCAAGAACGCTTTCTTTGCCATTCCAGATGACTTTATTAATAAGTTATTTGAGTCATCGCAGAGATGTATGGATGCAGACTTCCAAGCTCATGGGAGTCATACACAATATTATTTGTCTTTCCACT
Organism: Danio kyathit; assembly: GCA_903798195.1. Taxonomy (NCBI): domain Eukaryota; kingdom Metazoa; phylum Chordata; class Actinopteri; order Cypriniformes; family Danionidae; genus Danio; species Danio kyathit. Next base: position 20,886,650 of record LR812543.1, on the reverse strand, counting down.
GCACCATGACTTTATATTCTATACTGTACATTATTTCTGTTATGTGACAACACTTTTGTCTAAGCAAAGTCAGACCTTACTGTCCTAAGTAATTAATTAAAAATCAAGGCATGATCATTTATTATTTTGGTAAAATAAGTGTAACCTAGAGACCTTTGCATTTCATATTAGCCACTTCTGATACCAAATGATCAACTAGAAGTCAAGTTATTATTTGTTGTTCCTAAATCTTGGATGGGTGACAAGACTTTTGTCCGGTATTGTAATACATAAATAGAACAAAGATAATTGAAATAAACAGCACTTTATGGGTTTCTGGAGAGGCTTACAGTATTCAGGTACAAAAATTGAATAATCAACCCTAAAATAACATGGTCATCATTGTATAAATTATTTAAAAATAATAATATATTTTAATCTTTAATAAATAAACTAATGTGACTATTGACACACATTGCAATAACGATGCTCAAATGCTATATTGTGTAAAGTATACACAAATTTCAATTACAGGAGAAAAAAATTAGTTTCCCAAGAAATATACCCTAAATGTGCATACTTGCCTAAAGAACTTCACTGGAATAAACCTGATATTCCTTACATTGCCTAATAAATGAATACAATATAGATGTAAAAACAAAACAAAAAAAAAACATTTAGGCATTTCCACATTTCAATATATGCTTTTTGCTTTTAATAACTCACTATGTACTGTATATATTTAAAGTGCCACCACAAATAGAGCACAAGTCTGCAGGAAAAATTGCTATATAAACAAGCAATGATATAATTGATATGAAACAGGACGTTTCCAACAAACTAAGCAGTGCAAAATTAACTTTAAAACATTCCCTTCCATGCTTGAAATCTGAATCGGGAATCCAAAGACTGAACAGATTCTGCAGTGACCGAAGAGTAACTCCAAACTGGGTCATCTACGGTCAATTATGTTTAACCCCAGACAGGCCCGACTAAACCAGAGCTCCAGATGTGAGGTTAGATTTGGTTGGGCTCCAGGGTACGAGACGTGAGGTGAGCGGGGGAGGGGGAGAGTGTTTGTGTTGGAGACGAGTGTGGGAAACAGTGGCATTTGAGTGGCAATGGTTGCGTCCACATAAAAAAAAGTTTAAACTAGCCGTCATGCTGGGAAAATTTGGGGTTATTCAATGCCGCAAGAACCAGAGGATTCAGATTGACAGCATCAGCTTTTTATTGACTTTAGAATATTAGGTTTTCATTTTTGTTTTTGTTTTTTTTACTCCAAAAAGTATAGTTTACTTGAAAGGTTTATTGGGAAAGCTTATTTTGATCAAATAATAAAAATAAACGTTTTTCATGTCACAATTCAGACTTTTTTTCCTCACAATTTTGAGCTTAAAGCACAACTTTAAGGCTATGTTTATATGACAACAATGTAGCCAAAAATTGGCAAAGTTTCATGTGTTTTTAAAAAGTTTGACTTCTACATGACAACTTTTGCAAAAAAGATGACTGTCCCGTTTATACACATTCACAAAAAAAAAAAAAAAATAAATAAATAAAATATATCTTGTTAGTGAACAGTACCTGTAGGAAAATGATGAAATACTGTCGCTACTCGACACTCATGCCCAGTGGCGCCTGCAGCCGTACGGCTGTACTCACTGTGCATAGCTACCATGAGATTAATGCCACTTTATTTATTTATTTATTTTTTTTTTTTACATAATTTAAACAGTATACACTACGATATATTGACAAAGCAAGAAAGAATGACAAGTAATAAAGGTGTGCGTTTGTGTGTTTTAAAGTGTTTCAACTCTTGAAATTCTGTTTACATCTCATTTTAAGAAGCACTGAGAGACAAAACAAGTCAAAATTCAGAGAGACTATAATGTAAAAACTAAGAGTTTGATCTCTAATATACAACACAAAATTCAGAGAAATTGTGTCAAAATAGCATGATGTAAAGTCAGAATTGCAACAATGCTTATAAACTCACAACTGTTATGCAATTTTAAAGTCAGAAAAATATATAAACTCAATTTCAAGAAAAAGGGAAAGCCAAAAAAAAAAAAAAAAAAAAAAAAAAAAAAAAAAAAAAAAAAGACCTCAGAAAAATGTAAAAGTCATAATGACAATATTTGATATAGTTTATGAAATGTTTTAAAAAGTTATAGAACAAAACTACTCTGTATAGCTTTGTGTAAACAATGATTAAAACGCATAAAAAGTTTCCAGTTTGGGGAACATAGTTTTTTTTTTGATACGGAGTTGTTTTGTTTTTCTCAGAATTGCAGTTGTAAGTCTATCTCTCATGATTTCACGTTATAAACTCAATCGTAAGGTTATAATCACATCTTGAAATACTGAATCTTTAAAATCACACAAAACTAAAAGTTTTGAGAAGGATTGAGACAAAAATAAAAAATCATAAATCTGAGTTCATTTTAGGGCTCAAGTATAGGCAGAGTGACCTCACAGCAAGAAGGTCACTGGTTTGAGTCCCGGCTGGGTCAATTGGCATTTCTGTGTGAGGTTTGCATGTTCTCCACGCGTTCGTGTGAAGTTCCTCTGGATTGTGGGGGAAAACGAAGCACCCAAAGACATGTGGTATAGGTGAATTGGATGGATTGAATTGGCCGTAGTGTGACAGTGTGTGAATGTGAGAGTATAAGGGTGTTTCCCAGTACTGGGTTGTGGCAGGAAGGGCATCCGTTGGGTAAAACATATGCTGGAATAATTGGTGGTTTATTCTGCTGTGGTGACTCCTGATAAATTAGGGACTAGGCTGAAGGAAAATGAATGAATGAGCTCATTTTATAATGTAAAAGTTGAGATTTTAAAAAAAAATCTGACACAAAAAAAACTTAGAATTCAGAGGAAAATGTTACAATAGCAAGATGTAAAGTCAGAATTGCAACAAGGCCTACAACTGTCAAGCTATTTTAAATGTCATAAAAATGTATAAACTCAATTTCAAGAAAGTGAAAAATCAAGAAAAAGACCTCAGAAGAAAAATCATAATCATACATTTAATTTAAAAAGAAGTCAATCAATAATTTGATTAATTTATAATATATTAAAAGGTTATACAACGAACCCTCCTCTTTTTCTATATAGTTTATATTCCCATGCTTTTTAAGTCCCAAAATGTGATATTTGTACAAAATAAAAACACATTAAATTTAGGTTTTACAACATTAATAAATTGTAGTTAACTAATTATTTATTAACTATTTTTATTATTATGTATTATTTATCTAAGTTTCCAACTGTCTCATCTGAGTTTTACATGCTAGAAACGAGCCACCAATCTAAATTGAGTGCATAACGTCAACATGCGTACATTTTTTTTTCCCTTCAAAGGACCCGGAATAAACTGCAAGCAGCCACTACAAACACAAGCCAACAACTTTCCCTCCCTCGCTCTCCTTCAGACTTTCACTAGCGATTACAATGAAACGACCAAAAAAAGACATGCAGGAAGTGACTCACGAAAATCATTACATCACACCACCTCAGTTCCTGACCCACTGCAGGACGACACTGTAAGCGGCTTTCTCCTCAAATCTGGGAGAAAGGTTGACTCCTACTTGTATGTGAGTAATCTGTGGTGATGAGAAACACGGTGTCACATTAAAAACAGATCTGACTCAGGAGTTTTTTGAGCCATAATAACAGATGCTAAGCCACTCGTCTGTTGTCAAGCAAGAAAAGCACAGCACGGGGTGGGAGAGAAAGGACGAGGCTTGAGTTGTGAATCTGAATGAGTTCAGGCCACAGGAGAGCTTGCGTCACCAGGGACTAGTGGGTTGCTAGCGTAACAAGAAGATTCAGGAAGAATGATGCAACGTGCAAAGAAAATATGAAGTACAATATTATTGGCAGGTCTCTGAAATATTGGTGATGAAAGAACCGAGTGTTTCAGTCAAATATCGATCGGTTTCATTAAAACAAAATCATTTAGTGACATATTGACAGACTTTAAGGGTCACAAAATTCAAAAACACTAATTAACTGTCATTTTTTACATTTTGCTAATATCCTTTAAGCCTTATGAAGCTTTTATTCACCGCAAAATTTGAACACTTACATACATTTTAATAAGTGCTAGTCAGAATAAAACATTTACGTAAACATGTTACACTAAACGAAGATGGAACATTATTTATCCTACACTGACTTTTTTATATTTTAAAGGTATATTTTACATTAAAGGTGCAGTATGTAAGTTTGACATCCAGTGGTTGAACTAACTATTGCATTCCTTGATCAAAACAAATGCAAGCACAGGTTGCCAGATTGAGGACCAAGAAGAGCGAGTCTGATGATCAAGCCTAAAGACTGATTTAAATCGTGTTCTAAATAAAATCAACGGCACGCGAGAGAAGGAATATTCTCCATATTAAAAGGAGCTTAAATATGAATCCAATAAATATACAGTGCATCCGGAAAGTATTCATAGCGCTTCACTTTTTCCCCATTATTTTGAAATGTAATGTAATGTAATGTGTATTTATATAGCGCATTTATTGTGTATGGCCATACACCCAAAGCGCTTCACAATCATGAGGGGGAGGGGGGGGGGTGTCTCTCCACACTACCACTAGTGTGCAGCATCCACTTGGATGATCCGACGGCAGCCACAGGACAACGGCGCCAGTGCGCTTACCACACACCAGCTATTGGTGGAGTGAAGAGACAGTGATAGAGCCAATTCGGTGGATGGGGATGATTAGGAGGCCATGATGGGTAAGTGCCAATTGAGGGACTTTGGCCAATTGAGGGACTTTTGTTACAGCCTTACTGCTAAATGGATTAAATTCATTTATTTCCTCAAAATTCTACACACAATACCCCATAATGACAATGTGAAAATAAATTTGCTACAATTTCAAAAAATCTTTTAAAAATAAAAAACCTGAAAAAAAATTAAAAATCACATGTACATAAGTATTCACAGCCTTTGCTCAATACTTTGTTGATGCACCTTTGACAGCAATTACAGCCTCAAGTCTTTTTGAATATAATGCCACAAGCTTTGCACACCTGTCTTTGGGAATTTTTGCCCATTGCAGGACCTCTCAAGCTCTATCAGGTTGGATAGGAAGCGACGGTGTACAGCCATTTTCAGATCTCGCCAAAGGTGTTCAATAGGATTTAGATCTGGGCTCTGGCTGGGCCACTCAATGACATTCACAGAGTTGTTGTGAAGCCACTCCATTGATATTTTGGCAGTGTGCTTTGGGTCATTGGCCTGCTAGAAGATGAACCGTCGCCCCAGTCTGAGGTCAAGAGCACTCTGAAGCAGATTTTCAATCAGGATGTCTCTGTACATTGCTGAATTCATCTTTCCCTCTATCCTGACTAGTCTTCCAGTTCCTGCTGCTAAAAACATCCCCACAGCATGATGCTGCCACCACCACGCTTCACTGTAGGGATGGTATTAGCCTGGTGATAAGCGGTGGCTGGTTGTCTCCAAACGTAACGCCTGGCGTTCACTCCAAAGAGTTCAATTTTAGTCTCATCAGACCTGAGAATTTTGTTTCTTGTGGTCTGAGTCCTTCAGATGCCTTTTGGCAAATTCCAGATGGGGAGTGGCTTCCGGCTGGCCATACAGGCCTGATTGGTGGATTGCTGCACAGATAGTTGGCCTTCTGTAAGGTTTTCCTCTCTCCACAGAAGAAAGCTGGAGCTCAGACAGAGTGGTCATCGGGTTATTGATCACCTCCCTGACTAAGGCCCTTCTCCCCCGATTACTCAGCCTAGATGGCCGGCCAGCTCTAGGAAGAGTCCTGGTGGTTCCAAACATCTTCCACTTACGGATGCTGGAAGCCACTGTGCTCATTGAAACTTTCAGAGCAGCAGAATTTTTTCTGTAACCTTCCCCAGCCTTGTGCCTTAAGACAATCTTGTCTCGGAAGTCTACAGACAATTGCTTTGTCTCCATGCTTGGTTTGTGCTTTGACATGCACCGTCAACCCTGGGACCTTATATAGACAGGTGAGGTGTATGCCTCTTCAGATCATGTCCAATCAACTGAATTTACCACAGATGAACTCCAATTAAGCTGCTGAAACATCTCAAGAATGATCAGTGGAAACAGAATGTACCTGAGCTCAATTTAGAGCTTCAGGCTGTGAATACTTATGTACATGTGATTTTTCAGGTTTTTTTTATTTTTAATAAATTTGCAACAATTTCAAAAAATCTTTTTTTGAAATGACTCACATTGTCATTATGGGGTATTGTGTGTAGAATCTTGAGGAAATAAGTTCAATTTAATCCATTTTGAAATAAGGCTGTAACATAGAAAAAAATGCTTTCCGGATGCACTGTAAAATTCCTTTTTGGACATCTAATTTGGTGCAGAAGCAAAAGGACATAATTTCCTTGATATACATGTACAGAATATAAAATATTTAACTCCTAGATACACTAACATTATCAAGAGCAGACTGGTTTAACAAATTATTAAAGCATTCATTTTTTTTTATTAAATATAAATAATTTACTTTATCATTTAATAATGATGTACTTCATCATTATTACAAATGCATTACCTAAATATTAGGCCATATATTATAAAAAAAAAATACACTGAACAGTATAAATGAACAAATAACTTTTTAATAAAATGCTGAAAAAAATAAGCCATGTTTACGGAGTATGTTTACATGGACACCAAAAATCAGATTTTAATACGATTAAGACAATACTCTGATTAAGAGTCTACCATGTAAACAGCGATTTTTGAATAATTTAATCTGATTAAGGTCATTATCGAACCAAACAGAAATCGAATAAAGTGGAGTATGCCAATTTTAGTTGCATTATTGAAGTGCAGTACAGACATGTAAACACCCTAAACAAACTTTTATCGTAGTGTAGGATTTGCGCCACATTTTGCAACAAGATAATCTATACACACCCACGGCTGTTTGACACCATTCTCTCCACCTATCGAGTCAGTGAATTACCACAGACACTTGCATTGCAAAATGCAGAGGTTTTTTTTATTAATTATAATTTTTTTATCAATTTACATTAAAACAACACTCTTCCAGCAGTTCATACTCTCATCCAATATCTCGTTTGTCATGGCAGGCATGCATGAAATGTTCTCGAATGAAAGTGAAAGTGCCAAACTGCAGTTAAAGTCGACAAATTAAAAATGAAACACCCGAAATTACATGAAACTCGAGGAAATGTGGATGGCGTAGTGACGCAATGACATTAATTTAATTATGTGCTATAACATGTAAAACGGGACCAGGAAAGGAACATTCTTATGTAAACAACTTAATCATATTATTGTCAGATTAAGGCAAATAATTTGATTACTGATGTCCATGTAAATGTAGTCACTGACAGCTGCTGATGCATAATGCAATACATCACGGAAGAGAAATGTTCATTTTAAATAATCAAAATTCCTTCAGTAACATTCCCTCACTTACTTTCTACCTGTTCACTTTAATTCATTCAATGACAAAATAATACAATTTTACTAAATGTGTTTGTGACTGAATTGTAAGATTAAGCCATATTGGTCACTCTTGTAGGATCCTATCTCAAAAGGAAGCAGGTTTCTCTTTCCCAAAATTCTGATTTGACAATATGAGCGAATAAATCCATCATTCAGCTTCATATTCCACTAATCAAAGCTTCCCTGCTAAAACAGACGAGCGAGCCAACAATCACAACATTGTCACAAACAAATTCCACAAAACCTCATGAGACCCACTAAACCCTGACTTCTCGTCTTCAGAGAGTGGTTCAGCGTGAAATAAACCAATAGCATTAAAGCATGCAAAAACAGACTTGTTTGTTTCACTGTTGTATACTAATTTAAATCCTACCAAGCTATTGCATTTGCTCATTGCCAAAGCTTACGATGTTGCACTGGTATTGCATGTTGTATTTTGGAGAGTGAAGGGAGGGGATTCTGACAGGAAACAGTATGTCATCGCATCTGTCCAAATCCTTTGTCTAAATAAGCCCACAAAAACAACATTAACATTTGAGCTCATGTCGTAGATGACCTTATTAGACTAAAAGCTGATAGACTTGAGAAATAAGAATGCAGTCCAGCCTCTGGGCTCCGTTCCATCAATATCATAAATCTACGTTGTCCGTCTCTGGAAGGAAGACCCTTTAAGCCTTAAAAAGATGTCGAGATTTGGTCTTAAAAGACACGAGAGCACGCCGAACAGCTTTTTTTCAGGGAGAGATCCTCTTTCACGGTTGAGGAACGCTCAGACAACAGCCGTTCTTCACTGAGCTCTTATGACCTGCCATTTAGCCTGAATGGAGATAGTCATTACTCAGCGGAAACGTAGGCTTGATCGGGAGATGGAACAAGTCTAGGCAAACAATAAGAGGATGTGGCCATTTTTCCTCAATGGAACGTTTTGGAAAAGTGCCCATGGGCCCCCTATGGGAGAGCAATACATTTCTGATGGCTCCTCAGATAATGGGCTGGGTCGAATGTAGATATTAGCAAAGGGATTCAGTGGCAGAATGTTGGAAGATACTATGAGCGCATAAACCCAACACAACCAATGAGCTCTGCTGAAGGCTTAACCAATCGTTCACCTAGACTGCACGCAGATGAAAAGAGTCTCCATGGTGATGGAGAATTCACAGGCAGAACTCACAGTATGTAAGCCATAGATCCCATTACGCTCTCAAGAGTCACACTTTGTAGTATGGTTTGTGCCTGAGGCCTCCATGTTGATTAAAGCATGCATGAAAATGTGGAGAATGTCAAAGTCGAATGCCTATTTAGTCTACCTCAACTGCTCTCGACTGGTGCTATTAAAGAATTATGGATGGGAATTGAAAGGAATTTTCAACTATAAAAAAAAAAAAAACTTCCATTGTGTGTGTGTGTGTGGTGGTGGTGGTGGTGGGGCTATTTCTCAAGATATCTTCTATATTGCACAGAAAAGAAAGAAAAGAGATAAAGGTTTGAAACTAATGCGAGTGAGTACATTATCTCCGCCTTTGATGTGGAAATCTTCGGTTAATTTCCTCTGTTTGGTACATTAAGGTCTGGCAACAATGAGTAAAACAAACATCAAGCAGCTGTTTAATATTGTTTTTCGACTACATCTAGTTATTTTAGTGTGTCTTTTTGGCGTCATTTACAGACTCTCATACTTTTTTAAAAGTTTGACATTTTTATTTTGTTTATTACAAATCTTGTTTTACCAGTATCTGTTTTTTTAAAATACAAAGTTCTTTTAATCGTATTTTAGCACAAAAGCTAGCTATCATAAAAGCATGAAAATGGTGAAATTTAAACAAAAGTCTACAAATGTGATCACCTTGGTGAAATTTTGTGAATAAATTCCAGAAAAAAAAATCGTTCATTCATTCTTAACAATTACTCAGAAGTCACTTTAATTTGCTGGACAACATTGGATCCTAAATGTGAGTGGAAATATTTCCCCCATACACACAATTCCTAATTATGTTGATTCCTAATTAACTAAATTTCTGTAAAAAGTTCTGTGAAAGTTTACAGTACTGTTTTGAAAATTCACATGTAAAGCCCAGTCGTTCCAGTAGGAACCTACGCATCCACGATTGTGAGTTTTGATTGTAAACATGTGTAAACATCCACAATGCTCAAACTGGTCATGTGAATTTGTCGTATTTACCACCAGCAGAAAAGAAGGATGGATTGAAAGTGATTCTGCATGCGGCATTATACATCCCAATGCTAGGACCACAATGCATACAAAATAGGGCTGCACGATATTGGAAAAACATGACATTGCAATATTTTGTTTTTCAGGGATATATTGTGATACCAATATAATTTCAGAAGATGAATATTTGGAAAGAAAAATTCATTATTTTACATTACATTATTTTATTTACATTTACATTACATTATTATTTTACATTATTTTACATTACATTATTTTACATTGATTGGGATGATTTTGTAGGGAAGTGCATCTGCATCAAATGTTCTAAACTATATCTATATATATATCTATATATCATATATACATACACATATATATACTTATATACACACATACACACACACATATATATATATATATATATATATATACACACTATATATATATATATATTCATACACACATGACATGTATATATCACACACACATATATTATTTTGTGTGTGTATGTATATGCGTGTATATATATATATATATATATATATATATATATATATATATATATATATATATATATATACATATATATACATATATATACATACACATATATATACATATATATACATATATATACATACACATATATATACACACACACACACACACACACACACACACACAATAAAATAAATTACAGCACAGATGAAAATAATTGAACAAAGATAAAAATAAAATAAACAATGCTTTGTGTCCACTGGAGTCTAACAATACTGACATACAGAAATACAATAGTTTTTTAGATGTGATACAGCGTTGCTTATTTTATAAAATGTAAAACAAAGATAACTGAGATTAAAAGAAAAAAAAAAAATACACAAATGTTCACAGAGTGACTTCTTGCATCTACTTCTTGCAGCTACACTAGCTGACAAAAGTCTTGTCACCCATCCAAGTTTTAGGAACAACAAATAATAACTTGACATCTAGTTGATCATTTGGTATCAGAAGTGGCTTATTTGAAAGGCAAAGGCCTCTAGATTACACTTATTTACCAAAATAATAAATGATCATGCCTTGATTTCTAACCATTTAATTAGGACAGTAAGGTCTGACTTTGCTTAAACAAAAGTCTTGTCACTTAACAGAAATAATGTACAGTATGAAATATAAAGTCATGGTACAGTGGAAAAACAATTAATATTGTGTATGACCCATAGCCTCGGAGGACTGAATCCATACATCTCTGCAATGACTCAAATAACTTATTAATAAAGTCATCTGGAATGGCAAAGGAAGCGTTCTTGCAGGACTCTCAGAGTTCATCAAGATTCTTTGGATTCATCTTCAATGCCTCCTCTATCTTACCCCAGACATCCTCAATAATGTTCATATCTGGTGACTGGGCTGGCCAATCCTCGAGCACCTTGACCTTTTTTGCTTTCAGGACCTTTCACTTTGCTTTCACTCTGCAGATCTCTCATATGCCCCCATACTGAATGCAACCCCAAACCATGATTTTTCCTTCACCAAACTGATTTCTGTGAGAATCTTTGGTCCATGTGGGTTCCAATACAGGGTTTCTGCAGATATCATAAAGTCAAATTTAAGACTTTTAAAGACCTTTTTAAGACCATTAAGTATTAAATTTAAGACCTATATCACAATATCAAAAACACGCGAGAGAAAATGCAAAAATCACAAAATCAGAGGTAAAATAAATGTATTTGATTTGAACTGTACTAAAGACAGGTTAGATGGACTACTGAACAACAACAAAAAAACATCTTAAGGCTGATTTATTCCTTCACTGGCAGCGCATCGCACACCTCTGCTGACTGTGCGGGCACCTCACGAAATGGACAAGACGTTTATACTTGATGCGTTCGCCGTTGTGATATTCTTTAAAATGACAGGGGCTGGTCAAAAGAAACCCACTATAAAGTCAGACGGATAAACAGAGATGTAGTACGTTTCCGGAACTACGTCATATCATTAATATCGTTCAAGATTTTAAAACTAATTATTTTTATTATTTTTTATAATTTATTATAATGATTATAAAGATTTTTATAACCATTCAAGATTTTGTTAAATCAAACTTTGATGCATCACTCGCTTTTGTTCATATCTCAGACAGTTCTACCTATTAAAGTTAAATATCAATAACAAGAGAAAATGGGTTGCTCTACAATTATATTTTTTATTATGGCAAGAATAAAAGCAAAAAAAAAAAAAAAACTTCCTAAAAATACTGATGTTTTTTTTATTTTGCCCACTCCACAATTCACACATTACTGCCTGGTTAGTTTCTGTCCTATAAAGGCTAAAAAGGCAATAATGATCCAACATTCCTGACCATTATCACTAATAAAGCCCAGAATTTGGGCACCAGTATATTGTAAACTGATAGGTTCATATATTCTTTTCCAGTTATCAAAGACATAATTTGTCACCTAATTTTAGTTTGTAGCTATTAACCACACGGGTCTCCAATTTGCCATGGCATCTTTTTTTTTTTGTTTTAACAAACTTATCCCTCAGGTTTTTCCAAACTTTTCCAAAAACGTTCCTCCTTTTCCACGGCTGTTGCAATTTCTAGCCAAGAATTATTGGTCATCTGGTTATCTCTATGATGATCACGCATGGACGGATTATTAAGATGTGTGTACAGTCATACCTGTTTCAGACAAAATCTCTTCAAGTGTTTCATATTCAACTCACATTAAACGTGGCGCCGCACGACCTGTTCACCCGAAATCTGTTCACTCTGCCAACTGAAATCATGTTGCGCGCACCGAAAGCGAACCTTAGCAAACACAGCGATGACGTCACATTCGCCGCGCACACTGGGCCCAATAACAGAAAGCTGATTGGCTGGTCTCATTTGTTGTTGCATGTAATACCACAAATTACATTAGGACTAGTGAAGTAAAGGACTACAACACCCTGAAAACCAAGCAACAACAACAAAAAAGAATTTAAATGAGCATTAGACGTAGCGTTACATGGACATCGGAAAAATAAGACCTGTGCAAAAATATTTAAGACCTAGAACAGCTAATTTAAGACTTTTTAAGGCCTTAAATTTCGATTTGTAAATTTTAGACTTTTTAAGACCCCGCGGAAACCCTGCAATAGGTCTTCTGTAGTATTTGTGATGATTGGGATGCAGTTCAACAGATGATTCATTGGAAAAATCTACCTTCTGCCACGTTTCCAAATGATCAATTAGAAGTCACATTTATATTTGTTGCTCTTGCAACTGGGATCGACGACAAGACTTTTGTCAGGTAGTGTAATCTTCATGAGGCATACCTGAAGTCCCTAATTGCAAAAATAATTAAACAATTAATTTTGTTGAAGTGGGAAACTTTATAATTTCTCATGTCCAAATAGTTCGTTCACTTGAAATCGCTTGATATGCTGCAACGTGACTATTGTAGATTCACACATCGCAATATTGATGCTCAAACGATATATGGTGCAGCCCTAATACAAAATGTTTCTGAAAAATAATTTACGTGCATGCACCTTAAATCTTCAAAGATTATGATTTATTAGTCATAATAAGAAGTCATAAGACAACCCCTGGTTGCCATTCACTTCCACTGTATGAAAAAGCAGCGTGAACACTCCATCAACCATCTCCTTTTGTGTTTTCCAAAAGAAAGAAAGCCCAGAAAGACATTAGGGTGAGTAAACAATGACAGAATACTCATTTTTTAACTTGCTGTAAGGTCTGAAGCTTAGTTATAGCCTCCAGCCGAAGCAAACACAGTCAAATTAGCTTATTCCCCTTGACTTTAACTTATAGAGTCCTTAATTATGAGGTGGAAGTGTAGGATTTCCGAGTTGGATGCCAAAGCAGAACCTGACAATGACCTCTCTCTCATTCATCAGTCCCAAGCTTAAGTTACTCATCATTTAGTGGACACTTCTCATCCTGTCCGAACTGCAACAGTCTAATTGCAAAGACTCCCTGGAATAAACTAGGGTTAAGTGCTTTTGCTTGGGGGTACAATGACAGAACAGCAAGATAAAGTGGCCGGGCAGGACTGTGAGGTGAACCTACACCCTTTGTTAGCAAAGCAGATCTTCAGTTGAAACAACACAGAGGACACTGTCTATTTAGATGTAATTATTTGCTATATTAAGCCTGGCTGTGGGAATTCAGGGAGGAAACAAAAAAAAAAAAAAAACCTCAGCCAACAGACAGTGAAGCAGCAGGAAACATAACATAAAACAAGGGTTAAGGTAGATAAACTAAGCCTTCCTCTCTCTTCTACTTTATGTCTCTTTGTGAAGTTTCAGAGTGTCTATGTAGCCCCTGAGAGTAATGAGCACAGGAAGCTGCATTTAGAGTAGGAAACTAGGCTTTTACTGCTGTAAACTCGCAAGCCTGGCCGCGACCATCAGCCCAACATGAGCAGGGCACTTCCTCCAGACGCAGATGTGCTGCAAACTCTCACCTCTGTCTGGAAATCAAAAGACAAACAAGACTGTAGCTGCGGTTTAAAAATAGTACTGAGCCTTGCAGTTTCAACTTGAGATACACTACCATGTTTTTGCTTTTTGTTATGTTTAATTAATTGTTTTAATCAGCAAGAATGGATTTAATTGATCAAAAGTGACAGTAAAGACATTTATAATGCAGCAAAAGATTTGTATTTCCAATAATTATTGTTTTTTTTTTCTTTTACTTCCGATGTCAAAAAAATATTAATAATGCATTGCGTAATGAAATCAGTGGAAGTTTTTGCAAGTTTGTAGTATTTTGCAAAGAGCAAATTCCCACAGCATTAACTACGTATCCTTTAAGCATTAAAAATATTATATCGGCCCTTATTAGATATGACAAGAGGACAGAAGACCAATGTGACCATCACAGTCTATTCATGAAGCAGATAAAGGTCTTGAAATCAATAGTTGGCTAACCTAACCTCAGGCAGTTGATCATGACCGGTCTGTGAAAAATCCATCTGACAAACAGCTTGCTACTAAAGAGTATGAAAAAGGAATATACAGAAATCTTTACCACTGCAATATTGAGATTTTGATTCATGCAATCATGTTCATACGAGATTTTATCTTTATATAGTAATTATGTACAAATTATTTTCTTTCTGATAGTAATCCATAAAATTCATTCGATTGTATTCTACTCTTATCAGAGTCAGAAAAAAATATAACTACAAAATAAAATATATTCCAATTAAAGATAAGGAGACAAAAAATGCCTGCCAATAAACAATTTTTTATATCTACAGTGCTCAGCATATATGAGTACAGGCCGCATTTAAATTAATATTTTCTATAGGATGCTTTACAATATTATATTTGTGCACATACATTAGTTTAGTCAGTACTGAAGCCAAATCTGGAGCTAATCTAACAAAATAACTTACAATAATGGTTCAAAAATTTGTAGCCTAAATTTATGTTAGGGAAAAATAAAAATTTTAAAAATAGCAAAAATCAAGAGAAACAAAAAATATATACAATTTTTTTGATATGTTGTAGTTTGTAAAAAATTTTTTTTCAATATTTTGCATGAATTTAAATGTATTATCTTCCCATTTGTAAAGATGTTCTGTGACTAAAATTTTATTTTAATAAATATATCCATTTAATAAATTTGTTTTGTTCAAATGCACCAATATATATATATATATATATATATATATATATATATATATATATATATATATATATATATATATATATATATATATATATATATATATATATATATATATATATATATATATATAAAAACCCATATTCACTGAGAAATGGATAAAAATATTCATTTTTAAAATGCGGTGTACTCATTTATGCTGAGCACTGTATTATTGTTATTAAAGTGAATGGTAAAAGTCATTGAAAAATGGCAATTTTATCTATTACAAAAGCATCTGTGCATAAAAAAAGCATGGACTTGTATGTTTTGTTTGCATAGACAGATTACAAATCACCAATTTATTCTTAGGGGACAACAATATTTACAAATTACATCTCAATAAATATTTCTGTGATTTAATTTTATTCAATAGCTGAGTAATATCATAGTATAAGCACTAGGACTGCACAATATATCGCTTCAGCATCGATACAGCAATGTAGGGCTGGGCGATATGGCAAAAAAAAAAAAATCTCGATTTTTTCATAAAGTTTGACCGATTCACGATTTCGATTTCGATTTTTTTATTTATTTTTTTATTAATTTTTTTTTTTACTGTGTAACTACCTTACCAGCTTACCTTGTTCATTTAAATTTAAATAAATGCTGAAACTAGTTTTTTTCATGCTCACTTGTAAAAGAAAAGCAATAGTGTGACTAAACGCGGTTATGGCACTCTCTCATATAGGGATGCTAAACATAGCTACAATAGAAGTCACAGCAGGTCATATGTTGTGCAGCTTTGGGCAAATTTTATTTGGAGAGAAAATGACCAAAATGTAACTTGAAGATTAAAAAGGATTGGAGGGGAAATAAATATTCAAATCTCTGTACATAACAGAAAAATAAACAATGATAATGCAACAATAGTTTATCTGTATTAGTGGCATGGCAGAAATATATATTTAGACAGGCCTTGTCAAAGTGAGCGGGCACTTTCACTAATAAAAAATATAGCACTTAAATTATTTCATAACAATCAATAAAATAACAGCGGTTTTATATCAAAAAATGGTAATGATATAAAATATACTACATTTTGATGGTAAAAAATAACCATTTAAACGATTTTGTATTTAAATATTAAATAACGAATGCATCAAGTTAAATATAAAAAAACGAATGAAACAACACATAGCATATCAGGATATAAAGGACCATATTTAGCAGAATGCTGCTCATTTATCTTTGTAATTTTATAGTTTTATTTTTGTTATTTTAATTATTTTTTGTCTTCATAAATAACTAACGAGCTATAGACAAATATCTGCTTGACGTTTTAGAAAATATTTGTGCGTAGCTACACCACCCAGTATATATTAAAGATCACCGTGAAAAAAAAAAAACCCACAGAAACCTGTTATACATATCTATCTATATTTAAAGGTCTATCTTATATTTAACTGAATCGTATAACAGTCTATAGCTGAAATGTTGGAAATTGCTTAATTTATTTTTTATAAAACATTTGTCGATATGTATTGATATTTTTTGGAGTAAAAACTGCCGACATTTAAGAATCCATATTTATTTTATTCATTCATTCATTTGACTTGTTTATTGGTGCATATATGGGTTATGATTTAATTCATACAGTACCTTGACAGCTACTGTGCCACTCCGTAATTCAAGCAAAAGTCCAAATTAAAGAAAGATTTGACTTTCTGCGGTGACCGACATTTACAACACACCGTCCTTCAGGTGGAGCGCGGGTCCCCGTCTCGCAGCTCGCGCGGGAGACACAAACGGCTGCGGGACGCGAACAACAGCACGACGCGCATGGAAACATTCGTGAAGCTGGCTGGCTGACTGCGGGGCGCTTGTTGCTCCAGCGGGAAAATGTCCCGGTGTTCCCAAAGGCCGGTCCGCCCTGGCGCGCTTCCGCTACCAGCTGTGGCAGCACATCAACAGAGCCGCGACGTCAACACACAGAATCAGCACAATTCAGCACGGTTGTCTAACAGTTTAGAACGGTTTGGCACGATAGTGGAAAAGCGGCTTTAATATTTTTATTAAAAACCGCGATTCCTCGATTTTGTAAAAAATAAAATCGTCTTAAAACGTAAATTCGAATTAATCGAAAAAATCGGAAAAACCGCCCAGCCCTACAGCAATGTGTGAATTCGCAATAGTCACATCGCAGCATCTGCAATGTGGAGTTGGAATTATTATAGTTGATCAGCAATTAAGAACGCACAGTGTTTACATTACATTTGATTATTCAATAATAGGGGCAGGACAAAATAGCGATATGCTTGAGGTGGCACTTCTGGTATTGGCAGATTGAACATATATCAATGTTGCAATTCTAAGAAATATATATATATATATATATATATATATATATATATATATATATATATATATATATATATATATATATATATATATATATATATGCAATTTCTTTGATTCACTCCTACAAGATTATTCCAATCAAAGTTAATGATTTTAATCCAAATAGAGCTATTCAAGTCATTTGCCGAAATTGTATTAAAATCGCAGCAAAATAAAATCGCAAGCTATAATAAATCACTGTAACATTCAAAACTTATTTTTCCCCTCACATTCACTCAATAATATATATTATTTGAATTTTAAAAACTGAAGTTCTAAACGAATAAAATAACAATTCTTGGAGTCAGAATGCATTAATAAAAAATAACTTCTGACCCTGACTGATATTCAAGTAAAGCAGCATGAAATCACATGATCATCTTGTCTTCATTAAGCATCCCTAAAGTCCAATATAAAAACAGGGGGTGACTTTTCAAGCAGGACAAATCCAGCTAAAAACCTGGTCTGACAAGACAGAAGTCATCGATCTCCTCTTAGTGTTTTCACCCTCACAGGGACATTGATGAATGAGTCTTTGAACTTGCCTCTGGGCAGCGAAGCCTCCATCAATCTTTCCCGTCCCACAAACACAAATACGCCCACGCACGAGCATAAAGCATGCAAATATGCACATTATTCAAAAGACAAAAGACGCACTGAATCGCACAGCTCAGAACTGATTTATGAGGATTTGCTAAGGATTAAAGAACTATTTAAACAAGTTGTACATTATGAATCTGGCCTAAAGGTAAGAAATCTGGTAAGAGCCGGGACACACCAAGCCGACAGTCAGCCGTTGATCTTCGTTGGTCAGGCTAGTAGGTTTGGTGTGTTCCACATGGCAGCTCTCATTGGGTTAACATTAGCAATCATTAGCCCGATTCAGCGTTGGACTGTTGGCTGAACAGGGCGCTGTGATTGGTTATTTAGCAATGAATCAGAGCAATAATGTGACAGTGAAGTGACGTAGCAAGTAAACAATTCAAGTCAGAAAAGATATTTAAAAATGCTGTAATCGCTACATTTCTCAAATATTTGCAAACATCATAGATTATTCGATTATCAGGCATATTTGCATGAGCGAATCCCTCTGTGGTGAGTGACATTTACAGTGATAATGGAACTAAATGCTGCTTTGTTTATGCTTTGTGCACGTCGGAATTCTGCACTGGAGCAGAACGCAGCTTTTGTTTCAGTCAGGTTTCATCCGTTTGGTGTGTCAAGACGCAGCATTTTGGTCCATCTAACGCAAGGCGACAACACAGTTGGGTTTCGTTGGAGCGAGTTGTTTGACGTCGACTTGGCATTTAAAGGCACAAATTGACGACATGTATATCGGAGGGTTTGTACCCAGCGTTCTCCAGACCCCGGACTGCAGGTCCGCACAGGAAGTTTAGCCAGAGGAGAAATGGTTGTGCCGAACTGAGCCTGGTTTCTCTCGAGGTTTTTTCGTTCACTTTCCTCAATTGGTGAAGTTTGTTCCTCGCCACTGGCTTGCTTGGTTTAGGACTTGTGGAGCTGTGCATCAATGGATTTGCTCTTCAGTGTTTGGACTTTCAGCAGTGAACAATTAAACCACGCAAAAAATGAACTTCTACTCTGAAAACTAGACTGACACAGTTTCAATTTACTAGAACTTCTATGTTAAGCTGCTTTGACACAATCTACATTGTAAAAGTGCTATAGAAATAAAGCTGAATTTAATTGAATTTATATCAAGATTTCAGCAGTCACCCCCATATGCAAAGCCAAACAAGAAATACTTAAATGTAAACAGCATTGGATTACACGCTTAATGTACTACTGAATAGGGCGACACAGTGGAACAGTAGGTAGTGCTGTCGCCTCACAGCAAGAAGGTCGCTGGGTCGCAGGTTCGAACCTTGGCTGGGTCAGTTGGCATTTCTGTGTGGAGTTTGCATGTTCTCCCCGTGTTCCTCCGGGTGCTACAATTTCCCCCACAGTCCAAAGACATGCGGTACAGGTGAATTGGGTAGACTAAATTGTCCGTAGTGTATGAGTGTGGATGAGTGTTTGGATGTTTCCCAGAGATGGGTTGCGGCTGGAAGGGCATCCACTGTGTAAAAATGTGCTGGATAAGTTGGTGGTTCATTCTGCTGTGGCGACCCCAGATTAATAAAGGGACTAAGCCGACAAGAATATGAATGAATGAATGTACTACTAAATACATCATTTTGCTTATTTACGCTGTCTATACCATGGGGAAAAAAACAAGTGAAGGAACTTAGTATGCAAGAAAGTGTGCAATATATTGAGAAACTTAAATTAATATGTTTGAACAGAATTTATTAGGGTAGTAGACTAATATTTCAAAGACTTCACCAGAAATGATAAGAACAAACATAAGCTTTGTCAAGATTCTTGCCCTGGAAATCCTGGTTCAGTTCGGCCAACCACAAAACACCTTTTGTTCATTAGACAGTTTTTTTCTTAACCTTTGTCAGTCTATAGTACTCTAAATATTTTTCTTCCAATGAGACTGATTAGTACAGCCAAAACCATGACAATAATAATCATTTTCAGCAGGAATAATCAGCAAAATGAGAGTTTGTTCAGTTCAGTGGCATTGCATACGTCATTCTCTCCAATATGGCTGATTGACGACATGTTGTGAAAACACTCATTTTTTGCAAGATTAAAAGTATGGGTGAGGAAAAAAAATTGATTCATTGAAGCATCATGATTCTTTCAATGTAATTGACTCTCAAAAGTTCACAATAATTTCTCTAATCAAATTAGATTGCAACTGTGATACTGCCAAATTCACTTAATTTGGCCAAAGATGGCCAAACATAAGAAATTTAAAGACGTAGAATGTCACAGAGCTTCTTGTCTAGTGGTGTCCACTGTTCGAACCTTAGTAGACACGGCGCAGCACTGAAGATCTCATCTCGTGTTTATCCAGCTTCAGAATCCCAAATAAACTAAAGAATGTGGACAGGGTGGCATTAACATGATACATGGACACAGTCTATCGTGATGCATGGACACTGACTTCAGCAGAATTGTATGCCACTCGCTGCTTGTGTTCTGCAAACATGGACTGCAAATGAAAGGGAAAGTGTTGCAAATGAACAATGCACGAATTATGCACTACAATGTTTTAAAGTTTGTTATCTGTGGTTCTGAACTAAAGGGTATTTTAATATCATTTGCAAATATCACTTTTATTAAAACATTTTTGTTTTGAATACATTTCTTTGTTAAAAGGTAAACAAACTAAATGAAACAAAGACAAATGCAATGCTCTCTTTTTTGGAATGAGAAAGGTTGCACTTTATAGTTGCTCTTTGTAATCTGGCATTTCAATGTTTCCAATCATAAACAAAAGCATAGAATCTCACATTCTGGTTAAAATATAAAGTCGGACAGATGTATTTGAACAACAAAAAACATAGGATCAAAATGTAGGTCAAGTATCGTTTTGGAATCAAATCGTGACTCCAGGAATCAGAACAGTGAATTCCCTAAAGATTCCCACCCTTAGTTAAAAGTGTTCGTCTGGGCCTCTTGTCACTATCAGGCATAAATATCAGGAGTTTTGTAATCCTCTGAGGTTTTCGCCCCAAGCAGCACTTGCTTTCCAAAACCAGGCTGTGCATGGAGCCAGATAACAACCAGGCCTGGGCCACTGGCTGGATAATCCCATTGGTGGCAGGCAGCGGTGCCACATGGAACCTTTGAGAAAACGAACAAAACGCATCAACCACGCTTCCCACAAACATGATTAGCCCGCATTATCAACACTGCCAGTGGGCACCACAGTGTTGTAATATGAAGATACAGAAACCCCTCGGCAAAATTCAACATAACTAATGCAAGTGTCTTTGAAAATAATGGGAAATACTTATATTCTCTAATAAGTGCAACATTTTGGGTGTGATATTTTTGGACTATTGCTTAGAATTAAAATTCAGAGTCAGAGCATTTCAAGTCTGCCCCAATCTGTGACTCGCTTAAGACTAATAACAAAATAAAAATAAGAATAAATTATTGTTGTTCTTGATAGTCATTCTATTAGCATTATTTTAGGGTTGCTGATAACAATAATATTAACAATATCACTCATTATTATTAGGGATGCTCTGATGAGGATTTTTGGAGCCTATACCGATTCCTCTTTATGGTGATCGGCCCGATACAGAGTACCGATTCTGATGCTTCAAGTATTATATAACTTTGAACATTGCATAAAGCACATTTTCCCTCCAAGTATGATAGTTAAGTGAAGATCTCTCTTTTTCTAAGGGAATAAATGAAGGATGCTGCATATAATCCCTTAAACACGTCTCTTGTAACCACTTAGTGTGGACACGTCATGGTCAGAAGCAGCTTTACAGAAAATAATAGATAAAACAAAAAAATTTTATAAGAAAATTGACTAACAATGCAATTAGGAAACATTGTAAATTATGGACAAATAATTCAACGTACCTCAATGAAGAAAACATTTGGAGTGCGTATTTGATGCATAAGAAGTTAAAATGCATGTAAACCCATAAACAAACACTTGCAATCGGTCTATGTGATTAGCCAGATTAGCAAGTACCAATAGAGTCATAAAATGTGATTATCGGCCGATACTAATCTCTGGCCGATTGATCGGAGCATCTCTAATTATTATTCTGATCAAACTATACATAATTTCGTTAAATATGCTATTTTACGCATTTCATTTTTCAAATTGAGCTAAAAAATACACACAAAAAAGCATATATTATTCATTCATTCATTTTCTTCTCAGTTGAGTCCCTTTATTAATCTGGGGTCGCCACAGCGAAATGAACTGCCAACTTATCCAGCATTTGTTTTACGCAGCGGATGCCCTTGAAGCTACAACCCATCACTGGAAAACAGCATATATTATTGTTTTAAAACTATTTCTATATTAACAAAAAAAATTTTTTTAGATGGAAGGTGAAATTGCATACTTATGAGGGCTGGGCGATTAATCGAATGAAGCGAATTTGATGTCCGAATGAATCGAGTAACCTCAAAATGTTCTTGCGTCTATTTACACGCGAATCTATTATCTGGTGTGAACACAGCATTAGGCAATGTGTGTTTTAGTTTCAGCTGTTTAACGTTGATGTTCAATAAATAATCATAGATAGTAGATAGTGTGTGTTTGCTTCATTTATTTTAAAATCAAGTAATGCACCCTTCATTTAAAAAACATCTCACTTGTAATATGTGAGCATATTTACTGTACAAAACCTGTCACTGAACTTTAAAGAAGAAAAAACAATAGCAATAATTTTTCATTAATCGTTAAAATGAGTTAAAATGTTTAATTAATTAATATTTAAATTTTAGGCCAAATCGTCCTGCCCTAATATTTAAGGTATTTTAATATTTTAGTTGAGGAAAAAAAAAAGTTTCCAACCTTGCCTTGAATCTTATAGAGGATAGAATTAATCATTTTAGAAATTTAGAAGTTTATAAAATAATTTTCCTCAACTCAAATATTAAAATAGCTTAAATATAAGGGCTGTATGATTTGGCCTAAAATTAAAATATTAATTGTTATTATTATTATTATTATTATTATTATTATTATTTCATAACCTCCATAGTAATTTTAGTTAAAGTTAGTTAATTTTGCTGTGTCTTTGCTATTATTATTAGATTTCCATATGCATTAAAATAAAAATATGTATGTCTTTGCTAATGAGCTGAAATAAGATCTGTTTAAAAAAAAGAATTAACACAATTCTATATAGTAAACCATTATTTTATTTTTAAATAAAATTGCATTTAGTTTTAGTCAACAATAATAACCTTTACACATGCATGTATTTATGAAGGCTTACAAGCAAACTGCAAAAAAAAGTGCTAGCCAGCAATTTCACACTTATAAACAAAGCTGCATGATGTTTCTTGCATGCCTTCTGGCAATATTCACATTTCAAGCTGATTTCAAACCCACTGTTTCACACATGGCCTCAGCAGCTCGCTACACGTCAAACAGAACCTGCCCCTTTAAGGAGGCGGAACCACATGCCCTTATAAGTAAAACTGGGGGATTTAAATGCCCGACCCCTGCTGTCAATCAAAGAGACCAAACAATCACAGAACCCGTGGAGGCTGCACTTCTTTATTTAGACTTTTTATTTAAAACAAATCAAATAAAACGTTTTAAACCCAAAAGTGCAAACTACTTGCCAAACAAACTTTAATGCACATTTAAAGCATTTAAGAAGAGAAACTGGGAAAAGGTCTGATGTCCTTAACTCAGCCACACGTCTTTGTTTAGTCACCCCCCCTCCACTCCCAGTGTAACTTTTCATCGAAACCCCCCACGTTTCCTCACGCTTCACAGGCTGACTGCTACAGAAAACCCAACAAAGAAACAACCTGAATGTCAAATCCATTTCATTAAGGAGTTATATGAATACAAGACATAGTATAAGCTGCATAAAAATAAAGTAGTCTCTAAATAGCAGTACAGCTCTTTTTAAATACTGAAAGTGAATTGCAAACAATCTAAAAGTCTTAAAATACTAGTTTTGTTTTTATTTAATACCTCCTTAAATGCAAAAAAGTGGAGTTTATAATATTATTACATATTACAAACAAGTCTTAAAGGGTCAGTTCACACCCCAAAAAATCTTTAATTAATTTACTCACTCCTCTCAGGTCATGAAGATGTAGGTGACTTTTTATCTTCAGTAAAAAATTAAAGATTTTTTTGATGAAGGCAACACATACAGTATCTAATGTAAAAAATGAAAAGTAAAGCCATTAGTCTTTCTGAGAAACCAAGCATTATTCACAGCCTTTGCAAACATTCCTGTGTGTGTTGACAACAGTTTGCAGCGCAAGCTTCTTATCACAAAATGACATATGTGCAGATGTAACATATGTGCATCACAAACAAAGTTTAATTTAAAACTTTTTAAAAACACATTCCATAATCCAGGAGAAGCACAAGCTACATTTCAATTAACAACTAAAAACCAATTTTAAAAAACGACAATAAGTTCACATTATGAACATGCTCAAGACTCAAGATTGTTTGCCAAGATTTTAAATGCTAAAGATGATCAGTTTTGCATTTCTTGGATAAAAATATCAGTTTCAAGGTATTGTGATTACTGCTCGAAAATATATTCCTTTTAAATGTCTAGGTAAAAAAAAAAATCCTTTTCCCCCTTAGAACACAATATATTTTATTTTGAGAAACATTTATAATATTTTGGAACAGTAAACATGTCAGGCTAAATAATTCAAATAAATAGTTTCAAAAACACAGATTTCTTTATAATTTAAAACAGCACTTTTGGATATTTTTTATTCTGGAAAAAACTGCTTGTCCTAAAAAAACTATTAAAAAAAACATAAATAAAAAAAATCTTACACATACCTTAGGAGCGGTATAGCAGAACATTTTGGCAGTTTTAAAACTTTGACTTTTCCAAACCACGGTATACCTTGAAAACTTTTATCGTCCCATGCCTACGTCAGATGACATCAGTCAGAAACCAAAGGTAATAATGTTGTGTTGCCTGTATGTCTTTTTTTTTTACTCAAATTGCCGGTAGCTGTTAACTTATAAATCTTCCAGCTTAAAAATGATCTCTGATGTTCTACTAAATAAATAAAAGAGTCACCTACATCCAGGGGTGGATTTAGTGATTTTGGGGCTCTAAGCAATTCCACCCACGGGGCCTCAAAAGTATTAAAATGCACCTCTTGTACTTATTTTTTTCTTATATAATTCGATCTCCTTTTCTACATTTTGTCTTAATGCAAAATAATAATAACATGTAAAGAATTGTGTAAAATTTTTGAAACTATTTGTTTTCTTAAAATGATTTCACAACTAAAAATAATAAATGAACAATTTCGTTTTTAAAAACTAAATCTTAACTGATTTGACTGCTGGACTAGTCCATGATTTAAGGTGGGGGACACATATACACAGATGTAATAATTACGTTTAAGTTAAAAAAAATTTAGACCCTCAACGTACAAAATATGATAGAAAACAATGTTATATATAATTTATAGGTATCATTTATACTTCTAGGTATTTATTTGTGAACCCCCAGATTTACTGGGGCCCTAAGCGGCTGCTTACCTTACTTATTGGTTAAATCCACCCGTGCACACAGCTTGAATAGCAAGAAGTTGATCATATAAACATCAAATGTCCATTTTTGAGCGAACTATCCCTTTAACGAAGATGAAAGCAACCGTGCACAACCTCCAAGCTTCAGCACCAAATCGATCGCGGCTTAGTTTATTTAAGTTCAAAAATCATGTGCGATACATTTCTAACACTTTTAGCATCTTATCCCAGGATTTTAATATTTAGCTTTTCGACAAGTACAGAACGTTACCTCAAATGTCCGATATAAATCTTCACTTGACGTCTCACGTGCACAACAACCAAGTCAAAGTCGACATATTTACTAACCTCTGACATAAAACCACACAAGGGGTTAATGTCAGCTGATGCCCTGCAACTCCTAGCCACAAAGCTACCGAGAAAGCCCTACATGAACCCGTTTACACTGAATTGTCGGAGAAGCCATGAAAAAAACACACTCAATATCACTAGAAAACAACAACAAAGGCATTTGGGATCGAACTAGAAAGCAGGCAAAGCTAGCATCTGTGTTAGAAAATTACTAATAAAGGTAGATTCACGCTGGGAAATGTTGACAAAGCAGCGCGTGAAATCGCCTCGGTGCAAGCGAGAGACCGAGACTCAGCGGACGGCGAATTTCTGACACCCGAAATGCCACACACGGGCGTTTTTGTTTGCCTTCCCTCACATCATATGGCAGAGAAAACGCTAGATTTCTTACCTGCCGTGAAACCAGTCCTTACAAATGTCGCATTCTATCATAAACCGGCTCACGTCGTACGGCTGCCGGCAGACGCAGTACAGCTGGGCCGTCGCCATCTTCGGACTGTCCCCAAACAACGCAGGCAGCCTGAGCTCGGGCTGGGCGGGGATTCCGTCTAATTATGCGGAAACAACACAGAGGGGAACGCGAGAGGCGGGGCGAGGAGAGCATGTCGTGACGCCATGCATCAACACGGAGCGCGAGGCACGTCATCGTTACGCAATGAGACGATAATGGGGTAATCAAAAACAGTGAATGTATGTTTTAGTCAAAGAAAAATATATGGAATTCTTAAATAGATAAAATTAAGCTAAATTGGAAAAGGGTTAGCCTAACTTATTATTTGTGTTTTCCCAACAAAGTAAACGAATTGCATTTAAATGAAACTGGCGGTTCATTCTACTAGCGACCCCTGATAAAGCATGGAATAAGCATGGAATTTGGACCACTCAGATAAAAAAATCTTGCTGACTTAACTTTTTAGTCATCTCAATTTACAGTACATCAATCAAACTGACTAAAAATATTAATAAAAAATAGTTTGTAAGAAGTAAAAATAGTAAAAACATTCATTCATTCATTCATTTTCTTGTCGGCTTTGTCCCTTGCGGGGTCGCCACAGCGGAATGAACCGCCAACTTATCCAGCACGATTTTACGCAGCGGATGGCCTTCCAGCCGCAACCCATCTCTGGGAACTTCCACACACACATTCACACTCATACACTGTGGACAATTTAGCTTACCCAATTCACCTGTACTGCATGTCTTTGGACTGTGGGGGAAACCGGAGCACCCGGAGGAAACCCACACGAACGCAGGGAGAACATGCAAACTCCACACAGAAACGCCAACTGACCCAGCCCAGCCGAGGTTCGAACCTGCGACCCAGCGACGTTCTTGCTGTGAGACAACAGCACTACCTACTGCGCCACTGCGTTGCCCTAGTAAGAACATGATTAACTTATTAAAATAAGTGAGAGCAACATAAAAATATGTTGTCTTGACATTTTGTCATTAAACTTTTTACAGTGCATAAACAAAATTACATAAAAAGTCAGTAATCCTAATCTGAATCGTATTTTATGTCATTCTTCTGTTGAATCTATTGATAAACTTTTCCTTTAAATGCCCAATATTAAAGAAATTTCAGACTTTTTCAGATTTTTTGCCATTTTATTTTATCATAGCAAAGATTATATAGGCAATTTATATATTTTATTATTTTATTAAATTGATAAATGTCAATCTTCTTCAACATTGCTTAAATTGCAGAATTTTCTACACTGTAAAACCCAACAGTCAACTTTATCAAATGAAATGAGTGTAGTTAAACTAAAAGTTAATTCTACTCATTTGAAAAGAGTTTTGAACTCAGTGTTGAGGGTAATGAGTTATTTAAATACCTCATTACTTCAACTTAAATGAAGTAAGTTCACAGAACTCATATAGATTAGTTTTTTAACTCAAATAGTTTGTAGCAATCAGTTTCCTCAAACGGTTTGAGTTGCCTTAACTTATTGGGTTTTACAGTACTTAGTTGGTTTGAGTTCTCTTCATTTATTGGGTTTTACAGTGCTCAAATTGCTTTGTTTACTCAAATGGATTATGTTCACAGTACTCATTAGGATTAGTATTTGAACATAAATGGTTTGTGCAATCAGTTTCCTCAAATGGTTTGAGTTACCTTAACTTTTTGGGTTTTACAGTGTACAAAATGTTCACAACAAAAAAGTGTAAAAAACTAAAAGATTTTAATTAACATTTTGAGTGATAATATCTAATGCTTTCTTTTTTCAAATGCAAATTCTTTTTATTTATTTATTTATTTATTTTCTTTACTGTTGTACTCAAAATGTCATCTAATGTTATGTTTAACTTTTAAAATGTATTGTTTAAATGTGCAATAGTATCTGTTATCTAAGCTAAAATCTCAGAGAGTTTAAAAGAGATAATTTTGTATATGTATGATCTATACATAATCTATGTATAATGATATCTATTCTATTCTATCTACTTGTGCTCTGCAGTGCTTATATAACCGAGGTGTTCTTATACATTGGTGTGAAAAAGTGTGTTTGTCTGTTAGTGTTTTTTTCCCTGCTCACCTGTCACCCCCCCTACACCCCCCCCCCCCCCCCCCCCCCCCCCGCCCCCTGTTTATTTTTTTTCCCAATTTCTGTTTAACGGAGAGCAGGTTTTTTTCAGCAGATTTCTACATATAAATGTTTTAATAACTCATTTCCAATAACTGATTTATTTTATCTTTGCCATGATGACTAATTAATATTTTACTAGATGTTTTTCAAGACACTTCTATACAGCTTAAGTGACATTTAAAGGCTTAACTAGGTTAATTAGGTTAACTTGGCAGGTTTGGGATAATTAGGCAATTTATTGTATAATGATGGTTTGTTCAGTAGACTATCGAAAAAAAATATAGCTTAAAGGGGCTAATAATTTTGACCTTAAAATGGTGTTTAAAAAATTAAAAACTGCTTTTATTCTAGCCGAAATAAAACAAATAAGACTTTTTCCAGAAGAAAAAATATTATCAGATATACTGTAAAAATTTCCTTGCTCTGTTAAACATAATTTGAGAAATATTTAAAAAAGAAAAAAAAATTCAAAGGGGGGCTAATAGTTCTGACTTCAACTGTATATACTTTTATATGGTCAATATATGGTCAAACATAGCAAAAGTGAACAAAAAGATAGAAAAGCAATGAATGAGATGAACGACTTATGCATCAATAAAATTATTTGTCTTTTAAGTCAAGATCAATAACTGTTATTTGGACAATGCATTCTACAGCTTATAGATAAAACCTGTAATGTACATTGTGTGCATCATATTTCACTTTGATATCTTTTGTTTTATTATTTTAATGAAGAACAAATGTAAGCTTCAACATATCTTTGCTTTAACTGAATATCATAAAACATATTTAGGTGATCATTTAGGAACATTGCGTTGTTTGTTGGTATTTTATTATTGACTCAGGTGACAACCAAGCAGCAATGTAGTTTAAAATGTTATTTATATTTGGGAAAACTATTTGTATTTTATTTCTATTCATTTTGTTTTGTCAAACACTCCATTTCTAAATTAAAATAAGCCTATGTTTAGTTTAGAATATATCACACTATTATATGCTATATAATAATATTCATTTTTTTAACCAATAAGCAGTGAAGAAATACTATTTATATTTGGAAACACTTAAAATGTAAATCATTTTCTTCATAACTAGTTCAAAAACATTACTCAAAACAAGCTAAAAAAACATGACAAAACCACATTTTTAGGACCAATTTTAAGTGACTTTTAAATTAAAGTTAATCTAATTTTAATTAAAAGTGGATCCAATATTTATAGGCAAATAGATGTTTCAGATGTAAACATTTGAAGGTGTATTTCATATGTATTTAAATCATGTTCAGGAGATTTTCTTATATAATCCACCCCATTTTTAACATGTAATATTAAAAGGTAAAAAGTGTTTATGAACAAACAAGAAATATTGTTATTATGTTTTAAAATATAATATGCATGCAAGTATTTTGTTGATGTGATATTACATTACATCAAACCCATTACATTTTGTTATTCTTGATATTGATTCAGATTTAAAAGCAAGTTTGAAAACATTGTTCGTTCCTTTTAAAACATATTACAGCATTTTGCCATTGGCTTCTTTTACCTAATATTCTTTGAATTAATTTTATTTTAATATTATATAAATCTATATTTTTTGTACCATTTATCTAATGGTTCATAATGTTATTATTGTATAATTCTAATATAATATACATCATTGTATGAATATTGTCAGTATTCATCTGCCGAGAGTCATAAACATTATTTTGCTATGCAACAAAAGGTTGTTTTGCATTGTTTTGCAAAGTATACTGGTATATCTGAAACATTATAGACAACAGCACCACCTTGTGTAAAACTCGATCATTGCAGTAGATGCAAAGTACTGTATACATTTTATTTGAAATAAATAAATATTTGATTAAGACGTTGTTTTATTATTAATTTAGGTTTATAAAATTTTGCATTATACAGTGCTCAACTTATATGAGTACACCCCTCACAAATCCCTCATTTAAATTAATATTTCTATAGGAAGCTTTACCATAGCGTGTCACGGTGACGCAGTGGGTAGCACTCGGGTCAGTCGACCCGACATGGGTCAGTCGACATTTCTGTGTGGAGTTTTTGCCTGTAGTGTTGGAGTTTTTGCGTGGGTTTCCTCCGGGTCAAGTCAAGGCAAGTTGGCTTTTATAGTAAAACGAAACAATGTTTCTCCAGGACCAAAAGTACAACACAGTGCTTTTGCTCCACGGTGCTCCGGTTTCCCCCAAAGACATGCAGCATAAGTGAATTAAATAAGCTAAATCTAACAAAATAACTTATGATAATGGCCCAGAATGAATACACCCAAATTTATTTGTGTAAAATAATAAAATATATAATAAGAACTATTAAATAAAAAATGTAAAACTTTAAAATTCACGAGAAAAAAAAAGTATAGAAATTCGTTGAAATCATGTAATTTGTAAATTTTTTTAAATATTTTGCATGATTTTAAATACAATCTTTCTATTGCTAAAAATGTTCAGTGACTAAAATATCATTTTAATAAATATATATGTTTAATAAATCTGTTTCGTTCAAATGCACCAATATATATTACCCATATTCACTGAGAAATGGGGCGATGGGGTGGCGCAGTGAGGAGCACGATCGCCTCACAGCAAGAAGGTTGCTGGTTCGAGCCCCGGCTGGGTCAGTTGGGATTTCTGTGTGGAGTTTGCGTGTGTTCGCGTGTGTTTCCCCCACAGTCCAAAGACATGTGGTATAGGTGAAATGGATAAACGAAATTGGCCGTAGTGTATGTGTGTGCATGCAAAAGTGTATGGGTTGCGGCTGGAAGTAAAAACATATGCTGGATAAGTTGGCGGTTCATTCCGCTGTAGCGACCCCTGATTAATAAAGAGAAAAGAGATAGAAAGAAAATTAATGAACTAAGATATGGATAAAAATATTAATTTTGAAAATGGAATGCACTTAATTATGTTGAGCTCTGTGTATGAGAACTTTGAGTAAATCTGAAACTTTGAGAAGGTAATGGCACCACCTTGTGCCAAATTCGATTATAACAAATGATTTAAAAGCGCAACTCTATTCTTAACCAAATAAACGCTCACTTAAAGCGCGACGCGACAAACTCAAACGGCTGCGTTTGAACAAACAAACCTGCGACGCGTTGAAATGAAGCGTCGCGTCGTATCGCGTCGCGTCAGATGGGCTTTAATCATCGGGGCGTCGCCTTGGCAAGAACGGACCAATCGCGACTCCGCTCAAGACTTTGTAAACAACAGAGTCGCACGCTGGATGAAAACTTTACTACGAGAAGATGTCGCGTGACCAAGACCAACAGAAAATCACTTCTTTCGGTAAGTGGCGTGTGTTTTAAATCCTCACAGGCTTGTGTGAGCTTAAAATGCTGGTCCTGTCGATGAAACGTGCACTTTTTTCTCATCTCTGAAAGTACGAGCGCAACTGCGATGTTGGCAGACATCCGGGACAGTCGGTGAAAAATAGTGAACGCTGCTGCGTTTGTTTGGCAAAGTTTTTCTTTGTTGTGACATAACAAGCAGATTTAGGCATAACAAAGGGGAAAGGGTTTGTAGGGTGGTCGTTTTTGTTGGTGTTTGTTTTGAGAAAGAATGAAGCGTAATGAGATCCTTATCGTAAGTGATACACTGTTGCGCAATTGAGCCCCGGGGAGCATCGCTGGGCGGACTTGGGCTTCTTTATTATTTTTTCTCCGTGTATTATTTAATATGGGGAAGTTCACGGGGTCAGACATGCTTTGTTCAGATTTTCATGTCTCTTATAGGTGTATTTATGTGTAGTTTTTGGAAGAGGATGGAGAAAATGTGGAAGATATTCTCAGTTGTGTGCACATTTGAGGCACATTTGAGGTTATTGTGATTTTTATGGGTGAATGACGCGATGTTTGTTTTGTGCGGAACGGAAGTACCCTAAAATGCATTGAAACGTGTGTTTTAAATACACTTTTATAATGTGGCATGAAGTCAATCTAGATAAAAAAAAATAGGAAAATAATTTCGATAAATAATAAGAAAAAATTATTTATTTGAACGATTTATACGTTTATTTAATAATTAACCATTTATAATTTATTTAAACTTATTTAGAATGTTTTTTTTTGTATTAAAATAATGAAACAATAAATATTTGTACCTTAAAAACTTTGTAAATGAAAGTCAGTGTGACAACCAGTATGTAAGAAAAGGAAAAATAAATAAATAAATCTTCGAGTCATATTTATTTACTTTACTTAACTTATTTAAAATTATGAAAATATTTGGTTTAAATAGTAATAAAAACACAACATAAATCCAAGTCAATGTAACATAACCATTATGCAAGAACATTTTTGTAGCATAACATATAACATATTTAGAAAAAGCACATTATAATACAATACATTTATTAAAAACATGAAGCAATGACATTCACAAAATGACTGGTTTTTGCTAATTTTTTTTTAAAGCAAACAAACCGCAGTACTACACGATTATTACAGCTATGTTACAAGATGATAGACTTCATATTTAAGAACTTATTTTATTCTATTATTAATCAAATAAAAATATATAATTAAATAAGAATTTATTTATGTGACTTTGTTTTTTTTACTACCTTCCAGTAAGAGACCCAATAAGGGCAGATTCCCTGAACTGTGAATGGCATCCAAAGCAGGCCAGAGTGAATACCTTGGCTTTAATTAAAACATTTCTGGATCTTTTGCTGAATAATTCAACCAACATGATCAAACCTGCATTATTTCTTTAGACTGTCTAACAGTGAGCTCAGTGAGTCATTGCTGCCTTTCTAACAACAACAACAACAACAACAACAATAGATGTTTCTAAACACCATCAGGGTTCAACACTCTTAAAAATAAAGGTTTGTCATAAGCATCAGTGGTTCCATTTATTAATAGCACCTTTTACTTTCACAAAAGTTTTTACCTGTAAACAAAGTGCTTCAGAATTAGAAAAGTATGAAAAAATAATTCTTAAAATAACTTTTCTCTAAAAGCTGTAGTGTTTTGTTTCTCTCAGATGTGTGAACTAAGTTGCTGTTTACTTTTGTTTCCATATGACTAAGTATTTCCAACTTAAACCTAATAAATTGAATTGGGGGCAGTGTTTTTTTTTCTCTCCTGCTCATTTTTCACTTGCAGCAAACTAACGTATGGACATGACTATGCGTATTGCACCCAAGCCGTCAAACTGATGTCATCAGCGAACGAGTGCCATTCCAGAGTGGAAGAAAATGGTTAGATTGTGATTAAAGATTACTAAAAAAAGTTTTCAATGGATTAACTGTTCGCCTTAATACTTACATTGTGCTCTAGTAAAATAAATATTGTAAATAACTTTGTGTTAATTAATTTATGGAGCGCTTCTTATCTGCTGCTTTCCCTAATGTAATCGAAATGATATGAACAAAAGAGGAAATGCTTCAGCAGTTTTAGTTTTTGGCAGGTGCTCGTTCAAGACACTGAAACACAGGATGTGGTACAGGCTCCGCGCAGCTCGCGTATGCTCATCCAGAGACTCCTGTCTCCTGAGGAAGAGGACTGGGTGAAATATAAAACACTATGCCCTCCAATAAAATTGGCACCCTTGATAAATATGAGAACAGAAGGCCGGGAATTTTTTTTGTTGCTGTTTAACATTGTTAATAATAACAAAAACCTCTCCTCCAGTTATAACACAACCGCAAACCCAGTCATCAAAATACAAATATTTACTCTTACTTACTCTCAGGGCCGTTTATATCGAAGTTGATATTCAGCCTCACCATGTTGGTGTTTCATAACATCTCATTTTTACGAGGTGAGTCGTTTGCTCAACACTTAACCCCCATCATGGGGGACCAGGACATGCACTCATACACTACAGGCAATTTAGCTTACCCAATTCACCTATAGCGCATGTCTTTGGACTTGTGGGGGAAACCAAAGCACCCAGAGGAAACCCACACGAACATGGGGAGAACATGCAAACTCCACACAGAAATGACAACAGCTGGAGCTCAAACCAGCCACCTTCTTGCTGTGAGGCGACAGCAAATATTATTGACTAAACTTGTTGTTTATTAATTATTAAAATCCCCAGTTGTTCCCAGTGATGAATTTTTTTTAGTTAATACACATGGTCTGTCACATATATATATATATAGTTGATGTCAGAATTATTAGTCACCCCCCATTTATTTTTTTTTCCACAATTTCTTTTTAAAGGAGAGAAGATATTTTCAACACATTTCTAAACATAATAGTTTTAATAACTCATTTCTAATAACTGATTTATTTTATTTGTACCATGATGACAGTAAATAATATTTGACTAGATATTTTTCAAGACACTTCTATACAGCTTAAAGTGACATTTAAAGGCTTAACTAAGTTAATTAGGTTAAGTAGGCAGGTTAGGGTAATTAGGCAAGTTATTGTATAATGATGGTTTGTTGTGTAGACTATCGAAAAAAATATATAGCTTAAAGGGGCTAATAATTTTGACCTTAAAATGTTTTTTAAAAATTTAAAACTGCTTTTATTCTAGCTGAAATAAAACAAACAAGACTTTCTCCAGAAGAAAAAACATTATTATACCATGAAAATTTCCTTGCTCTTTTAAACATCATTTGGGAAATATTTAAAAAAGAAGAAAAAATTAAAAGGGGGGCTAAAAATTCTGACTTCAACTCTATATATATCCATGATCTGTTTAAATTCTTGATTCTGATTGGCTGAAGGCTGTGCATTATTTTTGTTGAAATTCATAGGTAGTTCCAGTCAGTTTTGATCACAATTCAAAATAAATGCACTTCTCCCAAACGTTTGTAGTTATCATAGCATGTGCTGCACAGGAAATCGATGACGACTGTTAATTTTCAAAAAATTTGAAAATACTCATCAATTATGCCACAAAATCAAGTTTTAAGACTTTAAGCGAGAATATAGTTATTTTACAGTCAAATCGGCGGTTTATGTATTAAGGATAGCGCGTCTTTAAAAATTTCAACTCTGAAGTCCAGGCAGTCAGCGGCAGCTCCGTGAACTTATTCCCCCGGTTTCACAAACAAGGTTTAAGGCTAGTCAAGATAAAATTGCATGTTTGAGCTCTCTCAACTCAAAATAACTTGCAGCGATATGTCTTAAAATATGTCAGTATCATTTTTTTGTCTCCAGGTGCACACCAGTAATATATTTTCTATGGTCATTTTATAAATGTGGCTTAAATAGCCTAATTTATCGAAGGCCTAGTCCTGGCTTAATCTAAGTGCTGTTAACTGGGCCATTGTTTATTAATTATTAAAATCACCAGTGATGACATTTTTTTGTTAATACACCTGGGTTACCAGGAATTATGGAGAAAATATATATAGAAAAATATAAATGGGTATTTGTTAAAAAGATATACCTTTATGTTGTCCCTTTGACAATATATTATTACAGCATACAGTACCACAGTTTTAGATGATGTATACTGACCTCTAGTTAAATGGTTTTATCTAAACATCAAACTTGTCATGTGGTGTGACTTTCCGAGCTATGTGTGACTAACTTATATTATTAATTTGACAATATATCTCAGAAAAGTATTAATAATTGATAGATTCACAGTTAAAGTAACAGAATTTTTAGTGGACACAGAAAGTGCATGATTTTAAAGCAAGCTAAATACATTTTGTCCATAAAATGGGCATCATATGGTGTGACACTACAATCTATATTTTGAATATGTAATACTTTTTACATCCTTATGATGAAGAGGTCCACACTCAGCCAGACAGATGCAGTGTCATCTCTGGAGTCTTTGGAAGTTCAAGAGGAGAACTTGTAATTAAACAGCTCTGT
Source organism: Danio kyathit (assembly GCA_903798195.1). NCBI lineage: Eukaryota > Metazoa > Chordata > Actinopteri > Cypriniformes > Danionidae > Danio > Danio kyathit. The sequence continues at coordinate 20,850,131 of LR812543.1, read as the reverse complement.
ATCTGATACGCTCACTAGTGGTGCCATGTGGTGTGACGTGATTTACATAAAATCTCATAAATGAAATGGATCTGCACAAAGACAAAACTTTAAATATTATTGTAAAGATTTATAGTAAAATTAGTTACTTCACCATAAGAGTATCCATTTTCATTTTATTTAAAATAACATTTGCATCACCCCATATGATGATTTTAGGTTCAGATGCATCAAATTGGCAAATAAATCCCATTTTCAATACAAAATCTAAAAGACCACATATATTTCGGGAAATTTATGGGACTGTGCTACACCCTTCAATATTTTTTATGTATTTAAATTTATTTTTAAAAATTTATTTAAAAAATAAATAAATTTAGGGTTATATGATTATATTCGCATATATGTTGTTTAAATTTACTTCTATTAACAGACCATGTTGAAAACCCACTTGTATTCCAGCACTTTATTTTATATATACATATTATTATTATTATTATTATTATTATTATTATTATTATTATTATTATTATTATTATTATTATTATTATTATTGCTGTAAAGCATTGATAGTGTATGGAAGATTTGTATCGAGCATGTTAAAGCACTCTTCTTTGTTTAAAAAAAATTGGCTGATCTCTCTGTGTGGCCGTTATGGTTGATTTATCTCCTACGCATACTGTCACCTGCTGTGGTTTTGAAGAGACTTTCCTTCTGAGAAATGACAATGTTTACTTTCAGTTATTTGCAAGTTTCGGATTGGAAAAATAACTGCGGGGGAGATATATTGGAAAAAGTTAAAAATAAATAAAGTAAATAAATGTTTTTTTGTATTTAAAACATAATTTAGCTTAAATGATGTTAAGTCTGATCAAATATGTTAAAATCTAACATTATCTATTGCATATTTAAAAATGTTTTTGATTTATTAAATAATTTATTGTTTATTGTTATAATTTATTGTTGTTGTCTGTCTGTCTGTATCTATCTATCTATCTATCTATCTATCTATCTATCTATCTATCTATCTATCTATCTATCTATCTATCTATCTATCTATCTATCTATCTATCTATCTATCTATCTATCTATCTATCTATCTATCTATCTAAAATTACATATAAAATCACATTAATATTAAATAAAATTAAATAATCTATGATATGTAATTCATCTAACTGGAATTTGTAGTAGCACTTATATTATTGATGATAGTCTTTTGTTGATATTATCAGTAACACTGTTCTATATTGGTTATATTGTAACGTGTGACTGTTAATGTATTTACTAACATAAACAAATGCTATATACAGCTACAAAATAATAATAATAATAATTAATATTATAATAGTGTTATTAATACATATTACCTGAAGCCACCAGTTATGCATTTATAAAGGTTAGTATTATTACCCACAATAAGTATTTATAAGGCATAGGGCTCTTATCAACAATATAAAACCATTCATTTGTTAAACAGAACAAAACATGGAGTCTGTAACTATAGAATAACAAAGTTTTAACATTGCAGATTGTATCTTTATAAATACAATCATGACTGACTAATTAATACCTATAAACAGATTTGGGTGTAACGCGTTCCACAGTAACATGTTACTGTATTCAAATTAAATTTTTGGGGAACGCAGTAATGTAACGAATTACATTTTCAATTTGTGTAATTTGATTACAGTCACTAAAGTCAATGTAATTGCATTACTTGCGTTACAAATATAGTTTTTAGAAAAAATACTTCTCTTAAATCACGTTTTCCTCTGCAACGTCAGTTAATAAGCATGCGCTTTTGCATTGCTAGAGATGACGAGCTGAAATGGTTGCTGACGAGAGTGGTTGCTTCTTCAAGTGAAAATACAGACATTACTTTGATTTCATTGAACGCAACTTGTTCAAGCATTTAAACAGAAAGCATTCTATGACAACTCGTCACCAAAGAGGACATCGGCGCCTAAAAACAAGGCAGCCATACTCAGCCTAAACAGGCTAAATTGAATTTTTGTGCAGGATCGGGAGTGAAGGTATCTTCTGAATGTAAAGAGAAGCATAGCTGCTTATGGGGCTGTTCACATATCATGTCTTTTGCGCACACAAGTTCGCTATTTCCAATGGAGCATATTCACATACTCGGATCGCATATTGTGCATGCTCCAGGTGCACCCAGTTGAAAACCATGAATCAAGCGACAAGAACTGACCAATCAGCCCAATGCTTTGTATGGAATAGATACATTTCGGTGGACTAATTACCTCAGACAAACACAGAACACCCAAACACTGCAGTGCTTTTGCATACTATGGATGTCAGTGGTTACAGGTATCCAGTTTTCTTCATGTCTTATTTTGTGTTAAAAAAATAGTTGAGTTTTAGGTGAACTTTTTAAGTCTTTTAAATATGTCAAGCTGCTGTGATCAACCCATTGTAATGTTTTTTAGAGAATAATAAATAACTGAAAGAGCTGCAGTTTATTTTGTATTTTTTAAGGTATATTTTATATGTTTTAAATGTAAATTCAAAGTAAAGTAATTAGTAATCTGATTACTTTTTGCATGAAGTAATTAGTAATGTAATCAGATTACAATTTTCCAGTAGTAGTCAGTAATTTGTAATCTATTACTTTTTTAAAGTAATTTATCCAACACTGCTTATGAATCATGTATACTGTGATATTAATAGGGCTGCACAATATGTCAATGAGCAGTGTCATCACAATGTGTGTATCCACAATAGTCACATTGCAGGAATAGATTATTTATTAAAGATTAAAGGATTAAAATATTATTAAATATTATTTTTATAAATATTTATACAATGATAATCATGCTATTTTACATTTGATTGTTCAATTTCTATAATTCAATACTGTTAGACTGCCCAGAAAACCATAAAGCACTGTTTATTTTATTATACATTACCATATTTAATTTAATTTATTGTATTGTATTTGATTTTACTTTTATTTTTGTTCTCTTTTTATTTATGTTGTACTTATTATATGTTATTCAGATGTACTTCATAGAAGAAAAAAAAACTTGACCACCCCAGTCGATCTAATTAATGAAGTCTTTCCATAAAAGCTATTTAAATAATCTGGTGAAATCGTATTTATATTGCAATATATATTGTGGCAAAAAATATTACAATGTGAGATTTTTCCAATATCCTGCAGCCCTAAATTATTATATTGAAAAATTAATTGCATCCCTAATAAGTATTAATAACACTATTATAAATGTAGCTATAACTGTCATTATAATACATTATAAGGTATGTTGTGTCTTTATAGGTACATTTACAGAATTGTTATGATTGATAATAAACAGAATTATAATTCATTATAAACATGAGCTTCATAGAAAGTGTTACCAAAACTTTGGTAAGCATCCCATAAGGTCAGAGTGATTTCACACACACAGTGAATCCATCACCTGTTTGAAAGTGAGCCACCGCCTGCATCAGAGAATCATGGCCGTAGTAATAAACACTCAACCCAGTGTGCACATCCTCACCCTCAGCCGAGCATCTCTTTGTTTGTTGTTGTGCTGTGAAGCGGAAGTGACGGCAGTGGTCTTGTGAGCAGCTGTTTGTAGCTCTGAGTGCAGACTGCGAAGAGCTGATCTGGGGCAGATTAACGTCATGCTTCCTGGCATCTCTGCGAATGGAAACAAAGAAGCTGTTTCTGAGACACAAACAAGAAATGTTGCCATCGCATCAGGCCTCGATGTGTGCAGATGTCTGTAATATCACATGAGCATCAATTATTACATTCTCTCTATTTTTTCTAATCTGTTGAATATTTCTGAACCCTCTAAACTCATTTACAGCTCAAGACTAAATTATTAGTTCTCCTGTCCAATTTGAGTGATGTTTATATTATACTATTATATTAACTGTTATTAACTATTATTTTTCTGGAATAAGCTCAGCTAAAATTAAAACACTATTTAAATATATTTCTATGTAAAAACGCCTCAAATTAAGTTTTGATTGTTTATATGGAACAAACCACTTTTGTCAAATGAGTTACTTTGTTCAGTGGTTCCCAAAGTGGGGGTCGCGGGACAATGACGAGGGGTTGCTTGGTGATTTCCAAAACTCAAATAAATTTGATTAAACTTTTAGAATTACCATATTTTATTTATAACCCACACAAGATCATTTATAGTTACCTTAAAGAAACAACAAATAAATTCATCAAGCTTTTCAATTGGATTGCGACTCCTGGGGTGTTCAGATTAACCACACAGCAATAGTGTCAGCTGCAGCAGATTGATTTTATGGGGCCAGGTTAAACTTTCTGACAACCTTTATGGCACTCTAATAAATTAAAAATGTGATATTTGAGGTTAATATTAAATTAAATTAATAAATGACTATAAAAATTGATATGGTTATTAGACTGTTGCATTTTTGTGTTGTCAATGTGCTCATGTTTATATATACGCCTATAGTTTTGTGTGCAACATTTGTATATTTATAACCACCTTCGAGAAAAAATTTAATTGTGAGTCACTGACATTGCTATTTTGAAGGGTCGTAGGCTGAAAAGTGTGCAAACCCCTGGCTTAGTTAATCCACCTTACCTAGTTAATCATTATACAATGATTTGCCTAATTACCCTAATTTGATCTTATTGTCCCGAATTTGGATTGCCAATCTTAAGCCAATTGTAATGGTTTGATTTGGTTCAATTTGGAATTCCCCCAACCAATCGCAGAGCCCAGGGGACGGAGTGAGTGCTCCGACTTGGCCCCCCTGGTCCGTACTTGGGACATATTTGAAAAAGAATACAATTTTCACAGGAAGGCTAATAAAATTATCTTCAACTGCAAGTCTTTTTTTCCATACACCTGTCAATTTTGAGATTTGGGTCTTTTTAATTCCATGTTTTTCAGTCTTTTTCTCAAAACGATCTCCTGCACTCATACATTTACATGTAAGCAGTACATACAACTAGTTTGTTTTACAACTACAACTAGGCTGTTTTTATAATGATGAAGAGAGAAATATAGATGCACAGAATCTCCTCTTTAAAAATCATTAATGGTCCAAACAAGAAACAAAAAATGTTTCACCTGACTTTATAGTGTTCAGACCTTTTTTTATTTTACTATAAATGTATGCAAATTGGTCCATATTTAATACCTCATTTGCATTTTTAAATTTGGAATAAAGTTTTTTTAATATCTCGATTGAGAAAATATGGTGAAACCATTATTTAACTGTTAACAACAACAACAACAACAATAATAATTTTTTACAAACTAAAGATCAACTCTGATCTTTAGTTTTTATTTTCTACTGGGTTCAGGTCAGGTGATTGGCTAGGCCATTATAGCAGCTTTTTTTTTCTTTTTCTGAAAGCTGTTGAGAGCTTCCTTGTTTTTTTTTTTTGGTAAAGTTACAAATCTTAGTAAATCAGATTAACTAAATTTAAAAAAATGTGAATACTCAAGTTTCATTTACGGTTATAATAGTTAACTAAATACTATTTAAATACTATTTATTGTTTGAGTACTGCAGCTTAATCATATTTAATTAGTTGCCAAGTTTATCTATATAGTTAATAAAATAGATTCAGTTTAAATATTATTTTATTTTTATTGAAATATTTCAGTAAAATATATTTCATTCACAGAATGTCAATTATATAATTATAAATATAACCATTTTAAAGTTAAAAACCTGATGAATAATTATAAATGCTATACATAAGATAAATAATTTATGATTTTGACATGCATTTTAGATTTTAAAAATACATAGAATTAAAAATGTAAGTAAGATTTGAAACAAATAATTACAATTATTATTTAGAATATTTAGATATTTAAAAAATTTCATTTAAAATTTAGTCACTTATAGTTTATTACATGTGTATAGACTGCTTTTGTTTTAATATTAAGTTAAACTAAATAGAAATTACCAAAAATTAACAACAACAACAATAAATAAATAAATAAATAAATGAATAAATAAAAATTTAAATCTACAGACTCAAATTGATGAAGTGTGACAGCAAGAACATGTAAAAGTGTATTTTAAATGTTTAGTTTTTACATTAAGCTGAAAAACTAACTTCAAAGCTTATATCGGTTTCAAACTTCATACTTTCAGGCTACTTCCTCAAGTTTGTCCTTTAAACGTGGTTATCTAGTTGTTATTTTTAAAGTATCTACCTATGTAAAGCATTATCTAAAAATATTGTTGAGGATAAACATTGAGGTGAATCACATATCATAATAGCGAGAATAGCATTAGTAATTTCTTTGGGAAGATGCTTAGCAGTAAAAGCTCTGAGTTTGGTATGGGTTTTTCTTTATGGTAAATGGTTTGCATTATGAACGGGAAGATCGTGGTTCAAATCACACATTGGAATTTACATGGGACTTCATCTTTTCTGGTAAAGCCCCTGATCTAGTTTGACTCCCCATCTCTCAGTTTATGATGTAAAGATGACCTAACATTGTGAAATCATGTTTACGCCGTACAATAGTGTCTTACAGTTCGACAAACACGTGAAAATTTACTTTACACAAAGGAATAAGAAAATATGCTACATTTCTATGGATATGCTGCCATCTAGTGGATATAAGATTATCGTCATAAACCTTTGAGAAATACTGGACACAAAAAAATGAGGATAAAATAAGTAGCCTTAAACACGTCACGATAAATATATTTCTAAATAAGTTGCTGACATAAGGTTGATCCAGATTTGGATGGAATAATGGAATGACACAAGGAGAAGGTACTGAACTACTGAAATGTATTTAGTACATCATATAAAGTGTTTTTTTTTTTTTTTTGCTAATGACAGCTTGAAGATGCCTGAAAGAATTGCATGCATTACTGAGGTGTGTCTTAAAAATCTTGATGGTTCCGTATCAGTCAACTCTGATCTGTCAACTGATCTTTAGTTTTTATTTTTAATTGGGTTCAGGTCAGGTCATTGGCTGGGCCACATTCACAGTAAGATAAATTAAAATGTGAAGTACTCGAGCTCCATTGTCGAGCTCCATTTATTACAGTTAAGTAAATGCTGTTTATTGTTTGAGTACTGCAGCTTAATCAAATTTAATTAGTTGTCAAGTTTGTCTATATAGTTAATAATATAGATGCAGTTTATATATTATTTTATTTTTATGAAAAATATTTCAGTATATTATATTTTATTTATCAATTATATAATTATAAATATATAAATATTTAAGTAAAAAACTTGATAATATTAATGTTATACATTAATTTATGATTATTTATGATTAATGTCATACATTAATTTATACTTCTTATTTTCTATTGGGTTCAGGTCAGGTGATTGGCTAGGCCATTGCTTTATTTTTTTTTCTGAAAGTTCTGCCCTTCCAATTTTTTTTTAGTTAAAGATCTTAGTAAATCACATTAAGCTACAATAAAATGTGTATTACTCAAGCTCCATTCTCACTTATTATAGTTAAGTAATTACTATTTAAATACAATGTTTGATTATTGCAATCGCATTAATCTTAATCGCATTTTAATTGGTTGCCACGTTTGTCTTTATAGTTAATAATATAGATACAGTTTATATATTACTTTTTTATTTTTATTTAAATATTTAAGTATATTATATTTCATTCATCAATTATATAATTATTAATATTTAAGTTAAAAACTTGATGAATAATTATTAACGTTATACATTATTTTATGATTTTGCATACATTTTTAGATTTTAAAACATGTATAGAATTAAAAATGTATATAATTTTTTAAACATATTATGGTTTATGATTTAGATTATTTTAATATTTAAACAAAATTGCAGACTTAGTCAATTTTAATAACTTCTACATAGTTTATTATGTGTTTATAGACTGGTTATATTTTAATATAAAGTTAAACTAACAAACAAATAACCAAATATAAGTTTTTATAGCTTATGCTTTATCGCAAGTAATCAGTTAATTTTAGTTAACAAAATAACCCTGGGCGGTTCATTCCGCTGTGGCGACCCCGCAAGGGACAAAGCCGACAAGAAAATGAATGAATGAATGAAAATAACCCTGAATACAACTTCAGTATTTAAAGTGTTCCAATAGATGGCAGCAAATACCCACTAAACTAATAGTCTGTTTCTTTCAAAGAGGGATTTTCCCCCAGTATGCTGAACTTTAGTACTTGATATCCTCTGCTTCCTTTGCCAGAATGTATAAGGCACTGTCATATGTTTTTTCTTCTTTGCCACGTTAACACGAAACAGCCAGGATATTACCTGCTGAGCCGTTTGTGGTCCAGAACTGAAAAATAATGAATAAAGAGTAATTATTGAAACACAGGACCTCAAAGTTCACTGTACTCACGCATATTTAGCAAAGAAACAAGATCCTGGCGTCTCCCTCACGCTCAGTCTGGACTCTGGACGATTGAGAGACTGTAGATGTAATATATGTGAGATATGAAAGGCTTGTGACTGGAAATGAAAAGATGTAGATGTGAATGAGAGGCTATGTGAAAACGGGCAGTCAGCAGAAAACGCCGCTGTAGACCTTTTCAACTTCCTGCTCTTAATTAGCAGCCGGTAAAATCAACATCTTAATCAGGTCTGCCGACTGTAGCCTTGCTTTAATTTGAACAAATAAACGAAGCGGAGTCGCTGCGTTGACACACAGGAGTGCCTGTCAACAGGACAAGTGTATTGTAATTGATTTCTGTGGGGTTTCTCTCTTGCTTTAACTCGTGTTTTTGATGCTGGTGTGCTTAAAGGGATAGTTCACCCTAAAAATGAAAATTTACTCACTTTTTATTCACCCTCAAGTGGATCAAAACCTTTATGAGTTTCTTAAAGGCCCCTGTGGTCTTTAACCGTGGTAAAAATCCAACAAAATTCAGCCAAAATAAATTTATTTTGAGTTTGTTTAGGCCAGGGGTGCCCAAACCTTTTCTTGTAAAGGGCCAAAAACCAAACTTGCTTGAGGGTGATGGGCCGAAGATAAATATATCAAAGTGTATTACGTTATATGCAGTGGTGTAGTCCTAAAAAAAAAAGGTGTACTATTACCCACCCAACCCAAATATTAAAAGTAGGCAAAGAAACGACGAAACTATATATATATATATGTGTATATATATATATATATATATATATATATATATATATATATATATATATATATATATATATATATATATATATATATATATATAATTTTTTTTATTTATTTAACATAAGTTACCTGTAACTATTGAAAGAAAAAACAAATACTATGGAAGTTAATGGTTACAGGTTTCCAGCTTTCTTCAAAATATCTTCTTTTGTGTTAAACAAAATTAAAAAAAGACAAACCGGTTCGGAACAAGTAAAGGTTGAGTAAAGGATGACAATTTTACTTCTTTTGAATGAACTATCCATTAAAAAAGGAAAAATATTTAAACAAACTTGTTCATTTTAAAGCGAGATGCTAATAGCCTAATCCTATTCAATGATTTATGCTTAGCTAATAGTGCCCCCAGCAGACCCGGAGATTGGCTGAGTATATTAAGCTGTGGTAAAACATTTATAATTTAAAATGGCATAAATATAAACATATTAAAAATGTACAGGCTAATAATTTACATATTTCACTATCATAATATAAGTCATAATAGGAAATAATTTTTAACAAGATCCAACACATAATGATCCACTCTGATATGCAGTTAAAATGAGTACATTCACTGAGTGGTTCTGTCACTGTGTTTAATCCTGTGCATGAATGTATGATATATATAATGCCACATGCACTGTAATGTGTTTTATAATCATAGTTAATTGATAAATGTTCGTTAAGAGTTGCATTTTCGCTGGAGGAAACAGCTGTGATGATGAGGGAAGCGCCAAGGAAACAGTAGATGGGGAAACCCGATGTGATACAAGTGTTTCTATAGCAAAGAACTGCGAATATGCAGATATTATAACAATCTATAGATAAACACACCTTCTGCTCTCACTCTGCAAAGCTGTGGTTTGCTGATTAAACGAAAAACGAGTTGAAAACGGAGGAGCGGAAGTCTGCCGCCGTTTTCATATCAAATTTAAAGGGGACTAAGGTGATCAGTAGTAGTGCACAGTTCATGAGGAAATCGCAAAACATTTCGAGGGACTGAACAGAAATATAGGGGGCTAAAGCTATGCCCATGCTTTTTAAAATAATTTTACCTCAGTGTTTCAGCGAGACATCATTTAGTTGACTTGTCGTCGTTATCGAAAAACTCCCGAAATTTTCTCACAGCTGCTGCGGTCGTCAGGGGGCGGGGAATGCCGCAAATGAAATAAAAAATCCACTGATTGCAACAAATAAGATGCAAGTAAAAAAAAACAAAAACATTTGGTATACAGTTAAAGGGGACGCGAATACACGTAAATTAGGGAAGTCTGATCAGAAAAACAAGTGAGTATACTGAGGGTATATGCAATTATTGATCCTCAGAAGTCGTAATACCCAAACAGCTCATGGAAAAAAGTAGGCATACTGAGTATACGTGCGTATAGCCCCGACTACACCACTGGTTATATGGGTAATTTATATAATAACTAGAAAACATTGCTTTATATGTACTAATGCAGTATATATATTTTAACATTTTATAATTAAATTATTATATTAAAAACAAAAACAATCCCATTTATAGGCGACACAGTGGCTAGCATTGTCGCCTCACAGCAAGAAGGTCGCTGGAGTCCCGACTGTGTCAGTTGGCATTTCTGTGTGGACTTTTCATGTTCTCCCCGTGTTCGCGTGGGTTTCCGACGGGATGTGGAAATGACAATCTCTGTTAAAGGCACTTGCCCCAATCTGCACCATCACTCTCTTTGATTGGATGATGGGCCAAATCAAAGGTTACCATGGGCCAATTTTGGCCCGAGGGCCCTAGTTTGGGCATCTCTGGTTTAGGCAGTATGAAACAGGTCACCAATGTGAACTTTTGGGGGAGTTTTTAACTAAATTTTACCACCTAAATACTATTGAGCTACCATTGATTTGTGGCGATTACACAATCAGTAAGTTTGTTCTGGAACTCAAATTGATTTGTATCTCATATCCACAGAGTTCAGACAGGAGAATATCCAAAGGAATATCCAACCAAACAACAAGTTAGCAACATGAATACACTGGGTGGTCGAGTATCCGAGCTGGTACAGATGTATCCGCACCTGTATGATCGCTCAAAGAAAGATTTTAAGATTCTCAGGGTGTCTCACACCATAGCTACTAGAATCACCACCGCATCTATTCAGTGTCTGTCTATGGCAAATAGAAAATAATGTAAACACACTGTGTGCCATAGGGTGTTGGAAGGTTTAAAATCAGTATACTGTCACTCAACCTTTTTGAACATCTTTCTGTGATTATAAGTAGACTGTTAGGTTGGGGTTAGGTTTACGGTTAGTGTAAATTGACGTGTACTTGCAAAGTTTCTTATAGTCAGTTAAATGTCTGTTGAATGTCTGTATCAACAGATATTAAGCAGACAGTCTACTAATACTTAAATGGACCATCAAAATAAAGTTAGCTTAAATATTAATAAAGTCAATTGCTTACAGTTTGCTAATGGAAATTCTTCAAAATATCTTATTTCGTTTTTAACAGAAGGAAGAAACACAAACAGGTTTGGAACAAGTGAAGGGTGAGTAAACGATGACAGAATTTTCAGTTTTGGGTGAACTATACTTTTACCCGCAACCTCAATTCTGAAAAACGCAATGAAATCAAGAGTCTGAAGTTTATTTAATTGACACAAGTACAAAGTTTCTGTGTTTTCACAGAAAAAACAATTGTGTTGTGTAAATTGAAACAAACTTTGATGACTGCAACACACCAAAAAGTGGGAAGAGGCAAAATTTTAGCAGTTTTTCAGCAGTTCGCAGGTAAACTGGTAAAACTTGAGTTTCATGTATGGCTTAACTCTTTATAGGGCAAACAAAATAAAAACTCATTGGAAAAACCGTAGAGGGTTACTGTTACTTTTATGACTTAAATTATAATCAATGTCAATGAAGCGACCCTATATGGTTCTTTGCCTGATAAAAGTTAAAAGAAGCATGTCAGTCTTAGTTTAATTACCATGTTTAATTTTGTGGAAAATTTCAGGGAACCCAGATAAATATTTGGCTATTTTCACGATTGATGTTGACATATCTGTAAGAAAAATGCTGTATTACATATGCCGGGCCAGTAGTTGGTGCTGTCACCTTGTTGGTAAACAGTAAAGGTAAATGGTAGCTGTAGGAAAAGTGATGATTGGAAAGATTGTTGATGCTGATGTGTATTTAGAATTTATCATGTCCATGTGAAGTGTCTCTACAGTACTGTTGGTTGTAATATTGGCAAAGTAAATCCACACTACCAAAAAACAAAAACTTTTAAAAAGCTGAAAAAAATAATGAACTTGCCTTTTTAAACATAGACAAGTACTGACATGTCTAAATATCTAACAGATACATGTGCATGATTTCACAGTTTTCAAAGATTTCCATATTGTGTGTTTACATGGAAACAATAATGGAGGCATTTTTAAAAGTTTGCACTTATTTTAACAATGCTCGTTTCAGTCCCCCAAGTAATGTTGATGTGTTTTTTTCAACTTGTTTGTAGGAAAAATGGACCAAAAACAATTGAGAATCTGAAGTCAATGTCCAAATTTTAAGGGAATTGGTGTTCTAAATTGACAAGCAAACCTCCTGAGGAACTATGTGGCTTTGTTGATGCACTATCAAGACTGGCATAAACCAACTGGTCTTTTTGTGTTTGTTTTCACATGTTGTGGTCTTCCTGATCTCTGATTAAAGCCCATGTTCCTCAAGGAGTGAGTTTTCTCTCTCTCTCTTTTTCTCTCTGTGTTATGTGTGTGGTTTATAGATCTGTGGCACATTTATAAAGTGTGTGTATGTACATACTGTACCTGCGAATCAAAGCATTCATGGATTTACCTTCAGAGTAAATTCATAAGCACTGAATGTGTAATCCCTAGACATAAAAATTAACCTTAAAAAAATCAAATAAATAAATAAATAAATAAATAAATATATATATATATATATATATATATATATATATATATATATATATATATATATATACAGTGCATGCCGAAAGTATTCATAGCGCTTAATTTTTTCCACATTTTTATGTTACAAGGCTGGGGAAGGTTACAGAAACATTTCTGCTGCTCTGAAAGTTCCAATGAGCACAGTGGCCTCCATCATCCATAAGTGGAAGATGTTTGGAACCACCAGGACTCTTCCTAGAGCTGGCCGGCCACTTAAGCTGAGTGATCTAGGGAGAAGGGCCTTAGTCAGGGAGGTGATCAATAACCGATAATAACTGAAACTAAAACTAAAAATATTTAATTAAAATGTAATAAAAAGTGAAAATATAGATTTTATAAATAATAATTACGTGTTTAATATATACATGGATAATATAAAAAACAGAATACATTAAATTAAGTTATTTAAAAAGTACTGTCAAAGCCAATGGTATGTCCTCCTTTAGATGAATGCGAGCTGGCATTGAGCACCTTTGGATACATCTCCTGATGGATGTCTGTCTGACCCTCTCACAGAATGCCTCCTTTTCTGCCCTTTTCCATCACTTTCACCACTCCTTTTTTCACTCTAATCCCAGCTCTCCCAAAAACACACAACAAATCCTGCTTCTCCGCCACAGACGCAAACCGCATGTGAGGAAAGTCTAAACGTCCTCATGTCTGTCTGTTTTCACCGCCATGCTTTATGACAAATGTTTCTGGACTGGCCTGGAGAGCAAAAAGTGCACCCGGCTGAATAATTGAGATTTCCACCTTAGCCAGATGAGAGAACAAGCATTTTAAAGCATCAATTGCTTTAGTATAAAGCTGAGAATGAGAGCAGAGTCTTTAACACTCAATAAGTTGTGTAAATAGCTCCGTCACAAGCGCTCAATAGATCCCTCTGTGAGGCGGACCGCAAGCGACTGTTCGCCCGAAATTAAGCCACTGGTTTTGAAAATCTCCATCTGTGGTTTTCTGTTTCGAGGGAGCTGCCAGCTTGTTCGTCACCATCGCTGTAGTCTAGCTTCTGAAGGCCAGGCCTGTTTCAGCTTCGGCGTTGGTCAGCTTTACTTCAGTTATGTAAAGTAATGACCTCACAGTATGAATAAGCACAAATGCTGCGATTCATCAGTCAGGTTAAACCAATAGGAGTCCTGTTTTTGAGTGTTACACTTATGTTCTACTTAAGACAGTAGCTATGTTTCTATGAACCTATTTTTATGCATATTTTGCATAATAAAATGAGTAATGAACACATTAAAAGGCGCATCAATTTTGAAAACGTGGATAAAAACGTATGTGCGCTACTGAGTTTGATAAACTTTGTATGCGATGAGAAAAGATGTGAATAAACAGTGATGGAAACACATTTACCAAATAAATTCCAGCATGCACATCAAAATAGTTTTTTAATGGCCCGTTTCCACTGAGTGGTACAGTACGGTACAGCTCGCTACGCTTTTATGGCCATTTTCACTGTCAAAGGTACCAAATAGGGAACCCTACCGTATCACTTTTTTGGGTACCCTTTCGATAGGGTACCTAGCACAACAAAAGAGTACTAAAAGGTGGAGCAAGCAAATGAACGCTATTGGTTTACAGAGATACGTCACTCGCTCGTGCACAAGCTAGGAAAATGAAAACAAAGGAACTGCCATTTTTAAATACACAGCCAAGACATTACACTGTCGTAACATACAGTGTACATATGATAACGAGCCATGATTGACCTAAGCTCAAACAAACCTTATTGTCAGACCGTTGTTGTTTATAAGGCCGTCTAAAGCACAAGCGGTTTAATTTTCTCTTTCTCTCTTTCTCTCTCTCTCTCTTTCAGTTCAATTCAATTCAATTCAATTCAATAGTTGCTTTATTGGCATGACAAATGTTACAATTGTATTGCCAAAGCAGTTCTAAAGTTTACATAAAAAGTAACATGCATATATATAATAAAAAACAAAACAGTAAACACAGTAAATAGTAAAAAAAAAAAAAAAAAAAGATGATATTTATACATAACAATTAAATAAAATATCAACAATACATCGTATTATTCAATATATCACATTAATATTCAATATATCAAATTATTCAACATATCATATTATTCGTACAAATCAATACAAAAATATTAATAGATCAGAATAAACTGTCCATTTAACAACCAACATTTTAGGACAAAACATTAATAAAAACAATAATAATCAGTATATTTACAATGATTCATTTATAATAATCTAGGTGTGTGTGTGTGTGTGTGCAGGCGCATCACTGATGTTTTTATTGGTCTGCTCTCTCTTTTTGTGACAGGCATTAATGTATTGTGCCGCTAGAAGGGCACAGTCAGTTTTTTCTCCTAGTAAATATTGAAGCTGTGTTTTATTGTCTAACTCAGTGAATTGTGGGTAAATGCTCTGTAGTTTGGGGTAGAATGTTTCTCGGATGTGCTGATAGTTTGTGCAGCGGGTGAGGAAGTGTTCCTCCATCTCCACCTCTGCCTGGGCACAGTGTGGGCAGATGCGGCTCTCTCTGGGTTGCCAGTTCTGTCTGTATCGGCCCATCTCTACAGTCAGACTGTGAGCACTCAGCCTGTATTTGGTCATTGTTGTTGTTAATTCTCCTTTACTGCGCTCATATATGTTGCTGTGGTATAATCTCTATTTAGGTCTAAATAACATTGAAGTTTACTTTGTTTTCCGGCTGCTTCATTCCAGTAAGTCAGATACTCTTCTTTTCGTGCATTTATTATTTGATTGGGCTTAATTCTGTGGATGAGCATGTCTGTGTCCTGATGCTGCCTGCTGTTAGTCATATTCGTTGTGTTGGTTTGTGTTTGCAGCTTCAGGACCATCTGAATCAGGGGGCTTTTTTCAATGTCCATTTCTTGGTTTTTGAGGGCTTTATAATGATAAGAGTTGGGGTCACTCATTTTTATGTGTTTCTAAAATTTGACAGCTCGTTTCTCAATACACAAGAGTAGAGGATACTGGCCTAATTCTGCCCTGCATGCATTGCTGGGTGTGTTCCTCTGTACCCTGAGGATGCTCCTGCAGAACTCTGCATGTAGGCTTTCAATTGGATTCTTATCCCATTTATCAAACACATGACTGAGGAGAGGACCCCACACTTCACTCCCATATAGCACTATAGGTTCAATCACCGACTGGAAAATTTTGAGCCAGATTCGAATTGGAATTTCTATTTGTGACGATTTTTTAATGGCGTAAAAGGCCCTTCTCACTTTCTCTTTCAGTTCATTCACAGCCAAATTTAGTTTTCCATTAGCACTTATTTTCAACCCAAGGTATGTGTAGCTTGTGGCAGGTTCAATTTTTGTCATACCAAGGGTGAAACTGTGTCTCTTTCCCTGACTTCTGGGTTTTTTTCTGGAATATTAGGGTTTTGGTTTTCTTTGGGTTAACGGTCAGGGCCCAGGTCTGACAGAAGCTGTGCAGGATATCCAGCTGCTGCTGTAGACCCTCTTCTGTTGGCGACAGCAGCACCAGATCATCTGCAAACAGGAGGAACTTTACACTGGAGTCGTATAGTGTGAGACCCGGCGTATCTGCTTGCTCTAGGAGCATTGCCAATTGATTGATGTAAATATTGAAGAGGGTTGGTGACAGTGGACAGCCCTGTCTCACACCCCGCCCCTGAGTGAAGAATTCTGTTCGCTTATTCCCTATTTTAATTGCGCACTGACTGTTTAAATACATCGTTTTTATAATGTTGTATGTTTTACCGCCGATACCTGATTCTAGAAGTTTAGACAGCAGACCTCCATGCCAAATTGAATCAAACGCTTTCTGAAAATCTACAAGATATCTAATATATAATATTAGATATATAATATCGAGAGAAAGAGAGAGAGAGAGAGAGAGAGAGAGAGAGAGAGAGAGCTTGTGTGCGCATCTATATTTGAAGTAACAAACTTTTTAAGCTGATGATAATAATGTGCGCGTGATTATTGATGTAGGGGATCAACCTAAATATTAAGATCAATCAAGGATTTATTAGCTCATTTCAATGAATCGGATCTTGAATATTTGAATCATTGATTCGACTCAATTGAGTCAGATTGAATCAGATTAAAAGATTCACACTTTATCTACTATTTGTCTCGCAAATAGAAGACATCGTATTTTACCAATCTTATTTATATTATTTCCGTGGCCAACGATAATAACATAACATGGTATTGAGTTAACTTTTAGCAATGGCAATGACTTAGAAGCACATAAACAAGAACACAGTTCTTACAAAAGGAGAACAAAGATTTATTGAGCTACACTACGATACATGAAACTAACTACGTAATAAGCAAACAACAAACAAATGCGCACACACACACACACATTCACACACACACACACACACACACACACACACACACACACACACACACACACACACACACACACACACACACACACACACACACACACACACACACACACACACACACACACACACACACACACACACAGGGAGTTCAGAGGATGCAAAATGAGTTGACAACCATCCCAAATTAATTCTAGTACTTCTTACTAGATATTAGAATCACACCTGAGAAACAACAAAAGCAGAGATTTGGCTTATCTTTAACTACTTAAGATCATATGCACCAGATCAGCAAGAGACAACATTTGTTCGTGTTACTTGCGAATTTGCTGAAGTCTTGACTGGAGTTTCCTCGCCGGGCTGGCCTCGGGAAGCACGGTGCTCCTGATTGGGTGGTGACTCACTTCTGGTGACGTCTTTGGTGTTGTCCTGGGTTGCTGGGGTAATGGACTCTGCTGAAAGTCGGTTTGCGGAAGTTCGTGCGGTTTCTGCGGTCCCAAAACTTAAGAGGTTTGCATGGAGAGTTCGTGGTGACCCAATCGCGTGGCGGCACAGTGTCTGGGCAGGCGAGAGGGGGCAGAGAGCAACAGCAAGCGAATGCAAGCCAGCTAATGCAAAAAGCAACGTTTTACGGCTGCAGTGAGTTTTTAAGTGAGCTGATTGGGTCCATCCCCAAGGCACTGTCTTCCAATGAGCAGTTGCCATGAAGGGCAGGGCCATGCCTCGTACCATCCTAGTAAGGGTCAATCATTAATAGACTGCATGTTGATTTCATGTGGTAAAATTTCTTGTAAGTTTGTAGCTATCTTACATCAAATGTTACACGAGGAATACTGTTTGTACTACTAGTTTTTCATCTACACCAATGTATTGCAAATGTCACTCGCTTTCGTTCAGTACCAAACAACATACATTTCAGACACATACAGATCAGCAAATGATTCTTTCAGGAATTTAAAACCTGAACAAACTGCCTGTTTAACTATTATCATCACCATTTGAACTATTATGAACTCGGAATGACGGAATTACTCTCCAACTGAGCTTACATGTGTGAAGATTAAAGATTCAGATGAGACGTTTGCACTGACTGTGGGCTATATGTTGCATGTTGTTTTTGACTAAATGCATAAGTAGTTTTTCTGTAATTGGTAACATATCGGAGACTGTAAGGGTCTGTATGTGTTCATATATGTTGCATTTATTTATTTATTTTAAAGAATTATGTTACAGAATTTTATTCCATAGTTTCGGGATCGTTTTTTTCGCAGCAGTCAGAACAACGGACAGAATACTTCTTTGGTTGATGAATGAAGAGAGTGATGAATCATCCAGCAGGAGAAAAAGTAATGGATCACATTGGATATGTGATTTTGTTTTAACAAAACAAAAATGGACGCAATGATTTGCATTAATGGACAAACCAACGGACTATCTGAAATCTTATTGTGGTCATCAAATTGTCATCAATGTTGTTGTCCGTCATCAAAGTGGTTCAGTATTATTACCTTACAGAACTTTCTTGAGCGGCTGTGCTTCCAAAGAGCGCCTCCGCCTCTACTCACATAATTTACAAGTCATTTATTATATATGAAAAAAGGCCCACAGTTGTTTCTCCTACAACAGCAAATTCCATTTTTCCTTTTGTTATTTGGCGCCAGTTTATCAGGAAGTGATGATTTTGTTCTCTTTACCTCATTGGATGGAAAATGTTTTATGGTATATTCCAATTTTGCACATATTTAATTAGCATCTTTGGATGGAAACATACAAAACTGTAGACAATTAAGGCCCGTGCAAATCGAGACGTTTTTTGCTCGCGCTTTCCGTCGATGTTTAACGCCTCGTGACTAAATAAAGGGCGTCAATGTGATCGTTCACACCAACGCGCAAAACGGCAGGCGCAAAAGTGTCATTTTTAAAAACCGCCTCATGCTCGTTTTTTTGTTTTGACGCGCCGCGTCAAAATCTTCTCCACCAATCAGATTGGCAATTTTGTTCACATGCACGGAGCTGCTGAAGTTACAGCAAACTGCACTTGGAGGCGCTCAAGCGCAAAACTTTCAATGCGAGCGCACATTGAAGAAGATGCCCAGAGGCAATATGAACGTGGAGCTGCTTATCGCACTGGTGAACAATAATCATTTCTTCATCGCTAGAGCTGGAGCTGCTACTTAAACCATCCATAACAACAAGCGTGTCAACTTTGTCTTCTTCTTCTGTGTTACAAGCGGGTGTCAGAAGCTTAAAGTTGTGTAGCGCCATCTAACGTCAAGGAGTGATTTTGCATACTCTTCTGCTCGACGCCTGTGAAAATCGCTTGGGTTTGAATCCGGAAAAACGTCTTGAAAAACATTGATGATAAACGCAAACGAAAAGCATCCTGGTGTGTACGAGTCTTTACAATTAATTTACGTTCAATTAAGACAATAATTTTTTTTTAGATTAATAAAACTGCTCTTTAAAGCACAACAATGTTTTGATATATATATATATATATACACAGTGGCGCAGTAGGTAGTGCTGTCGCCTCACAGCAAGAAGGTCGCTGGTTTGAGCCTCAGCTAGGTCAGTTGGCGTATCTGTGTGGAGTTTGCATGTTCTCTCTGCGTTCGTGTGGGTTTCCTACAGGTGCTCCGGTTTCCCCCACAGTCCAAAGACATGCGGTACAGGTGAATTGGGTAGGCTAAATTGTCTGTAGTGTATGAGTGTGGGAGAAACATGTGCTGGATAAGTTGGCGGTTCATTCCGCTGTGGCGACCCCGGATTAATAAAGGGACTAAGCCGAAAAGAAAATGAATGAATGAATGAATATATATATATATATATATATATATATATATATATATATATATATATATATATATATATATATATATATATATATATATATACATATACAGTATATTTAAAACCACGAATATGAAAATCTATTGTAGAAGAATTAAAAACAAAATTAGAAATGACCCTAATGAATAAATGAAATACTATAATAAAGTGTTTGAAAATATTTACAGGTATTCAGTTTACATCTCTAGAATACATTGAATCATCTACTACTACCCAACAAACCAATCAGATGCATCATTGAGCATGATGTCATCACGCAGATCTGGATACTTCTCAGTTTGTTAGAGCAAGTCATGCTGTACTGCGGGACTCACAGGTACCCCTAAAGGTCCCAATCCCCCTCCCCGGCATAACCAACTCTTACAGGGGGAACAACCACAGCCTTTGTTGGCCGCCCCATGGATCTCACACACAGTTAATATAGACTTTTCCCACTGCCTCTGCCAAGAGTCTGAAGTCATTTAATGAAGTGGCGCTGAGTTTGGAAGGAACCAGTGTGCTGCTCGGCGCTGACAGAATGGAAAAAGCGGGCTCTGTGAGCGCAATGCGGGGCCCTGATAGCTAGTCACCTCCGTGGTTCCGAACACAAGAACACCATTGAGACGTGCAGGGACTGGGCTTTACCCCGACACCCCCTGCTCCTGCCGTCAGAGCGATACGCATGCACAGTTGCACGCTCGTTGGAGGGTTGCGAAGCAGAGGCGGGTGCCTTCTTTGTTGTGGCAGTAATGGATCTGTTAAGATTTGGACTTGGAAGGGTTGTTTGAAATTAATTACCGGTAAAACACTTCCTGGGGTCTATTATATAACATTTTATGGATCTCTCTCTGTCTTCTTTCGGATCGATATCTGGGTCAATGACGTACTGTATGAACGATAAGGAAAAGGAAAAATCTGTTAAAACACTAGTTTGAAATATGTGCCAAGTTCTTAGAAATGCACTCAGCGCTATATCCTATTGGTTTCAGATGGTTTTGTAATAGTTTAAACCTTAATCTTAAATGTGAAACCGCAAAGCTAAAAGTAACTTGAATGCATTTAGGGTACATATCTTAACCCTTGTGTATTGTTGAAATTGACTACCCTTTCGTTATGTTCGTGGCTGTTTTTGCCCCATTCACTTCCATTCAAGAGGTCACACTTAGATATTGCTTGATATAAATAGCAGTTTGGTATGCAGATAATTGAGCCCAGGGCTCCTGCCTGGTCAATGAGCATGCAAGGGGGTATGAGATCAGGTACATCTCAAGAGCATCCTCTGGTAATGGAGGAAAAGTAGGAGATGGGATGGTTGTGGGATTCTTAAAAAAAAATTATGATAAGGGAGTTAAGGAGATAAGGCGAGATGGGCTATTTATTGTGAGTTTGAAATAATCTGATTGGTTTATTAATGATTTCAGATGAGAGACCAGCCGGGATCAATCATATCACATTCTCCTCTCGAAATTAGTTTGTGTAACTTCACTTAAACCACATTTGACACTAATCTTGCATGTTGAAAAATTTGTCATTTTTACTGTTGATTATCAGTTGGCACAATTAACCCTTTAGATAGGCCTGTACAAAACAGCCACGAACATAACAAAAGAGTAGTGAATTTGCCCAGTGTATATTGTTGATTTATTTATTTATTTTTTTTTTCAAAAAACATTTTCCAAAAAATATTTGTCACCAAAACTCAAAATCAACACAGAGTGGATGAAAACATCCCCAAGGGTTAAAAATTATTTTTCAAAATGTATTTAAATGTATATTTCATATTGTTGACAAATATCATGAATTATAAGTTCATACACTCACCCAGGCACGTGCACAGGTAGGGCTCAACCTATGCAGTGCACATACCCTTTTGTCTCTTGGATAAAAAGTGCCCCTCAAAAATGAAAGGTCTTTAGTTCTCAGAGGAGAATGGCTAGACTGGTTCAAGCTAATAGAAAGGCAACGGTAACTCAAATAACCACTCGTTACAACCGAGGTATGCAGAAGAGCATCTCTGAATGCACAACACATCGAACCTTGAGGCAGATAGGCTACAGCAGCAGAAGACCACGCTGGGTGCCTCTCCAGTCAGCTAACAACAGGAAACTAAGGCTACAATTCGCACAGGCTCACCAAATTTTTTTAGAAAAACATTGCCTGGTCTGATGAGTCTCGATTTCTGCTGTGACATTCGGATAGTAGGGTCAGAATTAGGCGTCAACAACATGAAAGCATGGATCCATCTTGCCTTGTATCAATGGTTCAGGCTGGTGGTGGTGGTGTAATAGTGTGGGGGTATTTTCTTGGCACACTTTGGGCCCATTACCAATTGAGCATCATGTCAATGCTACATGAGTATTGTTGCTGACCATGTCCATCCCTTTATGACCACATTGTACCCATCTTCTGATGGCTACTTCCAGCAAGATAATGTGCCATGTCATAAAGCGTGAATCATCTCAGACTGGTTTCTAGAACGTGACAATGAGTTCACTGTACTCAAATGGCCTCCACAGTCACCAGAATTCAATCCAATAGAGCACCTTTGGGATGTGGTGAAACGGGAGATTCACATCATGGATGTGCAGCCAACAAATCAGCATCAACTGTGTTCTGAAGGCAAAAGGAGGTCTAACCCGGTACTAGTGAGGTGTACCCAATAAAGTGGCCTGTGTGTGTATGTACAACATAGAATACAGTATATTTTTTTGAGGAGTTGCATCATGTGATATTTTAAAGGTTTAATAATATGATATTTTTCTTTTTCTTTAACGAGACTATATTGTTCTTTTTTTTACTTTTCAATTACTAAATAAGTTTAAATTTAAATACTTATTTAATGAGCATCACCTCATTGACCCATTTGTGAAACATTCAGTTCCCCCATACCGGACATTGTAAATTAAGCGGTTGTTTAAATATATGGGAAGACTATTATGCCTCGCCATGTTGCTTTTTTTCCTAATTTCCTGTAACTCTTGACTGAGTCTTTAGCTTGTAGCCTGTCCCCTCTGCTTGCCTCGCTCCCATTCACATATCAAACAGTATGTTCACAGATTGCTTCCTCTTGCGCTTTCCCATCACGCAGCTGTTTGGTTGTGAGCCCCCCTCCTGCCACCACCAGAACCCTTCAAGTGTCATCTTCCTCCAGTTTGATTCACAGTCCTCATCCGTCTCTCTCTCTCACAGACCCACACTGCTTACTGTTCTCCCCAAACCATTGAGGGAATGTCATCACACCGACTCAGTGTGTGTCTTTCAGAGGGTGCCTTGTTTTCATGGAGGCCATAAGCCGTCCCATAAATCCTTGCACAATGTGGTTTTGTCTGGGCTTTGGATTTTGAGAGCAGGGCCGGGGTGCCTTCACTGCATCTGCAGGGCTTCTGTCGCTCTGGCTCCACGTGTCTATGTGCCTCTAATGAGGCCTGCTGCCCAGCACACACAGAAACCGAGTCATTCACCCTGCCTGTGTTCAGCTGTGTGCCGTTATGCCGACCGCTTCTCCTTCTTTGTTGAGGCTCCAATGAACTCGTTGTCTTTAGTCGGGACCCTTTTGGTGGCTTGAATTCATGTCAAATTCCACAAATGCTCTTGCATACATGTGGTATGATAAGCTCCAAACTTCAGTCATCAATTATGTTTTGGAATTTGTTGGGCTTTCTAGTAAGGAAGTCATTTATGTGAGATATTTTGACCAAAATTGGTAACAATCTGCGTGTTACGTTTTGGATGCTAGTTCTCAGGATGGACTGCTGGTTTGATGGTGTCCTCATTAAGTTTCTTAACTAGCTTAACAAGCAAGAGTCTCAAGCAGCTTCATCTGGAAGATTGGTTGGCAAGCAATCAATGAGGAAAGAAATGGAGAAAAAAATCATTGATCTAGCTTCTCAAAAACATTGCCGCTCAGTCCTCAATTGATTGAGAGACCCAGATTCATCCCAGCAGACCCACAACGTCATAAGGCGTTATTATTAGGTTGGATTTAGGTCACCAGCATCTAAGAACAGTGTTATTTTTGACATCCAATAACAACATGAAATGACATTGATATTTTGTTGACTGTAGGTTGTGTTGGAAAGTGACCAAAATCCAACGTCGAGCCAACATCTTAAACCAACGTCGTATTGACATCAAACACTGACATTTATTTATGAGGTATGGCAACCAAAATCCAATGTCATTGGTAATGTCTACACCACAGCAAGCTGTAACATCATTAGACGTTGATATTGTGTTGATTTTAGGTTGCGTTGAAAAGTAACCAAAATACAACGTCTGTGCAACGTTGGACATTGACGTCTGCCTGATTTTAGTTTCTGATGTCAACCTGATTTTTATTTCCAAACAAAATGCAATGTCCCACGACGTTGGGGTCCAACATCAATCTGACATCATGTTGACGTCCTGCGCCTGCTGGGATGGGTCTCTAACTAATATACTGCTCCTGGTTAGCTACCATCTGACCCTAATCAAACACACTTGAACCAGCTAATCAAGTATTGTGTCCCAATTCGCTTACTTTTTGGCCTAAATAGTTTTCCAAAATATAATTTGTGTATCCAAAATAATTGTATGTTAAAATGAGTATTTCAAATTTATCCAGATGGTCTTTTCCCATAGAAATTCAAAGTGCAGATCCGTACAATTTAATGACTAGTAATGCCCACAACACTTTGTAGTTCTAATGGAGTTTCCATCCAACATGCACACATTTGGTCATTTACTTCTGAATGCAGTGATAACAATCCAAACTGATAATTATCCAAACAACTGAGGAGCTTTCTCGGCATGACAGACTCTCAAATGAGAGATTAGCTTGCTGCTGCAACTCCAAAATGGTAAGATATTAAATATGAAAGAAAATTGGATGATGTGACGAGATAAACAACAGGAGATGTGACTAAGCAACATACTGTTTCATTAATAAGAAAGTAGTATGTTTAATCTTCTGTTACACACTCAAAAGTATTCGTGTTTTCTGCACAAAAAGAGTTCATTCTTTTAGGACATGGTATAATTAGTCAAATAAGGATACAACAAAAGTCTTCAGGCTACTTCATAATTAAAGGCAGGTGTGTTGATGTTGTGTTGGAAGCAAAGTATAGAAGATAGTAGCTCTCCAGGAGCAAGTTTGAAGACCCCAGCCCTGACTTGTAGTACCTGACAGAGGCACTGGATGCCCCTCAGTGGATGGCTATTTACCAACAGAATACCTGTGTTACTAGTTCTTCCAAACTATAAGTAGTTAGTGTTAAACTTAATATGTTCACATTTTATTTGTTGGTTGGTTGCCTAGTTGGCTAACCAGGAGCACTGTGTAAGTAGTGTAATCAAATAGCAAGTTACACCAATAAATGGCACAAAGCTGTAAAACATGGGTTTGTTTATTAAGTAGTTCTTGAACATCACACTGAAATAAAAGGGTTGGGTCTTGAAGACAAAGCAAACACAGAAGATGCATTTAAATCAATATAAATACTATGGAAAACAGTAATGCATCTTAGCTAACACCTTTAACTATATAACCGAAATGCATATTAATATCAGGTGGAAATTAGGCTTTTCATTTTATAATAATAATAATAATAATAATAATTCCTTACATTTATATAGTGCTTTTCTGGGAACTCAAAGCGCTTTACACATAGGGGGAATCTCCTCATCCACCACCAGTGTGCAGCATCCACCTGGATGATGCGACAGGAGCCATTTTGCGCAAGACCGCACAGGTGGAGAGGAGACAAAGCGATGAAGCCAATTATGATATGGGGATGATTAGGAGGCCATGATGGACAGAGGCCAGGGGGCAGATTTGGCCAGGATGCCAGGTTGGGCAGGTTGGGCGCCCCCTGCTGGCCTCACTAACACCACTTCCGGCAGCAACCTAGCTTTCCCAAGCCCTGCTTAGTTTCAGTGGGCGACCATGTAAGAGTTGCAGAGAGCTAGCTGCCGGCTTTATGTAAGTGTTGTCACTGATGTAAGATCACAGAAGGATCTGGATATTTAGAAAAATGCTCCACCCAACAATGATTATTCATGCTAGATCAGGGGTGACCAACACTTTTCCTGCAGATCTAACTTCTACCTGGAGATCTACCTTCCTGCAGATTTCAGCTCCAACCCTGACCAAACACACCTGAACTAATCAATTAGGACCTGAACAGTACTTGATAATTACAGGCAGGTGTGTTTGATATTGGTTGCAACTGAAATCTGCAGGAAAGTAGATCTCCAGGAACAGGGTTGGTCACACCTGTCCTAGATGTATGACTGTCCAGTTACACTAGGGATGTCCAACCCTGATCCTGGAGATCTACCTTCCTTCAGAGTTTAGCTGGAACTTTGATCAAATGCACCTGTCTTTAATAACAAGGTGCTCCTTCACATCCTACTTAGATGGTTGAGTTGTGTTTGATCACGGTTGGAGCTGAATTCTGCAGGAAGGTAGATCTCCAGGAACAGAGTTGGGCACCCCTGGGTTACAGTCTATGGTCCATGGTATCTTACACATGGTAGTTTTAGAAACTTGATTATAGAAAGCTAGTCACCATGTTGGCCCCCGAGAACTAAATTTCCCCCTCATTATTGTCCTGATTGCTTTCGACCATCATTGTGAACTCTGAAGTCACGTAAGCCATCGGACTGTGTCATCAATTGCAATATTCAATCAAGAACTGGAAGATCCATATGTGATTTGAAAGAAGGAAAAGGTCAAGGTAAGAAAAGAACAGAATTCAGATCACAAAGATAACAGGTAAACACTACTAGCATTAGCTTTAGTTTGTTCACATCTTACAACCCTTTAAAAACAATGCCTGTGTTGTATATGACATGTTTTTACTCAATCAATGGGTGACTTCCATCACTGGTAGTTTCTCTTTTGCTGGGTTAGACTCTGAAATAGGAGCTAATGTATTTCCCCCAAAACCTTTACCATGGATTAAAAGTTATGGTTTATAGTAAAAAGTTCAAAATACTGGTACAAACAACAATGTAAGAGACAATCTATATCTGCTAATATCTCTGTCAACTGGGATGCACTGGAACATTCTTAGATCATGTTCAAATGTATCAATCTCTCACGCCACCTAACCTGTGCTTCTGATTTTGGCTGTTTGTCATCGAGCAAAATATCAAGGCTAAGCTTGTGTTGAATGTGCCGGCACAAGACTTGAAAAGGATGGATTGTGAATATCAGACTTTTTTTTAAACAAGGCAACACTCTAGATGTATCCAAAAGAGGTGACTGCGTTCAGTTCAGGAGCATTGAGCTTCCCCTAGAGGCCCTGTCGCTGCCTGATACGCGAGTGTGTGCGTTTTGACTGGCGAGGGGAAAAAAACACAAAGTGTGCTTAGAGTGTGCCAGTTCACCAGTTTGGTGGTCTTCTTCTGAAGGCTGTTAATTAGTGCAGAATGCAGCCTACAGTTCCACTGCCAGCTCTGATGAAAAGAGAGAGAGCGCAGACAGGAGAAACGCAGAGATAGAGAGAGCGATCGAGGGTATAAGGCGAAGACTTGAGCGGCTGCCAAGAGTGTGGAATTCATGATGGGTTTAGAGAGAGATCCCACATGCCCGTGCGGAGTGTGGAGCCTTGTTGCGCTGATGGCTTCTGACCCGGTTCAGTAGGGTTGACTGCACAAAGCGCTCACTTTACTCGGTGAGCGTCATAACATCGGTGCAGACATTTCGGCTCCTTACATCACCGGTTAATAACTCACAACATCGGAACCGCACAAGGAACTGTACGTCGCAGGGAGGTCAAGCCATGTGATGAGTCTTCGGTGAGCGTGTGACCGACCCTAATTGCAGAAAAGTCCAAGTGAATGCACTCGGCACCAGTGAGAGACATCTGAGAAACATCAAAAGAGTTTCTCACGTGTGGGCCGGGGACGTGCGCAGCCTGGCCTTATTTAGCACTCGCTTACTTTTGTGCGCACAATGCAAGAGCATGATTTAGCTCAAGTTGCTGCTCGTCGCACCCTATTTAAACGCTTTTCTGGAGGGTACCGGGCCCCAAGTGAGCAGTTTTAGAACGACCCTCTTGTTTTAACTGCAATGTGTTTGGAAAACATTGGGCCTCGTGGCTTTGCTCTCGCTCCCACTAATCCGGGAGATATAAATGACTCCTGGCAGACAGACAAAGGAGTCTGCTTATACTTAAAGGCCATACGCTTTTATCGAAAGAAGGCCCTTACACACAAACTCTTACCCGGTGGCTTCTCTCGAAGAAATAGCAGAGGAGACATTTGGCAGCGTGAACCGATGAGATTCCTTTATTGCTTTAAAAGTATCACTGCCACCCTGAGGGGCCTTATGGAGGATGACCACACTGGGCGGAGAAGGTCAAGAGAATGGAAAAGCACAAAATAGCATGCCAGTGTGATTTCAAGGCCTTCCTGGTTAGGTTTCACATCTGTCACCGATAGATGCTGACACAAACACAAACAATCACCAGATTATGCTACGTTGCTTCCTAGATGTTCCTAATAGGGATCCACCAAAAAGACAATAGAGAATTCTAGATGCACTTGGCCAAAAAACAAAACTGAAAATGTTTTGTAATTATTCATTCATTTTCTTTTCAGCTTAGTCCCTTTATTAATCTGGGGTCGCCACAGCGGAATGAACCGCCAACTTATCCAGCATATGTTTTTTACGCAGCGGATGCCCTTTCAGCTGCAACCCATCACAGGAAAACCCTCTCATTCACACACATACACTACAGACAGTTTAGCTAACCCAATTCACCTATAGCACATGTCTTTGGGCTTGTGGGGGAAATCGGAGCACCCAGAGGAAACCCACTCAAACAAGAGGGGAACAAGCAAACTCCACACAGAAATGCCAACTGACTCAGCCGAGGCTCGAACCAGCGACCTTCTTGCTGTGAGGCGACAGCGATACCCACTGTGCCACCGTGCCGCCTGTATAGTTTTCAAATGATCTTTATTTTTAAAACCTAAAGGTTATTTAATTTTAACCCACATGGTAAGCTTTTCTATTGTTTTACCTTATGTGAAGAGGGTACCGCAAAGGAAACTGGCCAAACAAAGCAGAGTTTTCTCAATTTGTCTTGTTTCCTTCCATCATGGTTAATTTTGGGCCAGTGCTGCACAGTAACAATGCAGTGAAGAAAAGAGCAGATGTCATACTGCATGACATCAAACTCAACCCTGCGCACGCACATGTGTCTATGAGGATTGATTTGCCATCGCTTTGTTTTTTGAAGGCATCACATATTTGTAAAAACTACATTTTGCCATTTCTCTTGTAAAAAAAACCTTTGTGTCTGCAATGTATAAACAAAAGAAACTGAAGACTGAAACTATTTTGAACGACTTTTCTAAGTGATTATTCATTTGAAGCTAGGCTAGTCATGCTAAAAACATTCACTTACAATGGCTGTCATAAGTCAAGTTATAGATAAAGTCAAGGATTCAAAAAAGACTAATTTTCAACAGATGTGTTTGTCTGTGAAGAATGGTTTCTGGTTTCTCAAGAGGGTTTTTTTTTTTGTAAAATTTGATGTTTCTTGGACTGTGTTTGTGTGTTGTACCAGTCTCTAGGCAAAGCTGTATGATTCTTGGATGGGCCATGAGATGCTAAATTAAAATTAGACACGTGTATGGCCCTGTTTTCATGAATGTTCTGAATGAAGCCCCATTCTGTCAGATCCCATTGTGTTTATAAGACTCAGAGAAAAGTTTTTTGCAATTGTGACACAAAATCTTTTCAATCTGATCAATCTCATCCCAAGTACTACTATATAGTAGGCTTCCAGCAGTGTTTCCCATGCTACTCTAAACTGCTGCTGCTTAAAAGTGGGTAAATAATAATAATAATAATAATAATAATAATAATAATAATAATAATAATAATAATAATAATAATAATAGGGTGACACGGTGGCTCAGTGGTTAGCACTGTCATCTCACAACATGAAGGTCACTGGTTCGAGTCCCAGCTGGGTCAGGTGGCATTTCTGTGTGGGGTTTGCATGTTCTCCCCGTGTTTGCGTGGGTTTTCTCCGGGTGCTCCGGTTTTCTCCACAGTTCAAAGACATGCACTATAGGTGAATTGAATACACTAAATTTGCCATAGAGTATGTGTGTGAATAAGTTTGTATGGATGCTTCCCAGTACTGGGTTGCAGCTGGAAGGCATCCACTGTTTAAAACATATGCTGGATAAGTTGGCGGTTCATTCTACATTGGCGACCCCTGATGAATAAACAGAACAAGCCGAAGGAAAATGAATGATTGAATAATAACAATCAACTTAACTCATTTTTTTTTTTTGAGCACTTTCAACCAACCCCAATGGGTATCAAAGTGCTGTACATAAAAACACATACATGAAAAAACACAAGGAAACAAAATACATAAACACACAACACATGATTAAAGGCTAGAGAAAATAAGTGTGTTTTCAGTGACTTCTGAAGAGATTCAAAAGTTGGAGATGTTCTTAAGGAGAGTAGAAGATCGTTCTAAAGTCTTGGAGCTGCTACTGAAAAAACTCTATCACCTCGACATTTCAAGCGTGATCGCGGAACTTGCAAATAGAGTCGATCCTTAGAGCGAAAAAAGATCTCATGGGCTGGTGTATCTTAATTAGCTCAGAAATATACTCAGGGACCAGGGCATGGAGGGATATAAAAACATACAACAGTACTTGGTACTGAATTTTAAACTGGATTGGTAGCCAGTGTAGGGAAATGTGTGATTATGATGATGATGATAATAATAATAAAAATAATAATAATAATAATATATAGCACATGAATGAAAATATCTCTTTTTAGAGAAGACACTAAGCAGATATTTGCTGAAGTGAAATAATAAATAGAAACTGTAAAGTTAGAAGTTTCAAAAAATTTACTGTACTAAACACTTTTTATGTACATAAAGATTTTATTCTATTTGTAAACATTCTTTTCTAGTGTAAGCAGGGCCGGATTAACCAACGGGCATTATGGGCACAGGCCCAGGGGCCCGTGCGCACTTAGGTCCCCTTTGAGGTGGGAAAAAATGCCGATTTTGGAGTGTCTATTTAGGCTAAGTACAAATAGAACACCACGTTGGAATAAGCTATTTGAACGATTTCTGCCCATCACTGTTTGATTGACAGAGACAACATAAAGAACACGATTGACAGCAGCGTGAGTGGCCTAGCTCGTAAAGCACATTGCATGTTTTGACGCGATCGATCATCAACCGGTTCGAATCCAGCATCTGATAAACTCATTCTTTTATTTTTCCCCATTATATATCAAATTGGAAATAAATTTGTTTGTAATAGAAAGGAAATATTTTTGTTTAAAAATGAAAATGATGAAAATGTGATATAAAGTCACAAGTAGCTTGTGTGTATTTAATAAGGTATACCAAGGTATAACAAGTATACTAAAAACCATACATTTTCCTTAGTTTTATTTGTATTTTTTTAGACATTAAAGTGTGCTTTAAAAATGAGTAAAAACTTTGTAGACTATAAATATATGTACTATATATAATTTATTTAAAAAATGCGGGCAATACATTTATAGATAAATTTTATTAAAAAATATTATATTATTCTTATTTTTTAATTCAACTACAGGTGCGCGGGTAGGGGGCCCTACAAGACAATGTGCCCTGAGGCCTCTGAATTCTTAATCCAGGCCTGAGTGTAAGATTGAACTAAAATCAAAGCCATATCAAGCTGGTTAGCAAGGTTATGTTCCAAATTTTAAATCATCATGAGCTCCAATAGCCGCATAGTCCCCTAGCCTATAAGGCATTTTATCAAATATTTTTAACTGACCAGTAGCTATGTTTTTTCTTTCCCTTATTTATTTATTTTTTGGCGCATGTACTTGTACGTGATCGTAAAAACTAGTGTAATAGTGGCGCACCATCTTTACCAGACTCTGGCAAACTCCGCCTCTGATTTCACTCTGCCTGAAGTCTTAGCTGGCTTGCTTTGGTTCAAGGTATTCGGTGGGCCATAAAAGGATAGCCCCTAGCCCCGAGAAAGCCCCGCTTTGGCTCGATCAGGCCCTTTAAGTGACTGTGGAAAGCAACTGGCCCTGGATTACTACAATATTTTTTAGAAATGCCAGTGCTAATTGGTTTAATTATTAAAATAACTATATGTTACAAAACAAATTTTTTATATGTTGTTTCAGGGTGGACAAAATCTGGTGTTAAAGGTCAGCGTTTTTCACAGAATTCAAAGACAAACTCTTCCTAGAGTGATGAGAACTCTGACTGCGTAACTGCTGGCCCAGCTGTCTTCATTTCTCAAGACGCCTTTTCCTCTAGCGCTCACATATGACAGTGTTGAAGGCTTTCAGTGAAATCCTGCCCGGACCAAGAGAGAGCTGTGTCCCACCCAAACACTAACCTGGTGGTGACAGAAGAGGCAAGTCTTCACACCTCATGCTGTCCCAATGGGGAAACAGTTCTCACTCTTGTGAATTAGGCACAGATGCGGTTCATCTGGCCTAAAAAAATCCTCCTTATATTTCACATTGGCTAAGAGACACTTCCTTCCTTTTCCTCAACTTATTTTTTTTCTCCATTTGCTCCTCTGTACCCTTAAACTGAAAACTACAAATGTGTGGCCAGTTCATGCTTTTAGGATGCAAGGCTAAAGGCCCCGGAATTCTCCTTTTCGCTCTTTGAAAATGGAATGGTATACCTTTAGCCAACATCCTCTAGTTGCCCATAATGGTGACAGCAGCGTTTAGATTAAAGGGTTAGTTCATCCCAAAATGAAAATTCCGTTATTAATTACTCACCCTCATGTTGTTCCAATTTCCTGAGACCCCTTTGCGTTTTCTTTTCCTCATCAGGGTGGGCATTTACTACGGGCAGTAGAATGTAGGGTTGTCACAATACAGGAATTCGGTACCAATCGATACTGAAGTTTTAAAAACTTCCATTTCCTGCTAACATTTAAGCACTGTGGAGCACGTTCTTAAACAGCGCTGATTTGCCATTGTGTTCATGTGCTCAACATGAGCAAAATTCTCTGATTGGCGTAGCTGTCAACCCTCCCGTTTTTCCCAGGATTCTCCCGTATTTTACAGTTCTATGCCGCTATCATCCCGTAAAGGTATTTTCCCGTATTTCTTCCGTATTTTCAGTATTTCTCTGAAGGGTGGCAATAAACATTAAAGAGCTGAGCCTCCCTATACGCAACCCATACCGCCGAACCACAAGGGGCCGCCCCTTGCTCTTAAATGTGAGTCTGTGCTGTGCTTTCGCTTTATTTAGGCATGAAAACACTTTGAAATAAATATAAAAACGGCAGGATTCCCTTTTCATTAGAGATGCCATCTTTCCTCCTATGCAATCCTCAAAACATATTGCAGTGCGTGACTGTCAGCTGACACACTCCATAGTGATAAATAGACGCTGTTTCCCAAACGGATTCTGTACACTCGTTTTGAAGCAGAGCGAAAGCCTGGGTTTTGGGTGTGTGTTTGAACAGACATATACACATAATTAATAATAATAACAATAACATCTAAAGATGTCGATCTTGGTGTTTTTTTAAACACAACTAATTTTGTCCTAAATGAGCATAAAAAGTTAGGAAAGCAGTCGAATGCTTTCATTATAACGTTAGATGTGTGCAAGGATATCCCTTATTATGGTGGGCATATACCTTATTTTCACATCCCAATGTTGACAGGTATGCAGTGAAAGTCATCAGTTCACCGAGCTCATCGCTGTTTACTGAGTGGAACCAAGCGGCAACCTCCCGCTCTCCCTCGGGAAGCCAATACGGAAGTAACTGAAACTGCAATTCATCGAAATTCCGCTAGTCCTGGCTCCATAATAGGGCAAATTTCTTATGAGCCCACTGTTGGAATGGCCAACTTTACAGGATAAAAAAAGGTGTTTACAGCCTGGTACAAAGAACGATTTTGTTTCATATAGCTAATATTACCCTTCGTGACAACTGTGAGGGGGTGAATTTTTTTATAACTCATCCGTTTCCTTTATATTAGGTTATATTAAGTTTGCATAATTAAGGGCGTGGCCACTTGAATGACAGCTAGGTCTCGCTGGTTGCCGTCACTTCACCTCAGCAGATTACGGCTGATTAGCTGCTGATCTCGGCATATTCATCGTATTTTTGTGTTGTTTTATGTGACTTTATACATTCAGCTGCCTTTTGGAATTATTTCCTACAATTATCAGATGATATGGCATGCTGTGTGCACTTAATTGTGCTCACAAGCCATTCACGTGGTATCCATTTGCCAGGTGAGTGAAATTATATACCATCTCTATGAATGTATTTGTTTTATTTAAGATCATTTATCATTTATAATGTTCTTAAGAGCTGTAATGCACTCCAGAATCTGACAGATTATTAGCTGTAGGCTCTAGAACAGTCATCTGAAGTGTTGTCATACAGTGTTCTGCCTGGACTTCATTAATAGCCTTGCATTTACTAACAAAGACTATATCTGAAGTTTTTGGAAGTAATTCGCACTTTCCTCTTGTTGAAAAACGTCATAAGCACAATGCTTAGTGGCTCAATGTGTAATGCATTGAGCCACTAAGCATTGTGCTTATGACGTTGCTTATGAAACCGTGTTTTTAAAAGTCTAAACACTTTATTGATAAAGTGTACAACCAAGCACATGTGGTCAGAACACAAACGAGTCGCAGGTGATGAAGTTTTAAGCGTTTCTCCCATAGGAAAGCCCGTCTAAGCAGAATGCCAGCATGCGTCTGTAGATCCGCTCACGCTCCGCCTCTTTGCCCTTGTATGGTATGCCCGGGGTTGGTGAGATGACGCGCGAACAAAATGGCGACGGTCGGCCACGCCTTCTGGTAGCTTCTTTTGGTTTCTTCATAAACCTATGGGTGACGTCACGGATACTACGTTCATATCTTTTACAGTCTATGAGTGTAACCACAGATGCGGGGACACTGGAGTGTTTTCAATCGATCAGCTGGTTTGTCTATAAGCTGACATACGAGCGATCTGCTGATGAATAGAGGCTTTAAAACACTCCAGTGTGCCTGTATCTGTGGTTACACTCAGTAAACAGCGATGAGTTCGGTGAACTGATGACCTTCACGGCCAATCCCTGTCATTTCTGTTGAGAATTACTGTTTAAGAACGTGCTCAGTAGCGCTCAAATGTTAGTAGGAAATGGACGTTTTTGAAAAAAATTCAGAATCGATTAGTACCGAATTCCAGTATCATGCAACCCTAGTACAATGTATTGCCATTGGACTGAGCATCAGAACATGCTGACTGACTTGAAGCGGATAACATTGGCAAACAAAGTTGTTTTTGCATATTTTTTGTTTTGCGCACAAAAATGCTCTTGCTGCTTCATAGGATCACAATTGATCCACTGAAGTCACATTGCATGTTATAACAATGTTTTGAATGTCTCAGGGACCATTGATGTCTATGGAGGATGAGGGAGCTCTCAAATTTGATCCAAAATATCTAAATATTTGTCTATGGGAATCGGAACAAAATGAGCATGAGTAATCAATGACAGAATTTTCATTTTTAGGTGAACTAAATCTTTAATAAAGGGATGCCAAAAGTTGTTCTTGGAGGGTGGTGTCCTGCAGAGTTTCATCAAACACACCTGAACAAGCTAATCAAGCTCTTAGTAGATATACTTGAAACTTCCAGGCAGGTGTGTTGAGGAAAGTTGGAGGTAATGCTGCAGGGAAACCAGAGCTGCGTCCGAAATCACGTACTACTCAGTAGGTATTGCATTTGAATTTATTATATCGACCATTCGAGAAGTACGTTGTATACAGTATGAATGAAACTCGGACATACTACATCCACCATTTGTCATGATCATGTGACCTACCTGCATCAGTTGCGTCGCTTCACTCCCATTAATGAATTCTCTCATGGTACATTATGGGATAGCATAGCATGCATCGGATGCACACTTTAGAATCTTGCCGGAAGTAGTAGGTCATCCAGGTACTTCTCGCATACTGTTTTTCAAATTCTATGAATTCAGATATACCACTCGGCTTGCATACGTTTTTTAGCGTACTATATAGTATGGAAGTATGAGAATTCGGACGCAGCTCAGGACTGAGATTGGTGACCCCTGTTTAATATGTAATACACTCAAAAATGATGTTTGCTGTTTGTTCAAACTACTCATTTGAAATGAGATTAAACAACACAATTCTTGATTTTTGTTGTAGGGGATAACTTAACTGTGTAATGTTCAATCCACTTAAATTAGTAAAAACCAATAGATTAAACATTGATTGTGTGGAACCATGCATTATTTTTTACAGTGTACCATTTTAGATTTTTGCACAAGCTACTTTATTTGGCACTCAAGGAATAAATTACTAATGCGTAATTGCACTTTAAATATTCATTATAGAAACTCCATTCGTTTTCCTTCAGCTTAGTCTCTGATTTATCAGAGGTCGCCACAGCGGAATGAACCGCCAACTATTCCAGCATATGTTTTATGCAGCGGATGCCCTTCCAGCCGCAACCCAATACTGGAAAGCACCCATGCACACTCATTTACAGTCATCCACCTTGGCCAATTTAGTTTATTCAATTCACCTATAGCACCTATAGCAGTGGTGCTCAACCCTATTCCTGGCGATCGACCTTCCTGCAGTTTTCAGTTGCAGCCCTTATCAAACACACCTGCCTGTAATTATCAAGTGCTCCTCACGTTCTAAATAATTGGTTCAGGTGTGTTTGATCAGGGTTGGAGCTGAAATCAGCTGGAAGGTCGATCGCCAGGAACAGGGTTGAGCACCCCTGACCTATAGTCTTTGGATTGTGGGGGAAACCAGAGCACACGGAGGAGAAACCTACGCCAAAACGGGGAGAACATGCAAAGGTTATACACATGCAAAGAAATGCCAACTGACCCAGCTGGTACTCGAACCAGTGACTTTCTTGCTGTGAGGCGACAGTGCTAACCACTGAGCCACCATGTCGCCCCATTATAGAAACTGATTAGTAATATTATGTATTAGTACAATTATTTAAAAGAAGAATACAATCTGTTAACAAAGAATCATAAGTAATGCTTGATCTAAAATCACTTAAAAGCACACATTTAAAGCCATATATGTGAAAAAATAGTATTCACTTCTTTAACTGTAGGGAAGGGCTACTACTGCCATTTTGCACATTAACATTATTTCCAATCCATTTTTCATTCATTCATTCATTT
Organism: Danio kyathit; assembly: GCA_903798195.1. Lineage (NCBI taxonomy): Eukaryota > Metazoa > Chordata > Actinopteri > Cypriniformes > Danionidae > Danio > Danio kyathit. Next base: position 20,812,708 of record LR812543.1, on the reverse strand, counting down.
TCTTTTCGGCTTAGTCCCTTTATTAATCCGGGGCCGCCACAGCGAAATGAACCGCCAACTTATCCAGCACATGTTTTACGCACCGGATGCCCTTCCAGCTGCAACCCATCTCTAGGAAACATCCATACACATTCATACACTACAGACAATTTAGCCTACCCAATTCACCTGTACCGCTTGACTTTGGACTGTGGGGGAAACCGGAGCACCCGGAGGAAACCCACGCAAACGGGGGGAAAACATGCAAACTCCACACAGAAACGCCAACTGACTCAGCAGAGGCTTGAACCAGCGACCTTCTTGCTGTGAGGCGACAGCACTACCTACTGCGCCACCGCGTCGCCTTCAATCCATTTTTATACAATATAAATAAACATTTATAAAACATAGGCTACAATAGTTTCTCTATAATGATTCTGGTAATGGATATCATCCATGTTTAAATGTATAAAACATCCATGTAAAAACATGCAGGCTATACTGTAGATTATGCAAAGTGATGTTTACTTTTCAAGGATTTTCTAAAAGTTTAACAAGCCATAAATGGGTCTGGTATGTGTGCCTGTGTTTAGGATTCAGTTTGGTATATTAAACAAAGAAATATATTATAATTTTAAAATAGCTGTGCCATTTGCTAACTAAACTGGTATCATTATTTAAACGCACAGGTGGTGGCAGCACAGAACGAGAAAATCTATGTGGTCCTTTGGCAGAAAAACTTCTTGTGTGTTAACCACATATAGGCCTATAGGCCACTGGATTCATTTATAGGCTTCAGGGTCAGATGCTACTTGCTAACATCTGTTTGTGCACCCTGAGGTGATCCAGGTCAAATCTAGAAATGCATCATGGTTTGAAAGCTGCACAGGTTCATGTCATATATGCGTTATGTACTGACGCTCATTACATGAGAACATCAGCCACTAACGTAAACATTTTATTTCTGGATGATAAACAGAAAGATGTGTGTATGAAATTTGCAGCTAGGCAGCTGCAGAAACACGTCAGGAAGCCGAGCCGTAGTGTATCTCTCGCCTTTGGGTGAGGGATGAAACTCTATGAATCATCACCTGCGTCCCATCCAGAGCATAGCTAGCATGCTTTCCCACTTAGCCGCTGGTCAAATTTTTTTTTGGTATGGTGCTTGGTGCTGATCTTGCTACTTTCCTGAGTTTACACGTTCAAAAATGCTAACAGAGTCCTCGTCTGACCTTCTAGAGCCTCATAGTATGTTAACAAAATGGTTGCGGACCATCTGCTTTAGCCAGCAGCTTTGCTTTGAAGTATGTTAGCATAACGTCCCTGTGAAGTCAAAATTGGACTTTTGTAGCTTTGAGCCCCTGACTGCATCCAAAACACACACTTCCCTGCTATGTTGTGGATGAAAAACAAAAGGTGAATAAATGTATTAGGTCGTGATTAGGTCAAAAAATTGTGAATAGCAGGGAGGGTGGCAAACGTAGAACATACTTAGCAGTTATAAAAGCTTGTTAGCATGTTAGCTTGAGATTTATGTGCTAATGTTCTGTTATATGGTTAGTTAACCCAAAACTGAGACTTATGTTATAAATTACTCACCCCAATGTCATTATAAACCTCTGAGACACAAGTTAAGATATTTTAGTTTAAATCTGAGAGCTCCCTCATCCTTCATAGAAGGTAAAGTCTAGATCGTATACGCGGCCGGCCGGAAGTGCGATATGCACATTAATAAAGCGGCATTTTTTCATGACACTGTATAACAATAATGAATATTTTTACAGTACTGTGATGGTTGGGTTTAGGGTTGGGGTGGGGGTAGGGGTTAAATAATACAATTTATTGGGTAATTTAATAGATAAGATAAATAAAACTCGGTACAACTACTGTTTTTACGCTTCTGTGACGGTTGGGTTTAGGGTTGGGGTGGGAGTAGACGATAATAAAATACAATAAATCAGAAATTTCATAAATAACATAAATAATTCTCGTTAACTTCTGGCCGCAAACGTATCCGATCTAGCAACAACCTCCATAGAAGGCAAGTTTCCCAACTTGTCCAAAAAAATAGCATGACGGTAAAACACAAACGCCGTTATGAATGTATTAAAGGGCCACAAAACCCCCCTGTCTCAGCAGGGTGTTTTCACACCTCTAGTTTGGAAAAAGTCAGGAAAGTGGGTGTGTCCAGCTCTGGGAGTGTGGGAGTGTCGGGGGAGGGAAAGAGGGAAGGATTTGCAAAAAAGGGAGTTTCCATTTAGGCACGCGCCGAGTTTCCCAGGCAAAACAAACACACAGACGCAGGGGAGAAAGACGGTGACTGTGTTTACATGGACACCAGTAATCGAATTGTTTGCCAAATTATTAATTTGGTGAATTTAACCGCAGTTTGGCACTTTCACTTTTTATTCAGGAACATTTTCTGCATGTCCCCCATGACAAACGAGAGGAACTGCTAGAGAATGGAGTTTTAATGTAATATTTGATACCGCATGGTGTATGGGAGAAAAAAATCCTCCGCATTTCTCAGTAACTTAGATGCACTCGGTAGGTAGCGTCAGAAAGCCATGTGTGTCTAGACTATCTTGTCACAAAATGCGGCAAAAGTTCTACATGACAGTAATAGTTTGATTGTGTTTACATGTTTACACTCGGAGAGCAGCATTTACAGCAGATCTTTCAGTCTATAATAATGTACTATAATATTGCAGTGATATTAACATTCTGTAAACTTAGTAACTAAATCATTTTGACTATGGTATGTCTTTAAAAAATGAAAGAGCACTGCTGACGATACGAACTAACTTTGCCATCGGAACAAACAAACAAAGGCCACTGATCTCACACACACTTACCAAATGTGTCGTGTGCACTGTAATCCACACGTGAGTCCAGCTGCGCTCACATAGTGGGGAAATGAAAACAAAAACTTTGTTGCAGCACATAAATAAATGCAACACTGATGACCCAGGTCTCCAAATTCTAGTTCTTTCACTTGTTTTGGCAACACAATGTGGCGTCTCTCTGTTGTCTGAACACTGTAACAGGCAAAACAGTCTCCGAAGCTATCATGCATATTAATGAAGTTGCACCGCATACACAATAGAGCGCGCTGATTGGTTTGAACCAAGTCTTTCTCATGAATTAATGCCGCACACTCAGAGAAGTCACAAAGTACTTGCAGGTACAGACAGCCAGTCTCCACGCTGGATTTACACGCAAGTATCTAATCGGCGTGACGCAGCTTCAAAATTTTGTTTCAAACCGGAAGAACGGATTTGCTCAAGCTAACGCAAAAACAACCAATTTTCACTTTTTAGTGAAATATATGTGTCCTCATAGTGTTTATAGCAGCGTGGGACACATATATGACTGTCAACAGCTCAAAAAATGTGTTTTGGTGTTTCATGACCCTTTAAAACATATTCTTGTTTGTTGTAAAAATTCGTAATAATGTCAAAAAATACTAATTTGTGCATCTCCTGACTTCCATGTGCAGCCATTGTGCTGTTGTAGCTGGTGTATTCTGGGAATTCCCCTTGGTTTCGAGTGTGGTCCTGAAAAGCTAAACAGAATTGGGACACCCCTACCCCTTCACGTGAGCGCAAAACGAGGGGTAAGGGGAAGGGCCAAAGGGTAGAATTGGGATTGGGCATGAGTGTAACAAAAAATGACAAATAAAAATAACCCATTGGCTGGTTGGAACCAATGGATTGGTTGAAACAATAAAGGGACATGGTTTATGGAAACAAAATGATTAGAGAAATTCCACATGGATCACCAGAGAAGACATTTGTTGTTTTACTGGAAGATAAAGTTATGAGATTTTGACTAATATATATATATATTAGTGCTAAATTAAAATAATATAATGTTTGGGCTAAATTTTTTTTCATGCTAACTTTTTAAAATAAGTTTATTTGAAATGTGTATAACCTTAATGTTCTGTTTAATGAGTGAACTGTGCTCTTCACTGTGTTTTTGGGTTCATGTGATGAGAACTGCACTTAGATAAGGCCACAGGCGTTGCAGCTAATGTAAAGGCATCAATCTAAACAGTTTAGCTTCAGTTGAAGTTTTTTTTCTTCTTCGTGTAAGTCTTCAGGCTTCTTGCTTGATTGCTCACACCCCTAGTTGGAATGCGTTTATCTGTCATAACACTTTGCATCATATGTGTCCAATTAATGACTTTGACAACACCCCTAAAGCACAGAAGAAAGCAAGAAAACATAAACACCAATAAAACTGTAATGACTCTTTTTTTTTTTTTTTTTCCCTCTCTCCCTAAACAGCGTTTGGCTCCAAAAGAACAACAAAACCTTTCACGTCAGCCTACGTCATTTGGTTAGATTAACTATACGGTGGTTTCGATTGAATGCTTTCCTTGATTCTACTCTTTGAATTAAGCTATATTTCCATTACGGCCAGCAATTTTGGGTTTCTCTACATCCAGCAGTACATATGTAGCTGCTTAATTTCGTCCTATTGCCTATATAGTGCCAGTGCTCCTACAAAGCATGAGAAACGAAGCTTGCTTCAATCATGCGCTTGGCTACGATTCCAGATGAATTTAAGCCATTCTTTTGTTTGTCATCTCATGAGAATATCACCCAAATGCTTGATTTTTCTCTTACTAAAACCATTGTTTCAATTTGTTTATGGTTGCAAACTGGCTGGCCTTTGTCAAAATGAACTCTGATTTTGATTCAGAGTAGGATGTTGTTTATTAACCTTGAGAGTTGACAAACGCCAATACTCAGGGGGCGATAGCATTACCTCTGTGTTGATTGTTATTTAAGTACGCTGTTGTGAAGGTTTCTTAGTAATATTCTTCTCAAAATATTGACAGTAGTTCATTTTAAAAAGTCAAATTTACAGTAAAAGAAGACTATGTGTGAAGCGATATAGTCCCTCTATGATAACAATAAAGGCAAATTTATTCTTCTGCATCGAGTGCACTGCAAGAAGTGACTTTACACACTAAAGCCAAGCTACATAAAATCTTTCCTTCTGTCTCACCAATGTGCAATAGATGCAAGATAGCAGAGGACATGGTTGCTCACGCCTTTTGGCTCTGTCCCTTACTGAATAGATTCTGAACAAACATATTTTACTGGTACTCCAAGGCTTATAGCAGACCTTTTCTAGCAGATGTCAAACTTGCCATCTTTGGCTTTTCACAAAATACATCTTCTGTCCCTCAAACAATGCAAGAGTCTTTACTGCAAGGCATGGTGGTGGCTGAAAGACTAGTGCTTAACAATTGGAAATCACCTTTACCCCCCTCGTTTCAGAACTGGATTTCTGACATGATATCTGTTATTCAGATGGAGAGACTCAGATTTTTAAGGACTAGCTCCAATAAGAAAAATTTGGCTACTTGTGGTCAATTTCTTGATTTATTTGACAGATCTATATCTCAAGACATTCCAGTGATTACTTAGTGATAAGTTATATACACTCTCTAGTTTTGATTGTTTGTTTAGTGACCATGATGCAGTTTTTTTTTCTCTTTTCTTTTTTGTTGTCCTTTGTATGTCTACAGTACAAGCCAATGTTTGTTCTTGTTGTGTGTGTGTGTGTGTGTGTGTGTGTGTGTGTGTATACTGTGTATACTGTATATATATATATATATATATATATATATATATATATATATATATATATATATATATATATATATATATATATATATATATATATATATATATTCATTCATTCATTTTCTTGTCGGCTTTGTCCCTTGCGGGGTCGCCACAGCGGAATGAACCGCCAACTTATCCAGCACGATTTTTACGCAGCGGATGCCCTTCCAGCCGCAACCCATCTCTGGGAACTTCCACACACACATTCACACTCATACACTATGGACAATTTAGCTTACCCAATTCACCTGTACTGCATGTCTTTGGACTGTGGGGGAAACCGGAGCACCCGGAGGAAACCCACGCAAACCCAGGGAGAACATGCAAACTCCACACAGAAACGCCAACTGACCCAGCCCAGCCGAGGTTCGAACCTGCGACCCAGCGACGTTCTTGCTGTGAGGCAACAGCACTACCTACTGCGCCACTGGGTTGCCCCCATATATATATATATATATATATATATATATATATATATATATATATATATATATATATATATATATATATATATATATATATATATATATATATATATATATATATATATATATATATATAGGTCTATAGGTATATATATGTCTATGTCTATAGGTGGGCATAGATAAATTTTTTAATCTAGATTAATCTCACTGTAATCTTGGAATTAATCTAGATTAAAATGGCTCATTTGGATTCTGCCGAAGGCATTTAGAATATGTAATATTCTACCCAATGTAATATATGTAATATATTATATGTAATATAATACCCAAATAATGACTAAAAGTAAGTCTTTGAGAACGGGTTTCTCAAGCCAGGTGGCTTCGGTTGGAAATCTCCTTTTTCCAAAATGCATCAAACTGCTTGAGAAACTGTTCTACTATGATAATTGGTGATGAAAATAAATTATGTTCAATAAGATGTACTTGTGTTTACTAACTGTTTATTCAGTTAAACATGAATTTTGAACTGTAGGCCTACATAAACTCGAAACAACGATTTTTGATTACCTTAATCCGACTAAAGTCATAACTGAACTAAACAGAAATGAAATTAAGTATGCAGATATTAGTAGCATTATTGAAGTAAACACCACAATTAAACTATTATTGTCATGTAGGACTTTTCGTTATATTTTCCGACAAGATCCACACACACGGCTGTCAGTAAAGGGCCGCACACACACACATCGCGAAATGCAGAAGTTTTTTCTTTCCATTTGGCATATGTTATTAAATTCCATAACACTCTCACCAGTCCTTATTTGCGTCTAATACCCCAGTTTGTCATGGGAGCATGAATGAAATGTTCACGAGTGAAAGTGAAACTGCCGAACTGCAGTTAGTCACCCAAAACTACAGAAAACTCTTACATGAAAGCACTTTACGTAAACACCTTAATTATATTATTGTGTATTAAGGCAAATAACTAGACTACAGATGTTTATGCAATCGTAGTCAGTAGTGTCTTCGAAGTAAGTGAAAGATCCAGAAGGGCATCCTGCTGATTTGGTTCAGAAGGGCACTTTTCTGTCAGATGGCTCACCGGCCAGGTATACATCCGCGCTAAAATATCAAGGTGAAAGTCATTATAGCTTGTGTAGAATAGACCCAGCTCTCGACCCAACTTTTCAATTGTCTTAAATGAAACAAGTACATTCGCTCTAGCCACCACTGATAAAAAAGAGAATAAGGAAATAAGGAATAAGGAAAGTGAGTGAGAATTATGCACAGTTCATTTGCTAAATAATTGTAATAATTTTGCTCACAAACTAATCACGGAATCACTTTTACCGTTTAGGTCCGGTGTAGTCTTTACATGGTCGCACACCCTTTGCCAAACATTTAATAAATGCATACCAGCGACCACTCCCACCGCTTTTGACCCCAACGCTCATCATCTCTATTAAGTCGACCAATCACAGATATTACAATCTGCGCCATCTCCACATGTAGATACATTTTTTAGAGGTGCACATCAGGGTCTGCATCATAAAAATTTAACTACATGTCTTGAGGGTGGGTGGGGCCGAGAGCCATGGGTGTGGCCAATTCCCACTTCTTTATCCCCTAAATTAGTTTGAACTACTGCTACAGTAGCATCACACACATTTTCCAGCGTAAACCCAAGACTCAGAAACCCAAAGAAATTCAGAAGAGTCGGACATAGAAACCTCACACTGCCTACCAGCATTTTGGCAGTGTTATTGCTGAAGCAGCACAGACAGACTCCAGAACTATACATGTTCCCAATGTTGTCAGCTGTGTGCATTGTATGTGCCATGGTGGACGCCGATTGCTCAATGCAGAAATCTTAAATTGGGCTTAAGAATGTAACCCTAATAAATGAGCGTATAGGACGTATAGATGGATTAACAAACACTGGGAAAGTCTTTGGCAAAGCCTCAGCGTTTGCATTACTCCATAACATTTGCAATTACTATAGAAAGTCCTGTTATTAAAGTTGTACATTTCCGTATATCTCCTTAGGGACCGAGTTTTTGATAGATTTTTTCAGGTGATAAAGTTGCCGCAGTCTACAAAAGCCTGCTATCTGCGCTCCATTCACTGCCATCTAATTGGGTGTCACTGAACCGTAGAGCCAAATGCATTGAATTAGCGTCTGAAGTGCATTATTCTGTAATTTCCCCCTTTCTCCCAGGGCTTGGCTCTAGAGCAGATGGAGATATGGCTTCCTGTTATATAATCTCACTATTATAAATTTTGACTTCATTTGGGGTTTCCTGTGTGTGCACACGGGCTCCTGCACATTTCCCCGTTCTGTTCTTGTGCAAGGCCTAGCCTCCATCCAGCGAGCATGGCTACTGCAGTATGCTGTCAAAGCAGACTAGATCAGCTTCCCAGCTGCTTTCTTTTCCTCCCTGTCTCATCTCTTCCTCCAGTCATTTCCCTCTGGCCAGACATAGCTATCTTGTCCTTACTAGCTTTCTCAGAATCGGGAAACAGAAGGCCCCATCAGCAGGCCAGCTGTTGTCTTGACGCATTCTCTCCTCTGAACGGGCCAGTTGAACTTCCTAAACTCCACTTAAGATAAAAAAAGTTCTTTCTTTCTTTCTTTGTTTTGGAACGAGGTCTAAAACACATGTTTGTCTCCATAAGGGAAATTTTTTGTATGCTAGCTGTGGCATGTAAAACATACTTTGAGCTGTTTTGGAGAGCTGCACCGTTCTCCTTGCTTTGCGTTGTGAACTATAAAGCTGTCAGCTGTTGGAATGGTGGGATATACCGAGGCGGACGTCTCTCAAGCTCCAGATTGTTCTTATTCCAGTTGCTGCTTTTCCAGTAAATGGCACAGTTAGATGTGTGGTGTGCTGAAGGGGTGTTCTGCTGGATGAATCCTTTTTTCAGTCCATTTATTATGTATTTACAGAACAATGCACAAGAGGGCACTCTGGTGGCTTTTTGGCTCACGTGTTGCAAAACCTCCTTCAGTGACTAAATCGAGCGGTATTTCAGAATGACATGAAAAGGACCTCTAATTTTATTAAGAATTTTTTGTATAGTGATTTTGTATGTCATTGTCACTTTTCAATTTAAAGCAGAGGTGTTAAATTTAGCTCCTGGAAGGCCGCAGCCCTGCAGAGCTTAGTTCCAACACCTGTAGGTTTTAAACAATTCAGGGTGTGTTTAATAAGGGTTAAAGTCATGATAAAATTAATACTTGCTCTTCTTATTTTTATATTTATATAGTAATGCTTGTTATAAATGATGTACTTCATTTTTTGTAAATATGAATTTGCCCTCAAAATCTTTTCTCAAATACCATAACATTTTCTCCCCCTTGAAACGACTTTTCTTCACTTTTGGGCGCATGTGATGCCTTTAGGGAGGGGCTATCAGGGCATCCATGTCTCAATCTTCCTTCCTTGTTAGCAATTCCCATCTTCCAACAATCCAATCACTTCCCAATTGAAGAAAACATGCACCATCCTACATTTTGTTTTTGGTAACACTTTACAATAAGGTTGAATTAGTTAATGTTACTTAAATGTATTGTTCATTATTTGCTCATGTTAGTAAATGCATTATTACAGCAATTGTTATCATTAGTTAATAAAAATTGTTGTTCCTTGTAAGTGTAAATTCACAGTGCGTTAACTAGTGTTAACAAATGTTAATTTGGATGTTAATAATGCATTAGTAAATGTTGAACTAAATGCTGTAGTATTGTTTATAATTAGTTCATATTAATAAACACATGATCTAATGAAACCTTATTGTAAAGTGTGACCTTGTTTTTCTAATTTCAGGACCATTTCAATTGGATGTACATCATGATATGGGAAACAAGTAAAGTCTTAACTTCCATTTAATGGCAAATTGAAAGTTAAACTGTGTTTAACACCTGTGATTTTAAGTAGTTTACTTAAAAATGAACATTCTGTCATGATTTGCTTTAGTTTTTGCGTAGTAGCATGTTTAAATAATGTGCTAGCTCTTTTCTAGATCTTTAAAGCTGCAAAACTCTACATAGGTTCATTTTGAAAATGTGCTTCTACATATATTTTTGGAGATTGCGAATTATGTAGCCAGAAGTATGGCTGGATTTCATCTTTAAACCGAAAGCCACGAGGCGCCGCTTACCTACATATGGACGGCTCTTCTGCTGTTATCAGTTTCTCCAGTGGCTCACCGCGTACGGCGAGTCTGGCGAAGATTGGTTCCAGAAAGAAGGTACGACAAAAGCCATAAAATAAAATAAACAAGTAAATTATTTGCTTTTAATTGCTTTTGAAAACATTGCCGGTTGGGTTTAGGAATGAGGAGGGTGGGTTAATTGGTGCTTTTGAAAAACTTTCGGTTGGGTTTAGGGAAGGGGGTGGGCGCTGGTCAATTGTTGCTCTTGAAAACAGTGTTGGTTGGATTTAGGGAAGGAGGATGGTGGGTCAGTCAATTGGTCAGTTGATTGCAGCCTCTGGTGGATTTACGTGAGAAGAGCAGAAATTTGAGATCTCAAAAAGTGTACACAGCGGCCTCTGGTGGATTTGCAAAAACAAAAACTGCAAAAAAACCTAGCTCCTGGAACTATTTAGCGCTCTCCAGAAATGTATGTAGAGGTACATATTCAGAATGAGCCTGGGTTGTCAAAAATGGTGCAAAAGCAGCAAAAAAGTATCAAAACAGCACACTACATTCAAAATAAAAGTTCACTTTCAGGAAAGTGAACAACCTTTTCTTCCACTGTTCAAGAACTTTTTAATAATCAACATAATCATTTTCAACACTAACGAGGCTTTTGGAATGAGAAGGGCTGTGTGTTTAATGTTTGCCATGAAACCAAAGATGAAATAAAGATGTTTTCTGAAGTCTTATAGCATTGTGTGACTAACAGTTAATCAATTTCAAAAGATGTTCAGTTCTTTTTCATGTGAAAAGAACCAGATCAGTCAGATTTGTGAAATGAATCATTCTGATTCTGGCTCAACACTGGCTGTGTTCCGTTTTAAAGGACTCATCTTCATTCCCTAATCATTTCGTAGAGTAAGAGCTTCAAAGTAATGAGAGAAAAATATTGTTTCTTGGAACTCATTTTCATGTCCTTGTGTCATCACATCACAAATTAAACATGCTGAAAGAACCTTGTGAGTGAAAAGTGTCTTTCGTTCTGAAGGGCTGTATGAAGTGTGAATTTTTAAACTCTTTGTTTTGAATAAAACGTTCAATATGGTGACCTTGATTAGTCCCACTTCGATGTGCCTTTCTGAGACAAATCAATCTTGTTTATTTCATTTGATGATGAAAAGTGTTTATTCCTTGCACTTTATTCTTCAAGTCCTTTATTCAAAAAGCCTTCTGAAGTGGCCAGTTTTGAGCTCTTTAGTTCGCACTGACCCTTAAATATTGCAATCATGATTGTTTTCACTCCATTGGACCCTGTAGAGAAATGTTTCACTATTAAAACATCATAAGTTAACTGTTGGTGCTCTTCAGAGGCAGATTCATTCTGTCTGGAAATTAATGCAGCATTCACACGTGTGTGTTATTGTTTTATAACCGTATTTCAGAATGAAAACCCTTCTCGTCTATTCTGGCAGTTTTTTTTTACTACATTTCAGAAAAATGATTTCTGTCCACACTATGCAAACTAAAACACAATAAATGATTTTTCATGCACATAAATTGATGATTCAGGGAATTATAGAGCAGATCATACCCAGTCAGAGAGTGATTGAGGATAGACATGCCTCTGCTTTTAAAAATCTGTGTCTACACCTGTATGTAGCCCTGACATTTTCAAACTAAAACAGATTCTGCATCGTTTTCAAAATGCTGTTTTTTGCGGGTCAAAGATTCTGGAGTAGTGTGGACACCAGGCATAACCACAGAAAACTTCTCTGTTTTAAATTGAAAATGCACTAGTGTGAACAGCGCTTATATATGTCCAGACCGTGTGCTCTTCAGAATACTTCTTTGAATAGCCTAGTTTTGAACACTTGGCTATAAAACAACTCTTCAATATGACAACTTTGTTATCACTCTGAAGTGCCCACCAGAGGTTTCCTATTTGGGGATGGAAATTATCAACATAGGCTCATTCTGAAAACGTAGCCCTATATACATTTCTGGAGATCGCGAATTATGTAGCCAGAAGGATGTATGGCTGCATTTCATCTTTAAAACAAACGCTACGGGCGGTATGTTGGGATTTCTTTTCGCACTTACCAGCTGACCGCTTACCTCCGTATGGACTGAATTCCCGCTGTTACCAGTTTGTCCAGTTAGCTCGACATGTCTGTTAGCAGACTTGAGATGCAGAGAGGAGTTGACCACGACAACGGGGTTGGAGTGAACGGTTACAGAAAGCAGGTAAGACAAAACCAGAAGCCAAAAAATAAAATAAACAAGTAAATAATATGGTGAGTGTGATAAAATCTGAAAAACATGGTAAAAATCAGGCGAGGGCTTTTCTTGGCACTCGTGAGAGAAATTTGAGATCTGAAAAGTGTATACAGCGGCCTCTGGTGCATTCGCGTAAAACTGCAAAAAAAAACGTAGCTTCTGGGCCATATTCGGCGCTCTCCAGAAATGTATATAGCATACATCAGAATGAGCCTGGGTTGGAAATTATAGAGGTGAAAGGGTCAAGCCTTTTTACCATTGCTTTTTATAGTGGCCTGATATTGCACTCATTGAAATCAATATTTGAAAGTGCTCTTTGATGTGCCCATTATTTAGTACAGCATTTTGTAAGAAACATTATGTATGTTGGCTGTGATCTGCCATTCAGATTTATAGATTTATCAAGTATGGAACACTCATTTAAAAGAAAGAATTGTTCACAAAACAAACACTGATTCTTCTCTTATGAGCACTTCGTAAGAGCGCATGTAGAATTTTTAGTGATTAAAATCTTAAAACATCAGCCCAGGCTTATTGGAAATACGTGCCTCAGCCCACATTTCTGTGAGATGTAAGTGATGTATATGCTTATCAGATGGCAAATCTTCTAAAGAATGCAGTCTACATTTCTTTCAATTTGAAATACATACTTAGGGTACGTTTTGTTGTACGTTTCAGAGACACGTCCTTCTTGTATACCTCCAAAAAAAGTCAGGGTTTGTCAGATCACCTAGCAAAGCACTGACCTAAACCCAACTGTAAAAAAATGCTGGGTTTTACATGATTCCTTCATGTTGTCCCAACACAAATTAATTAAGTTAACTTAATTGTTTTATGTTCAATCCAATTAAGTTTGTAAAAACATTTAAGTTCTCAAAAAAAAAAAAAACTTAAGAATTTTTACCAAAGTCCCTTTAATGCAAGTAATTTCACTCGATGGCCGTCTTTGAAACACCTCTCGGGCAGTATGCTTTGGCATTCTGTCTGAATTGGGAAACATCAAATTGTCCAAAACTGTTTGCCAAGCTTACAATTACATTACATATTTGGAATCACCAATAAAATTAAACAACAACTGTTTCATAAGTTTTGTTTCTAAATGTTCGAATTAAACAAAATTGGCATTTTTTTTCAGGTTGCCCAAGCTAATGCGCATATGCACCCAAAAGGAAAGAGATCACGACACCAACCTCATTTGTGGCTGTGTTACACTTTATCATCCTCTGGAGAATGCCTCGTCTGATTGCGCTGCTCTTCTGAATTAATTCACAATTTGGTCTTGATAGCGAATCTCCTCGAGAAATGAAAGTGACTCTTTGTTTACAAGACTCTTTGTTTGGCCGTTTGAGCAGTTGTTGCTGTCATGTAATGTGCGTTTGACAGGACTGTACCTTGTGTTCATTTCATACAGATTACAAAACCAGAAAACTTTTGTTTTCAAGTCTACTTGGTCCATTTGAAAGTACAGATTTTAAGCTTTATGTGGATATATTTCTTATGTCTGTGAAGCAAGTATTCACTAAATTTCAGTGTGTTTGTTGACCACATAAGCTGTCGTAAAAGCACATGTCTGGTCCGAGCTTCTCCCCAAGAGAAATGTCAGTCTATAGCGATCAATGATTGGCTCTTGTACTAGGAGGCAGGGCTTCATTCACCATATTGACCGTTACACTTTTCCCCATTCAAAACTATACGAGTGAATATCTTGTGTATTCTATAGTCTTTGACCGTACACAGTAAGCTACTGAGCAAATTGACTGTATCTGGAAAAGTTGTCCATATGGATATAGACAGGTGAATCCGATACTCTGTTTTGTGGTATTTGATTGGTGTTGTGCGAAGAACTGATCAAAAATAATAACATTAATAATATATTTCCCCATAAATATCATTAGTGTATAAAGAAATACACATTTTGTTATCATACTACCCCGTAGCGTCCATTTTACCTATAGAATCTGCAGTCAAGCGTATGTACAAGTACAATTTTGTGGTTTCACAAAAATGTACACTGTAAAAATATCTTTTAATTAAAAAAACAGTTTCTGAAATTTGTGTTTTCCGTTTATTAAGTTTTGTGTTGCATTGTGGGACTTTGTTTGTTTAAACTTTTGATGTTAAATTAATCTCTACAGTTAAACAGTGATTTTTTAAATTGACGTTTTAGTAGTTTTGATATAATATAATGTATACAAAATAATATATAGAGAAATAAGTATGAAAAATGTAGTTTATTTCAAGCAGTTTATTTCAAGGATTTTTTATATATATATATATATATATATATATATATATATATATATATATATATATATATATATATATATATATATATATATATATATATATATATATATATATATGTATGTGTGTGTAATATGTGTGTGTGTGTGTGTGTGTGTGTGTGTGTGTATATATGTGTGTGTGTAATATGTGTGTAATATAATATATACAGTATATATATCTATAAAATATATAAATATTATATTGGTGTTGTATATATTATATAATGTATATTATATAATATACAATGCCAACTCAGACAATATAGCACTTAAGGTTAAACTTTGTCGGAAGAAAGATCCAGGTCCCATAATGCGATCCAAAAGCATAAATAAATAGGGATAAAACTAAATACAAATTTGTAAAAGTGCTGATTTATGAAATGTTTTTGCAGTGTAGGCTGAAGCACATTTTTTCAATGAGCCGTGTTGTAAAATATGCTCATATATGTTTCCAAACAGCTCAATTTGCATACATTTTCAGTACTTTATCATATCATGTCAATTAATTATTTTGATATTAACAGTGGCCATGAATCGTCAGAAAAACTATCCGTGTCGAAGCTGCTTTTCCAACACGCATCCTGTGGACATGAATGAGTCCATGCACGTCTGTCAAGTCCAACTCTCACTCTACAGTTGAAGGCCATGCATAGCAAGACTGCACTTTCCCATGCGGTGCTGTCCTGACTTGCTGAACTCCAGGACTTTAGCCAACCTAGTACATTAAACCACTCTATGCTGTTTTTATTATTTTCCTGAATGGCATACCATGAATGAGCGTTTTTCACTGGAGTTTATCAGGGGTAAAACCACCACAATCCCCTGTTGCTAATGTTTCACATTCTTTACTCACAAATCACCAGTGGTGTAAAGTAACAAATTACAAATACTCAAATTACTGTAATTGAGCAGCTTTTTTTTTAATTTGCTAAGTAGTTTTAAAAATGTGTACTTTTACTTTCCCTTGAGTACATTTTTAGTGCAGTATCGATACTTTTACTTCACTATTTTTCTTCAACCTGCAGTCACTATTTAATTTTTTTCTTGTCTATGGTGATTGGCTAAAGTAGAAAAATCAGTCCTGCGATTCCTGTCCAATCAAATCGCACATAGACAGTAAATGACATCATACTGAACAACCTCAAGACATGGGCGCTTTATAAATGCAGCAAACCTTTTGGAAGTATTAAAAATGTCAAAGAAGATGTCTAAAATCTTTACACGCATTGACCCGGATACTTTTTATAGACTGCATGCCACTGATGAGAAAATGAAGGATGTTGACTGTATGATGACTGAAATAATCAAACAGCCTTAAACAATCACTAAATGAAACGAATGAAGAATGAAAGGAAGGGCCGAATGAAGGAAGAACCGAGTTAAAGGAAGGAAGGACCAAATGAATGAAGGAAGGATTCAAGGAATGATTGAACAATCTAGGGAGAGAAGGAAGAAACAAATGAATGAAAGAATGAACAAAGGACCTAATGAAGGAACAAAATATGAACGAGCAAACAAATCAATGAGCGAACAAATGAAGGGAGGAACGAAGGAAGGACCAAATGAATGAAGGAAGGATTCAAGGAAGGACTGAAGGAAGGAAGGAAGGAATGAACAAAAGACCTAATGAAGGACTGAAAAAGGAATTGAAGGAAGGACTGAACGAAGAAAGGACCAAAATAATGAAAGAAGGAAGGACTAAATGAATGAAGGATTTAAGGAAGGACAGAACAAACTAAGGAACGAACGAACAAACAAACAAATAAATGAACAAACGACCTAATGAAGAAAGGCACAGAATATGAACAACAAACGAATGAATGAGAGAACGATTGAAGGGAGGAACGAAGGAAGGACCAAAATGAATGAAGGAAGGATCCAAGGAAGGACTGAACAAACTAAGGAAGGAAGAAATGAAAGAACAAACGAATGAATGAATGAAAAAAGGACCTAAAGAAAAAAGGAACAAAAATTTGAACGAGCGAACGGCAGAATGAGCAACGATTGAAGGAAGGACCGAACAAGGAATAAAAAGGAAGGAAGGACCGAACTATTGAAGGAAGGAAGGACCAAATGAATGAAGGAAGGAACAAAATATGAACGAACAAACAAACGAATGAACGAGCAAACGAATGAAGGGAGGAACGAAGGAAGGACCAAAATGAATGAAGGAACAAAATATGAAGGAACAAACGAATGAATGAGCGAACGAATGAAGGGAGGAACGAAGGAACGAAGGAAGGACCAAAATGAATGAAGGAAGGATTCAAGGAAGGACTGAACAAACTAAGGAAGGAAGGAGCGAATGAATGAATGAACGAATGAAAGAATGAATGAATGAACAAAGGACCTAATGAAAGAAGGAACAAAATATGATCGAACAAACAATTGAATGAGTGAACGAATGAAGAGAGAAATGAAGGAAGGATCAAATGAATGAAGGAAGGATTCAAGGAAGGACTGAACAAACTAAGGAAGGAAGAAGCAAATGAATGAATGAATGAACAATGGACCTAATGAAGGAAGGAACAAAATATGAAAGAACAAACGAATGAATGAGTGAACGAATGAAAGGGAGAAACGAAGGAAGGATCAAATGAATGTAGGAAGAATTCAAGGACTGAACAAACCAATGAAGGAAGGAATGAACGAACGAACGAATAAATGAACAAAGGACCTAATGAAGGAAGAACAAAAATATGAACGAACGAACAAATAAAGGAGGGAACAAAGGAAAGAACAAACTAATGAATAATGGAAGGACAGAACAAACAAACAATGGAAGGAACAAACGAATATAGGAAGATCACTAAATGCAATACAGAATGTTACGTTTACACATTCCTGCACAAACCATGTAAACGAATCAACTTTTTACAGTGTAATACTCACTACTCGCTACTCTTGAGTACTTATGAAAGTTTTACTTTTTACTCGTACTTTGAGTAATATTTACAACAGATACTTTTACTTGCGCTACATTTTTGAGCAAGAAATGGTACTTTTACTTGAGTATTTATGGTTTTTCAATACTCTTTTCACCACTGCAAATCACTAAAATGTTGAGTCACTTTATCACCCTTTTTTGGTCATGCTAAAAAGACCAAACTTTTAGAACATCTGAAGTAAAAAAAGAGTAAATACAGTTGAAGTCAGAATTATTAGCCCCTATTTCCCCCCCCCAATTTCTGTTTAATGGAAAGATTTTTTTAACACATTTTCAAATATTTTTAATTTCCAAACACATTTTAATAACTTTTTTTATTTCTAATAACTGATTAATATTATCTTTGCCATGATGATAGTTCATAATATTTTACTAGATATTTTTCAGATACTAGTATTCAGCTTAAAGTGGCATTTAAAGGCTTAACAATTAGCTTAATTAGGCAAATCATTGCGTAATGATTGCTTAAAATTTTTTAAAATGTTTTTTAAAAAATTCACAACTGCTTTCATTCTAGCCGAAATAAAATAAATAAGTCTTTCTCCAGAAGAAAAAATATTATCTGAAATACTGTGAAAAAATATCTGCTCTGTTAAACATCATTTCAGAAATATTTGAATAAGAAAAAATAAATTCACAGCTAATATTAATAATAATAATTAATATTAATAATAATAATAATAATAATAATAATAATAATAATTTTGACTTCAACTGTACATGGCCACATGTGTTTATGTGTAGATGAGACACCAAGCAAGTTGCATTTCAGTCCGACACAATGCACGTTTCTCAGCCGGGAAAATTCCATTGACAACAAACACACGGGATTCGCAGGACCTCTGGTCAATTACATGCAGTCATACCCGAATTCCTTTGAGGACAGAGCTCTGAATACCCGCAGTCATTGACTAGGGGCTTCCCTGCATGTTAGACGCACTTTATACTCTCATTTCCAGTTGACTCAGTGTCACAAGTAGATCTAATAAAGGGAATTCATTATAATGGTTGGGAATTGTACTGTGGTGAAGTGTGCAGTTCAGCTTTCATCCTTTAGATGGAACTGCTGCATTCGTAATGTCGGGCAGAATGAGGCGAATGTACTGTGCTGTGTTCATCCCGATGCCTGAGGTTTGTGCATAAGTTGGTGATGCTTGTCTACAGGTGATGTTTAAGCCGATTTATGAGGAAATGCACTTTTGAAAGTCATAGCAGAAGTGGCAAAATGCTGTTAGGGATGTGGCTATTATTTAGAGGATCATAACTTTTGTTGTTGTTTTGGATGTTGTATTTTCAGTACATTTTTGAGAGATTTTTAAAGCTGTATTTTATATTTTAGGAAAGACTTTTAAGAGATAATAAGAGGTATATTGTTTAAGATCCATTTAGGCTGTTAAAAATTAAACTAAAGGATTGAAGTGAATATTCAACATTTTAAGAGATAAATTAAAACATTTTTTGAGGTAATTTCTTAGATTAAATTATACATTAGTAGTAATTTTAAGAGATATTGATGAAAAGCTGTTATTGAGGGATGTTAATGCTCATCACATTTGTTCTGGATGTTGTATTTTCATTTAATGTTTAAAAGAGATTTTTGAAGCTGTATTTTTTATTTTGAAGATAAGAGATATTAAGAGATGAATTGTTTAAGATATAATTTGGCTGTTAAAATTAGACTAAACATTGGAAGTGAATGATCGACATTTTAAGAGAGAATTTAATTATTTGTACATTTTTAAAGGTAATTTTTTTAGAGATATTTATATATATATATATTAAAGGATATAAATTGTAAATTATACATTTTATTAGATGTAATTCTAAGAGATATTGATAAAAAGCTGCAATATTAAGTATCATCACTTTTGTTTTTGATGATGTATTTTTATTTAATGTTTAAAAGAGATTTTTTTAAAGCTGTATTTTAATTTTTTTTAGGATAATAGATATTAAGAGATATATTGTTTAAGATATAATTAGGCTGCTAAAAATAGACTAAATATTTGAAGTGAATAATCGACATAATTTAAGACCGTTTTTGAGGTAATTTCTCAGAGATGTGTTTATATATATATTTCAGAGTATAAGTTAGATATGTGTAAATTCCACATGATTATTAGATGTAATTTTAAGAGATATTAATAAAGCTGTTATTGAAGGATGTTAATGGTCATTGCATTTAATGTTTAATGTTTAAAGAAGATTTTTGAAGCTGTATTCTATGTTTTTAGAAAGAATTTTAAGAGATAATAAAAGATAAATTGTTTAAGATATAATTAGGCTGCTAAAATTTGCCTAAATATTTGAAGTGAATATTCAATATGTTAAGAGATAATTTAAGACATTTTTGAGGTAATTTAAGAGGTAGTTTTTATTTTTTGTTTTATGGGAATTCAAATTATTGATATTTGCTATAATGCATTTTTATTAGAATTCATTTAAAAAGCTGTTGGGATTTCAAGGGATTTAATTATAATCATATTTGTTCTGGATGTTGTATTTTCATTTAATGTTTAAAAGAGTTTTTTGAAGCTGTATTTTATAATCAAAGATATAATTTTAAGAGATAATAGCAGGTAAATTGTTATAAGATACAATTAGGCTGTTCAAACTTAGACTGAATATTTTAAGAAAAGGAGATAATTTGAAACCCTTTTTGAAGTAGTTTTACATTTACCTTTATTCATTTTCCAGACAGTTTTTTCCAACGTGACTTACAAATGAAAACAATTAGTAATTAATTGAGACAACATTTTCTGAGATATTTTAAGCTATTTGTCTATATTTTGAAAGTAATTGTAAATAAATACATTTTAATCTTATGTCTTTGTTTCTAAGAGATTTTCTTAGCTATATAAAATATTTTAGGGGACACAATTTAGAGATATTTGTAAGTGATACATTTTGATTCGATTTCATTTTAGACTTTTAAAGCTGTATTTTGAGATATAAATGATATATTTTAGTAGAGCAGTTTATGAGATACTTTAACTATTGTATATTGATCATTATAATAATTATTATTCTGATACAGTGAATCATAATAATTCTAATAGAGTTAACTTTTTTATTTTACATTTAATTTTACATTTAATTAATTATTTTAATATAATTTTTAAAATTGTACTTTTTAAAAATATATATATTTTTGTTCATTTTTCGACATTAGATCAAGGAACTTTACTCTTTTTATTACTCTAAATTAAATACTGCAAACAGCAAGAAAACAAATACATTTTCATAATTCGATATAAAATGAAATGTTTATTAATATGTTTATAATCAGGCAAATTATGTATAAATATTCCTCTGTAACTAATTACACCCAATACAGTTGATCTCTATATTTTGAACATTTTACTAAGTAACTAGTTACAGTAATGAAATTACTTATCCCAAGAAAAAGTAAAGTAAGTGATTACTGTTCAATTTTAGGTAATCTAATATAAGTTGCTTGTAAAGAACTGTTGAATGTATTTACAGTTTGTAAAGCAAGTATAAGTCAAGTCAGAATAATTGTATTTTGTGCTATACAAATATGTTTTGATGAATAATTTGTATTATTTTTCTAAATAAGGTTATTTGTCAGACAACTGCACATAGAAACAATGAAAATGTTTTGAAACATTTCGTGTTTTGAGAAAGTTCTATTTAATCAATTATATTTCTTAACTAAAGCATGTTATTATTAATGTTATTAAAATGTTTAAAGCTAATGCTCAAGTTTGACTCAGATGTAAAGAATTAAAAGTTTAATTTCTATTGTCTAAGTGTTAAGATTTATAGTAATTTTAAGTAGCATTGGGAAAAGTAATTAAATACCTTACTAATCAATCAAATTCCTTTTTAGACAGATTAATTACACCGTTAAAAAAGGGATTATTTGCTTTTAAACTGACTATTAGGCTTTACTTTAAAAAAGAAAGTAAACTCATTGCTTTTTAAGCAATTGATAGTTGACTTTACTTAAAGTGAGTAAATCTGTTGCTTTTAAAATCAACTAATCACTTTAAAAGCAACAGGTTTACTCACTTTTTTAAAGTAAAGTCAACTAATCGCTTTAAAAGCAACAGGTTTACTCACTTTTTAAAAGTACAGGGAGTGCAGAATTATTAGGCAAATGAGTATTTTGAGCACATCATCCTCTTTATGCATGTTGTCTTACTCCAAGCTGTATAGGCTCGAAAGCCTACTACCAATTAAGCATATTAGGTGATGTGCATCTCTGTAATGAGAAGGGGTGTGGTCTAATGACATCAACACCCTATATCAGGTGTGCATCATTATTAGGCAACTTCCTTTCCTTTGGCAAAATGGGTCAAAAGAAGGACTTGACAGGCTCCAAAAAGTCAAAAATAGTGAGATATCTTGCAGAGGGATGCAGCACTCTTTAAATTGCCAAGCTTCTGAAGCGTGATCATCGAACAATCAAGCGTTTCATTCAAAATAGTCAACAGGGTCGCAAGAAGCGTGTGGAAAAACCAAGGTGCAAAATAAACTGCCCATGAACTGAGAAAAGTCAAGCGTACAGCTGCCAAGATGTCAAGATGCCACTTGCCACCAGTTTTGCCATATTTCAGAGCTGCAACATCACTGGAGTGCCCAAAAGCACAACGTGTGCAATACTCAGAGACATGGCCAAGGTAAGAAAGGCTGAAAAACGACCACCACTGAACAAGACACACAAGCTGAAACGTCAAGACTGGGCCAAGAAATATCTCAAGACTGATTTTTCTAAGGTTTTATGGACTGATGAAATGAGAGTGAGTCTTGATGGGCCCGTGGCTGGATTGGTAAAGGGCAGAGAGCTCCAGTCCGACTCAGACGCCAGCAAGGTGGAGGTGGAGTACTGGTTTGGGCTGGTATCATCAAAGATGAGCTTGTGGGGCCTTTTCGGGTTGAGGATGGAGTACTTTAGGTTATATTTGTGTACACTCACCTCACACTTCAGCAATAACAATCAGGTACACCTGAACACCAAAAAATAAAATGTAGTTCGTAAGTTAATGCATGAACACCAGTAGACAATTAATATTTACTGTGTTCATGTTAGTTTAAAAGAATTCAACTGAATTGTATAATCAGCTCTATTTAATAAAACAGTTAAGACTTGTTTCATAATGAGTTTAGTTTAATGAACTAACTTAAAGTGAAGAAAATTAACGTTAGCCATAATGATGGTCATAATGACTAACGTTAACGTTATGTGAAGGCCAGAGCTTACCTCAACTGTATTCATTGTCACTTCACCTTTACTTCAGTGTTGTACTGAAAAAAGATAATGCAGTTAACACAAAGTTAATTAAAGAAAATTACCTTTCTTTTTTTCAGGAACTAACGTTATGCTATCTAATACCTCACAAACACTACAATTACCGTCTGGCGTCGGTTAATTTCTTGTTTAAAAAATGGCGCGAACCATTTAACTAATATCGTGGGACCTACAATTGAAGTTACTTGGTTAATTCTGTTAAATGACATGCACTATACAGAAATGCATATAAAACAATCATTTAACGGACAGAATTCAACATTTAAACACTTACCGAGGATGAATCCGTTCAAACAGTTCAAACGCAGGCGTTGCCTGTGTAGTGATGGTTGCTGCGTCCCAATCCGCATACTATCCGTCCTAAATATGTGAAAATAGAATTAGTATGTCTCAAATCGTATTATGTTGAAAAGAGTATGCCAAAAATTCCCGGATGGTTTACTATTTCCGGTCAAAATTTTAAGCGTAGAAGCGTCCATACTCTAACCGCTGATATTGCCCACAGTAGATTGCACGTTGGACGTGAATTCGATTAGAACTACAAAACGCGGTTGAAAAGTGTAAACAAACTACAAACATGATGGACGCACGAGACCAACCGTCAAGCAGACAGGCTTCGGTAAAGATGTTTGTATGACTGTTAATTAATATCTAGCCCACTAGAGAATATTTAAATACCATTGTCTGTGTTATATTTCATCTGCAACAACAATACTGAACTTATATAAAGACGTGTTTGGACATTACCAACTGAATGCAGAATTATCCAAAGACCTGAGGTGATTTCTCTGCATGAAAGACTCATGAATGGGAGATTATCCTGCTGCTGCAAATGTGGATGATTGACAGGGCTCTTAACTAAGCAACACAGCGATCTGTGTAACGAGGAAGTAGTATGTCCCAAAGCTTGCATACTTTTCTGTTACACACTCAAAAGTATATATTTTTCCTCCACAAAAAAGTACATACTTTTAGGTCGTAGTATAAGTATGCGAATTGGGACGCAGCAGGTGCTTGTTTGCGGTCGAGTCAGTTTGGTTCTATGAATCGGCTCCTTTAAGTGAACAGTAAAGAGTCGAATCCCCCTAAAACCGATTCCTTTTGTATAATATTGTAAAACGCAAATATATAATTCATTAATATTTCGTCAAACTGCTTGGTTACACGCAATCTATACACTAGTTGTACACTAACTGCATGCTGATGAGTATGAGCCTTACGAACACGTCTGATAACATATATGAATCTGATTCAATGTCTCGCGAGTGCTGAACCGAAGCAGTGCGAAAGTGATATTGATTACAATATTAAGTTAAATCTTTTCTTTGTCATTCAAAATATTACATATATCTGACTTTAACACTAAGAAAAAAAGTTAGTTTGGAGTGTTTTGAGAATTAATAATTTTTTTCTCCCAGGATTCATTTCGCACCAAGCTGCAGCAAGCTGTAATGGCGGATGAGAAGACTCGCATAATATTATTAATATTGCGTTTAATATGTTATGAAATGAAGTTTTAACAGTTTTTCATGCGAGAATGTAGTTCTTCAAAACTTAAATTTGTGGTTTGTTTGTAAAGATTGTGTGTAATTTTAAGTGTGTTTTGCCGATCGCGGAGATCTCTGACCTCCAGGGGTAAGAGGCGCTCCATTACTGATGTATCCGGAGAGAGGTGCCTGTCTTCGGCTAAACATTGTGACATTGCCCCTGTGTTAACCGTTTTTCATGGGAGAATGTAGTTGTTTAAAACTCTAATCTGTGCTTTATTTATAAAGATATTGCGTACTTAAAAATGTTTTTTTTTTTAATTCTGAGATATGTGACTTCCAGGCGATGATGGGTGCCCAATACTCATGAATCCGTCTGGCATTTACCCTAACATTGAAATAATTTTGGGTGTTTAACAGTCTTTGGTTTCATGAAATAATTACTTTTTGTTCCAGTTTATTATGTTTTAGCTAAGCACAAAGTTATGTTTATTAAATATTATTTCATATTTCCATGTTAACCTTATAAAATTAAATAAAGGTGCATTACAACCAAAAAGATGTTGGTAACCAAATCGTTTTTGGGTCTGCAATAACAATCTGTTATTTATAAATAGCATAAAAGTTAATTTGTATTAATTTATATGTTGAATGAAATAAAAAAGTTGGAATTTCTATAACTAACGTGCAAAAGATATAGCCCTTTCAGTAATTTGCAGTAATCATACCTGCCTTAATTTCACAATAAAATTATGAATACAACATATTACTGTGAATTTTTACAATACCGTGAAGTGATATTAATGTAATTTACTGTGAAAAATTACAGTAACTTGTTGTGAAAATCTGGAAATTTTTTAAAGTGTAAAAAAGTGAGTAAACTTGTTGCTTTTAAAGCGATTTGTTGACTTTACCTAAAAAGGTGAGTAAACCTGTTGGTTTTAAAGGGATTTGTTGACTACTAAAAAAAGTGAGTAAACACATTGGCTTTAAAGTGTTCATTCATTGTCCTTCGGCTTAGTCGTCAGGGGTCGCCACAGGGGACTGAACTGCCAACTTATCCAGCATGTGTTTTACACTGCGAATGCCCTTCCAATCAGTGTTGTTCAAGTTACTTCCAAACTGTATACATTACAGATTACTTGTTACTGTTATTTAAAAGTAATCCCTTACATTACAATATTACTGTCTCAGAATTGTAATATGTTACATTACTCTTATATTACTTTTTAGTTACTTTCACCAAAATAACTCCAGAATTAGAACTTAACATTCTAAAGTGACCAAATGTACTGCAGAGCATATTACGTCCAGTAGAAAGCGATATGATGTAGCAGAATGACTGTGACCTATCCAGGCTACTAACAATATAGTATATAACTGGCAACGTGAAGGCTCAAGACAATGCAGGAGAGGATGACGGTCAGATTCACAAATGATCTGTTAAAAGTATGGTAGAGGAAAAGTGGTTATCTGGCAATATCTGTGAATATTCTTTCATTCATTCATTTTCTTGTCGGCTTAGTCCCTTTATTAATCCAGGGTCGCCACAGCGGAATGAACCGCCAACTTATCCAGCACAATTTTACGCAGCGGATGCCCTTCCAGCCGCAACCCATCTCTGGGAAACATCCTCACACTCATTCACACTCATAGACTACGGACAATTTAGCTTACCCAATTCACCTGTACCGCATGTCTTTGGACTGTGGGGGAAACCGGAGCACCCGGAGGAAACCCACGCGAACACAGGGAAACGCCAACTGACCCATATCTGTGAATAGCTTGGCTATATTCATATTAGACACAACAGGCCTATATGTAAACTCCAATGCCATGACAAAATGCAGATTTCTTTTCTCTTCTTATTGTTGCCATTATTGTGTTCACTTTAAATTCAAGTGGCTCACAACACAAAACTTTCATGCACAAAGTGAGCATGATGAACAGCTTTCTCAATATAAAGCTCGTGCACCGATTGCCTCTGTGGACAAAACTGCTTGTGAGCTCTCAAATATACGCTGCTCGCGTGCAAATTTTCTAACGTTCTCTCAAATATGCACTGCTCACGCACAAATTTTCTTGCGCGCTCTCAGTACACTCGCTCAGTGAGATTATATGCAGACTCACAATTTGTCTTGTGTTCCCTCTTCCTTTTGTGCTTTTTGATATGATTTATATTGGTGCACTGTTTATTAACAATAACCAAAATACTAAAATAAACTTACATATAAATTTTTTTATCTAATAAACCATAACCTTTTTGGCTGTGTGTTATATGATGAGATATTTCCAGTTTTAAACACTAAAAGACAGAGAATAGACGTTGGATGTAAAGAATACGTTTTATTTTAAAAACATTTAAACATCTAAAAGGTGCACCATACTAATCAAAACAAAAACATTTAAACTAAAGTATAACTAACACATGCAGAAATGTAACTGATAGAAAATATGGATAAACTTGATAAGGTATTACTGTATAGCCTACTGTACTATTCACTCTTCAAATAAATGCCACTATAAATCCCATTTTATCATGGCAACTAAAATAAAGTGAACTAGTCTCTGCTGTTTTCCACATTGTTGATAAGATTGTGCAGGACATTTTGTCCGTCATCCTCTTAATTTTGAGGAAAAGCTGTTCCACAGGGCCCCTGAACACACATACTGGCATGTACTGCATGTACTATAGTAAAGTACTTCAGTTAATCTGTTGTGGTAATACTATAGTTGCTATGGTAACACAAGTGTAATGTATAATAAATGACCCAATGCTGTAGTGTTTTTTTACAACATAGGGTATAATATACTACAATTCACCACACTTTACTGTAGTAAACTTTGTATTTCATTTTATGAATTCACTATTCTTAATACTACAGTATGCTGAAGCATTCATTAACAAGTTGTAAATATTACTAGCCTAAAACAGTAGTATACCTAACTCTCAAAAACACTTGTATTTATTATAGAATTTACCTTAACCTGTAGGTAAATAGTGCAGCAATATACCTGTATAAACCATATCAACATTCTTGGGATAACAATTTAACAGGAGGAGAGCAAAAGCACAAAAAGAGGAGGAAACACAAGACACAAATTGTGAGTCTGCATCATCTGACGGAGAGAGCAGATCATTCACACGTGAGCAGCCCAGACAGTGTTTTGAGTGCACGAGAGGAGTTTTGTTCACCACACCGGCGCGTTCGCTCGCTCGTATTACATGAATGCGCTCTTGACTTGTAATACTTACGACATTTGTCAGTGAAATAACACCAAATGCACGTACGTCCATCTCGCGAATGTCTTCTGTCATTTTCATCTATTTGCCGCTTTTCCGCTGCGCGTTAGGGCTTAATGTTACTGCGAACCAGGCTGAGCCACTAGCCCCGGACCTCAAGCTCAGAGCCTGAAATCATTCCGCGTTCAAAGAAAGAAGTTCCAATAGCCAGAGGGAGATAAATGACAACACACACGTATGTTCACTCACCACGAACAGAAAATAGATCTGCGGTATTTTTTATTTGTTAATGTCTTGCGGGCGAAAAGTTTGTTGTAACGCACGCGTTACTGAACATGTACCGAGTAAAATATTACTGAAAATGTAAAAGTAATGCCTTACACTACTGCGTTACTTGAAAAAGTAATATGTTACTGTAATACATTACTTTTGTAACGCATTACTCCCAACACTGCTTCCAATTGCTACCCAGTACTGGGAAACATCCATACACACTCATTCACACACATACACAGGGCCAATTTATTTTATTCAATTCACCTATAGCGCACGTCTTTGGATTGTGGGGGGAAACTGGAGTACCCTGAGGAAACCCACACAAACACGCGGAGAGACCATGCAAAGAAATGCCAACTGACCCAGCCGGGACTCAAACCAGGAACAATCTTGCTGTAAGGCAACAGTGCTAACAAATTAGCCGCCATGTCACCCTGCCTTTAAAGTAAAGTCAACTGATTTTACTTAGAATAAACCTGTTGCTTTTAAAGCGACTAGTTGACTTTACTTTAAAGGCAATGTGTTTACTCACTTTTTTTATTGTAAAGTCAACTAACTGCTGTAAAAGTGATGAGTTTACTCACTTTTTAAAAGAGATTAACTTTACTTTAAAAATCAGTGAACCCAATGCTTTTTAAAGTGTTTAGTTGACTTTAAATTTTTAAGTTGACTTTTCTTAAAATTAGTAAAATTAGTAAACGTTCACCTTAATGTGAATAATTATTCAGAGTATTTACTCATTCATTTTAAGACAGTTTATTACTTCCAAGTTACAATGGGTTTACCCACTTTTTTCGAAG
Source organism: Danio kyathit (assembly GCA_903798195.1). Classification (NCBI taxonomy): domain Eukaryota; kingdom Metazoa; phylum Chordata; class Actinopteri; order Cypriniformes; family Danionidae; genus Danio; species Danio kyathit. The sequence continues at coordinate 20,783,928 of LR812543.1, read as the reverse complement.
TAACTAATTGCTTTTTCTAGTGAAAAGTATCTTAAACAGCTTTAATGATGTCATTAATAAATACTTTTTGAAGTAATCCACCCAACATTGCATACGAGTAAAAATAATCTTTAAACCTTTAAAAATATATATTGTAATTGAAATCTACAGACATAAACTGATAAAGTGCGATAAATGAAACTGCATTTTGGCTATTTCTAAAACGTGCATTAAATAACAGTTTTGTCTTGTAAACCAGAGTATTAGATTAATCTTCGTGGGCAAGCGTGTTTTGATCAGCCATATGGCGTCACATGGGCTCATTTTGACTTTTCTTTCTCGTTCTCATCATTAGTTCACACTGTAGACTCAGCGCTGGTCTGAAATTGCTCACTCGAGACACTAATTGCTCATTTTGCTGCGGATTATTATGTTTTAAGCCAGTAAATCTGTTTGTCTGTATTGTTCAGTAATGTTGTGAGGGAAAAGTTGTGTCTTTTAGCCAAGTTTTTTGCAGGTGTGGAGCCATCTGGGCTCTAACCGTTGAACCAACTTCCCAGAGAGAGAGACAAAGAGAGAGAGACAGAGACAATATTGTATTTTTACATGCCGATAAAGCAATTCTGAGTTGAGTTGAGTTGAGTTTAATTGAATTGAGAGAGAGAGAGAGAGAGTGAGTGAGAGAGAGAGAGAGAGAGAGAGAGAGAGAGAGAGAGAGAGAGAGAGAGAGAGAGAGAGAGACAGAGAGAGAGAGAGACAGAAAGAGCTCCTTTTTTGCTATGCTCTCATATTGGTTTCATGTAATAAAGTGTAAATGGTATTGGAGTTCAGATGAGGGGGTTTTGGATACGGCAAATTCGCTTAATGCAAATTTTGAGTCAGAATTACACAATGGTACAGTTACATAAATGTGTATTAAATGTACACAATGGTGCTAAAATTGAAATGATGTACAAAAAAATGAAGGAAATGTGATTTCCAATTCATGTAAATACATTTTCTTTATTTTCTGCAATGCATATCAAATTTATTATAAAAATGCAGGTAAATGTTATTTAAAATGTTGTGCAATTTTATTTGAATTACTAATTATATATTTGAATTGTGACAATAACAAATATTTTACATGTAAAATGTCAGTGTGTGTGTGTGTGTGTGTGTGTGTGTGTGAGAGAGAGAGAAAGAGTGTGTGTGGTTATTTATAACTTGCATTTTATTGAAGAAATTACTTTTACTTTATTTTATTTTAAAAAGACAATTGAAAGGTTATTTTTAAAGCTGTGTATTTTATATATTAAGATATATTTTTAAGAATATAAAATATATTGCAAATGTATAATTTTGATTAGGTATTTTCCATATTTATTTTATTTATAATAATAATATAATATATTTAGTTAAATTGTTGAAAGATGTATTATTTTGATTAGGTATTTTTCATATTTATTTTATTTATAATAATAATATAATATATTTAGTTAAATTGTTGAAAGATGTATTATTTTGATTAGGTATTTTCCATATTTATTTTATTTATAATAATAATATAATATATTTAGTTAAATTGTTGAAAGATGTATTATACATTTTCTTAAAGAAACATTTTTATCAGTTTCAGTTTCCTTTATTTTTGTCATTCAAAACATATACCTATAAAAAACTATAAAAACCTAACATTAATAAATAAGCTTTTATAATTTCATAAATATATAAAAATATAGTTACTGTATATAAAATATAACCCAATTTAAAGAAATCACAGAAGGGAATAAATTAATAGGTAAAAATTGTAAAAACGTTAAATTATTCAGAGTATTTACTTATACATTTTAAGTGAATGTTTTACTTCCAGGTTACAACAGGTTTACCTGCTTTTTTTAAAGTAACTAATTGCTTTTTATACGGAAAAGTAATTTAAACAACTTTAATGATGTCATTTAGTAAATACCTTTTGAAGTAATCTACCCAACATTTCATATGAGTAAAAATAATCTTTAAATCTTTAAAAATAAGTATTGTAATCGAAATCTACACATAAACTGATAAATACATTTTCTAGTATTTATTATAAAATGTATTAGAATAATGCATGTAAAATGTTATAAAAATGTTAAATGGTAAAATGTTAAAAGGGTTCAGGATGCTGTGTGTGTAATGTTGTAAAATTTGTTATTTTAATTACTACACTGTAAAAAAATATATATGATCATTTAATCCTGACTAAATGCATATGTTTTTAGGTCATTGTAACTTATTAAACTAAGTTAATCATGTTCTAACTTAATTTTGTAAGTTACACAAGCAGTTTTAAGTCAGTTTAACATAATATAAGTTCAAATGACTCAGAAGTTTAATCTGATTCAGCTTAAAAATGTAAGGCAACCAGTTTTTGTTTTTTAATTGTTAACAATTATTGTATGTCAAAAGTAAGTCAAAAGCACGTGAACAATGTGGAAAAAATATTCAAAAGCCTTTATTGACATGGTTATTCCTTAAAATAGAGAATTTTAAAGAATAGACATGTCAATAAAGTTGTTAAAATATTTTTTCCACATTTTCTTGAGTGCCCTAGACTAACTTTTGCTATTTATTCTGATGAATCTTTTACCCAAAGAGCACTGAAACATTAATTAAGATACTCCTAAAAACTTTTTGTTTGATTTTGGATTATTGTACAATGCCATTTAAATGTATAAAAGTGTGTGTGAGATGATTTATCAGTTAAATAAAATAAAACAAAAAGACTTTTATATTAGTTTTATTTATTTTTAAAATGTTTATTCATTCAAAATGTTTTCATTAATGTTTTAATTACTAAATGCTGTAAGTTAACTAGATTTAAATCATATCGAACAACTTGGTTCTTATTTTAGCTTTTAGAACTAAATTAATTCACAGCAATTATTTAATCCTAAGCCAATTTTGAAACCAGCATAGAAACTGACTGCTAGTAAAAACACTATTTTTGTAACTGGACTGATTTCCTAAAACATACTTACATGTAGTACTCTTTCGCATATATATAACAATTATTTTGAATAATATTTTAGCTAGTGTAAAATGTCATTAAATATTTTCACATTTTTTCTGATCAACATACAGGGTGATTCAAAAAGAATACCACAACTTTGAAAACAGAGAACTCTGCAAAGAAGAAGAGGAGAGCTAAGCTCTTTCTGTCGTCGATTTAAGGAAGCTCTGATATTGGTTAAGTACTCTTCACATTGGCTAATTATCCAAGGTTCCATCAAGTTTCTTTGATCAAATACAGCTTTTCAAATTGTGGTATTCTTTTTGAATCACCCTGTATATATTTTTATTTGCATTTGTTGGTATTTATTTAATTTATTTCATGTTTTTATTTGAGTGATTGTTTTATTTATTATTTTAATGTTCAAACTTTGCTCATGTTCTATATTTTACATCATTTTCATTATGATAAGTTACCTGAGAGTATAACGACATGACTTACTATTGCACAAATCATTATCCTGAACGCTACATGTAATGATCAAAATGCACACTAATGCTGGTATCCAACACATTTTTTTTTACCAAAGTAACAGGTGTAAGAACTATCCCCGGTGTGTTGTCAGTGTTTCTGAGTTGCTGTTGTTACCACTGGCATGACGTAAATCTCTTGCGTGTTTCGATGACATGCAGACATGCTTCCTACCCTAACCACACATTTCAGTAGAACTCACATGGTCGAAGTTTTAACCTTATTTGTGCTGCTGTTTCCATAGCTCGACATGACACTTTAAAATAGACATCACTGTGGTCAACATCTTTCGCATTGGGCTTGACCTTATCTAAAAACGTGTTAAAGGGTTTGGATGTAGCTTTATGTCAATAGCTGATCCTGGAAAGTCAACTTCACTGGGTTTTATGAATGGTGATGTTGAGATTTTCTTTTTTCATTCAAATAAAACCAGAAATTGCATATACAGATCTCATGCTTTCTTGCAGAACTCATAGTTTGCTTCAAATGTCATTTTAGCTGCTGATTCCACAACTGGTGGTATGAAAGTTTACCATGGTATGACTAAAATAAATGGTCAGCACGTACTGGGTTGTACATAAAAAGAATTTATTATAAAATGTATAATAAAAAATGCATGTAAAATGTTATTCAAATGTTAACCAGTTTTCAGGATGTTGTAAAATGTTGTAAACTCTAAACAGGGTACTAATTGTTTATTAGAATTGTTTAAATGTATAAAAGTGTGTGATTTTATGACTTTTTGATTATTTGATTAAAAAAAATATTAGTGTTATTCATTTTTTAAATGTGTTTATTAAATCAAAGTTTTTCTGTTTTATAGAGAGAAGATTTTTTAAACACATTTCTAAACATAATAGTTTTAATAACTCATTTCTAATAATTGATTTATTTTATCTTTGCCATGATGACAGTAAATAATATTTTACTAGATCTTTTTCAAGACATTTCTATACAGTTTAAAGTGACATTTAAAGGCTTAACTAGGTTAATTAGGTTAACTAGGCAGGTTAGGGTAATGAGGCAAGTTATTGTATAATGATGGTTTGTTCTGTAGACTATCGAAAAAAATATATAGCTTAAAGGGGCTAATAATTTTGTCCCTAAAATGGTTTTTAAAAAATTAAAATCTGCTTTTATTCTAGCCGAAATAAAACAAATAAGACTTTCTCCAGAAGAAAAAATATTATCAGACATACTGTGAAAATGCCCTTGCTCTGTTAAACATCATTTGGGAAATATTTAAAAAAGAACAAAAAAAATTCAAAGGGGGCTAATAATTCTGACTTTAACTGTATATTTAGATTTTTTTTCTCTTTTAAATATAATATGCATAATGTAACACCATTTAATGTATTTAAATTTTTATTTCCAATGTTCTAAGTTTCAAAGTTGCCGCAGTCTTTTATTAAGTACTGTTTTCTTTAAATCAATTAAAAAAGTAGCGAAATCTGTCTGTAGACAAAATATATAAAATTAAAAACCAAAAACACACCCCTGCACAACCCAAAAGAAATAATCCTAATCAAATGGAAAAGAGTTCCCTATCTGTAGAACAAAAAATATTTATTTAATTTTATTTAACATTTTTGCATTTAGGAGGTTCATTCCGCTGTGGTGACCCCAGATTATTAAGCCGAAAAGAAAATGAAGGAATGAATGAATGAATTTTTGCATTTATGAGGAAAAAGGCTACATTATGGATGTGACAGATGTGAAATTGCCACTTGTTTGACTTTGGTAAATCAAAATAAATAATTTGAAAACGTTGACAGAGACATTTTTGAGTATTTTACAGTACTGTAAAATAAAAGCCTACACATAAAACTTAGAGATGGTATCACTGTTTTGGAGAAAACTTGCTCAAAACAGCTGTGTAGCAAGGTATCAAAAAAATAAAACCAAGCAAATAAATCAGTTTGGATGTGCCCGAAATTGCATTCTTCCCTGTATGTATGTGAGGATGTGAGAAGTACCCGGATGTCCTACTATTTCCAGTGAGATTCTGAAGTGTGCATCCAAAGGACACTACGCTAACCCATGATGTGATGCAAGAGAATTCATGAATAGAAGCGTAGTGATGCTCTAGGTCATGTGATAATTACAAATGGTGGATGTAGTATGAATTCCATTTAAACTACTTGCATATAGAACATAGTTTTCTAGTAGTTGTGTAGTAAATTCACATGTAGTCGAGCTACTCGTAGTAGTTGATTTCAGATGGAGCATTTCTTTGGCTTAGTACTGATAGCGGCATGGTTGTCAGGTAACACTCTCAGCTGTATGTTTGTGTTTTACAACAGCTTCAAACCAATTAGAATCAAGAACCGGAACTGTGCTTTGTATAATTACGTTTTTCAATGATCACACTTTCATAGACTTGAATCTGTCCAACCTGCTTTATCTTGAATAGATTTTGGAATCATAGTCTCATAGTTTCATAATTTTAGGTTATAAACTTGTAAATACTTATATACTAGGTCATACCTCCCTAATATGTCAACTCTTCCGTTTTTTCGGGATTCTCCCGTATTTTACAGTTCTATCTCGCAATCATCCCACAAAGGTATTTTCCCGTATTTCTCCAGTATTTTTAGTCTTTCTGAAGGGTGGCAATAAACATTAAAGATTTTTTCTTTAGTAAATAATAATAAAACATATTACTGACCATTTAACTGTTTATTTACAATGAAACAGCTCTAAATCAACATATTTAGTAATTTAGTAATTTTTTAAGGGTGGTGGTGGGGGGCGTTGAGGGAATCCCTTATTAGGGTGGGCATATCCCTTATTTTCACATCCCAATGTTGACAGGTATTTACTAGGTATGAAATATATGAATTCAGAATTGTGAGAAAGTCTGAATTACTTAAAGTCTGTAAACATGCCATTGTGAGAAACTCTCTGACTTTTGAGCTAAACTTTAAAATAAAAATTTGGAAGTGCTAAAAAATTAAAGCCAGAATAGTGAGGTATAAAGATGTATAAATGGCAATAAATAGATTTTGAGTTGTGAACTCACAATTGTTAGTAAAAAAAAGAAAAGGTCAGATTTATAAAAAAATATTTTTGGAAATTGCAAGATGTAAACTCAGCTGTGGGAAATAAAATCTGAATTATGTGATAGAAACTCTCAATTACACGGTAAAAATAAATAAATAAATACAATATTGCTACACTGTAAAATCCAACAGTCAACTTTATCAAATGAAATGTGTAGTTAACTCAAAGTTTACTGAAAGTTAATTCTACTCATTTGAAAAGAGTTTTGAACTCAGTGTTGAAGGTAATGAGTTAATTAAATACCTAATTATTTTAACTTAAATGAAGTAAGTTCACAGTACTCATAAAGATAAGTTTTTAACTCAAATAGTTTGTAGCAATCGGTTTCCTCAAACGGTTTGAGTTGCCTTAACCTATTGGGTTTTACAGTACTCAGTTGGTTTGAGTTCTCTTCATTTATTGGGTTTTACTGTGCTCAAATTGCTTCGTTTACTCAAATAGATTAAGTTCACAGTACTCATTACAATTAGTTTTTGAACCTAATGGTTTGTTGCAATCGGTTTCCTCAAGCGGTTTGAGTTACCTTAACTTTTTGGTTTTTACAGTGTACATATTAACTCATAATTGTATGCTAAAAACTCAGAAGTGTGAGTAATAACAGAGTTGTGAGGGGAAAAGTCAAAGAGTTATTAGCTATAAATAAAAACTATAAAAACTCAGCATTGCTATAAACTCAGACAAAACAAATACTGTATAAACGTAAAAACTGTATAAATAAAAAAAATAAAACACATTAAATAGCTGTAAAAAATCTGTCTTAATCTCAGATTCGAACCCAAAAACTTCAAATTATTCTTATTTAAGCCTCATTGAAATGGCTTATATGATTATCTCTCAGTGAGTATGTTTACATGAACAACAATAATCTGATTTTAATGTGATTAAGACAATACTCTGATTAAGGGTCTACCATGTAAACAATGATTTTTGAATAATTTAATCTGATTAAGGTCATAATCGACCTGAACAAAATTCGAATTAAGACATGTCTCTTGCTATATAAACTCAGAATTATTAAGGACAATGGGAGAATTGTGCACAATTTAAACTTAGAACTGAAATAAACTAAGTATTGTAATGTAAATTGGGAATAGTGAGAAATCTAAATATCTAATCAAAGCCAGTCGGTTTCACTAGGTTTTCCCAGTTAATAGTCACCAAGGATGATGTTTACCACATCATCAATGACATCTATTGGGCATCTGAAGATATTATATGAAGATGCATCTTAAGATATTACATATTTCTTCTCAAAAACACACACACACACCCACAAAAAACTCCAGAATATTGTATTAAACAAGCTTAGCATGCCTTCCTGGATGCAGCATTGGTTAAACCAAAGCATCCGGTTCTTAGTATTGTAATATTCTCAGAATTGATTGTATCACAGTTTCCTCCTCTCTTATTGATACTAAGTAGTGAACCAAATAAATTGTACAATTGGCAACAGCTAATATGCTAACTCCGATGTCATTGCTATTGTTTCACCAGCATGATTGAGCATTCGGGTGTCCTCACCTGGCCTCAGTCTGTAGTTTTGTGACATTGTAAACATTAGCTGGATGTCGAAACAAGGAGCTAAACTCTGCCTTTCTCATCTGTTGGTGCTACGCTAGCTTGATTATGTCATAATTAGCACTCATTGCTACCAGGTGTCTGTTGGAGCAAATGACCATCTGCTGGCCAACGTTTTGTGTAACTGTAGAGTTGACAAAGTGGAAATGAGATCTGAGTGTAAACAAAAAAACTTATTTTTGTGAGTTCTAGTTAAATGATAGAGAAACGTTGCACAAGAATGGTTTTGAAACATTGAGATTGCCTGTGTGGTTCCTGTTTGTGAGATTTCACTCATTGTGTTGCCATTTAAACGGTTGTTTTTTCTAAATAGGATGATCAAGTGACTTCAATTACTTATGTTATCATTGACTACGTTTACATGGACATCAGTAATTAAATTATTTATTAATCTGAATAAGACAATAATATGATTAAGGTGATTACATGAGTTGCTTTTTAAATGTTCCTTTCATGATCCCGTTTTACATGTTATAGCACATAATTTGATTAACATTATTGCGTCATCGCGCAATCCACATTTCCTCCGGAGTTTCATGTAATTTTGGGTGTTTTATTTGTAATTTGTTGACTTTAACTGCAGTTTAGACACTTTCACTTTCATTCAGGAACATTTCATGCATGCCTATGAACTGCTGGAAGAGTGTTGCTTTAATAGAATTTGATGGCGCATGCCGTACGGAGTAAATAAAAACCTTCGCATTTCATGACGCAGGTGGCTGTTGTCCTTCACTGACTCAGTAGGTGCAGAGAATAGCATCAAACAGCTGTGTGTGAAGACTATTCTGTCTCAAAAATTAAGTGAAAATCCTACACGATGGTAATAGTTCGATTACGGTGTTTACATGTCTGTACTGCACTTCAATAATGTGACTTAAATCGGCGTACTCCATGCGTCTTCATCTGATTTCTGTTTAGTTCGATTATGACCTGAAAAATCGCTGTTTACATGGTGGACTCTTAAGAGTATTGTCTTAATTGCATTAAAATCAGTATATTGGTAACACACTCATTGAGAGACGATCATAGAAGCCATTTTAATGAGGCTTAAATAAGAATAATTCAAAGTTTTGGGTTCAAAACTGATGTTAAGTCAGATTGGGCCTAAATCAATTTATCTAGTTCATTCATTCATTTTCTTTTCGGCTTAGTCCCGTTATTAATCTGGGGTCACCACAGTGGAATGAACCGCCAACTTATCCAGCACATGTTTTACGCAGCGGATGCCCTTCCAGCTGCAACCCATTACTGGGAAACATCCATACACTCCCATTCACACACACGCTACGGAGCACCCAGAGGAAACCCACGCGAACACGGTGAGAACATGCAAACTTCACACAGAAATGCCAACTGACCCAGCTGTATGACCACTAATTTTGGCCATTAGAGTGTGCCTATTCACAACAAACAAAGGTATTTTTGATGGCGCCATGACTGAGTGTGGAATCATGAGAGTTGTGGTCTTCATTACATTCTATGGGACTCCTGCAAAAATCATGTTCATGGATGAGCTAAAGTATTCAAAACCTATTATCATTGTAGTATGAAGCAGAGTAAGGCTGAAAACTGTTTAAAGTCAAATGACATTGCAATTGCTAATTAGAGACAAGCGAAACGCAATAGGAAATTACTTATATTATGCCACAGTCGACCGCTTCCGCTTTAGATTTTAGACTTCTGTCACAATCACCAGCGATCTAATCATTACAGATTGCTGGTAAACACACATATCACATAGAACTACAAATCCGCCATTATATGGACTACAAGATCCAGTCATGCACTGCACACACACTGGTTCCTAATCTGATTTCTAACGCACACAGCTGAAGTTGTTCAGAACTGATAACATGGATTTTAAAAGCAGCACAGACACACACACACTAGTTGCTGAGTCTTGTTTTACAGCTTTGTGACATTATGATGCGTTTTCCTTGCCTTTCTTTACCGTGTTTTTGACCCTCGCCTTGTTTGTTTGTTTATGTTGTCTGCTTCCTGCCTGTACTGACCTGTCGCCTGTGTTCTTGACTACAACTCTGGATTTGCCTGCATACATCCGTTTGCTCCTGATTGTCACCGTTGCTGACCATTCTCAACAAATTGGATCCGCACTTCCGTGTCAGCGTTCCACTTCATATTACACCTTCGATTTTAAAACACACCCTGTTTCTATAAAATCAGACCAGAAATCATATTACCAGTTAAAATTACTTATTTTATTGGATTTTAACGTTCTTTAAAAATTTGTGATAATGTAAGTAAATAAGTTATCAAAATATATAACACTGTTCTAGTAGATTTTAAATATTTTAATGAAACAATTGTACAAAATACATATATTGTGCCTAATTAAGTATTTCTAAATTATTTTTATATACAATTATATTTTTTTAAATGTATTACAGTATTTCCCTTTAATAGCATAATTCAGTTGTTCTCAAAGTAAAAAAAATCTAATTCATTTTATTAAACTATTTGAATAACCATATTTTATCCATAACCCACACAATATAAACAATAGTAGTTAATAATTGCATAAAAAACAGCCTTTTTATTTACTTGTTTATTTATTTATTTATTTATTTACTTGTTTATTTATTTATTTATTTATTTGTTTGTTTATTTATTCATTTGTTTATTTGTTTATTTATTTATTTATTTGTTTTATTTCTTCATTTATTTATTTATTTATTTATTTATTTATAATTTTTTATTTTTTAATGTATTACGACCCCTTGGTTGATTACATTATATTAAAGACAAAGCAATAACGTCAGATGCAGCAGATTGATTTTATGGCACCAGGTTAAAGTTTCTGACATCTTTTACGGCACTCACATACATTAAAAAAAGTAACAAACAATAGACTAGGGCCTATTGGTGTGTATGTGCTGTTGCGTGCAAGTTTTGAGGATTTTGGGAGTTGAGTCACTGCCATTGTTATTTTGGGGGTCACGGGTTGAAAAGTTTGGGAACCCCTGGCATAATTTCTACAGAAACCATTAATTAATATGCTTATGACCTTTAGTTGAAACATTACTGCTGGTGTGTCACTGATCTGAAAGGAGGGTTTAACTAGTTCTCTGGCCATGAAAGGGCACCTGAAGACATGGGCTCAACCAGAGCGATTGAAAGGAGGTTTCAGACGATTGTGTTTGTAATGACTCCTGCCTTCAGGAGGGTTTTACTAGGATTCAGACTCAGAAAGGAATGCAGCACTGCAACACAGCAGAAGTGTTTGATGTTCAATACTAATCATAACACTCATCATAACTTATTATTAGAAGGAATGTTTTTATTCAATTCAAATAACGGTTTTTATATCAAATTATCCTTAATTATTTTGTGAAATAAATTACCTTTAGTTTAAAGGTCTATTAGTTAATGTATTTACTAACATAAACAAACAATTAGTAATACATGTATTACAATATTTATTCAACTTTGTTAATGTTAAGTTAAATAATGTTAGTTCATGTTAACTCACTGTGCATTAACTAATGTTTTAGTTAATGTTGAACTATGATTAATAAATGCTTTAAAAGATTAGTCATACTTAATGTAAGTAAATACATTAACTAATGGACCATTAGTATTAAGTGTTACCAAAATGTCTTTTGTAAATATGCTGACACTTTAGTCCAGTGCCGGCCCGTAGGGTTGAGGGGCCCTAGGCGAGATAAAAAATAAAAAGATTGTGCCCACTGGTGTAAAAACAGTGAGAAGAAAGCACAAAAAAAATTATACAAAAATTAAAAATGTAATATTTAAGTGTTTAATTTTGTATAACTCTAACATATTTAACCTATAATACATATGTAAAAATATTTACTCAGATTTAAACAAATAAGTTTGCAAGCCAGATAAAACTCATTTAAAAAAAATGACATAAGTATGACATATCCAAATAATAAACATAAATCAAATGCATTTTTTTTTGTAAATGAATAACATAGAATTATATGCATAACTAACTAGAAATGCAGGAGACATTTTAGCTTGTTTTACACAGAGATTTACAGAAGCAAAACTTTGCATTAGATGTTGGATAGTAACATTCGATTTTGACAAAATGAGAGGGAAACCTGTGTTTTTTCAGCAGGGTAAATTAGTGGGATAGATAATTAATTGATTATTTAATGAATCATGCTGCATGGGGCCTGTTTTTTCTCACATATTACACAAGTCATCACCTTAGAATTATAAGGTTCTATCTGACATTTTTGTCAAAATTGAGTTATTGACATATTCTTATTAAAAGACAACTTATTTACATTATGGGATGTTTTTTCATTTTTATAAGATTTTTTTATTTAAAAAAACAAACGTTACACACACTGTTTGCTATATGGAATGCAAAAACTTTGAAGCTCAATATCTCAAAATCATTCAGAACGCAGATAGAACCTTATAATTCTAAGGTGACGAAGTATTTCTGTGATCATGCATGGGCATCGTTGCATTTATTAAAACAAGTCCTTTACTTTAAGCTTGAAAGATGTCGTTTGGATGCCATATCGTTTCAAAATTTTATTAAGATCTATTAAAATAGCAACGACACTTGTGACGATATATTATTATTAAGACTTTTTTGGCTTTATATCATACGTGAGCAATTTTGGGAGATACAGTATGTAATCTGTGTAGGAATACGCTACGTCATTCTAGTTCACCCAATAGCTGATCACGGGTGGTGTTATGCAAAATAGAGTGTGTTGCTGCTGGGTATGTTTAGAATATTTTCTGCTTTTATTCACACTGTTGTTGTGTATTTGTTATCGTTTTCAGCTATTTGTGATGTGTGAATTATACAGAGTTATTCTTTTAATGAAATGTGGGTTTTATTTCTAATCGTTGTTGTGAATTGTATTGCGTTTAATGGGGTTTGTGCATTGCGCAGTGTGCATTGTTTAGGATTTAAAACAGGGGTGTCAAACTTATTTTAGCCCAGGGACCACATGGAGGAAAATCTATTCTCAAGTGGGCCGGACTGGAAAAATCATGGTATATATAACTTAAAAACAACAACTTAAGATTGTTTTCTTTGTTTTAATACGATCAACAAAAAACATAAAGCTGGAGCCTGAGCACCACACGATCTCTTGGCAATTCATAACTTTTTGAGTTAGTGGCTAATTCATATGAATTCGTACGATCATTCATACAATTTAGTATGATTTGCTTATCCACCAATGACGGTTGGGTTTAGGGGTGTGGTTGGGTGCCACGCCTCCTTTTTTATAACATACATTTTCGTACGACTGAACTCAAATTAGCCACTAAAATGACCAAACGTGAAATAGTTACGTTTCCTTGTGAGAACACCTCAGTGTGGTATGACAGGGTATATGTGGTCTTTCTCTCTGAGAAGGCTATCACACTGACGCTGATTCAGGCTTTTGGATAGGATGAAATTAACAGTTTGCGATTGCGCCACAGTGGACACAAGTGGAACAGCAGTTTCTTTTATTTGAAAATTGTAACTTTACAGCAGGGGTCACCAATCTTGGTCCTGGTGGGCCAGTGTCCCTGCAGGGTTTAGCTGCTTCAGTGTTTCAAGTATATCTAAACTGTAAAAACATATCCCTAACTTAAACGGAAACGTAAGCCGTAAAATAACGGCTGTTAAATTACAGAACTTTACTGTAAAATAACGAACATTAAATTACAGAAATTTCCTTAAATTTAAATTTCTGGTAAATTTCTGTAATTCAACCTGTTATTTTACAGTAAATTTCTGTAATTAAAAAAAAAACGGATTTTTTACGGATTTTTTTGCAGTGTAGTAAGACCTTGATTAGCTTGTTCAGGTGTGTTTGATTAGGGTTGGAGCTAAAATCTGCAAGACACCGGCCCTCCAGGAACAAATTTGGTGACCCCTGTTTTACAGAATAATATCGAAGGCCGGATTAAACCCATTTACAGGCCTGATCCGGCAGTACGTTTGACACCCCCTCATTTAAACATTCACGCTTGTCCTTGCGCTTACGTTCACAGTAAACATAATATGAAAGCAGCATTCGTGGGGCCCTCCAAGAAACGCGGATTCCTAGGCCACCATCTATATTGCCTGTTGAACGGGCCGGCACTGCTTTAGTCTATTATAATTATCAGCTATTCATATTTTGTGCAAAAATGTGTCACTTATTCTCAAGTTTTTCTTCAGATGCCTCAATTTATTATCAGATACCAAGAATATTAATTTTTTGCCTGAGACCCTCTTTTCCCTGAAAATATTGTAAGGCCCCCCTCCACATATAAGTTTGTAGTAAGGATGACAAAATTCCATGTGGCTTAGTCAGGGACACTTTGCTTCAAGAAAAAGAAATAAAATCATAGTTCAGGTAACTATCTTGGTATTTCCTGCATTTCGTGTTTCCTGTATTGCTAGTGCTGCGACCTGAAATGTTTGGAGCTTGGAACTCAAACCAACTGAGTACTGTAAAACCCAATAAGTTTAGTCAACTCAAACCGTTTGAGGAAACCGATTGCTACAAACCCTGAGTTAAAAAACTAATCTATACGAGTACTGTGAACGTACTCCATTTCAGTTGAAGTAATGAGGTATTTAATTAACTCTTTACCATCGACACTGAGTTCAAAACTCTTTTCAAATGAGTAGAAATAACTTCCAGTAAATTTTGAGTTAACTACACTCATTTCATTTGATAAAGTTGACTGCTGGGTTTTACAGTGTATTAGCTGCTGAAGGCGAATCAGTTAGACTCAGTTGTTTTTGTGGCGTAAGGATTACAAATTTGTCCATTTTATGTTCAGCCAGGGGATAAAATGAACTGCTAAAAATTTAAAAAATATGATGTGACCCCCACAGAGCTCGCTGAGGCCCCCTTGTGGGCCGGGACCCACCTCTTGGGAACCGCTGTATTAAGCTACTAAATTCTCTTTTAGAAATTTTCATCTTCTAGGCAAAAAATAAAGTCACCTACAGCTTGTTTGACCTGCGGCAAGTAAATTAACAGCAAACTTTCATTTTTACTTGAACTATCCCTTTAAGCTCCCGGATGGCCGTGTCATGCATTTCCCAGTGATTATAGTCTCAATCCCAGAAGACCACCGTGTATCAGTCTTGCTGCTGCTTTAATCAGGTGAATGGCATCTGAGCGTCTAACAGCCTGAAAACAATCCAGGCCGACCTGAAGGGTCTTGTCTAGCAGTTTGCCAAGTTTATCCTTGTGGAACGACCGGATCAGCGGTGGATTAGAAAAGGAAGAAGGCTTTCCTTTTCCCATCCTCAGCCGGGTTTAAACGAGATTGGGCTGAAAATATTTCACACATGCTGTCTTTTTAAGTTAGCAATAGCTAGATTGTGTCATGTCTGTTGGTGAGCGTGCACAGATGTCTCTGTTAACTAAACACTTTTGCTCCCCCCCCCCTCCTCTTGGCTAATCTTGACATTTATGAGGCTTTAGTTTTATCCGAGAGATGAAGGGGGAATGTGTGCCCGGCAGTGGGTGGTCCTGATGTGACAGTTGTGCCACGTTACTTATATATCCATTGCGTACAGAAAGGCCGGACACTGGCCTTCAGAGACCCTCCATCAGCCTTCGACTCAGATTTTATGGCCATCTGCTGGTTAGCATGGGTTGCTTTCCAATGGTGGGCCGCCACATTTGACCTGTGCTTTCCAGGTCGTGACCTTCACCTCATTTCCTCATTCTGACAGCAGGGTTGAGTTTATCTGATATCCCCCCTTAGTGCTGCTGCAAAGTGCCAAGTTTCGGGAAGCAGACCACTTAGCTTTGATACTTCAGTTTCTGTTTTGACCCTGCTCTGTCCTCGCCAAGCCTGGGTCCATCTGGACAGGTCTGCCCTGGCCTCTCTTCCCACCACCCAGGGAGGGAATACCAGGCTTCCCATGCAGGGAAGGGCTCTTGCTGCTTTTTACCTTTCCCCTACTTAAAGGAATAGTTCACCCACATAATGTAAAGTCATCATTTGCTCACCTTTGACTTGTTCCAAGTGTGAGTTTTTGGTCCCACTTTATATTAAATGCCCTTAGGTACTATGTACTGTACGTACATCAAAATATAAATACAATGTACTTACTGTGTTCATACAGTAATGTTTTGCAGAACACTTCTGGTGCTACTGAGATGGGATATGGGTAAGGTTAGTGAAAGGTTTGTTGGTACGGGTAAGCTTAAGTGTGGGTTAAGGTGTAAAGGATAGAAATTACAGATGTAATTACATGCCGGTATTTAATGAAGCCTAAGTACAATATAAAACATGTAGTTACACAATATGTACACTGTATTGAATTATTAATGTCAGCGCAAGTACATAATAGTTAAGGACACTTAATATAAAGTGGGACCGATTTTTTTTTTTTATTCTGTTGCATGCAAAGAAAGATATTTTGAAGAATGTTGTTGTTACGTGTGGCATTTACTCCTGCCCATACAGTTGAAGTCAGAATTATTAGCCACCCTGAATTATTAGCCCTCCTGTTTATTTTTTTCCCCAATTTCTGTTTAACGGAGAGAAGATTTTTCCAACACATTTCTAAACATAATAGTTTTAATAACTCATTTCTAATAACTTGTTTATTTTTTCTTTGCCATGATGACAGTAAATAATATTTTACTAGATATTTTTCAGGCGGTTCATTCCACTGTGGCGACCCCAGATTAATAAAGGGACTAAGCCGAAAAGAAAATGAATATTTTTCAAGACACTTATATATAGCCTTAAGTGACATTTAAAGGCTTAACTAGGTTAGTTAGGTTAACTAGGCAGGGGTGCGTTTCCCAAACAATGACGTAACTCGCGGCTGAACTATAAGAGTACGATGCATCATTTGGAAAAAGAACAATGTAGTGACGAGTGTTTCCCAAAACCCGTAGTTTCTACGCAGATCCATCGTTAGTTATAACGTAAAACGCCCATAATGATGGTCTGAACGGAGAGGTAACAACTTCTTTAGAGAAGAACCCCATAATTTCTTTGTGCAAATTTTACACATACACACACACACATGCACTCGCTTTCCATATTAATCGAAATATATGTAAATGCACATACAGGGCCAATGTTTCCTTTACAAATATTATTGAGAACATTACAAATTCTATTATAAATTAACATAAAATTACTTACAAAAGATAAAACGTATTCTAATATCATATATAAATCATATAAATAAATAAATAAATAAATATTGAGGCTATTTATTAAGAAATTTAATTTTATATTAATTATTATTATTATTATTATTTATTAGGAAATGAAGAAAATCCTACTTTAATAATCATATTAATGATGATGATAATGATAATGATGATAATAATAATAATAATAATAATAATAATAATAATAATAATAATAATTATTATTAAATAGGATATTGTTTTATTAAGTTGTATCATTTATTTTTTATTTTTTGAAAAGTCTACTTTTACAATTTGTCACATGCAAACCACTGCAGAAATGTTCTAACCAACAGGCCCATGTCATATACAGTACAGATACTTAATAAATAACCTACTATACATACAAAGCATCAACGTATGCTACTGTATGTTTTTTGTTTTCACAAGCTTTGGAGACGTAACATAAATTCCGCTTTTAAATAACAGGTTATCTATAGCTTTCGTCATGAGCCAATGTAATGAAAATGACGTCAGTGTTTTCAAAGTGCACTGTTAAGGGAGTGCAGTTGTAAACATGAAGATCACTAAAACTGAACTGTAAAAATACTTCGAAAGCAAATTACACCTAAGAGTGAAGATTTTAATGCTTTAAAAAAAAAATCATTCCAAGTTTAAATGTTAGAATGTTCTAAATGAATAGGGCATAGGGGGGATAACTGGGAATAGAACACAGCCAGGAACTATGTTTTTAACTACAGCTCTAGAGGTGTAGTTGCAAGCATACAAGTTAGCTACGCAGTTTGCGAATGTTCGTTGGTGTTATGGTTTTCGGAAACACACCCCAGGTTGGCTTTTTTGAGTGATAGGATGTGAAAGATGCACGAGGTGCGACCCCCAACAGACCAAAAAAAAACCCATAAAAATGAAATATTAGAGACTTTTGTAGGTCTGTAAATCATTTAAGATCATATAAGATAAGTTTATTGTAAAAGTGACAAGTAGTGCAACTTTTGAAAAACATTCATTCATAAACATTAGAAATTATGATTTTTACAAATTATGAATGCATCCTTCATATTGAATTGTCAAATAAATTCATTGTAAGTGTCAAATGGTGCAACATTTGAAAAACATTGTGTCATTCATAATTCTCATAAACTATATTATTCAGAGGAGGAATGAATCATTCATATTGAAATATCAGATCATTACCTTTAATATTGTTATTTGGATTGACCATAAATTGTATTCTTTGCAGGATATGTAATGTTTAATGAGATTTAAAATATGAAATCATTTGACAGCTGAAATGTCATGATTTTGACTGTCTAAAACTTTTAAAGGAATCCATAAACTATGGCATTTACAGGGCGAATTAATAATTCAGAATATCTGATAACTAGATCTTAATTAGTAATGAAAATCTACAAAAACAATAATAAATATTTATATTTTTTATTAAGGAATAATTCATGATATTTGATAAATGCTTAATTATCCAATATTAAATCATTAAATATTTTTGTGACAGTTAAGGTAAAGTTATTTCGGGTTGTAAAATGTCATGTGGTGCAACTCCCTAAATTGAATGGTTCTGAATTAATAATGCATGATATTTAAAAATAGTACAATTTATTTTATAAATATAACACATTTAAGTGCAAAATAAAGATATTGAAAATGCAAAATAAAGATTTGCGTTCCATTATTAGAAAAACTATATTAGTTTTTGAACAAATATTTTCGCAAGATGGTATTACAATTTTTTTTTAACCATATGATCATGAAAATGACAATCAAATTAAACAATCTGGGGTGACCTAAATCAAAAGATGTCAATTTTTTGTTTTTACTTGATGGTTGCACCAAATGACATAAGTCTTCCTGAACTGTCATAAATGTGATCAAAACCACATGAAAACGAGAGGCACATTTTTAAAGGGCTGCCAAATAGCAGTAATGCACGATAAACAGTTTGCTATGTAATGCTGGAGGTCTTGCTGGTTTCCCCAGAGGAGATGGTCTGGAATCCGGCAGGCTGTGATGTCAGGGTTCAGCCTGACCTCAGGAATCTGTCGGAGCTCTGCGCAGCCAGAGGTTTTGGCATTCTGGAGCTTCCGGCCCACATTCGGGGTTTCTAGGAACAGCCGATGGCGGGCACAAAAAACGGAGGAAGAGAAGAGCCGAGGCTGTACATCAGCCCAGCACAATGCTGTCAGCTGAGGGAACATCTGGGTTTTTCCCTCCAGACAATACTGACATGGATATGCACAAACATGGCCAGAGGGAGATGGAATGGAAGAATAGTTTGAAGTTTATGTACTGTAGGAGCAGGGATATTTACAACAGCAGGATTTCAGGGGCTGCTCGGCATGAGATTTTTTTAAATGCATAGTTTACACAAAAAATGAATATTAGGCTATTTACCTTTTAATACCTGTATATATTTATACCTGTAGGACTGTTGAACACAAAAGAAGATATTTTGAAGAATGTCAAAAACCGGTAACCATTGACAGCCACAATGGAAAAAAAAAATCCTACAGAAGTCGATGGGGATCTGGTTTCCAATTTTCTTCAATAGCTTCTTTTATGTTCAACAGAAGACAGGAAAAAGTGCAGTAAATGATCGCAAAATTATATAATTAAATATAGTTGATGGGTGAACTATGCCTTTAAATCTGCTAAATGAAAATATAGTCATTATTTAATCAATGTAATGGGTTGTTTTTTTGTGTTTGTCACTTTTCTAATCTTGCAAAAGATTTCTTCTGGACACCACAAACAATACATTTGTGAAACCTTTAAGCTTCAAGCTAAGAAAAAAGCCGTATTTAAGTGGCATATTTCCTAAATATGATCCATATGCATCAAGGGTTCGAATCCAAGTCATCTGATAGCTGCTTTTAACCAACATTTCAAATTCTATATAAAAAAAAAAACCTAGAAAAATAAAAGTCAGAATAAGGAAGTGTTCAAGGAAGAGATGAGTTTTCAAATCTCCCTTAAAAGCTGTCAGTCATTCAGCATTTTTGCATGTAGTTTAAAAGATCATTCCACCCTCCAGGAATAGTGAACGAGAAGCTTCTGGACAGTGATTTTTTTTAATGCTGATTTTACTATTTAGGAACACTTAGCAGCTTTGGTTTTGATTTGTCATATCTGGGAGCTGGAGTCGTTTGTTGGGCAATTAGTAAACAGTTGAGTAGAGCGAAATGCTATACTTAAGTGAGTCAGCTACGATCAACCTTACTTGGAGGGACCTCAGCATTCAATTAAGAACAGCGGTATATATCTTGTGAATGTTATTTTATACTAAAGGTGCTGTATGTACGTTTTTGACTCTTATAAAGCATATAAATACCATAATATGTTTGCAGATATTTAAGAAACATGCTAAGTGAACATTCTTCTTTATCTGAAAAACAATGCTAAAGTCAGATATTCTGCTTTGAAAATGTGAGTTACATGCCGAAACGGCTGTCCTTGTTTTGGTCATTTAACCCGCCTAAAGCCAGCTTAACTAATTATATTTAAGCATCCCAGGTTGCTTTGGTGGAGAACTGCGTATTTGATTCATTCAGTCAGGAAGGCTCTCAAAGTGTGTGTTCATGACTGCTATTGTCCACCGGAGGTAGCATTTCAGAGTCTGAAATGAGATACAGATTCAGAGTTCCACATGAGGTTATTAATTAGCAAATAATATAAATATTACGAACGTAAACATTAGGTGAGCAGGTTACATTGTACATTGTATCCTGTGTCCTAACAGCAGGCTAAGTGACGAGATACGCAGTGGTAAGCAATTTGGCTGTTTGCACCAGACGAAACACGACATACAGTATATTTAAATACAGCCATTCAAAAGCACAGAATAGTGCACTTACTGCACTCCAACGAAATGGTAAGGCTTATAATCTAATTAATACATATTAAACCTCTTTAACATTATTAAATGTAGATTCTGAATCACTGAAATGTGCTGGCTTGCACTAGTGGTGGATTTAGGCATAGGCAGTATGGGCGATCACCCAGGGCGGCATCTTGCTGGTGGCTGCATGGGGAGATGGTGCAAAAAAAAGTGCCCCGGTAAAAGCTTTGACATAAGATTTACTTAATGCAAGTGTATTCATTTAGAGTGGTTATCCAAGAATAAAGATGTTAGGGGCTATTCACATTTGGTGTCTTTTGCACATGCAAGTTTGTTATTTTTTATGTGCAATGGTGCAACCGAAACAATGCTGATTAAAACAAATTGACGCTTGTGCGCAGAAAGCCATTCCCACGCGCCTCACACGCACTGCTCCTGATCCCGGTTGTTTACATGCACACCAATATGCGTCGTCATGCAAGTAGACAAAACTGAAGTTTATATCATATGATGATGATGTTACTTTGACTAAGCATGGCTGTGAAGCAGAAAGGAGGAATAATCAGTTAGGGAGACAACTAAGACATTAATTCTCGGCCATGAGACAACAGATAATTCTATAAAACATATATTTTTTTGTATTCTATAGAACTGTCATAATTAATATTCATGGAAAAGTCTTAGAATATTACTCCAGTTGTGTCTTTATATTGTTTTTCAGTTCCATTTCGGATTGATTTCTGTTATTTATTTAGAATAATAATTCATTCATTCATTCATTTTCTTTTTGGCTTAGTCCCTTTATTAATCTGGGGTTGCCACAGCGGAATGAACCGCCAACTTATCCAGCACATGTTCTACGCAGCGGATGCCCTTCCAGCCACAACCCATCTCTGGAAAACATCCATACACACTCATACACTACGGACAATTTAGCCTACCCAATTCACCTGTACTGCATGTCTTTGGACTGTGGGGGAAACCGGAGCACCCGGAGGAAACCCACGCGAATGCAGGGAGAACATGCAAACTCCACACAGAAACGCCAACTGACCCAGCCGAGGCTCGAACCAGCGACCTTCTTGCTGTTAGGCAACAGCACAACCTACTGCGCCACTGCGTCACCCATAATAATAATTGTATAATAATAATAATAATAATAATAATAATAAACAAATTGTTATATATATTTATGTCAATCACATAGTGTCTTTATTTCTAGGGGGATGGGGAGGGGGTATGTTTGGGGTGGTTTCGCCCAGGGTGCCATTTAAACTAGAACCGCCACTGGCTTGCACAGTTCTGCACAGAGTCACAGTTCTAAATTTCAAGATCTGAGGTGAACTATCTGCTGCTGCTTTCAGTAGTATGGCAATAAATGTCATAAATAAATAAATGTCAAACTCAAATTATTAGCATTTAACACTGAATAAAGCATATGAGGTGTACCTGAGGTGATCATTGTCAGTTTGTTTTGTTTTTCAGCTGCAAGAAATTTCTAAAATATAAATTTTAGGTGTTGGTTAGTTGTTCCTTTTATCGTGTACTGTTGCTTTTATTTAGAACATGACTTAAATCAGCTTTTAGGCTCGATAGTCAGCCTCCTGTTGGTGTCGTCAATCTGGCAACCTATGCTTGCATGTGTTTTGAACCAGGCATGCAATACCTAGTTTAACCACTGGGTGTCAAACTTACATACTGCACCTTTAAGCGTGTTTGTTTGCTTGGAATAATTTCTGGTGGGAGAATTATTTTGTCAGTCACTTAAGCGATAGTGTTTTTGCATTTATTTTTACTAAGTCGGAAAGAATTATTTCTTGAGTGAAAGTGTTTTGTATTTTTTAGTTACTAGTCGAAAAGAATTAGGTTTCTTCTGTGCAACACAAGCAATACATTTTTAAAAACAATTGGGAACTGATGCTTTTAAGCTTCAAGCTAACAAAAAAGCCTCATTTCAGTGTGATCCATATGCATCATGTGATCAAATCCAAGTCAACCAAAGTTTCAAACTTTGTTAGATACATAAACCTTTTTTAGGATGCAGTGAAGTTCCATTTCAGATCTCCCTTAACAGCTGTCAGTCATTCAGCATTCTTGCATTTAGTTTAAAAGATCATTCCACCCACCAGGAACAGTGAATGAGAAGCTTCTGGACAGTGATTTTCTGTCTCCTCTGTGAAGTTACCACAAGGCGATGCTCATTTACTGACCGCAAGCTTCAGGACGAAATGATTCACATGTGCTTGAGATGATTGACCATGATGGAAGTACAGTTAAGAAATGTTGCAGTAATCCAGTCTAAAAATGATAAGAAGTTGTGCGGCAAAGCGGAAGTAAGCAGTTTTTTTTTTAGAAATGACTAGGAATAACCAACAGCAGATAATACTTGCTGCTACTAATTGTGTATTTATGACTCTACATAAAAAATAAAACTAATATAATAAGAAAACACCGCTTTGCAACATCAATCAGAATATGGAATATTTTATGGATACAAATCAATGTAAGTGACTGTGACTGAAGTTTTGAGCCAGTAAGATCTCAATGGTTATACCTCCTGCTTTAAGATGATGAAATAAGTTCAATAGGAAGGGTCTGATCTTTCCTTTCCTCACAAACCTACATGATTTTTGTCTTTGCAATGTGTTCTTGAACTGAATGTCGACCCGTCGTCGAAGATCACCACAAAATGTCTGACTAAACTTGATGGAGTGATTAGTGACTGTGTTCTTAACCTAATAAACCAACAATGCATGTGGTCAGGTAAATGTGTTTTTCCATTTTTCGAAACATTAAAGTTTCTTTATCAGGTCATGATCAGCTTAAAAAAAAAAAATCTGGTAGTTCCCCTGTTAATCTTGTGTAGCTTAAATAGAAGTGCTACAATCAAAATGCAACATATTTGAAAATAAAAATAAAAGTCCTGATTTGAGTCATAAGTTTCACGCTGACGTTGCAACTGTTTTCCAGTTTTTAATGATTTATTTAACATGACAACCAACATAACAAATAAAAATACCAGGAGTTAGATATGCAAATTGTTTGATGTCACTACCAGAAATCAGACTGATTAAATTAGGCCTCATTATTTGGGTTTACTTGCATTGCTGGGTTATTGATTTTGATTTAATTTATTTATTTTGAACAGAAAAATCATACACAAATCAATTCTTTAAACAAAATACATTTCAACAATGGAGCGAGATGAAGCACAAGCTTATTATTTTCCCCACCCCATTATCACACACATCATTTGTCTATTACTTCAACTTATTTCATCTTTTACTTATCTCTTCTTTTTACATGAGACATATTTTATCTTTTTGGCATCTTTGACGTATTATACAGTGGATCCGGAAAGTATTCATAGTGCTTCACTGTTTCCACATTTTTTTTTTTTTATGTTACAGCCTTATTTAATTTATTTCCTCAAAATTCTACACACAATACCACATAATGACAATGTGAAAAAAGATTTTTTTTTTTTAATTATTGCAAATTTATTAAAAATAAAAACCTGAAAAATCACATGTACAGAAGTATTCAATACTTTGTTGATGCACCTTTGGCAATCAAGTCTTTTTGAATATGATGCCACAAGCTTGGCACACCTGTCTTTGGGAATTTTTGCCCATTCCTCTTTAGTACCTCTCAAGCTCTATCAGGTTGGATGAGAAGTGACGGTGTTCAGCCATTTTCAGATCTCTCAAGAGATGTTCAATAGGATTTAGGTCTGGGCTCTGGCTGGGCCACTCAAGGACATTCACCAAGTTGCTGTGAAGCCACTCCATTGATATTTTGGCGGTGTGCTTTGGGTCATTATCCTGCTGGAAGATGAACCGTCGCCCCAGTTTGAGGTCAAGAGCACTCTGAAGCAGGTTTTCATTCAGAATGTTTCTGTACATTGCTGCATTCATCTTTCCCTCTATCCTGACTAGTCTTCCAGTTCCTGCTGCTGAAAAACATCCCCACAGCATAATGCTGCCACCACCATGATGAGCGGTGCCTGGTTTTCTCCAAACATAACGCCTGGCCTTCATTACAAAGAGTTCAATTTTAGTCTCATCAGACCAGAGAATTTTGTTTCTTATGGTCTGAGAATCCTTCAGATGCCTTTTGACAAATTCCAGTTGGGGAGTGGCTTCTGTCTGGCCACTCCACCATACAGGCCTGATTAGTGGATTGCTGCACAGATAATTGTCCTTCTGTAAGGTTCTCCTCTCTCCACAGAAGAACACTGGAGCTCAGACAGAGTGACCATTGGGTTATTGAACACCTCCCTGACTAAGGCCCTTCACCCCCAATCACTCAGCTTAGATGGCCGGCCAGCTCTAGGAAGAGTCCTGGTGGTTTCAAACATCTTCCACTTATGAATGATGGAGGCCACTGTGCTCATTGGAACTTTCAGAGCAGCAGAATTTTTTCTGTAACCTTCCTCAGACTTGTGGCTCAAGACAATCCTGTCTCGGAGGTCTACAGACAATTCCTTTGTCTTCATGCTTGGTTTGTGCTTTGACATGCAATGTCAACCCTGGGACCTTATATAGACAGATGTATGCCTTTTCAAATCATGTCCAATCAACTGAATTTACCACAGGTGAACTCTAATTAAGCTGCTGAAACATCTCAAGAATGATCAGGGGAAACATAATGTACCTGAGCTCAATTTAGAGCTTCACGGCAAAGGCTGTAAATACTTATGTACATGTGATTTTTCAGGTTTTTGATTTTTTATAAATTTGCAACAATTTTAAAAAACCTAAATGTAATTTCTAAATGTAACCAACATGAATTCATGAGTTGTTAATGTATAATTATGTCATGACTTTACTTGGAGGGGCACATCACCATGAACTCATCCTTAACTCCTGTGTTTAAACTGTTCATGTTGACGTTGACAACACTTTTCTATTGTTATTTAGTGTAAACGCACTAGACGAATGTGCATAAGGAGTTCATGAGTATTTAAGAATGGGTTAATGATAATGTGCCCTTCAAAGTAAAGTCATGATATTATTTATTATACATTAATATGTTATGAGTTCATGATGGTTAAATTAAGCGTAAACTAATGTGGTAATTCATACATTAATTAACAAACAATCATGTACTAACAACTGATTAAGGTAGCTGTTATGCACACATGAACTCATGTGGCTCATGTTAAAGTTAGTTCAGGATTAGTGCATACATTTACTCATCATTAGTTCATAGTAAAGTAATGTTTAGGTTACACATCATTGTTCATATACTGTTAATGTGAAGTGTTACCCAATATTTGTTATTGAGTTGCATGTAAGTTAGTAAGCTGATTTTTGTTAGTAATCATCATGCATGTAAACGTATGTAAATGCATGTTCAGCGATGAACCAAATTGCGTTGAACAGTCAAATTGTAAATGAAATCACAAAGCTGTGGCAGTTTGAGCAGCAGCTGATGATTATTTCAGTCATATAAGGACCAGTGTTTTATTATCTCTGCATTGCTCTCTGCATCTCGAGTGCTGGCGGTGCTGTTGTATGCATGTATGTATGGGCTTCAGTTGCTTCACCCTTGTCTCATGTGGTCTGGGCCCGGAGCCCAGGCTGGCAGGGTGGAAAAAGCCCCTATCACCCAACCAGCAGTGACGCTCACTGCTCTGTATACGCTTGCTGTGGTGCTGCTGCTGTTGTTTTCTTTCATCCCCTCTATGCCCCATAAGAATTTCTGAGAAATCCACCTTTTCATATTTCCTCTGACTTATAAAGCCGAATCAAAGAAAGCGGTTTGCATTCGCTGCTGGTGCAGAGCTGTTTCTCTTCTACACTGGCATCAAGCTGGCAGTCGATCAGGACAGAGTTTGACCTTCTAGACTGGCTCTTCTGACATTCAATTCATGACCTTTTTGCTTGCATCAAAGCCTTTATATAATATATAGGTTCCTCTAGCTCGCGTGATTTCAACGGACCCTGTTTTTTTTAAGCCCCACACTTGTTCTTTCATGTTTAATGTTTCGTTTTGTTTCATTTCTGTAAATGCCACATGATAGAAAGCCCCAATCTTCGCATCGGTGTGATAGCAGGAGATTACTGTAAATAATCCGTAATAATACATTTTCCATTTCTTTTTTTTTTTGTCTAGCTTTAGCTACTTTCAGATGATTTTTAATTCATGAGTTGTTGTATTGATTATAAATATTAATATTTATTAGTCAGATTAAAAAAGTTTATATTCCATTTTCATTTTAATGACTTCATTTTAGTATTTTAAACTTTGTATTTTATTTTATTTAGTTTTTAGAAACATGTCTACAATGTTTTATTCTTGTATTATGTTTTAATTAATTTATTATATCAATTTAAACCAAATAATAAAAATAGGGAACTAAATTAGGTAATTAGAAAATATTAGGTAGCTGAAATATTGCAGGTGCGGTGGCTCAGTGGTTAGCACTGTCACCTCACAGCAAGTAGGTCACTGGTTCGAGTCCCGGCTGGGCCAGCTGTCATTTCTGTGTGAAGTTTGCATGCTCTCCCTGTTCTCCCTGTGTTGGCGTGGGTTTCCTTCGAGTGCTTTGGTTTCCTCCACTGACCAAATAAGCTGAATAAGCTAAATTGTCCGTAGTGTATGAGTGTGTGTGTGTGAATAAGTGTGTATTGGTGTTTCCCAAAACTGGGTTGTGGCTGGAAGGGCATTAGCTGTGTAAAACAAATGCTGGAATAGTTGGTGGTTCATTCCGCTGTGGCGATCTCTGAAATAGAGACTAAGCCAAAGGAAAATGAATAAAATATTGCTACTACCTAAAATAAACTGCATAAATATACAACATTATCAATCAATATATTAATCTATCAATCAATAATAATATATTTTATTTGTAATGCTCCTTTCTTATACTCACTCACTCACTCACTCACTCACTCAATCAATCAATCAATCAATCAATCAATCAATCAATCAATCAATCAATCAATCAATCAATCAATCAATCAATCAATAAATCAATCAATCAATCAATCAATCAATCAAAACCCTAATTTGCTTCACTGGTAAGACAGCATTTCTTAAATGTATCTAATAAAGTAACATGATCTTTGGGTCTATTTCCTCTCCTTTGCCCCTCAGCTCTCAAAGCGTCAGCCAAAGCTGCATTCCTGCACAGATTACCTGCTCTCTCCAGAATCTATACCTACATGTCTCATGTAAAAAAGGGGAGCTCAGTTTTATGTCCCAACTCACTTCTTGTGAAACGACATTGAGTCTTTTGAAACAACTGTCTACTGAATTAAATAAATTAAAAACTTGATCAAAAAACTTTTAATTAAATCATTAATTTATTATTATTATTATTCTGAATTATTTTACCAATACTTTTTGTTTCTGTGTTGTTAATCTACAATAGGGCTGCATGATACTGAAAAGAAATCTCAATATGCCTGTTTTTTATCAATGTCATCCAATAGCACTCTTGTGGAGTAAAGGTATTACTACTATTTATTACATGGCTGTCTGAATTACTTGATTCTGATTGGTCTGATACATTTAGAGTGAAATATTTAATGAAAATATAATTGATGCAATATGTCAAACCTTTAACCCATATCTATCCAATAGAGTATATGCGGAAGTATGCTAAAGGACTTTTAATTGGTCAGTAACCTGGGTTAAGCGCTTCCGGTGAACTGTATGCCATTACAAAATCGGCGCGTTTAAGGTTTGTTTTCTTTACAAATCAGCGATCTCCACTGACTGAGTGATATTCAATATAAAGTGGGTCTCAGAATGTACAAGAAACACTGCAATAAATTACATTTTTCCCCGCCATGTCTTTAAAATATGAACATTTATTTTACCCCAGCACATTCAATGGAGCTTCTGCGCTAGCCTGCTGATTCTGACGGGCGTGTGCGAGTAAACGACTTTTAGTCTCGATTTACGCTTGAGCAACTAAATGAATGCCAAAGTCTATTTAACTGATTGTATTTTCATTACATTACAACATCAATGCTGTAAAAGAAACCGTATAAAATTGAAAAAAGTCACATTAACCGTTCACCGGAAGTTTATCAGTATGGGAAGAAACACTAGCTTAGCATGTACCCCATTCCATGAATCCATTCTTCATTTCCATGTCTCTCTGTGGCAGAATTACAGCATCACATAGTGGTGTGGCATGAATACTACATCATTTTTTTTTTCAGTTTCAGTGCACTGTAAAAAATTCTGGGTTTCATACAATTACTTCATGTTGTCCCGACACAAATCGATTGAGTTAACTTATTAATTTTTACAAATTTAAGTGGACTAAACATAAAACAATTTAGTTGTTCCAAAATAACCTTAGGAATTGTGTTGTTTCAACTCATTTTAATTATTTAGTTCAAGTAGTAAAAGTGGTGACACGGTGGCTCAGTGGTTAGCATTGTTGTCTCGCAGCAAGAAGGTTGCTGGGTCAATTGGCATTTCTGTGTGGAGTTTGCATGTTCTCCCCGTGGGTTTCCTTTGGGTGCTCCGGTTTCCCCCACAGTCCAAACACATGCGCTGAATTGGATGAACTCAATTGGCCGTAGTGTGTGAGTGTGTGTGTAAATGAGTGTGTATGGATATTTCCCTGTACTGGGTTGCAGCTGGAAGGGCATCCGCTGTGTAAAACATATGGTGGATAAGTTGGCGGTTTATTCCGCTGTGGCGACCCCTGATGAATAAAGGTACTAAGCCAAAGAAAATGAATGAATGAATGAATGAATGAATGAATGTCAAACCTTTAACCCACATCCATCCAATGCCATGGAAAACCTTCTTCAATTTTGTGTATCTCTGTTTCAGAATTACAGCGTCACATGGTGTGGCATGGATACTACATCATTTTTAGTGTGTTTCAGTGGTTTAGTGTTGATACAGGTATTTTTTGAGACTACTTCGTATTTACCAAATGCTTTTAGATGGGGAAAAAGAAAAGATCAGATATGGAAAGCTCTGGCTTTATGTTAAAATTTGTGTGAAATCAAAATTGACTATTTATTTCTCTAGCTCTCATTAGTATTCTTAAAATTAATAATTAGTTTGTGCAAGTTAATCCATCAAAATCTTACCATTTGCTTCTGTTTTTGGAGTGGTGGTCCTTATGTTGTCGTCAACTTGAGAGCTTCCATAGCAACTGTATATATAATATAGGTCCCCCTCTAACCATTAGTTTGCTATAGACCTTTTTCTTAGAACACAAAATTACCCATTATGCTTTGTGTGTATACATAAGCAGGATGCTTCGAATTTCCGGTCAGCAGCTTGATGCTTATAAACAGTCACATTCAGACAGCTTTGAAACAATAGTTTTAATCTGTTTTACTTGCTTTTAATGTCTTTGAGCTAATACTGCTGTCTAACAGCGCCACCTCCTAGACTGATCATTTAAAAAATGCGATCTATAGAAATGAAAAACAACATCTGCGAGTCATTTAGGCTACCCTTACCATCAGAAGGCATCTTGTGCCATTTAAATGGAGCATCGTCATCGCTACAGTGAACATTTTCTCTTTTTTTTTTTTCAAATATATAACCAACCAAAATGTTTGACACACACCTACTGTCCCACTAACACATTGAAAAGTGGCACAAAGTGAAAATAAAGTGGCATTTTGAAATGACAGAAAAACCAAGGTAAATACTACACAATACAAACTAACTGAATCATAAACGGCT
Source organism: Danio kyathit (assembly GCA_903798195.1). Classification (NCBI taxonomy): domain Eukaryota; kingdom Metazoa; phylum Chordata; class Actinopteri; order Cypriniformes; family Danionidae; genus Danio; species Danio kyathit. Next base: position 20,753,144 of record LR812543.1, on the reverse strand, counting down.
CCCGATTAGAATCAACATGCAAATCAGCCAGTGGAGTATCAGTAACGTACTTTTATTTTTCGGAAATTGCATAGCTTACATAGCTGTTAAGTTTCATGCCAGTAATATGGTTTGGTCTTTATAATGCAGTGATCTATGGTGTATGTGTACATTGAAGAGCTGTTGAATACAGTATAACAGCTGACAGTATTTCAGCATATTATCTGATGACAGAGACTAAATTCTGAATTAGGAGAACATTTTCTGTCACACTTGAACCGCATCCGAAGGAATTTTTTCGGCTTTAACACACACATTTTAAATCAAAGTTGTGGATCGCAAAAACACTCTGTAAGCCACTCAGTATTGCGGTATTGACAACCATTTTTGGATCAAGATTTACTTTTGGATGAGATCCCAAGGTTTTCATAATCCTGGACAAGGCCGTATCCAGAGCAGCTGCTGTGGTGGTCATGGATGAGTGGAGAGCAGGAGACTGATTCCTGTGACGCTCTAGGGACAGACGAGTCTTCGCTGAGGTCCAGCATTCTCCGGCGCCTAGACTGCAGCTCTGCACAAGGCGTTTGGCCATAGGAGAAATGGTCGTGTCCAACTGAGCCTGGTTTCTCTTGAGGTTTTTTGATTCTTCACTTTCGCCAATTGGTGAAGTTTTTCCTCGCCGCTGTCGCCACTGGCTTGCATGGTTCAGGATCTGTAGAGGTGCACATCGATGGAATTGCTCTTCAGTGTTTGGACTCTCAGTAGTGATTATTAAACCACACTGAACTGAGCTAAACTGAACTGAACTTAAACACTGAAAACTGGACTGACACTGTTTCAATTTACTATGATCTTCTATGTGAAGCTGCTTTGATACAATCTACATTGTAAGCGATATAGAAATAAAGGTGAATTGAATTGAATTACCAGTTGTAAATGCTGTAAAGGGAAGTTCTAAGCATCGCTGAAGGTCACTGATTCGAGTCCCAGCTGGGCCAGTTGGCATTTCTGTGTGGAGTTTGCATGCTCTCCCCGTGTTCCGGTTTGCCCCACAATCCAATCTAAGAAACAATCCAATGGATTAATTCTAGTGCCACCATTTTATATTTCAATGTCCAGTAAGATGATGTTTGGAAACCTGATTGATCTTTTCAGATCCATAGTGTATCAGATAACATTTCTCACTCTGAAAATTGTCGTCTCTACCCGTTTGGGACTAGTTTGTCATGTCTTAGGTGAGACCTAAATCTGATTGATCCTCTCAGATACAGTAGTCATTCATCAGGAAGAACAAGTCTGAGCATCGTGAGCCTCGTCTCTTTGGTCAGGAGTTCATCCATTCCGCATTCTTGACTCCGACATAAAGCTGCCCTAATCCCTTTTACCAGGTAGCTTGAGTTGGCAGGGGCTGCCACAGAATTCCAGTGGCATTCCAGCTGAGGGAAGTTGCTAGGGGCCCGTCCCGAACAACAAAGGACGAACTCCTATTCAAAGACAAATAGGCTTTAAAAGTCCTGTGAGAAAGCCGGCCGCCGCTGGGACGGGTGTCATGAGGAATGTGACACATTCGGGCCATCGCGACTGGCGGTGTGGGATGGGATCGGACTGTGGTTAATCCCGTAATGAGGCATTTGTGGATTGACACGAGTGGAGCGGCTCTGAGGTGGATGTCAGATTACCTGACGGAGAAAAGCCGATGGATGGGGCGAAGGCGCACGTCCTGACTAAAAACAAACTGACCTTATTAGCTCGGAGTGCACAGAGTCATGGTGGGTTTGATTCATGATAACAAAAGATTTCATTTGATGCAGTACAGCTGGGGTTAATTGGTGACAGTTGCTACATACATTTTGTATTCATTCATTCTTTCATTCATTCATTCATTTTCTTTTCGGCTTAGTCCCTTTATTAATCTGGGGTCACCACAGCGGAATGAACTGCCAACTTATTGAGCATATATTTAGCTGCTGTTCATAGTGTATTTAAACAAGATGCAAAAATGGAGTGTTATAAAGGAAAATAGCAGTTATATAAACAAACATAGAAACAAACATGTAAAGCATGTGAGAGTTTCTACCACAATGTCTGGTGTATTAAGGAGGAGTGTGTCCTGCAAGTGGTTGTCAAGCCAGCTCACCTGCGTGGAGCACATTCATGCATCATACCGTTTTGTGATGCATTGAGTGTATGCTTTACTAAAAAGATAGGTCTTTAATCTAGTTATGAACTGCGAGAGTGTGTCTGAGCCTCGGACATTATCAGGAAGACATTACCAAAGTTTAGGAGCCATAAATGAGAAGGCTCGACCTCCTTTACTCGACTTCGCTATTCTAGGTACTACCAGAAGCCCTGAGTTCTGAGATCTTAAAGAGCAGGTTGGATTGTAGCGAGACAGAAGGTTGGTTTGATAAACAGGAGCTAGATTATTTAAAGCTTTATAGGTAAGAAGCAAAATGTTCTAATAAATACAGAACTTAACACGCAGCCATTGTAAGGAGGATAAAATTGGGGTGATATGATAATATTTTCTAGACCTGGTAAGAACTCTGGCAGCTGCATTTTGTACTAGCTGAAGTTTGTTAAAAGAGGATGCTGGGCAGCCAGCAAACAGAGCATTAAAGTAATCCAGCCTAGAAGTCATGAAAGCATGAACTAGCTTTTATAGATAATATTCATTTAAATGAGAGATTTGTGAGGGGTGTACTCATACAGTATATGTTGAGCACTATTTATGGTAAGTATTTTTACAGGATGCTATTTTAGGAATGTATTTGTTTGAATAGTTTATTAAAAAAATGATGCTTAAAAATGTAAAAATTAAGATGCAACATGAACTTTTAATGCAGTTATTATAATAATAGTGAAAACTATGATTTTGATAAAAAAGATATATTTTTAAAGCAGATGTTCTTGTAAGTTGTCACCATTCATTCGTTCATTTTCCTTCGGCTTAGTTCTTTTATTCATCAGGGGTTGCCACAGCGAAATGAACCATCAACTTATCACTACGGCCAATTTAGTTTATTCAATTCACCAATACCGCATGTCTTTGGACTGTGGGAGCCCAGCCAGGACACGAACCAGTGACCTTCTTACTATGAGTCGATAGTGCTAAGCACTCAGCCACCGTGTCGCCCTAAGTGTGTCACCCTAAGTTATGTCATCATGACATAATTTAATCATTTATTGAATTTATTTTTATATTATAATTTACATTTATTTATTAGTAACAAGATTTACATATAGTTATGCCCTTTTTAAAATATATATTTATCCAAGCAGAATCCATAAACAAATTATAAGAGTTATTCAAACATATTAAGCTTCACATTTGTTTTCAGCATTGATAATAATAAGAAATGTTCATTGAGCATATAGTTGAAGTCAGAATTATTAGCCCCCTTTGAATTTTTTTTTTTTTTTTTAAATATTTCCCAAATTATGTTTAACAGAGCAAGGAAATTTTCACAGTATGTCTGATAATATTTTTTCTTCTAGAGAAACTCTTTGTTTTATTTCGGTTTGAATAAAAGTAGTTTTTAATTTTTTTAAAAACATTTTAAGGTCAAAATTATTAGCCCCTTTAAGCTATTTTTTTTTCCGATAGTCTACAGAAGAAACCATCATTATACAATAACTTGCCTAATTACCCTAACCTGCCTAGTTAACCTAATTAACCTAGTTAAACCTTTAAATGTCACTTTAAGCTGTATAGAAGTGTCTTGAAAAATATCTAGTAAAATATTATTTACTGTCATCATGGCAAAGATAAAATAAATCAGTTATTAGAAATGAGTTATTAAAACTATTATGTTTAGAAATGTACTGAAAAAATCTTCTCTCCGTTAAACAGAAATTGGGGAAAAAATAAACAGGGGGGCTAAAAATTCAGGGGGGCTAATAATTCTGACTTCAACTGTATGTCAGCATATTAAAATAATTTTGATTTGTTTTTGGACAACATAAAGGGACGAAGTTAACTTATTATTTTACCTACAGTAAGTGGATTGTACATAAAACAATTAATTTTTGCAAAAAACACTCAAGAATTGTGTTGTTTCAGCTCATTTTAGTCAAGTAGTTTGAACAAACAGCAAACATCATTTTTAAAAATGCTTTTCTCATTTAGAATATTTGTCTCATTTCTAGTCCAAATATCTACAAATTCTTAAATCAAGAAGAATTTTCTAAACAAGCAAAAAATACAGTCTTGTTTTCAGACAAACAATTCACAATTAATTGAGATTTTCCTTAAAACAAGCTAAATAATCTCCCTACACTGTAAAAAGTGATTAACTACTTAAAGCAGGTAAACAATTGCCTTAAAAGCAACAAGTTGACTTTACAAAAATAACGTATGTAAACCCATTGTCACTTTTTAAAAAATTTGTGTAAAATAACTTTTTTCCAATACACCTTTATTATACATTTTTTCTCCAGCTTTTCTGTATCTAGCAAACAGTAAAATAAATCTACTTTTCCAGACTCCAGTGTGTCTTCTAAATTCAATACAGGCTATAATTGTAGATTTTATAGACTTAATGAAGCACCAAGTACATAACATTGTGATAATTACAGTAATTATTCGAAAACATAAATGCTAAAATAGTCTGTGAAAAGGGATTAGTTGACTTCAAAAAAAGTAAGTACAATTAGCATAATTATAAAAATTGAGCTAACTTAACAGTCCCGAGTTGTAATGGGTGTGCTTTATTTTTGTAAAGCCAACTTGTTTCTTTTAAGGCAATTGGTTTACTCGCTTTAAGTAACTAATCACTTTTTACAGTGTAGGAGGTAAACTGTAAAAAAAAAGGCAGGGTTTCACGCAATTCATTCATGTTGTCCCAACACAAACGATTAAGTTAACTTAATCATTTTAACAAATTTAAGTGGATTAAACATAAAACAATTAAGTGTCCCAAAAACTTGAAAATTGTGTTGATTTTTTAAAAAAATGTTTTCCGTAATAAGGAAAAATATCACTTTACTATGGAAAAAAAAAAAAAAAAAAAAAAGTATGATTAAAAAAAAAATTAGTTAATAACTTAGAATTGCGACTTTATAACTCAGAATTCTGACTTTATAACTCGGAATTCTGAATTTATAACTCAGAATTCTGACTTTAGAACTCTGAATTCTGACTTTATAACTCGGAATTCTGAATTTATAACTCAGAATTCTGACTTTAGAACTCTGAATTCTGACTTTATAACTCAGAATTGCGACTTTATAACTCAGATTTCTGACTTTATAAATCGGAGTTCTGACTTTATAACTCGGAATTCTGACTTTATAATTATTATTTTTTTTATTACATTTTTTTTATCATACATTTTTTTTTATTGATATATATATTTTTTATCATTCAGTGGCAGAAACGGGCTTCCATGCTTTACTCATACTTTAAAGAATATTTTTAGCTCAGCCTCAGCAAACATTCCAGTCATATTACTAGAGTAAAAGTTTAAAAACATAACAATTAGAGTAAAGTAGAGAAATTAATGGCTTTATAAAGGCATATAAACATGTTTTACTATTTTCAGTCTTTCAATTCAGATTATTTTAATTCTCACATTTCTATAAAATTTTTTTTACATAAACTCTTAGTAAATTTCACAAATAATTACAGCATACAGTTGAAGTCAGAATTATTAGCCCCCTGAATTATTGTTTGTTTCAACACATTTCTAAACATAATAGTTTTAATAACTCATTTCTAATAACTGATTTATTTAATCTTTTCCATGATGACAGTACATGATATTTGACTAGATATTTTTTAGACACTTCTATACAGCTTCGAGTGACATTAACAAGGCTTAAGTAGGTTAATTAGGTTAACTAGGCAGGTTAGGGTAATTAGGCAAGTTATTGTAAAATGATTGTTTGTTCTGTAGACTATCAAAAAAAATATAGCTTAAAGGGGCTAATAATTTTGACCTTAAAATGTTTTTAAAAAATTAAAAACTGCTTTTATTCTAGCTGGAAAAAAAAACAAATAAGACTTTCTCCAGAAGAAAAAATATTATCAGACATGCTGTGAAAATTTCCTTGCTCTGTTAATTATAATTTGGGGAATATATATATATATATATATATATATATATATATATATATATATATATATATATATATATATATATATATATATATATATATATATATATATATATATATTTTTTTTTTATTCAAAGGGGGGCTAATAATTCTTACTTCAACTGTAAATTCTGCACTAGTTTATTAGAAAAGAGTGTAGCTGAAATTATAGCTATTGATGACAACAAAATGACAACTATTTGTTTCTGATTTGGTCAATAAATGCTTTTTTTTGCATGAACTTTTCCCATAATGAAAATGAACGAGGGTGTTTTGGGGAGTTGCAAAACTGACAAAAATAATACAGTCACATACAATACCTTTGATACAAATGCAATTAGGACGAACTAACCGTTTAATTGATAGGAAATGGCAAGTTTCTCATCGAGACAGGCTGGGATTCATTCAGACTACACTGTGTTATTCAACCCTATAGTGTGTTAAATGGAATTTTACAACAAGAGCACATGTTTGTTCAGCATTCATGAGCAGCCAGACGGCCAGATAATCAGATATCCTCTCAACAAGAAAAGAAAGGAGCAACAGACACAAAAACAAAAAGACAGCCATTCTTCCTACTGGATTCTTACGTGACTTGTGTGTGAGGAATGTACAGTAGCTGGAAGATTCTCTGGTTCATTTTTTAAGCATGAATCTTTCCACTGTATACCTGTTAAAGGCACTGACAAAGCACATAAATTACATTGGGAAATATTTTGGATTAGGATTCAGCAACCAAAAATTGGATGTTGGAAATTTATAGTAAGCTTTTACACTTATTTCAAGGATTTTTGGTGTTTTTAAAACAACTTTTATGCTCACAAACACAGTTTATTTGAAAAATACAGTACACTGCAAAAAAAGGCTTTTCTTATTCAGAGTTTTGACTTGTTCTAGTCCACAATTTTTAAAAAAAATTCCAAATCAAGAAGCATTTTCTAGACAAAAAAAAAATTGTGTTGTTTTCAGGAATAAGTCAAAAATATTTTTTTCTTAAAACATGCAAAATAATCTGGCAATGGCGTATGCAAAATACTAAATACTTTTACACTGTAAAAAGTGATTAATTAAAATAAATAAGTAAACCCATTGCCTTAAAAACGACAAGTTGATTTTACTTTAAAAATTAATAAAATAAGCTGAAACAACTTTTGGAAAAAAAAAATTGCGACAACGTAATTGTTTTCTGTTTAATACACTTAAATTAGTCATAACAAGGCAGCACGGTGGCGCAGTGGGTAGCACGTTCACCTCACAGCAAGAAGGTCACTGGTTCGAGCCTCGGCTGGGTCAGTTGGCGTTTCTGTGTGGAGTTTGCATGTTCTCCCCGCGTTGGCGTGGGTCTCCTCCAGTTGCTCCGGTTTACCCCACAAGTCTAAAGATATGTGGTATAGGTGAATTGGGTAGGCTAAATTGTCCATAGTGTATGTGTGTGAATGAGTGTGTATGAATGTTTCCCAGTTATGGGTTGCAGCTGGAAGGGCATCCTCTGCGTAAAACATGTGCTGAATAAGTTGGCGGTTTATTCCGCTGTGGCGACCCCAGATTAATAAAGAGACTAAGCCGAAAAGAAAATGAATGAATGAATGAATAGTCATAACAAGTTAAACTAATTTGTGTTGGAACAACATGAATGAATGCGTGGAACCCTACAGTTTTAGCTGATTGTTTTGAACTCCAGAAATGAACCCTAAAACAAACTTTATTTTAATCGTATTGTGCTCAAAATAATGCCACACCAATTCACTCTTTGATATCAGGGCTGTAACCCTAACCCTATATTATTGGCTACATCATGTCCTACAAGCAACACGGTGCTGCGACACACATTAAAAGCTATCTTTTCCATATTAAAAGGAGTTTTTGAACTGACCATATGTGATGGAGATACATAAAGTTTCTATTTCAGAAATCGTTTACATTTCTGTGATGTTGCGACAGAAAACAGCATTAACATCTAGCTTGAGTTTGAATAATATTTTATGTGATGTTTATAGTAACTGAAAGTGTTAGCAGAGATTCAGATGTTGAAAATAAAACAATTAAAAAACTACAATCTTGTAACAGAAAGTCCGAGAATGTCTGCCGCCACTTTCGGAAAAGGTGAATGTAGGGTTCATTCGATTTGCATGATTTACTCTCAAAGTAAATAAAATAAATCACCAGAGATGAAGTGAAGAAACTGTGATCTCTTTACTTACTACTCCACTCAGCACTGACCAAAAGAACAACTTGTCATTCAGCCTATCAGAATGCACATACATGAAAATCTAAGTAAATCAAACATTTAAAACAGGAACACAGATTCCCCAACTCACTATATCTAAATATATGATTAATCTTACACTCTCATTGTGGCATAATCATCAAGGAATTTTGCATTACCTAGCTGGGGACTATTTTCAAGTGCGACGTAATACGATTGCTCCTGATGCAGCCATGGTACAGCAGCAAAGGCCCTTGATTATTACGCCAGAATGAGAGCATAGTTCCTAGACATATCGGCCTAAAAAATAGCAACTTTTCATTTTCTGTTACTCTGCTCACACTGTGGGATTTGAGCCACAATTTGGTCATCTGAGACAAATTTGGGAAATTCTAAAAGATTCCTGAAATCCTAGGCTGAAATCTGTGATCTTTGATCGTTGGTTATACATGTTATACATGTTCATAGACAGCCGGCCCATGTGATCAGATTTTACCTCAGATGAAGATCTGGCTGCAGCTGAAAATTTCAGACACTTTACTGCAGTGTAACAACAGCTGCGACCAGCATCAATCCAAGAACCAATCGAAGTACCAAATCTGATGATGCAATCCATGCGACATCTTCAAACCACCATGGGGAAATGTCAAGAAGTTTTTCTACCTGATTTAATTATTGAGGCACGCTTTGTGCAGAATTGCGGCTACAGATTGTTTAAGTTTGATGTGAGGAATCATTTCAGAGCGTGGGATAGTGAAAGTGTCACAGATGGATGACCTCAAGTTTATTTTAGAGTTTGGCGCATCTTCATTGTCGTTCAGTCTGACATTATAACAGCTGAGATCTTGTGTGACATACAGTAGGAGTCATGTTCGTGCAGTCTGACAAGCTACAATAGTTTAGCATTGTTAAAAATGTACACAATGACTGCGTCCGAAATTGCATACTTCCATACTATATAGTATGCTAAAAACAGTATGCAAGCCGAATAGTATGTTCGAATTATAGATTTCGAAAAACAGTATGCAAGAAGTACCTGGATGACCTACCATTTCCAGCGAGATTCTGAAGTGTGCACCCGATGAAAGCATGGGATTCTGTGCTATCCCATGATGTAGTCAATCTTTAAATAAGAAAATTGTCAAAACTCTTTTTTTTGAATTTGAGCAAGATGCTAATGGTTTAATCTGATTCAATGACCTATGCTAAGCTTAGCTAAATGTGATCCTGCCAGACCTGGAGGATGGATTTAAAAATGGCAAATGGTTTGACTCTAGGGGACTTGTAAAATTAGCAAACTTGATAGCCAAAACACACAATAGTTATGAAATGTCATAAAACCTTCATAGGATTTTAGAGAAAAGAAGCCGCTCTCATTTGCTTCTTCACATGATCGACCAACTGCATCTGCACTCTCTACTCCTAAAGTAGATGATCACAGAGAAACAGATTGAGTTATGCTTAAAGAGAAGATCGAGACAGTCATTGCCGACTGGTGTGAGAGAGAGCGAGAGAGAACCTTTTTCCCACACGGCGACAGTAATTCTGCCTAGAGGAGCAAAGCCCATTCCCATCCATCTCACCGTTTCACAGGCTGGAAATCCCCCGCCGCACAAAGAGCCCAAATTTAATACTGAGCCTCTGCAGGCGCAGGAGGCTCCCCTGACCAATATTGATACGAGAGGGACCTTTGTTCGAGAAACCTTAAGGGAGCAAAACAATTGTTGTGGCTGCCGGCTCCTTATTATGCCTGAGCGCGGCGGATATGCATTATGTTTTGTTGATTAAAGGAGAAACGTACACTCACGTTCGCAATCCATTCCTTTCTTTAGTCGTGTCGAAAGTATTTTGGGATGTCGGGTCACGCTTGCTGAGTGTTTTGCTGGGTGTAATTTGACACGTGTCGTCCGCTCAGACTGTCAAATCTGCACAGTCACCTGCGTTCGGGCCCAAAGGTGCTGGAAACGTGAAGTGGGTGGTTCAGTTTCCGCCATTGTGCTGTCGGAAAGTCGGATAGCCGCCGATTGTAATTCAAATCGTTTATATATCATCTGCACAATCAGCTCACGAGTGACGCTCGGGGACAGGAAATGAACAGAGCTCCAGTTACATTAGAAGACACAGATTTAGTTTGATTGTTATTTTATGGATGTGCAATACAACACATTTTTAAAAGACGTTTTGTAAGTGTGTATAAGTGGTAGAACTTTTATGTTAATATAATTCAGGTGATATTTAAAAATGTTATTCATTTATGCAGTGTACAGTAACAATTGCACAGTCCCACACACACACAATTATATTTCATTCATTCATTTTCTTTTTGGTTTAATCCCTTTATTATTCTGGAGTCGTCACAGCGGAATGAACCGCCAACTTATCAAGCATATGTTTTACGCAGCGGATTCCCTTCCAGCTGCAATCCAGTACTGGGAATCATCCATACACACTCATTCACACACATACACTACGGCCAATTTAGTTCATCCAATTCATCTGTAATGCATGTCTTTGGACTGTGGGGGAAACTGGAGCACACCCACGCCAACATGGGGAGAAGATGCAAACTCCACACAGAAATGCCAACTGACCCAGCCGAGGCTCAAACCAGCAACCTTTTTGCTGTGAGGCGATCGTGCTACCCACTGCGCCACAGTGATGCACATCTTCTAATGATATTACAATATAATCTCTGTCTACGTCTCATTTTTCAAGTCTACACAGAATATTTCTGCTGGGTTCAACATTCTTAATCACTAAATGAATCCAAACTCAACCTGGACCATCCAGAACGGCCCCCGTCCACGTCTGGATCTGTATAATAAAGCTCTGTGTGTATCAGTGGTTTCTGAACACACTTCAGACAGCGGCGCACATACAGCTCCATATGCACTGGCTCTCTTTTATAAACCACATCATATTTACAGTGTAATGAGAAGTGCAGTCAGAAAAGAAGAGCCCCTTCACTCTACCATTGAACGCACATTTTTTTTATTTTTTGGACTGCATGGAGAATGAACGAGCAAAGACATTTTCTCAGAATTATTGGATCCAGGCGAGGCTTCATGTGGTTTCGAGGTTCTTGTCATTGGCACAAAAAGCAGATCCCGCTTTAACCCTTTACCTGTCAATCAAAATGTCTGTCCTTATAAAGTTTAGAATAGCATGGTCAGTAATTAGACACAATTATTTAATTAATTAATTAATCACAATAAAGCTGTAGTAGATTGTTATTCATTTTGGACACCCTTTTGCCTTCAGAACTGCCTTAATCCTTTGTGGCATAGATTCAACAAGGTACTGGAAATATTCCTCAGAGATTTTGGTCCATATTAACATGATAGCATCACACGGTTGCTGCAGATTTGTCAGCTGCACATATATGATGCGAATCTCCCGCTCCACCACATCCCAAAGGTGCTCTATTGGATTGAATTCCGGTGACTGTGGAGGCCATTTGAGTACAGTGAACTTATTGTCATGTTCAAGAAACCAGTCTGAGAAGATTCGTGCTTTAAGACATGGCGCGTTATCCTGCTGAAAGTAGCCATCAGAAGATGTGTACACTGTGGTCATAAAGGGATGGACATGGTCAGCAACAATACTTAGGTAGGCTCTGGCGTTGACACAATGCTCAATTGGTAGTAATAGGCCCAAAGTGTGGCAAGAAAATATCCCCCACACCATTACACCACCACCACCAGCCTGAACCGTTGATACAAGGCAGGATTGATCCATGCTTTCATGTTAATGGCACCAAATTCTGACCGTATCATCCGAATGTCGCAGCAGAAATCAAGACTCATCAAACCAGGCAACGTTTTTCCAATCTTCTATTGTCCATATTTGGTGAGCCTGTGTGAATTGTAGCCTCAGTTTCCTGTTATTAGCTGACAGAAATGGCACCCGCTGTAGCCCATCCGCCTCAAGGTTGGACGTGTTATGCGTTCAGAGATGCTCTTCTGCATACCTTAATTGTAAAGAGTGGTTATTTGAGTTACTATTGCCTTTCTATCAGCTTGAACCAGTCTGGCCATTCTCCTCTGACCTCTGGCATCAACAAGGCATTTGTGCCCACAAAACTGCCGCTCACTGGATATTTTCTCTTTTTAGGACCATTCTCTGTAAATCCTAGATATGGTTGTGTGTGAAAATCCCAAGTTTCTGAAATACTCAGACCAGCCCGTTTGGCACCAACAACCATGCCAGGTTCAAAGTCACTTAAATCAACCTTTCTTCCCCATTCTGATGCTCAGTTGAAACTGCAGCTGATCATCTTGACTATGTCTACATGCCTAATTGCATTGAGTTGCTGCCATGTGATTGGCTGATTAGAAATTAGCATTAACGAGCAGTTGGACAGGTGTCAAGGTTACACAGATTATACTGTATAAAAAGGAAACATTTAAGCAGAAATTTGTACAAAAATCTAACATCATACACAATATTCGAGTTCAGTTCTATAGAATATACTATATATCATTCTATCTAAATTAAAAATGTATGTAATAATACTTTAAATATATACATTTTTAAAATAGCATAGTCATGACTGTAATTGGATAAAATTAATAAATAATAGAAATAATAATAATAATAATAACCACAATGAATATATAAGGCTGTAATAGAACGTTCATTATTATCTTGATTATAAATAAAAATCAATTGATGTAATAGTATAAATATATACTGTTAATAGTTTGAATTAATTAAATTTTTTTAAATGTCATTATATTTGTTTTTTATGAAATTACTGTTATCAAAGAGATTTAGTAGTGTACTTTTTTGTCGTTTGTTATATGTGCATATAGTTTTGTAGATAACAAGGTTAAATAAATTTGTTATATGTGCATATAGTTTTAGTAATTGTAGAAAACAAGGTTAAATAAAGGGAAAATGAGAAAATATTCAAGCAGAAATAAAATGTATTTTTATATGAAATAATGTAAATCTAACATCCTACAGTTCTCTATTAAAAATATATCTAAATAATATATAATCTAAATATCTGAATGTTTTGAGAGAGAATTGCATATCGTTGTCTTACATGATTCATAATCCTTCACTGTGAAGTTCAAATTGAGCACATTGTGCAAACAAAACGCTCCACAGCATGTACAGAGACCAAAACTCAGTTGTTTTGTGTTTGCGATAAAAACTTTTTGGCACAAGAACTCACATATGCATAAGCCACGGACAATTAGCCTACCGGGTAACCGAGAAAACCATGTTTCTTTAACGATAACGATTCCAGACATTCCTGCAATTATCAAAAAGGCAAATAAAGAGGTCTTGTTGATTGCCCAAGCAGATAGACCAGTTCCAGCCAACAGGTTGGATGCATTTAAATGAATTTCAATTTAAAATGAGTTCATACATAGATGGACCTTGAAGATAAAAGCCAGTTCTGTTTAACTGTAGGTTAACCGATCCAATAACTTTTGACCAAACTTTACAATGACTCAAACCTATGGTCATAGATTTTGACTACATATATTCATAACGGCATAGAATTCATCAAATTATCAAAGCATCTATAAAAAGAACTTTATAATTTCCACGCATTTCCTTCACATCCGTTGTGATTTAACTCAGAATTGTAATATCTCTATTCCAAAACGAACTGTTGCAGAATTTTAAGATTTCATTATTTTGACTTAATTGTGATCTTAGATGCCTAATTAAATAATACAATTAATCCTGAATCTATCATGCTGTCATGTCATGTTGCTGGAGAGCTTGTTGCTGTTTTCTTTTTTCAACAGTTCAGTGCTCAAGAGACCTGCGAGCGAATGCAAATGATTATTTTGTGTCCTTTTGAATTTGCTTCTAACTTCCTTCTCTGTTTATTTGCCTGGGGGGCCTGAAATTTTAGGGGAATTCTGAATTGAAAACCTATTTAAAGAGTGCCTATCTGCTTATGCCTGACTGTGTTCATCAGTTTACCGCTCATGTGTGTCTGCACTGTTGTTATGTAGTCTTTCACCTGCCCTCGTGCCTAACCACATCTTAAACCGGCCACACAGCTGCTGAGCTTCAGTCGGTTTGTCCATCTGTTGGCTTTCTGTGGTGCTTTTACCATCAGTCTCCACTAATCTGATGGGAACTGCAACAGAAGGGACTTGTGGGCTACGCTAACTGGCCACTTTATTTGGTACACTTGTTTGACTGCTTGTTAATCCACATGGCAGCGTCTCATTTAGACATGTACATAGATGTGGTCAAGAAAAATAAGCATGAGAAAAGGTGATTTAGGTGGCTTGGTTGGTGACGTGGTACGCTTGTTGGTGTCAAACTAGCGGGTCATTTCAGTATTTCAGAAACTGCTGATCTGTTGGGATTTTTTTTTATGTGGAGCTATCTCCGGGGATTACAGAGAATGGTCTGAGTACAAGAAATTATCAAGTGAGTGGAAATTCTCTGGGTGAATATGGTGTTGCCAGAGGAGAATGGTTAAACCAGGGGTGTCCAAACTCAGTTCTGGAGGGCCGGTCTCCTGCAGATTTTAGCTCCAACTTGCCTCAACACAGCTGCACGAATGTTTCTATAAAGCCTAGTAAGAGCTTGATTAGCTAGCCCAGGTGTGTCTGATTGGTGTTGGAACTAAACTTTGCAGGACACCGGACCTCCAGAATCGAGTTTGGACACCCCTGAGTTAGACTGATTTAAGCTGGTTGAAAGACCAAAAGAAAAGTAACGACTTCGTTTCGACTTTGGTACCATCTGGTACTGAAATTTTAAAAATTTTAATTTCCCAATAATATTTGAGCACTGTTGAGCGCGCTCTTAAACACCGCTGATTGGCCATTATGTTCATGTGCTTAACAGATATGAATATGATTGGCCATGAAGGTCATCGGTTTACTATTCTTCACCACTGTTCACCAAGTGCAAACACAGATACACAGACATTGGAGCGTTTTTAAGGCTGCGTCAATAAGCTTATCTATCAATGAGCTTATATATAAGCAATCTGCTGATGGATCGACTGATAGATGCAGCTTAAAATGCTCTAGTGTCTGTCTATCTGTGTTTGCACTTTGTGAACAGTGGTAAAGAGTGGTAAACCAATGACCTTCACAGACAATCACAGTCATAACTGTCTGAAACAGTTGAAACGAACCAAAATGGAGTCGCGTGACAACATCCACCTCACTCAATGGCCATTGTCATTAAACGCATTTCCTAAACGTCTTTTTAATTGGTCAGAATTAATGTGTGCAAACATTTCTACATTTTTCCCCTCGGTTTAATCTTATATTTATCAGGGGTCACCACAACAGAATGAGCCACCAACTATTCTGGCATGTGTTTTACGCAGCGGATGCCTTTTCAGCCACAAATCAATACTGGGAAACATCCATACACTCTCGCATTCATACACACACTCATACACTACTGCCAATTTTGTTTACCCAATTTACTTATAGTGCATGTCTTTGGAGTGTGGGGAAAACCATAGCACCTGGAGGAAACCTACAAGAACATGGGGAAAACATACAAACTCCACACAGAAATGCCAACTGGCCCAGCCAGGACTCGAATCAGTGACCTTTTTGCTGTGAGGCGACAGTGTCACTTCCATTGAGCCACCGTGTCACCCAATATTTCTAAAGAACTCCCAAAATTAAACACAGAGAAAAGAGGTAAAGCTGGAAGACAACAAAACAGTTGTTAGTATGGAGAGACAACTGCCCTGTAAAGTTTGCATGCATCACTTTGGACAAAAACTATTAGAAAAATTATAGCTTAAAAACAATGTGTTAATGCACTGCAAATAGTGAAGGCAGCTGGTTTAGGCCAGAAATGTGCGGTACATTTTGCCATTGGGTGATGTATGAGTTTGGATCATGTTCTCACCACAAATGAACTGCTCCAGTGTTCATTTGAACATGTTTGTTATGCTTGTTTGGTCCACTTTTTGGAGTGCAATTGCTGCATTCACAATTGCCAAACAAACCACTCCAAATGGGAATAGAAAACCTCTAGTGTGATTCAACTAAATGAAATGAGGCAGGTGTGAAAGCACCCTCAAATTAGCAAATTCATTTGACTAAAGACACAACACATTGAATGTGTCATGTCACAGTTTAAATCATCTCAAACTGGTTTCATGTACTCAAATGGCAGCCACGGGCTGTGGCAGAATGAGGCAGTTTTAAAGGCAAAAGGGGGCTTAACGTAACACAAAAAACAGTACTTATACCTTGAAATCTGTGTTTATTCTTCTTGACATACAGTTGAAGTCAGAATTATTAGCCCCCCTTTGATGATGTTAAACAGAGCAAGGAAATTTTCACAGTATGTCTGATAATATTTTTTCTTCTAGAGAAAGTCTTATTTGTTTTATTTCGGCTGAATAAAAGCAGTTTTTAATTTTTTAAAAACCATTTTAAGGTCAAAATTATTAGCCACTTTAAGCTATATATTTTTTCTCAATAGTCTATAAAACAAACCATCGTTATACAATAACTTGCCTAATTACCCTAAACTGCCTAGTTAACCTAATTAACCTAGTTAAGCCTTTAAATGTCACTTTAAGCTGTATAGAAGTATCTTGAAAATATCTAGTCAAATATTATTTACTGTCATCATAGCAAAGATAAAATAAATCAGTTATTAGAAATGAGCTATTAAATTCATTATGTTTAGAAATGTGTTGAAAAAATCTTCTCTCCGTTAAACAGAAATAAACAGGGGGGCTTATAATTCATGTGTTCATGAATTATAATAATAATAATAATAATTCATAATTCATGAGCTGCATCGTGATGGAGTCTAGATCTGGATAGTTGATGTGGTGATGTGGAGGATACAGTTTAGATCAGTGGTACTCAACTCCAGTTTTGCACATTTGGTATGTTTCTATTAGGACAGACCTGTAATCGATTGTTGTTTTTTGACGCCAGTGTTTAACTGCTTGAAGTATCTGAGCGAATCATTCGAAGTAGACTGGAGCAGGAGTAATTAACTGCGGTCATGCCATCTACAGTCCCGAGAAGGATGGCTACGCTGTCTGTGCTTCAAACTATTCGTTGTTGCACGGTAGATTAAAGACGCGTCTGTTCAATGCGCTGCAGTTTTAAAGGGCACCTATGGTGAAAAATCTACTTTTCAAGCTGTTTGGACAGACATATGTGTAGGTATAGTGTATAGACTGTCATATTAGGGTGATCTAAACACACCCAGTCCTTTTTTTTCAATTTAACAACATAAAAACGGTGGACCAATTGGAGCGGTTTTGAGACCTACAGCAACTTGACGTCGGAGTGCGGTCCCCCCACCCACCGAATTGATTGACAGCTGCGTATTAACATGTCTCCATAGTAACGTTGATAATCCTATCAACAAGACAGGACGTTGCCTGGATCATCAATCATCATCAAATGTGATCAAGAGTGAGTTTTACAAGTTTAAAATGTTTTAAAACAGTGCATGATTGTAATGAATTACAGCGATTTACTTAAGATTTACTTCATCACCACATCACAATTGTAAAAGAAGTCTCTTCAATGCCGGTTTGTGGACGGTAAATCAGGTTTATTTTGTACATTAACATAACAGATATCCATACAGCAGTGGATATTAACCTGTATCCTGTCACATTTGCGTGCAAAGCTAAATGCGCGCGCTGAATGTGTGTGTGTCCGTGCTGTGTGTGTGTGTCTGTGTGTGTGCGTGAATATTGTAACGACATTGTGTGTGACTCATCCTGCAGCTCCACACAACAAATGCATCAAATAATCATTGGGAACGTTCTTACTGTAGTATTTCTCACAAACATTACATGAGATCTTATTTCTTTATATCTGTCAGTTGTCTGAGGCAGCCGAGGGTCAGTGTAGGTATCAAAAATTTAAATGCAAAAGGATTTGCGATTCCATTAGAGTTTTGGCAGGTTACATGCACAACGCTGAGAAAAAGAAAAAGCAAATAAAGCAATTAATATTGCTATTTAGATATGTCAGGCCCATAGCTCGTAAGACATGGGAAATGCATTTGCGGTAATGGGCGTAATGCAGTAACGGTAATGTGATAATGTGCAATTGCACTTGGATTATGGCACAATTTATGCGTCCACATAAGGAAAATGCAATCACAAATCCTATTTGCAATTGCATTTGAAAATTGACCGGGATATACTTCCATAGTTTCAAGGTGAGCTGCATGCAATGCTTTAAAATGGGCTCACCTAACCCCACCATACCTGCCAACACTGCTGTTTTTCCCTGGAGTCTCCTGTATTTTAGACCCATCTCCCGCCACCCTCTCATTTGGTTATTTCTCCCGGAAAACTCCCACAATTTTGGTAAAGCCTGTAACACCCCTGGGTCACCAACTTTGGTATAGTATCCGATTGCAGCGGCCCTAAATCCGGTCCATAGTACAGTTACTAATCCGGTTCTCAACAGTGTTATTCAGACACCTCATCCCTGAACAGCAACCCCTAACCCCCACCACCCGCACCCCACTCCTCGGGTCTCCTGGATTTTCAGAGATAAATGTTGGCAGGTATGAACCCAACCCCTAACCCTAGCCCTAACAGTGACGTCACTAGCTCCAATGAGACATTGCAAGTCTGAAATACGCAGTCTCAGCTTGCAAATCCAAGTCTGCATCCAGATACTATTGAGTTGCTTTGCATTTATCGATGTCATTTTGACCACAAGCTGCTTGCTGGGCGAAATATAGTCCAACACAAGGGTTTCCAATCCTGTTCCTGTATGGCCACTGGATTGTAAATTTTTGGTCTAACACACTTGCCCAGAAGTTCCAAGTGAAAATGGAGACCTTAATTAGCTTATTATTTAATGGTGTGTTTAATTTGGGTCAGAGCTAAACTCTGGACAGTGGTCCTTCAGGAACAAGTTTGGAAACCTCTGATCTTAAACCTAAATGTAGCTACAGTAGCTGGGGGTCCCATGTTATACAATTCAGTCTTGTGGAAGAGAAGGCCCATTTTAGGGTAAGAGTACAATTGTCTATAGATGAAGAATGCCGGGGGAAGCGGGGCAGAGAGATTAACGCTTTCTGAAGGTCTTTCGGACAATATGCCCTCAGATGCAGCTGTTATGCAACTAAATGTCCTGTTTCATAAATGTGCCCCCAAAATATCTAATATCAAATCACCATGAGGTATTCGAGTGTAGATTAAGACAATAACCCTCAAAGAGCTGTATTCTTTCTGTCACCAAGAACTCAATGGACACACCATTCAGTATTCAGCAGTGATCTTTGCTTCACAGTTGGCTGGCATTTTGGGAGCTGCGCATCAAAATAGATTAGAAGTGCTAAACACAATGTGATGTCATACTATGCTTACAATGAACAAAGGACATTCATCAAGTTCTTTCACTGGATACCTTGTGGCTTCATCGAGTGAGCAGGTGAATTCCATGTTTACAACAGATGACCGATTCCTTCATTAAGCATCCCCGCCATTATTCCAAGGTTATTTATGACCACAGGCTTATTCATTTGGGTTTTCTTGACACGAGAAAGCAGCTTGTTTTCTCACTCACTCTTTTTTCACTTTCTAAAGGTGGTGAGTTAAAAGTGTAAAACTAAGTACAATACAATGCCTTTCTCACACTGCAAACCCTTGAAGAGGGGATTTTATTCTATTCTGAGAAACTTTTGTTCTCGTTTTGTATGACTGTCAAACAAAACAAGCTTTCTGGCCTTCTGGTCTTCTGACATGGGTTCCTGTAATGTGTAAACATTAAGATCTCACCCACATTATAAAATTGTCTAATTTAGATGAAGCTAAAACTATTTTTAGGTTTTACCAAACTGCATGCGCACACATTTTAAAGTTCAGTGAGTACATGCAGGGACTTCCTGTAACCATTGCACTTCCGTGTTTAGGTTTACATGATAAACTGTGTTAAGGCCTTATTCATAGAATTGTCTGCAGGACAAGAAAAATCTACTGACCCATCTGGATCTGCATAGAAGATAATTATTATTGCAGTTTGATTCAATTCTACTTTCAAAAGTAACATTTTGGGGAATCTAGAAGCATGAACATTTCTAAATGACATGACGGTGCTTATAAAGTGTCTCTCTCATCCCAGTCTTGGGGATTACAGACATCACCCTCTAGTGCAGGGATTCTCAACCTTTTCACTTTGGGGCCCACCTCCTTCGAAATTTTTTTGAAGGCGCACGTCTGACATTTTTTCTTAAACTGTCAAGGGAAAATGCTTATTTTAAACCTTTATTTATTAGCAAAACATTTCTTTTGCTTATACTATTATTATCTTATTTTTCTACAGCATTTTATAAAAAAACAAAACATTATATATATCTATACATACACACACACACACACACACACACACACACACACACACACACACACACATATATACAGTACAGGGAGTGCAGAATTATTAGGCAAGTTGTATTTTTGAGGATTAATTTTATTATTGAACAACAACCATGTTCTCAATAAACCCAAAAAACTCATTAATATCAAAGCTGAATATTTTTGGAAGTAGTTTATAGTTTGTTTTTAGTTTTAGCTATTTTAGGAGGATATCTGTGTGTGCAGGTGACTATTACTGTGCATAAATATTAGGCAGCTTAACAAAAAACAAATATATACCCATTTCAATGATTTATTTTCACCAGTGAAACCAATATAACATCTCAACATTCACAAATATACATTTCTGACATTCAAAAACAAAACAAAAACAAATCAGTGACCAATATAGCCACCTTTCTTTGCAAAGACACTCAAAAGCCTGCCATCCATGGATTCTGTCAGTGTTTTGATCTGTTCACCATCAACATTGCGTGCAGCAGCAACCACAGCCTCTCAGACACTGTTCAGAGAGGTGGACTGTCTTCCCTCCTTGTAAATCTCACATTTTATGATGGACCACAGGTTCTCTATGGGGTTCAGGTCAGGTGAACAAGGAGGCCATGTCAATTGTTTTTCTTTTTTTAGACCCTTTCTTGCCAGTCACGCTGTGATGGAGCATTGTCCTGCATGAAAATTATGTTTTTCTTGAAGGATGCAGACTTCTTTCTGTACCACTGCTTGAAGGTGTCTTCCAGAAACTGGCAGTAGGACTGGGAGTTGAGCTTGACTCCATCCTCAACCCGAAAAGACCCCACAAGCTCATCTTTGATGATACCAGCCCAAACTAGTACTCCACCTCCACCTTGCTGGCGTCTGAGTTGGACTGGAGCTCTCTGCCCTTTACCGATCCAGCCACGGGCCCATCAAGACTCACTCTCATTTCATCAGTCCATAAAACCTTAGAAAAATCAGTCTTGAGATATTTCTTGGCCCAGTCTTGACGTTTCAGCTTGTCTTGTTTAGTGGTGGTCGTTTTTCAGCCTTTCTTACCTTGGCCATGTCTCTGAGTATTGCACACCTTATGCTTTTGGGCACTCCAGTGATGTTGCAGCTCTGAAATATGGCAAAACTGGTGGCAAGTGGCATCTTAGCAGCTGCACGCTTGACTTTTCTCAGTTCATGGGCAGTTATTTTGCACCTTGGTTTTTCCACACGCTTCTTGCGACCCTGTTGATTATTTTGAATGAAACGCTTGATTGTTTGATGATCACGCTTCAGAAGCTTGGCAATTTTAAGAGTGCTGCATCCCTCTGCAAGATATCTCACTATTTTTGACTTTTCGGAGCCTGTCAAGTCCTTCTTTTGACCCATTTTGCCAAAGGAAAGGAAGTTGCTTAATAATTATGCACACCTGATATAGGGTGTTAATGTCATTAGACCACACCCCTTCTCATTACAGAGATGCACATCACCTAATATGCTTAATTGGTAGTAGGCTTTCGAGCCTATACAGCTTGGAGTAAAACAACATGCATAAAGAGGATGATGTGGTCAAAATACTCAATATATATATATATATATATATATATATATATATATATATATATATATATATATATATATATATATATATATATATATATACTGTATATGTATTTTCATTTTTTATTTTATTTTCATTTGCCCATGTGGGAATTCCAGACATCTACTTGTGACCCATTATAAGCAACCTATATGGGATTTTTGTTTGTCCATGTTTAACATGTTTAATTGCGATGCTTATACTGAATCCGCTTGGGTTTGCCCATGAGGCATCTAAAACCATGGTAGAACCATGTTTTTTGTTAACAGTTTTTAATTATCAAGTAATAATGTATAAAACTGTCAATATATGGGCTATATTTATATAGACATAATATTTATTTATATATTTACTGTTAAAGCATGTTGTATTGTCTTCGTTTAAAGAGTGTGTTACACACCATTGAGAATATTGAGCTGTTTACAAAATTAAATTCTCAAATGAAATCAAAATCACAATTTCAGAAAAATCACAATTAGATTTTATCCTCCTTGGGCAGACCTATTATAAATGCATTATTTTTATTACGAAAAAAGAGTGAAGAAAAATAATGTGTATGAGACATAATGTACAGCTGTATTTGAGCATCTATATATTGAGAGTCTATATATTAGACCAGGGGTTCTCAACCTTTTTCATTTCAGGGCCCACCTCCTTCTTTGAAAATTTTTTTGAAGGCGCACGTCTGACTTTTTTTTTAACTGATTGTTTAGAGAAAATGCTTATTTTAAACCTTTATTTATTAGCAAAACATTTCTTTTGCTTATACTATTATTATCTTATTTTTGTACAGCATTTTATAAAAAAAATTAAACATTATATATATATATCTACTGTATACATACACACACACACACACACATGTATATATATGTATATATATATATATATATATATATGTATATATATGTGTGTGTGTGTGTGTGTGTATATACTGTGTATGTATTTTCATTTTTTATTTTATTTTCATTTGCCCATGTGGGGCCCACCAAAAATGATTTTTTTTTTTCAACTGATTGTTTAGAGAAAATGCTTATTTTAAACCTTTATTTTTTAGCAAAACATCTCTTTTGTTTATACTATTATTATCTTATTTTTCTACAGCATTTTATAAAAAAAACTAAACTAAACTAGTTTATATATATATTATATATAATATTTGGGCCTTTTCTTTAATAAATGAACCTTTACACACACAGATTACAAAAAAAGCTGCTGCTTTGAATTGGACTGACTACTATTCATCTATTGATCGTATCCAATAAAATTAACAAAAAATGTTAAATACAGTAAAAACACTCTAATTCTGTTGAAACACATCGATCTGACCACCAAGTCTTGCTAGATCCTCCTGTATGGGTGCGTGTCCATTATACTGTAAAACACTTGCACTCACGTTATAAAACAATAATTTGGACAACTATGCTGAAATTCTAAAAAGTTCACACAAAGAGAGCACGCATAGTTTGTGAATCAACAGAGATGTGCGACTCTGATACAAGTCGCAGACGCAGAGGCATGCGCGAACTGGTTATAACTTTAATCACCGTTACCTTTACATTTGCGTGATGGTTTGTTTAATACAGCTGAGCATGTAGTCCTAGTTAACATCAATAACAGAAAATGGGAAATGCCATCACACCAATCATTTTTATATAAAACATATTTAAGCATGAAATCAAATAAGTATAGTACAATAATAAAGTAAATTTTAAGCTATCTTGCAGCCCACCTGCAGGATCGCTGAGGCCCACTAGTGGGCCGCAGCCCACCGGTTGAGAATCCCTGCTCTAGTGGATGGAGTACTTTTGAGTTTTTTGAGCATTTGTGTTCAAATGACAATCTTATTCCTTCTACAACTGTACTCTCATTGTTGAGATGATTGCCTCATGTTCGCCCCAGACAGCAGTGTAGTGTTTTTTTGAATACGGATCATATTTTGCCATTCGGAAAAAAGATAAAGCAAATGCTGACTGTCAGAGTTTGATCTATATGTCCAGGTTTGGACAAGCATAAGGAATAAAAATGGATCCTACGGGAAATGCAAACAGTAACTTGACATTTCAAAACAAATGCTAAGTGTTGCCGCTGAAGCAGCATTCTCGGAGCAATAGAGCCGAGCAAGGTCCTGTCGGAGGAGAGAGTGAAGGACAGAACAAGAGAGATAGAGGTGGACAGAGAAAGAGTGAGAGAAAACACGAGGGAACGCCATGCGGTTGGATGGTATTCTTGGGAAAGTTTGCAGCTCTTGCAGTATCTGGAGCTCAGCTGGGGACAAATACCACATGGAAACGAGAGGAAGCCTGCAGAAAGTAGAAAGGGCCTTCTGGAGGAATGTTTCACTTCAAATGGAAAATGTTTGCAGCTGTTTGCCATCATTTAATGTTGTGTATATATGCTCTACCCTCTGATTCTAAACAAATAGAATCATCATTTGTCACCTGGAATTCTAAGGACTCCCGTTTGGGTGTTTGGGCAACACTCAAGTCCCCAGTTTACTTATAGCAGAGTTCTTTTTTGTTCTTGAGGTAAAGCGTTTGAAATATCCAAGCAGTAGTGCATGATTAGCGAATTTCTCTGAGTATACATACCTGTTAAGTAATCTCCAAAGGTTGTTCAAAGGTGTTCAGCATTTCTGGAAAGTTCTTGAAACTCTCTCCAAAGGTTTTGTCTGGAGTTTCTTCTGAATGACGTCAAAACCACCAGTTCTTCTACAAATAAATATTTATAAATGGTACAGTGATCAAGTCATATTGGAATGGTCATGTTTATGAGACATTTATTTACATTTATGCATTTGTTAGACACTTTCTGAATTGACTTAGATTCAAGGTAAACATACCATGGTAATCAAACCCATGATATTGGCGTTTCTAGCACCAGTGTTCAGATAAAGGTTCAGACACAATTTGAGGAATTTTCATGATGGAAAAATCCAGTTTTATGTAAGTATGGTAACCCATACTCTGAATTTGTGATATGCATTCCACCCATCCACGTGCACACACACACAGCACCACCAACGCATACAACAGGGGTTAGGTGTCTTGATCAGAGGAACCTCGGTTGTAGGTATTGAAAGTGGAAGTTTTTACTCACCGCCCCCACATGAGAATCTGTAAATATTAGGCTACAACTGCCCAAATATAAGTCTATCGAAGAACATGCACTCTATGCATCTATTGAACATGCAATATATAGCCCTATTGAAGTTCTTAGATGTCCTACTGAGTTTTGTTTTGAGTTCAAGTTGGTTTTGGTTTACTGACCAACAAAAAATGACTTTTGGGTGAGCTGTGCTTCATGCAGTGCTTCACCATTGAGAGTGGATGCTACTAACTGCAGAGTTTCATCCAAATTTCACTAGTTCTTCTATTGTGAGTTTGGATTCTCTTGAGGTTTCACTTTCGTCAATTGGTAAAGTTTGTTCCACGCCACTGTCGCAACTGGCTTGCTTGGTTTGGGACTTGTGGAGCTGTGTATCAATAGATTTGCTCTTCAGTGTCTGGACTTTCAACAGTGAAATTTAAACCACACTGAACTGACCTAAACTGAACGGTAACACTTTATTTTGATGGTCTTTTTGAGTATTAGTAGACTGTCTGCTTAATATCTGTTGATACTGCTCCTTCAGCAGACATTAAGACTATAAGAAACTTTGCAAGTAAATGTCACTGACACAGTTTCAATTTACTAGAACTTCTATGTTAAGCTGCTTTGACACTATCTACATCGTAAAAGCGCTATAGAAATGAAAATGAATTGAAAAGTGTGTTGGCCTTATTTTGGCCCCGACATCACCTGACTGACCTTTGTAAATCTCCAGGTATGCATTCCTTAGGAAGATGCTACCTGCTTTCACCGAGACGCCAACCTTTGAGCTTGGCTGGGTAAACTTGGTACGGCCGTAATGTCATTGTACTTCAGCCACTTATTGTGAAGTTCACCTCGAGTCCATCTATTTTCATCATTCAATGCCTTCTCTGTTCTCTGTGGTTTATAATAGCCCGGCAGTTTGGATGACAGCAAGGTGTGGAAACAGTTATTGGAAATAGTTTTCCAGCGGGTGCCTCCGCCTGATCCGAGAGGGCAGAAAAGACCAAGTTTTTGGATCTGCTGGGGGTGTGTTTGCTGTTCTTCTCTGTCATGTTTCGTGGTCATTGTTATGGAGGAGCTAATGCTGTTTCATCTTTGCACATGGTGATAGTTACAGACACTGGTGTAAGAAAGCGAACAATGTGGCTAGCAAGAACCTTGCCGTTATTGTATAAGCCAGTTCGGGGAAAACCCCATGTGCTGCGAGGGCCTGAAATGATTACATTTTTCCCTTCGAATAAGTGCATGTGCAAATTGTGCAGTGTTTTTTCATGTTCAAGTGTCTTGGTGCGAGGTATGTTGTTCCTGCACCAGTTGCCTTTCTCCTGATGACGCCACTGTGTTGGAATTCACCTCCTTGTAGTTGGTGTGTGTGCACACATGCACCATGCCGAACACACACCCCTGTACAATAAAGGGGAGTTTGGTCCCCCTGCGGCCCAGAGACTCAGAAGACCCCTCTGTTCTGCTGCTAACCAGGACCATTTGCTGCTGTGTTTTTTCTTGCCTGCGTCTCCTCCTTTCTCATTTTCTTCCTTTCTTCCTGGCCGTTTTCACCCGTTCCCCTTCCTGTCTGGGTTATGGCAATTGTACATAATTTTGTTTCAGGATCCGCCAGAGCGGTGCATGTGTGTGATGTGGGGGCTCGCGGATTGGTCCTCCAGAGGCCGTGAGGGGGTTCGCCTCAGTCTGATTGATGGGGGAGGTGTCGCCTCTGTTCGCTCATCCATCACATACTTTATTTGGGTTTTAAAGAAGAGGAAAAGGAAAAGGGAGGGTGAAAGGGGGGTCCTCGCTCCTCCAAAAATATCAGACCGGTGAGCCCGCCATGCTTTCTCTACCCCCCTGAGCCCAAGCAGGAATAGACGTCTTGCCCTTGTGACCCAGCACCATTCAGCAGTCTCAGAACTGGCAACAAAAGACAGATAAATGTGGACCAGATAGATTTAGAGCAGATTTGGGAGCTGATTCCAGCTTTCTGTGAGGAGTGGAAGTGGGGTTTTGGGAAAGTTAGTGGGACCAGTGGCTTTGTTTGTTAAATTTCCCAAATGCTGTATATAAAATATTTTCTATTAGGCATCGGTATCGCAATGTGTGTGTTCATTATAGTCACATCACAGGATATGCAATGTTAAGTTGGGATTATAATCGATCAACAATTGAGTATACATGAGATTTGTAGAGTCATTGCAACGTATAACCATAACAGAGGAAAACTTCTCATTTGCATGTGTTTTAATGGCACTTCAAGAAAGTGTAAAGCATTCAGGTACGAAAACGTAAAACATTTGTAACTTCAATGAAGAAAAATTACAGATTTATTAAATAATAATATTTATTAAAGCGGTTTGGCTATAAATACTGCCTTCTGAAGCTACTGAGCTGAGGAACACTTCTCCCCAGCTTTTAAGGGCATACTCACACTATGTACAGTTGCGTTGAACCGGGCCAAAGCACACTTGTCCCCCCTCCTGTCTCCCCCGACGGCCCACACTCACATTACATTCGGGCCTGGGCACGCTTACGTCATCGACGATGCGCTGTTCAGTAAGCTCTCTCGCTCAGCACAGTGGAGATTTCTATAGTTATATTGTTTAAGTCGTTTGATATGCGGTAACACGCAGTCAAATATTTCGCCGAACAGATCAGCCACTTTTGATGCTCATAAACAATCATAAAATCCTCGTGCTGCAGGAATTAGGTAGTTTGCTGAAGGTGCAGCTGTCGTGCAGTGAGGGATTTGTGTCTTTAATAAACTACAACAGTTTGCGTTCATTGAACAGTACGAATGATTAATTAATCCATATCAAACAGTCCCTTAAAAGTCACGTCTCGCTTTCAGTTTCGGGCTTAGGCACGCTCGCACTCACACTACAAGTGTACCGCGCCTGAACCCAAGTGAACCGCGCTCAGGCCCACCTCCTTCAACCAGCCCAGGGCCGGCCAAGTGAACCGTGCCTGAGCCCGGTTCAGAGCACTCACACTTCTCAAACAATCTGGGAAATGGGCCTGGGCACGGTTCAGATAGCGTAGTGTGAGTACGCCCTAAGAGCGTACTCACACTATGTACAGTTGCGTTGAACCGGCCAAAGCACGCTTGTCCCCTCTCCCGTCTCCCCCGACGGCCCGCACTCACATTACATTCGGGCCTGGGCAAGCTTACGTCATCGATGATGCGCTGTTCAGTTTAGGAAGAGAAGCGCTCTCGCTCAGCACAGTGGAATTTCTTTAGCTATATCGTTTAAGTCGTTTGATATGCGGTGACACGCAGTCAAATATTTCGCCGAACAGATCAGACACTTTTGACGCTCATAAACAATCATAAAGTCCTCGCTTTCAGTTTCGGGCTTAGGCACGCTCGCACTCACACTGCAAGCGTACCGTGCCTGAGCCCAAGTGAACCGTGCTCAGACCCACCTCTTTCAACCGGGCCAGAGCCGGCCAAGTGAACTGTGCCTGAGCCCGGTTCAGAGACCTCACACTTCTCAACCAATCCGGGAAATGTGCCTGGGCACGGCTCGGATAGCATAGTGTGAGTACGCCCTAAGTGTAAAAGTTCATTCATTCATTTTCTTTTGGGCTTAGTCCCTTATTAATCAGGGGTTGCCACAGCGGAATGAACCGCCAACTTATCCAGCATATGTTTTACGCAGCGGATGCCCTTCCAGCTGCAACCCATCACTGGGAAGTGTAAAAGTTGGTTTTTGTGATTTAGTTTGTGTTGTGATATTGCTCACTTGTGTTTGTGGTAGTTGGATTAATCCTTAATGCCAAATTAACATTATTATGCCTCCATTCCATTACATATGTGGCGTTTATTATTTTAATTTGAGATTTGCTTCCAAGTGTGACTAAAGGGTGAGTGCCTTATTTTATTTTGTTTATCTTTTCCCCTGTTTATGGTTGAGAGAGGCAGCTCAGGGAATTTTATGTTGTTGATTTTCATCTTTGATTTTTGCTTTAGATTAGCTAATCCTCTAAACTTAGTTTGCTGCTTTCTGTTTGTTGTTTTAGGCTATACTCACTCAGTTTGATATGTAGTTTCTGTTAAAGTTCCTATATTTTTATAAAATAAATTCTAATGCTTATTTTTTCTAAACCTTGTGCTGACTTTTCACTCTGGGGCTGAGGATTGAAGCGTGTTCTCCACGTTTTTATTTTTTTAGTTATAATTCAATATTATTTACCAAACATTTTAGTCTTCTCTGTTACACCTCCGAACAAAACCCCTAGACTTAAAAGTAACACGTAACACGTCATAACACGATGAAGACTACAGTCTTATTTTACATTACTAAATTTCTATATTTGAATAGTGTTTGACTCTTCGGAAAACCATAAAGAACTGTTTCTGTTTATCCTATGATTTTTATCATAGGTGCCCTTTAAGCAGTTGCTTGCCACAGAACAGACCGCTATTATCCAATAATTTGCCTAATTAACCCAACTTACCTAGTTAACCTAATAACATATTTGACCTAATAACTTATTTATAAGCTGAATACTTCTAAGGTATCTTGCGAAACTACTAAAGAGATATTATACTGTCATCAAAGTAAAAATATTATGTTTAAAAATGTTTTGAGATCTTCTCAGTTAAATATATACAGTTGAAGTCAGTATTATTAGCCCCCTTTTGAATTTTCGGTCACACTTTATTTCGATGGTCCGTTTGTTGAATATAAGTTACATTGCATCTACATGTCAATTAATTCTCATTAGATTATAAGTAGACTGTTGGGTTGGGGTTAGGGTTGGGGTTAGGGTAAGTTGACATGTACTTGCAAAGTTTCTTATAGTCAGTTAAATGTCTGTTGAAGGAGCAGTATCAGCAGATAATAAGCAGACAGTCTACTAATACTCAAATGGACCATCAAAATAAAGTGTTACCGAATTTTCTTTTATTTTTCAAATATTTCCCAAATGATGTTTAACAGAGCAAGGAAATATTCACAGTATGTCTGATAATATTTTTTCTTCTGGAGAAAGTTTATTTGTTTTATTTCGGCTAAAATAAAATCAGTTTTTAATTTGAAAACCATTTTAAGGTCAAAATAATTAGCCACTTTAAGCTATATATTTTTTTGATAGTCTACAGAACAAACCATCGCTATACAATAACTTGCCTAATTACCCTAACCTGCCTAGTTAACCTAATTAACCTAGTTAAGCCTTTAAATGTCACTTTAAGCTGTATAGAAGTGTTTTGAAAAATATCTAGTCAAATATTATTTACTGTCATCATGGCAAAGATAAAATAAATCAGTTATTAGAAATGAGTTATTAAAACTATTGTGTTTAGAAATGTGCTGAAAAAAATCTCTGCGTTAAACAGAAATTGGGGGAAAAATAAACAGGGGGTCTAATAATTCAGGGGGGCTAATAATTCTGACTTCAACTGTGTGTGTGTGTGTGTATATATATATATTCCCTTAAAACCATTTACATTTTAAAATTCACTTAGTAAAGTCTAATTAAATGTTTTTCCCCAGCTTAAATTGCTTCACAAATAAGCACACAATTTAAATAGTAAATATAATTTATTAGAAGTATTCTGGCCATCTGGCAAATAATTTTTTCTTAAGTTTTATTTTTACTGTTTTTGTATTTAATTTTGCATATTTATGTGTGTGTGTGAGTATAAACACCTGCATGCATATGTTTAAATACAGGAAATATAACTGAATTGTTGTTTTCCAAGGCAAACCATCTGTTTGTTAAGGTGTACAAATAACTGCTTCATAAGACCCACATGTATCAGTGAATAACAATAGTTCAGTTATTGTTCTCCATGTTCGTACCATTCAAAATATCTCATTTAAATAAAAAATATCTTGTTTTTCAGAAGTTGTACATCATGCAGTTCCAAGTTAATATCTCACAATTCTCACAAAGAAGACTGTTCAATGTACATTTCGTTGTTAAAAAAGTGTATCATTTGGGGATTTTTGCACCATTTTATAAAAAAATGAAGAAAAAGCATGCATAAGATAGCAGGTGATTGCGATATTTGCTTTCAATAATCCTTTTAAATGTTGTATTCTCATTAAAAGAAAGATTTTCACTTCCACTTACATATTTTCTGCTTGTTTTTACAACTTCTACCTCTCTTTGCTGTCATGGGACCAGTTAGCAACATTTCTAGCGAGTCAGTAGCATTCACGGTCGACTTCGTTAAAACAGAGGAAATAGATGCGAGTTTGAAATGCATCATTTACCCTCTGTCAAATGCTAGGAATGCACCCTTTGAACTGTCCGGGCCGTCGTCTTGACTCTCTCTGTCCTTTTCTCATTTTCATTCATTTTCTTCTCCAGACGCTCTTTGTCACAGAGCCTGCTGTTGTCAGGCAGCCAATGTGCTCTGATATCCATTTTGCATGCTTATTAGGGAAAAAAAAAATGAAGTTATGAATATTCAGAGCATCCAGCAATTTCAGGCAGAGGAATAAAGATGGAAGGTAGTGAAGATATTTAAGCTTTATTCTTGCTTTAAGTGCATCAGTCATGGAGTGGAATACCGGATTGCTCTCAGGCAAACTGCTTACTTTATTTGTATTTGCTGGCAGCTTCAGATTAGGCATGGTCTCTGTCTGAGGGTCCCGTTCGGGACTGGAGGGTGTCTGGTGCCGCTGAACCCCATGACTTCAGACAGACACGTCTCTGGGGATGGACAGTGTTACAAGAAGCTCACTTTGTACGACAACAGTTATCGTCACCCGCTAAGTGAAGTGTCAAGACAGTCAAAACACAAGTGAACTTGTAGGTAAAGTGCATTAGTAGATAATTCCATGAAGACAGGGAAAGGAAAAAAGGGTTTCTTTCATTTCAGACAGAATAAAGGCTTCATATCTGTAAAATAATTGCTCAGTTGTTTCAACTTAAATTTTTGGGGGGCAAATAATATGGACAAACTAAACTGTTAGGTTAAAATTTAATAAAAAGGTACCCAAACAGTTGTGGTTTTCCAAATTTGATCCCAAATTGTATTGAAACAACCCAGCATTTTTAGAGTGAACCGAGTTGTGTAAATATTTATATATATATATATATATATATATATATATATATATATATATATATATATATATATATATATATATATATATATATATATATATATATATATATATATATATATATATATATATATATATATATATATATATATTTATTTATTTATTTATGGGCAACATCAAGGTTCAGTGGTTAGCAGTCACCTCACAGCAAGAAGGTCGCTGATTTGAGCCCCGGCTGGGCTTGGCATTTCTGTGTGGAGTTTGCTTGTTCTCCCTGGGTTTGCGTGGGTTTCCTCCAGGTGCTCCGGTTTCCCCCACAATCCAAAGACATGCGCTATAGGTGAACTGCATGGACTAAATTGGCCGTAGTGTATGTGTGTGAATGAGTGTGTATGAATGTTTCCCAGTACTGGAAGGACATCCGCTGTGTAAAACATGTGCTAGATAAGTTGGCGGTTCATTCCAATGTGGCGACCCCTGAGGAATAAAAGGACTAAACCGAAGGAAAATTAATGAATTAATATTTATTTATTTATTTAATTATTTATATTTGTGCATCTTCTAAAATAATTACTATCCTTCCTATATAACTTTGTATATAAGAAATGTTTTGAGGCTGAATCACTCATTTACTTACTTTCCTTAAATCATTTATGCATATTTAAGACTTTTCAAAATATTTGTAAGCAGATGTTCTAATTTAATTGCTTTCTTCATCATTTGCATTTTGAATAATTTAACTGCATGTGAATGAAAGTTGGTAAAAAAAATTGTCTAAAGGAAAAAAAAAAGTCTAAATATACACCTGAATACTTTTTAATGTTTATTTACAGTAAAATATACACTACCAGTCAAAAGTTTGGGGTCAGTTTTTTTTATTATTATTAATTTTATTTAATAATTTATATAAAATTTATCTGTTAATGAAGGCGGCATTTATTAAATGTAAAAAAAAAGCTAAATTGTAAATACTTATTTATTAAATATTTATTTATTACTTATTGTATGTAGTTTCAAATGAAATTATTACTCCAGTCATTATGGCTTTTATTACTATTACCATTATTAATAATAATAATATTAATCATTCATTCATTAATTTTCTTGTCGGCTTTGTCCCTTGCGGGGTCGCCACAGCGGAATGAACCGCCAACTTATCCAGCACGATTTTTACGCAGCGGATGCCCTTCCAGCCGCAACCCATCTCTGGGAACTTCCACACACACATTCACACTCATACACTATGGACAATTTAGCTTACCCAATTCACCTGTACTGCATGTCTTTGGACTGTGGGGGAAACCGGAGCACCCGGAGGAAACCCACGCAAACGCAGGGAGAACATGCAAACTCCACACAGAAACGCCAACTGACCCAGCCCAGCCGAGGTTCGAACCTGCGACCCAGCGACGTTCTTGCTGTGAGGCAACAGCACTACCTACTGCGCCACTGCGTTGCCCAATAATATTAATAATAATAATAATTAATATTAGAGTGATTTCTGAAGAATTATGTGACTGAAGACTGGAGTAATGAAGCTGAAAATTCATCATTTAAAATCACTGGAATAATTATTAAATAAACTATAAACTACTTTTGAACAGTTATTTTATAGTGCAATAACATTTCACATTTTTACAGTTTGTACTGTATTTTTGATTAAAAAAATGCAGCCTTGGTGAGCAAAATAAGCTTATTTCAAACCCCAAACTTTTGACTGGTAGTGTATTTTTAATGTATTTTTATTTTTATTTTATGAATTTGAGTTTATATGTTCAAATTACAATTCAAACTCAAATGCAAAATAAAATAAAATAAAATAAAATAAATAGGATAAAATAAAATAAAATACAATAAAACAAAACAAAAAAATTAAAATAAAATAAAATAAAATAAAATAAAATAAAATAAAATTAAATTAAATTAAATTAAATTAAATTAAATTAAATTAAATTAAATTAAATTAAATTAAATTAAATTAAATAAAATTAAATTAAATTAAATATTTTTGTTGCCAAATGGGAAAAAACGAGAGGTTTTACTAGAGTAGAGTTGTGGTAAAGTATTGAGATATCAAATTAAATTGGGCTGCACTGGTTTGAAATGTAAAAAAAACAAAAAATGATCAATTGACTGGTATTTATGCTATTGTTAATCTAAATGACATTTCAGAAGGTGTCTTCTGTAAATCATGGTAAAACGTACTACAGAATAGTCATTTTCTTTGGCTCAGAAAGAAAATAATATTGTATTACACTTAATAGACTCATTAGTGTGTTTTAGTTCTAATACTGACCTATATAATAAATTAGCCATTTTTTAAAAGCCAGTGATCACCATTTATTCAGCTTTATATATAACAACAGCTTTGATATTGATGAAAACTCCTACAATGTTCCACTGGAAAAAATATTTTGAGTAACACAAGTGTACAGCAGGTCAAAAATGACATCATTTTTCATAAAAATGATGTTATCTGCATACGGTGTGAATAAGATGTAGATGAGGGAATGATTGATTTCTGCAATAGTGTTTTTACATTTCACAATCTGGCAACTTAATCACATTTACAAACTTCTCAAAAAGAGCACATGGCTGTCCAAATAAAATGTATTATATTGATGTGACTACTGCAAATGAAATAACCTAGTGGAATATGTCCTGTGATATTATTAGGAAAAATCACTTACTGGAAAGACTTGGTTCCATCTAGAGCCTTGGTGAGTCAAAGAGCTCAGAATATTTTTGGATGGCTTCTGAAGGAGCACTTGTTGCCTGCTCATCCTACGCAGTGCACTGGACCCCGATCCTTCATTATTCTCATGCTCTTTTCCAGCTGTTTCTGAGCAACATTCCTCCCTCTGTAAACGAATCCCCCTGAAGTGTCTCTGAGAATCATCGTGGATGTTGTACCTCTCTTATGCTGGAGTGTAGATGCTTTCATTCAGTTTTCACAACTGAGGTCAGGTTTAACAATTTGTTCACTTCAAAATAAGAAAAATATATACTTTTGTTCCACTTTGGAGCATAAATAAAAATATTTTTCTAATCAAATCTGAGCTATTTATGTTTGTCGAAAATCGGTTCACCCAAGACTTCATAAAGAAGATAACATAGTCAGTTGGTATTGATTAACTGAAATGAGTAATTACAGACTAATCACATTTCTGTAATTATTATTGATTAATTGACTGAAATGAGTTTTTCCAGACTAATCAAATTTCCTGCATTGAGTATTTACAGGCTAAGCACATTTTCTTTACATAATATTGATTTATCAACTGAAACGTGTATTTGTAGACTATCATGTTTCTTGTGAATAATATCAATTAATCGACTAAAATGAGTATTTACAGACTAATCATATTTCCTGTAATTAATATTGATTAATCGACTAAAACGAGTATTAGGCAAGGCAAGGCAAGGCAAGTTTATTTATATAGCACATTTCATACACAGTGGCAATTCAAAGTGCTTTACATAAACAAGAATAAAAAGACAAGTATAAGAAAATAAAAAAAGCAAATAATAAGAATGATTAAAAACAGATAAAAATGTGTTAAAATGGGTTATAAAAGAATAAAAAGAAAAGAACAATAGTGTGATCTGTCGGACGTAGCACAGTGCTCATTCAGTAAAGGCACAGCTAAACAGATGTGTTTTCAGTCTGGATTTGAATGTGCCTAATGTTGGAGCACATCTGATCATTTACGGAAGCTGATTCCAGCAGCGAGGGGCGTAGTAGCTGAAAGCCGATTCACCCTGCTTTGAATGAACTCTTGGAATTTCTAGTTTATATGATCCATAAAGATCTGAGTGATCTGTTAGGTTTGTATGCAGTGAGCATATCTGTTATGTATTGAGGTCCTAGGCCATTTAGTGATTTATAGACAAGTAATAATCATACCTGTCAACCCTCCCGTTTTTCCCGGGATTCTCCCGTATTTTACAGTTCTATCCCGCTGTCATCCCGTAAAAGTATTTTCCCGTATTTCTCCCGTATTTTTTCTCTTTCTGAGAAGAGCCGATCCTCCCTAAATGCAACCCATACCGCCGAACCACCAGGGGCCGCCCTTGCTCTTAAATATGAATCGGTTCTGTGCTTTCATTTTGTTTAGGCATAGAAACACTTTGGAATGAGCATAAAAACGGCGTGATTCATTTCCTTTTCATTACAGGCGCCATTACCCCTATGCAATCCTCAAAACAGTCAGTTCATATAAAGATGCATGACTGTCAGCTGATGCGCTCAATAGTGATAATAGACGCTGTTTCCCAAGCGGATTCTGTACGTACAGGATTTGATGCTGAACTCAAGTGGACACTGGGTTTTGGGTGCGTGTTTGAACAAACATATACACATAATAATAATAATAATAATAATAATAATAATAATAATAATAATGGCGATTCATTCCGCTGTGGCGACCCAAGATTAATAAAGGGACTAAGCCGAAAAGAAAATGAATGAATGAATGAATAATATAATAATAATAACAACATCATCTAGACATGTCGATCTTGTTGGGTTTTCTTTTAAACACAAAAAATTTTGTCCTAAATGAGCATAAACAGTTAGGAAAACAGTCAAATGGTTTCAATTTGGTATATGTGCAGTTTTAAAGTGACAGCTCTGTTATTTAATGTAATCAAACCAAAAAAAAAATAAAATAAAAAAATCGCTGCTCTTTAATCAGAATGTTTAAACTTTTATACAGTGAAGAAAAGATGAGAGTTGATAACTTGATTCTATTTCTTTATAATAGCTAATAGTTTAAATGAGCTGAACTGTTTGCTAATTTATTTGCAGCTTTTTCTAATGTATACTAATTATTATATCCTCGAAAACAGCTCCAGATAAACTTATTTATTTATTTATTTATTTATTTTTTTTTTGGGGGGGGGGGAGTTATTACAGACTAATCACATTTTCTGTAATTAATATTGATTAAATGACTGAAACGAGTATTTACAGACTAATCACATGTTCTGTACTAATGTTGACTGACTGAAACGAGTATTTACAGACTAATCACATTTTCTGCTATTAATATTGATTAATTGAATGAAATTAGTATTTACAGACTAATCACATTTTCTGCTTTTATTATTATTGATTAATTGACTGAAACGAGTATTTACAGACTAATCACATGTTCTGTACTAATGTTGACTGACTGAAACGAGTATTTTCAGACTAATCACATTTTCTGTAATTAAAACTGATTAATCGACTGAAATGAGTATTTACAGACCATTACAGAAAAAATGTATTGGTCTGTAAATACTCATATCAGTTGATTATTCAATATTAATTGTGATAGTAATTAATCTACTGAAATGAGTATTTACAGACCAATCACATTTCCTGTATCTAATTGAGATTAATGAAATGAGTGATTACAGACTTTTCACAATTTTTCCTTAATTGACTGAAATGATTATTTAAAGACTAATCCCATTGTCTGCAGTGCACTCAGGATCACCAAAAAAGCCTTTTATATAAATACTAAATACGTTCCAATTTCAGTACTTTCTCCTTGTGTCATTTCATTGTTATTACACGTCACAAATGTTTCATATTTTTTTGTTTTGTTTGATTTTTATGTTTGCATTGTTTTGGTTTTTTTTACCAAAATCTGCTTCAATTTCTGCCTCAATTTCACGTCAACATCTCCTTTAGAAATATTATTCCCAGGAAAAAACATGACGTGTTCATCACTTATTTTCCCTGCTGTAAATAACTATAGCCTAATGTTCTGTTCTTTTATCAATCTTGATTGATCAACTTAAATTAGTAATCACAGACTAATCAAATGGTATGCAGTTAATTGTGATTAATCGACTGAAATGAGTACCTATAGACTAATCTCATGTTCTGCAATTATTTTTGATTAATCATCTGCATTGAGTAATTACAGACTACTCAAATTTTCTGTAATTAATTGATTAATGATAATAAGTAAATATAGACTAATCACAAGTTTGGTAATTAATCAGATTTAATCGACTGAAATTAATAATTAGAGACTAATCATATTTTCTGAAATGAATTGACAGAAAATGACTAGTTAAAGACCAATACATTTTTTTGGTAATTAATCATAATTATTTAATGATTTTAGATGTTTTTTTGTGGATCTGTATGAATGAGGAACTTTATAAAAAATGCTTTTTGGTTTTACATTTCACTAGACCACTTTCATTCACATGGTTTAAATTCTAATTTAAAGCGAATATTCACTCTAACTGCGACTTCAAACGAAAGCTCACACTTCACACCCTCGTGAGTTACAAAAAGCTCTCAACTTCCTGTCCTATCATGTATCTAAAGCTTCGGTTCAGCTCGACTGCATAACCAGGGTGATCTTGAGGCTAAGGAAGAAAATGCTAAACATGATCTTTATCCAAAATAACCCGAAGAGGTTAAGAGGCCATGTGCGCTGCAGACTGCAGTCAGCTCTATCATTATCTGAAGCTTGTTATACGCATGGGCCACTTATGACACCCCGCAGGGCTCTGTTGTGACCCGCCAGAGCAACAATTTATGATGAGTCACAAACGTGCGGCTTGCTGAGCTCTGAGCAGAAACACCAGCAGGGACGACACAGCAGTCGTAATGGGGATCCGAGCGGACAGGAAAAGAGACCACATCATAGGGGGATTCTGCTGTGATTCACCGCCTCTGGAAGCATAATGTTTATCCAATAATGTGAATGAAGTCCTCTGGGCTTTCAGATGCCTTGATCGCTTTCACATTGTTCGTGTGATGGTTTAGATTAACCTGAGATTAAACTTTTAAAAAAATAAATGTGCAATAACAACATTATTATTATTATTTTAAAATAATACAATTAATTCATTCATTTGTATTGTATTAAATGTATTTATACCTATTTATTTTATTATTAAATATAAAAACAAATATAATTCCATTTAGTTTTTTTGCACATATATATATATATATATATATATATATATATATATATATATATATATATATATATATATATATGTATATATATATATATATATATATATATATATATATATATATATATATATATATATATGTATATATATATATATATATATATATATATATATATATATATATATATATATATATATATATGTATGTATATATATATATGTATGTATATGTATGTATGTATGTATATATATATGTATGTATATATATATGTATGTATGTATGTTTGCAATATTTATATTATCAATACTATATATTGTTTTGTTTTTGCATGCAATGTTTTGCATATAGTGACATATATATACTGTATATGTGCGTATATTTTATTTATATATTTTTATATATTAAATATATTATATTTTTTTATATATTATATATTTTATAATATATTATTTGTTTATTTATATTATATATGGCATATTATTTATATATATACAGGGGAAGTCAGAATTATTAGCCCCCCTGAATTAACGGAGAGAAGATTAATTCAACACATTTCTAAACAATATAGTTTTAATCACTCATTTCAAATAACTGATTTATTTTATCTTTGCCATGATGACAGTACATAATATTTTAGTAGATATATATATATACCAACATAGGCTCATTCTGAAAACACAGCCCTATATACATTTCTGGAGATCACAAATTATGTAGTCAGAAGTAATTATGGCTGCATTTCATCTTTAAAACAAATGCTACGTGGCAGTATGACGCCGTTCCTTTTTACGCTTACTTATGCCGAACTTGAGACGCAGATAGGGGTTGACCACGACGATGGGGTTCGAGTCCAACAAAAAACGTTTCCAGAAAGGGGGTACGACAAAAACAGAAGCCAAAAAATTAAATAAACAAATAAATAACAGGGTGACAATGTGGGAAAATCTAAAAACATGGTAAAAATCAGAAGAGGGCTTTTTTTTCTGGATTGATATTTAAAGCTCTTGGTTAGATTAGGGAAATGGGTGGGCGGGTTCAATCTGTGCTTTTCAAAACACTATTAATTGGGTTTAGGGAAGGAGAAGGGTGGGTCAGTTGATCGGTAAGTCAGTCAGTGACAGCAACCCCTGGTGGATTCACATGATAACAGCAGGTGCGAATGGCACTCGCGAGAGAAATTTGAGATCTCAAAAAGCGTACACAGCGGCCTCTGGTGGATTCGCCAATACAAAAACTGCAAAAAAACATACCTCCTGGGATGTATTTGGCACTCTCCAAAAATGTAAGGCAATACGTTTTCAGAATGAGGCTGGGTTGATATATATACGCACTGTAAACAGAGTTTTTTTTAAAAATGAATTCAATAGGAATGAAAATCAGATACAACATAGCATTCAAATCTCTTTTAATACATTATTTACATCAGGTAAACTATATAATACTATTAGCCAGTGTTAATTTTGACAGCAAATTTTGATTTAGTGTTAGTCTTAAGTCTTTTGACTGAAATTCCATTTTAGCTTTAGTCTAGTTTTAGTCGACTAAATTTCATAAGATTTTAGTCGACTGAATCTACTCTAGATTTAGTTGACTAAAATATATTTGCTTTAATTTAAGTATAATTTAATTAAACATGGTATACATTTATTTATACAAAATATTCTAACTTAAAATGAAATCTCATTCAAATATGGAATATAGCTTTTCCATTGAAGACCAAAAATTAGATATGCATTGTTTATTTATATCATGAGTAAAATTGTCGACAATCAATCCACATGTAATAACAGTAGCCATCTGAAAATGCAGAACTGTGCAACTATTTAGCAAACCCTTTATTTTAACGTGGTAAATTAGTCTTTTTAACCAGTCTGTTGAACAGTTTCACACTATTCCATC
This sequence comes from Danio kyathit, assembly GCA_903798195.1. Lineage (NCBI taxonomy): Eukaryota > Metazoa > Chordata > Actinopteri > Cypriniformes > Danionidae > Danio > Danio kyathit. Next base: position 20,712,020 of record LR812543.1, on the reverse strand, counting down.
TTTAAAAGGGCTTAAAATAGCTTAAGTCCACTTTGCAATGCCAGTCTATACCAAGCTTTATAGTATGTTGAAGTTGGTGTTACAGTATATAGTTATAACACTGAGTAAATAAGTAGAGTAATGACATATGACTGGCAAATGATAATGAGTTGTCTTGTAAGTTGTGCACTCAGCCCATGGCTAAAAAATAAAAGTGCGCCTCACTTCAAGGCAGTTATCTTGTATGCTTTATGCGACTTTCTGATAATCGGAGATTATAGCACTATAAGATTAATTCTGATTGGATGTTTTTTAAAAAAACGTCTCTCATCACATTTTCGTCTCATTTTTATTAGTCAACAAATATGTCAGTATATTTTTATTATAGTTGTCATCATCATCACCTAATTTTTATTTATTTTTCGTCCAGTTTTCGTCAGTAGAAACTTGTTTTTCAAAAAAATGATGATGAAAATTTTTCATCAACGAAATTAACACTATTAGCTACATATTATATAGTGCTTATATAATGCACATTATTGAGATGCATTGAAGTCTTCGTGGCAGCATGGTGGCGCAGTGGGTAGCGACGTCGCCTCACAGCAAGAAGGTCGCTGGTTCGAGCCTCGTCTGGGTCAGTTGGCATTTCTATGTGGAGTTTGCATGTTCTTCCCGCGTTCGCGTGGGTTTCCTCCGGGTGCTCCGGTTTCCCCCACAAGTCCAAAGACATGTGGTATAGGTGAATTGGGCAAGCTAAATTGTCCGTAGCGTATGTGTGTGTAAAGAGAGTGTATGGGTGTTTCCCAGTGATGGGCATCCGCTGCGTAAAACATGTGCTGGATAAGTTAGTGGTTCATTGCGCTGTGGCGACCCCTGACTAATAAAGGACTAAGCCGAAAAGAAAATGATGAATGAGGTCCTCGTCCCGACCGCCACACGTGAAATACTTCAGCAAAGTAATACTACAGAATACTTCACATCCACTTGTCTTGCATGCTCTTGGTTTCTCCTTCCTCCTCTGTCATGTTATCAAGACAAACAGCAGCTCTCAGCATGTTAGCATGAGCGCTGAAGGTAAATGCTATTTTTCAGCGTTCCTGCATGACCGCCAGCATCAGGGTGGGCTCTTTCTTAGCAGTGCAGTTAACCTTCTTTAACAATGTGGTGGGCTGAAAAACAAAGCAGCGACTGATGGGAATGCACACCTCAGAGGCTGTTAACACACAGTTGGGGGCTGCTAATTGCTAGAAAGAACTAGCGAGCTTGGGAATATGCTTCAGTTCGGTGTAGGAGTTATTTCAGAGTTTACAGTGCATTGCGGAAGTTTTGAAAGCTTCATTGTGGTGGCACTGATTGAATGGTTTCATGATGGCTTCATCTGAAAGAGCAAGATGATTAGGTTATCTTTTCTGTCTCCCCCTCGCGCCCCCGTGTCCACGCCGGTCAGTCTTGATGGGTCTCTGGGGGCTTGGCGCTTTTCAGCCAAGGAGGAAATGAGTTTTTCCATGCTTCTGCGTGTCGGAACATTTATCACCGCCATCGCCAGGAACTCTAGCATTGGAAAAATTGGCTTGGCCTAGGATCTGTCACCAGAACCTCGATGTATATGTAGATTGATACATATTCAGTCACTGCTCCAATCAGCACTGAAATTGTGACCTTTAGTGTGAACTTGCTAGGAGTTCAAATAAAAATTATGAGACGATAACGTAACACTTTATTATAGGGACCAATTCTCAATATGAACTACTGGCTTATTACTTGCTTATTATTAAGATATTGGGTAACACTTTAGAATAACTATCCGTTACAACTAGTTAATAGACCATTAATAAACTGTTAGTTAATGGGTTACAAATGACTTGTTAAATAAAAGTTAATAGTTTGTTAATTATTTATAACTGTGCCTTATAGATAACTTGTGTTTTTGAGAACTTGTTCTATCCATTTGCTTTTACAAAGTTTCACTGGTATTAGTAGATGGTTAACAAACTATGAACAACTGATCTATAAAGTGTGAGTTAATATATTAGTTAAGTGTTAGTTATTAGCTTATGTATGTTATTGGGACGTTATTCTAAAGTTGCAACTATTCCTCGTTTACTTATTAGGTATAGTTATAAATCATTAAAGTACAGTTAACAAGTCATTTATAACTTGTTAACTAACAGCTTGTAAGTTATCTATTGGCTATCTATAAGGCACAGTTATAAATAATTAACAAACTATTAGCTTTTATTTAACAAGTCATTTATAACTCATTAACTAACAGTTCGTTAATGGTCTATAAACTAGTTTTAACGGATAGTTATTCTAAAGTGTTACCAGATATGGCCTATTTATTAGTATTTAAAAAGTACATATTGTGCATGATCTTATTCTACATCCCTAAACCAAATTACTACTGTACCATAATAACTAATAATAAGCAGCAAATTAGCCGTTTAATGAGCTAAAAGCTAATCATGTGAATTATACCTTAAAATAAAGTGTGAATGTAAATAAGCAGGGCATCAAGGTGGCGCAGTGGGTAGCACAATCACGATGAATGAATGACTGTAAAATAAACAATGCAATCAATATTGGCTCCATTTGAGTTTTAGAGAGCAAGATTTGAGAGATTCAGATCTTTCTCATCAGAAAATTTCCAGTTTTGGCTGAGAACTTTGTGTAAATGGCCCATTTTTATGCACATTTTTATGCATTTTGCCTGTTTGCTTCTACATTTTGGGACTGAAATGCATTCATTTGAAAATGGGTTAGAACATGGATGTTACCTTTATTGTGTAAACACCCAAAGTCTTTAAAAAACAATGACATTAAGCATGTGTACTTGTTGAGGCAGGAGTAGAAGCCAAGCGCAAACAAACGTGCAACAATGGCAGAGTACATGGTAATGTTGTTGTTGCTCAAGTGTTTCCTAATGCTTATCAACAATATCCATAATCAACAAATTGTGAAATTACTTCACATTACAACCCATACACACCAGTGCAGAGCTATTGACAGTAAGTTGTTGTCATTTCCCTACAGGTACTGTGTACTAACAAGCAGTGTTAGTGAGGTTACTTTGGAAATGTAATAGATTACAGATTACAAATTACCTTATTTAAAATGTAATAAGTAGTGTACCTTTTCAATGACTTTATAAAAGTAAAGTAACTTATTACATCTGATTGCTTTTTGATTACTTTAAAATGTTCAGCTAAATCCCTTTTAAGCAGGCGTGAGCTTACAGTAGCACTCTGTTTACTGTTAGAATTTCAAAATCTTTCATCACTTGAATTAAGTATATATTAATTTAATTTTAAAGTACAGCCACCACAAAACCAGACCTTATAACAAAAAAAATTATTCAGTTATTTACTGTAAATAATATGCTGTATTAAACAGAAACATATTAAAGTATATAACAGCAAAAACAAAAAATTCAATAAAACTAGGTGTTACACATTTAAAATACTATAGTAATTTATAGTAAAGGGAAATATTTAGGAATGAGCATTATATTGTGTGTGTATATATAAAACAGGAAGAAGAAGGCCTTACAGCTCCGTGAATGTCGGTGCCGTCACTTACTGATCCGCGATCGGTAAATGTAGCTTGTGTGGACGCTACTGCACTACTTCACTAATAAAATAGCTTTGCTACTGAAAAGCAATTTGATTTATATAGTAGCGATGCTACGGCCATGCTACTGAGAAATGTAGTTAAGCTAGTAGCATCATTGCTTGTAGCGACGCTACTGCCCAACAATGTTAATGTGATAAAATTGCTTTGGCCAGAGGAGTCTGTTGGTGCCCTGAATTTCACAAATCCACAACTTTGTGTGAGTCATAATATATCATCTGAAAGGAAAGGGTCTGTTTTTATTTCTGTACACTCACGAGAATGACAAAAACCATTTGCTTTTATACAATAAATAAAAGCTAGATTACATACCTGCAGACGCTTCCTCAGGTTCGACATTGAAGCTTTGATGTCGAACGTATTTTAACAGCTGGCAAACAAATTTTGCACTGAACTGTTATACTGTATTTGTGCCCTTCTCAGATTTCAGGGTAAAATTATTTTTACATTTCCAGCAATAAAATGCATTTTTATCACTCGCCATAGTGGCAGCTCTCAGACTGGTTGTAGAAGCATCAGAATATCACCACTTTAATAAATGCCCTTAGCAGAAGGCATCATGCATATCAAAAACAGGCAAAGCAACAGATTATTCAACATATCCCAATTTTTTTAAGGATTTTTTTTAGATGTAACCCCATTTGTAATCTTTAACATTTTCATAAATAACTGTAATTTAGTTGCACATTTTTTTCTCAGTAACTGTAGCAAATTACTATTACATTTATTTTATAATTAAATTACGTAACGCCGTTACATGTAACTAGTTACTCCCCAACACTGCTAACAAGGTGACAACACTGAAAATTTTATTTCCCTGTTATTGTCCATCCTGGTCATAGCAACAATGTAAACAGTTTTCTCATCCAATTCCTCACTTACATCTGAGCTATTAATAGCTGACCTCCATTGTATCAAAGTCCCTTTAAGGCAAGTCATTTCACTTGGCGGCCATCTTTGAAATGCCTCTCGGGCAGTATGTTTGATCATTCTGTCTGAATGGGGAAACATCAAATTCTCCAAAACTGTTTGCCATGCTTACGATTACACGATTACATTACATATTTAGAATCACCAATAAAGGTAAACAACAACTGTCTCATAAGTTTCATTTCTAAATGTTCGAATCAAACAAAATCAGCATTTTTTCAGGTTGGCTGAGCTAATGCGCACACACCCTCGAAAGGACCGACATCACGACACAACCTCATTTATGGCCGATCTACACATTATCATCCTCTGGATAATGCTTCGTCAGATCTCTCTGGTCTTCTGAAGTAATCCACAGCTTGGTCTTGATGGTGAATCCCCTCCAGAAATGAAAGTTTGTGGGAGTTTGAGTAATTGCTGCCTTGTGACGTGCGTTTGATAGAACGGACTGTACCTTGCGTTCGTTTCATACAGATTACAAAACCAAAAAACTTTTGTTTTCAAGTGCACTTGCTTAATTTAAAAGTAGAGATTTCAAGCTTTATTTGGATATATTTCCTATGTCTGTGAAGCGAGTATTCGCGTTTGTTGACCACCAAACTGTCGTAAAAGCACACGTTTGGTCTGAGCTTTTCCCCCGGAGAAACGTCAGTCTATAGCAATCAATGATTGGCTCCTGTACTAGTAGGCAGGGCTTCATTCGCCATATTGACCGTTACACTTTTCCCCATTCAAAAATATACAAGTCACACATCTTGTGTATTCTATAGTCTTTAGTTGTATGTGCAGAAATTCTCATTTGGGTCAGGACCTATCACAATTGGAACCCACAAACATTGTCCCATTTCCTTAGATATTTAGCACTGATTGTTACTGAGCGTGAGCTACATCAGCATTTCTACTCCTCATTTGTTCTATTTGCAACATGATAAATGCAATACAGGTGTTTGACGTCACAGACAAGTCAGGAAGAGATTCTGGAAACATGTTCATCAATAGAGGGGAAGTGTGCAGCATGTAGAATAACAAGAGAGCACGAGGCCGAATAGGATAGAGTTTGATCGTGCTCATTCTAAAGGGACAAATATATCTTATTTCAGGAACAATGCTAAAGCGTGGTCACGCCTGGATGACACACAGGTCAATTGTTTAATTCCAGGCGAGAATTACCTGGTTTCCAAAGGAAAGGCATCCTCTGTGGAGCTTTGGGAAAGTGATACATTCTGCCAAGTGCCACGATCAACGCCCAGGCCGTTCCGGAGGCAACAGTGCAGGCGGCACGAGGGGAATTCAGCGGCATCAGCCTGGGCTATTCTTATCAGATATATTTCAGACACAAAAGGAAAGGGCGGTATGTTAATAGCAATATCTTTGTCACATGCTCAAGAAAGAAACTTGCAACTCCGAAATAGCAACTCTTCAGGAAGGGGAAGTGAATACTTTGGCTCTGGTTTGGATTAAGATTCTCTGGAAAGTCACTAAGAATGAGTTGCATCTTCTAGATTCGAAGTTGTCTTGCAATTTGCATTTATAATTGCTGTCAAAAAATCTTTATAATGGCACAAACAACTTGTTTGTTGTTTGTTAAGGTTTCAGCAGACGTCCATAATCTTCATAAGCTCAGGTAGCTCATCAAAATAATACTAAAGTGAAAATAACATCTGCAGTTAAACAGGATGTTGTTTCACTTTGATGTTTGTTTAATTAGGCTACCACTGTAAACTTAAATATGATGAACACAAACATTTAAACATGTTACGTACATGTTGAGAACAGTTGGACTAAATATAAGCTGCAGAACATGTTGTGGAATCCTCTAGTGTTATAGTTTATTGTGCACTATCACCATTTACAAAGTGAGCTGCACCAAACAAGTACAGCCGCTGCCAGAACAAGCGCACAAGTTAATGGCTCGGAACACATGCTTATCCTGACCATCGGCTCAACAAAAGACATAATTATCTCAATAAAATGAATTCAATCCCATGATTGTTAAACAAATAATACATTAAATGCTTCCAGATAAATGCTATTCTTCTGTAGGAAAGCCAGAATCCTCTGATTCAGTTGTACCAATAAGGACCAGGGATGAGTCATCAGAGCCAGGAGTATTTTAATGCTTTTGAAAGATCTCGTCAATGTAAGAATGTGTCAGATGTAAAAACCTGGTCATTTTTTGGAAACATCTAGTGTTGATGCTCTAGACCAGTAGGAGTTTCCTTCCATTATGACTATAAAAGTAGCAAGTTTAGCAGATCTTTGTTTCTCTTGAAGACAAATGAAATCAGGTCCTCAAAAAAAAAAAAAATCCCTAAGCGTTTGCTTTTTTATGACTCAGCATTTTCTGACCCATGAGATTAACTTTATATAGTCCCAGACATTATTTTTGGCATTTCTCTGCCTCCCTCCTACTTCTCCCATGCAGGCTGGAATTCCTCCAGGAAGGCCAAAAGAAGCCTGGCACTTGCTTGCAGCTTGCAGCCAGACTTGGGCAGCTGGGATCTGGAGGGAGTTCCCCTGCAGTTCTGGAGCACTTTGGCACATCTCACACCCCCTACATCAAGCCTGTACCACACACCCCGCCTGCTCCCGCTCCACCTTCTTCTGATCAACACAATACAGAGGAGCTCTGTGCTTATGCACACCCACACCATGTGCCTCCGCACACACAGCAAGTAAGCTCCCTAGAATAAATGCAATTCAAAGGTGGACAAGTGCAGCAGGCGCCCCCCTCGGTTGCAGGATCGCCTCTGTGCGGCACTTGACACAGGCACTCTCACAAAAGCTGCCTATTATTCGTTGTTAGTGCTGAGACTCTTCAACACTATTCATCTGCAAAAAACAAGTACTGTACTGGGAATCTGTGCTATGGAAACGGTCCGCCTTTGCCCTTTCAAATTCAGCTACCGTACAAGATACGACACTAAACTGGAGCTGTTTCTTCAGCTGGAATCCATAGTGGATTTTTTCCCCACAGGAGCGTCACGGCACCTGCAAGGAGTTGCAGAGAGTTTTGGCTATGCAGGTACTGTGCTGCTAGACCCACCTATCTTCTAAAAGTCGGCCCACAAACACCCTCCCAAACGGTTGTCTGGGGTTCTCAGCAGCCAAAAAAGCAGTAAAAAAGGAATTCCTTCCTAATGGTCCATGAAAGCTGTGATTCACCACTTATTATTGTTCAAGCCCTGGCGAATCTTTCCATATTACCTCAGCATTGTAACCTTCAGAAAACCTATCCGTCACACTCTAGGGTTTATTTTCACGTTGCGCACCCTCATCCCGCTGTTCTGACTTGCTCAGGCAGATCTGCAGAATACAGTCGAGTAATCAATGGCCCAGAAAGCCCTTCCAGCTGGACACTTGTCATCCATGATGGAGGAAAACCATGACAACCGACCACTTCTAAAGGACCGCTGGCGTTAGGGAGGTCAGTGCCCTGCCACGAACCCCCTCACGAGTAAACAGACATGATGGGGAAGGACTTTCAGACTTGGACTCTGTTCTTTTCAATAATTGCATTCATTGTTCTCTAGCCACTGTTGGTTATGGTCGCAAGCTGTTTGGTAGGCCCCTGTCTGTCTGCCACCCGCCTATGTTACCAGTGGTTGTGTTGCACCCTCATGGGTATCTGCTTGTGCCAGGGTTGAGATGCCAGTTTGGTGACCCTGATGGCCTGAAAGTAATGTCCTTGATAGTGGCAGTGTAGGTGTGCTCAGTAGAGTAAAAAAAAAACTCCTTACTGTTTGTTTGTCTGTTGATTTGCCATTGTGTTGCTATATCCCTTGTTCTCTCATTTGTTATATCTTCTACACTCCTAAGTTTAAAATTGCAGAAAAAAACACCCAGTTCAAACTTCAGATGTCATGTTCTTCTTTAGGGTACTGTGCCCACTTGTTGGACAGGTGTCAGGGTTAAGCTGCATTGCTGCCACCTGGGAGGTCAACCAGCTACTGGTGCTGGTGTATTTATGCATCATGCTATCTCAAGAGTTCCCTCTCATTTTAAATATTGTGGTTATCACCAATACTGCTATAATGTAACACAATATCTGTGTTACATGTTTTGAATAGCACAGTTATCATAAATAATATTGCGACACCCCTATCGACCATGTTCCATGAAGACATTTTGTAAATTTCCTACCATAAAGACATCAAAACTTGATTTGGGATTAGTAATATGCATTTCTAAAAACTTAATTTGAACAATTTTGAAGGCGATTTTCAGATTACAGATGTTCAAATAGTTGTACCTCGGCCAAATATTGTCTATCCTAATAAACTATAGCTTATTTATTCAGCTTTCAGAAGACGTACAAATCTCAATTTTAGTAAACATTACCTCTATGACTTTTGGTTTTGTGGTGAAGGGTAGCACTTAAGCTACAGTTAGGAACAACTGGAATCCTTGTTTGAGAAAGAAGTTTTTGTGTCTCATATCACAATGCAGTCAACGACAGTTGTAACACCCTCAACATTACAGTACAAATTACAGATGAATTAACAATGGTTTGCTTTCTGGCATTAGTGGATCTCATTGTACTTTTCTGACTTAATCGTGAGACTCCCGCAAGTGGGGCCCCTTGGACAGACTCACAGATATGGAATGCAACGTAAGAGCCGTTCAGATTGAGTGAAGAGGGAGCGCACAAAACAATGAAGTCTTACGAGGGAGATTCTTGCTCTTTTTGATTCTTTTTTTCTTTCTCTTCCGTGTTTAATCTTGTCCAGAAGCTTCTTCACATTAAGGCTGCAGGAGCTGATCCCTGCCAAACAAGCGTGGGAACTGACCCGGCCCATCCAGAGCAGCCTCATCTGCAGCCTGTAATGATGGAACCTCAATGACATCATACACGTTTCGGAGCAAGGCTCTGGTAACTGCGCCGTACGCCTCATCCAAATACCAGTGGCTAAACGGAACACACACGCCGCGCGGAGCAATGGAAGTCAGATGGTCTGCGTTTTCTTTCTTCCTTCCCCCCCCCTCCTGACTCAAGCATAAGGGGCCTCTGCGAGGGTCGGCCTCAACTGTAAACGTCGGAAAGCGGACGCAGGCCTTCGTAACAAAGTGGAATCTGATATAATTTACCCCAGGCTGGAGTGTTTGATCTTCACCTACTTCAGGGTGCTTGTCAGAGACACGGAAGGGGGGGGGGGATGGTGAAGCTTATAGGCCAAAAAGTCAGCCTTTATAATCTGACGTCATATGCGTGGAAAAGTATTTACATGTGTGGGTTAACATTTTGAAAACTGCGGATTGTATGCAAGCATAGCTGCTGTTTTCTTTTCATGCTTCCTGCATAATAGCAGACATATTTAGTTACCTCCAAGGACTTCTGTAATGTAAAACACTGCCTTCACTTCATTCCTGATTGGCCTACAGTATCTTTGCATCTTGAATGAGTGTATAGTTCATTTGCTTTGGAAATGTTCATATAGATCATACAGCCTATCTTCTCTTTCCCCACATAACAAAAAAATTCTACATTTATATAAGCACGAGCTTCATTTGGAAGAGCTTATTCATTAGCACACATCCATGTAGGTAGTTTTTTCCCATTATGTTTCTCATGACCCTGAATAACAAAATATTAGCATCAGCATATAGATAATGCAGCCAATTTTTTGTTCTCATTCCCAACAAATTCGACCCTACATGACAAAATATTTACATTTATTTGAGTATTTTTAGTACACTTTAACACTCATACACTACGACCAATTGAGTTTATTCAATTCACCTATTGGGCACTTTTTGGGACTGTGGGGTAAACCAGAACCCACACGAACACGGAGAGAGCATGCAAACTCCACACAGAAATGCCAACTGGCCCAGCCGGGACTTGAACCAGCGACCTTCTTGCTGTGAGGTGACAGGACTATCTACTGTACCACCGCGTCGCCACTAACAGAATATTACAAATTATAAATATTTTTTTTTTGTTTTAAGTTGAAAACACCTGATTAATGCTAAATAATCAGATATTAGCATTAGCATTAGAACACATGCCCAGGCATGTTAAGCTTGTCTTATTGTTTTCCCCAATCCTCTTCTCTCATTCATTAATTCTCTTTTCAGCTTAGTCCCTTTATCAATCAGGGGTCGCCACAGTGGAATGAACCGCCAACTTAACCAGCACATGCTTTACGCAGTGGATGCCCTTCCACCCGCAACCCAACACTGGGAAACACCCACACACTCTTGCACACACTCACATACACAACGGCCAATTTAGCCCATTTAATTCACCTGTACCACATGTCTTTTGACTGTAGGAATAAGCAGAGCACCCGAAGGAAACCCACGCAAACACGGGGAGAACATGCAGACTTCACACAGAAATGCCAACTGACTCAGCCAGGACTCAAACCAGCGACCTTCTTGCTGTGAGGCGACAGTGCTAACCACTGAGCCATCATGCTGCCCTACATAAAAAAGTAGTAGCTTATCATTAGCGCTAACTTTGACACAATATATTTTTCAATCCCTTAAAAAATAACCCTAAATAATCAGAAATTAGCATTAGCACACATGCCCAGGCATGTGTATTTGTTTTCCCCAATCCTCTTCCCTCTGTTCATAATTTGTAAATGTATAATAGGTCATTTATGATATATTCAAAGCAATTAAATGATCCTGAACCACAAAACCAGTCTTATGTTGCACTTAGGGTTGCCACCCGTCCTTTAAAATACGGAATCGTCCCGTATTTGAGAATAAAATTGCGTGTCCCGTTTTGAATCAATACGGGACGGGTTTTGTCCCTTATTTTTATAATTTTTTTAAAAGTAGCTTTTCATGCAAATCATTCCACACGCATTTTATGAAGATGCCTTATTTCCTACTTTTGATTGGGTAATACTTGATGTCATCGTTAGTTTGATTGGTCTTTGTCCAGTGAGGAGGGCGTGTCTTTTAAGCGGAGTCTGTCAAGTCTTGACAGAGAGTAGCCTAATGGCAGATGCTTCTCCAGATAACCTTCCGCGTCTTAAAGTTTCAAAGTTTAAACGCAAGCGGCTGCAAAAGTACCGCAGAGAGTTTGAGTAAACATACCTGGCTGGTATACAAGCCAACTGCACGATTTGTCGGAGAGCGTTCTCTGTGGCTCATGCGACAGCATGCCTCCGGAGAGGAGCATTGCCGACATAGATATATTCATCTATGCATTCCCGCAATGACAGAGCTCTTCTCCCGAAGCAGACATGGTAATGACAGTGACCCAGTCTGTGAAAATCTAGCTGGAGTGATTTTTTATTTTTTTTTTTTGTAATTTACTGTTTTCTACATGAAATAAAGAACAGCATGTGAAAATAATAAAAATATATGGTATTTAATATTAACTGAGTAAAACCATCAACAACTGAAATCACAGTGAAATGAATGGCTACAATCAAACTTTCTCTCAGAATTAGATTTGGCCTGATTTTCACACACTGGGTTACAAATTGTAATTTGTAAAAATTCTGTAAATACAATGTAAGTGGATCACGGTCCAATGTAATATTATGATTTGTCATAATATTAAAATAAATATAAAAGTCAGGCACATAAGCATTAATTTATTACATGAAACATTACATTTATTAAATTAATAAACAACATAATGCCCATGTAAAGAAAATAAACTAGTAAATTGCAACTTTCCAAATTTTTTAAATTAGAAATAGGCTATTTTTACTTTACTAGCTAATGTTTGTAGCTAGTTTATGTGCTGTTTCCATGTTTGGATAGGTGTTACTGCAAATAATCATAATATTTTAGCCAAAATCTGTTAACAATACAACCCTTTAAAATTAGGTTGATTAGTATTTTCTCCTCTCCTCTACAGCAGCTGAGGTAACACAGGTGTACCACAGTATTAAACACAACATCAGCTATAACAGTGCTGCAGAGCTGTAAAAGAGAAAGACTGACTGCATCTGATCTGTTTCAATAAAAGACAGTTTATTTTAATGTCCAAGTGTTCATACTTTCCTGAAAACATATTTCAATTTGTGATTTACCACCACTGGTATGCTATTGGGCCTGTGATTGGGGACGTAGCCCCCGCTGCAGTATGCGTCCCTTATTTTTTTGTATTAAAAGTGGTAACCCTAGTTGCACTGAAAAATACATATGGGTCAGAATTATTGATTTTCCTTATATGCTAAAAGTAGATTAGAATGTAAAGATATTGTAAATACAAAGATATTGTAAATTTCCTACAGCAAATAAATCAAAACTTAATGTTTAATTAGAAATGTCCATTGCTAAGAACTTAATTTAGACAACTTTAAACACAATTTTGGGCGATGCATTGGCGCAGTAGGTAGTGCTGTCGCCTCACAGCAAGAAGGTTGCTGAGGTCACGAGGGTCGAGCCTCTGCTGGGTCAGTTAGCGTTTCTGTGTGGAGTTTGCATGTTCTCCCTGCGTTCACGTGGGTTTCCTCCGGATACTCCGGTTTCTCCCACAGTCCAAAAACATGCGGTACAGTTGAATTGGGTAAGGTAAAATTGTCCGTAGTGTATGAGTATGCTGCATAAAACATGTGCTGGATAAGTTGGTGGTTCATTCCGCTGTGGCGACCCCAGATTAATCTCAGTTTACAAAAAAACGACACTGGTTTTGTTGTCCAGGGTCACAAATGAGGACATATACACATTATTTCAGCTAATTCAGCAAGTTTTCATTACAGATACAGTCAGTATACTGTACGTGTGTATACAGTATAATGCCTTGTCTCCCTTGCAATAGTCATCCCTTGCCAGCTGGAGTAATAAATAAACAACTTTTTTTTTAACTAAGTCACTTTTTTTTTTTAGTTGGCTTTGGAAAGCTGTATGGTAGCCTCAGCATCTGTCCTTTAATGGTGGCATGTTAGCTTTCTTCCTTTTAAAGACTGTTTGAAGTCCCTGAGCTCTGTAATCGTTCGGTGACCACCACTCCTATAGTTAGCACACCAGGACATGTGTAAATTTAACTGCAGCTCAGAGTGCGCCGAGTTCTCCATCTTGGGCCCATCCGAAACTATATGAAACAATTCCACGTTTATAACACTTTACATATGACATTCGTATGCCCCATTATCTGGTACAGGAAATTCCCGAAGCGCATGATAATTACAATAATTTGGAGCTTATGGCTCTTGTTGTCTTCTCCACGCTGGTTCGTCTCCTGGTGAAACTGAAGCCTCATTGAGCCGCAGTGCTGATCTGCTTTGTGGCGGCTGCTTTTTAAGTACCTTCAAATTACAGGTCTATGAAGAAAATAAGATGAGCTAAAAGCATGCACAGTGCATATATAGAAGCAAGCGGGAATTTTACACCAAAGTATAATATTCAAAAGACTCAAATATTTGCTGCACACATTGGATCTGCTGTGCTTTTACAGTAGTTGACAACTTACTGTAAGTCTCAAGTATGGTAAAGATTTTATATATCACCTATCAGCGATGCCAGCTGTAAGAGCAACAAGTAATAACTTGACTTAGTTGATCATCTGGAAAAGTGTCAAAAAGTAGATATTTCTGATGAATTATTTGTTGAACTGCATCCCAATCATCACAAATACTGCAGAAGACCTATTGGAACCTGCATGGACCCAAGATTCTCACAGAAATCAGTGAGTGAAGGAAAAATCATGGTTTGGGGTTACATTCAGTATGGGGGTGTGCGAGAGATCTGCAGAGTAGATGGCAACATCAACAGCCTGAGGTATCAAGACATTTTTGCTGCCCATTACATTACAAATCACAGGAGAGGGAAAATTCTTCAGCAGAGTTAGTCATCAGTAATTCTGAAAGGTAACTAAAAATGATCACCTTGTGTGTTCAGCTCTTTTGTTAAAAAAAACTAATGAAATGAAATATAAAATAAATGAATCTAGTGATGAACAGTGGCAACACAATCAGTCTGATTCCAGAATCGGTGACTGTGATTCATTTCTTTTTAATAAATTATAACTATATATCCAATTTTAAATAAAAGAATAAATTACCATTTGGAAAATAGACAGGATCAGGTTGTACATACGAGATGTAGAATCAGCCAATCAAGACTAACATGCTCATATTTATTGAAAGGGGAAGAAAAAACATTTTGTGACTTGTGTAAGAATATTTTGACAATAAAACACATTTTAATGGATGTGTATTTTTTAATGATATTAATGAAGGTTTTTATTCAGAACATTTTTTAAGGGAAATCTTTGAAAAGAAGGAATTTTAGAATATCATTATAAAAACTAAAAGATCGTATATGACTCTTTTCAGTAATGTTGTTATTTGTATGTATTTTGTATAATGAATGCTTATTAAGAAACCAATATGAATGCATGTTATAATATATTGTATAGTATAGTATAGTTTTTTTTCATGAATATAGCCAATGTTGATGATATGGCATTAAAGGCACCTATGATACAAAAAAAAAAATCATCTTTTGTAAGCTGTTTGGACAGAACTGTGTGTAGGTATAGTGTGTCTACAGTCATATTGGAGTGGTATAAACACTATAAGTCTCTTTTTTTTATTTTTATTTCCTGATGTTAAAATAGGATACAAATCCCTCCCATTTTGAAGCCCACCGCAACGTGGAGTGCGGTTTCCTGCCCACCGAATTGATTGACAGTCGCATATTAACATGTATTCATAGTAATGCGTATGATCATATCAACAAGACAGGACGTGCGCAAAGCAACTGGGATTAAAAGATCTGTTGAGCTTGCTGTGATCATCAATGATCATCAAATGTGATCAAGAATGAGTTTTATAAGTTTAAAAACTTTTTAAAACAGTGCATGTTAATAAATTACAGCAATTTTATCATCACAACCATGTGTCAGTACAATTATAAAATAAGACGCTTCAAGTTCAGTTTGTGGACGTTAAATCTGGTCCATTATGTAGATTACCATAACGGATATCCATACAGCAGTGGATATTAAATGGTGTCCTGTCACATTTGCCGTGCAAAACAGTGCAAAGTTAAACACGCGCGCTGTGTGTGTGTCCGTGTCGGTGTGTGTGCATGAACTTTGTAACAGCATTGTATGTGACTCATCGTCGCAGAAAGGGTTGAATTAACTCCACAACGAATTTATCAAATGATCATTGGGAAAGTTCTTAGTATTTCTCACAAACGTTACGTGAGATCTGCTTCCTTCATGTCTGTCACTGTGTTGTTTATCTGACGCAGCCAAGGCAGAGATTGAGGAACACTGACAGACACGTGGGAACGGTGCGCAGGGAGAACTAGCATTAAAGGCACAGGCAACAAAAACAGCTACAATGTGTTCAGAGCAGAAAATTATAATGTTCTGAAAGGTCAAATAAATCATATGATGGGTGTTTTGAGCTGAAACTTTACAGACACATTCTAGAGACACAAAAGACTTATCTTAAATCTTGAAAAAGGGGTAGAATAGGTGCACTTTAAAACATAATGAAATAAATCATTTAGAACTATATAGTTGTATCAGTGTAGTCTGTTTCCAGAATCAATGATTCAAATCTTTTAAAAGAATCAGAAACATAGCACAAACACTTTAGTCTCATTCCAACACAACCAACTTAAATAAGTGGTTCATTTTAGACAGTCATAAGAATGACATTGTCTGATTATACGCTGAAAAAAAGATAAGTTTTAAGGTAAGTGGTTGCAAACTATTTATTTGGGTTGAATTTTAACAAATTAAGTTTAACATTACTACATTTGTTTATTTAAATTTAGCCCATGTACATAGTTTGCAACCACTTAAAAAAAGTATATTAAATCTAATGAATCTTTTTTCAGTGTAGAATCAATGGCTTGATCAGCAATGATTCAGATCTTTTTAGTGAATCAAACATATATGTCACAACCAGTCTGATTCCAGAATTGGTGACTAGTGATTTGGTGCTTAAAAAAAAAAGAGTAAAGGACAAGAAAAATACACAATACAGTGTCTGGTTTGCATTACAGAGAAAATCTTAAAACAAATTTCTCTGCAGCTTATTAACAGTTTTCACGTGCCAAGTAAAATTTACTGTCTCTGTCCATAAAGTGACAAAGGCAGCCAAATGACTGGTTGATGCCAGAGCGGACCACCTTTGAAGGCTTCTCCTGTGGCTAAAATACCTTTGTATCACATTACAGCCTGTCAGGAACCGGACTAGTGGAGTCTGTGATTCCAGGTTAATAGTCCTCAGAAAATCGGAAACGTCAATCACGTGCTTTGCTGCTAGGTGTGAACATTAGTCTTTAATTTATGTGTGTACACCTCTGTTTTTTTAACATCTTGTTTCATTAGAAAACAAGTTGGGTCGCACTGCTGACAGACTCACAGTGAAGTGAGAAGCCAAATTCAAAGACCTTACAAACTTTATTGAAAGCACCATTTTAGAGTGGTAGGTGGCGTGTCACTGTCCGGTCACATTAATGTTGTTTTACTTTTGGGTTTTACATCATTCACTGGAGCTTTTATCAGCAGTTCTGAATAGAGCATGAAATGAACTAAATAAATGACTCTTATGAATTGGCTCTTTTATAGTGAATCAGTAGCATACAGCACAAAAAGTGTACACTGAAAAAAAAAATAACAATAAGTCATCACAACAAATGTTTTTATGTTGCTTTGAATTACTTTAATAAAAGTTAATCAGGTTTCATCTAAATGTAGATAAAACATTTTTAGTCAGCTTGACAATATTGAGATTACTAAAATGATTAATTTGATTCAATTAAAAAAAATAAGGCAGCAAGATTTTTTTTACATGGTGTGGTCTTATTTAGGATTGATGGCACTAATGATTTGGTTCTTTTTAGTGAATCAAAATGTATGATGTAGTCTGATTCAGAACAAATGAATCTAATGAAAAAGTTCTTTATTACAAATCTTTAAAACCCAACCAGGTGAGGATCTTGTTAGTTTATCAGAAACACACAGCCCAACTGTCACAATCACCAGCGATCTAATCTACAAATCTGCCGGTATATGGACTACAAGCTCCAGTCATGCACCACCACACAATCATACCTGTTCCAGTTTCCCATTAATTAGACTCACACAGCTGATGCTCCTCATGGACTGATTACACTGACATATATACAGCTCACTCTGACACCCTCCTTGCTGAGTCTTGTTGAACAGTTTTGTGAACATTACGATGCGTTTTCCTTGCCTTGTCTTGCCGTGTTTTTGACCCTCGCCTTGTTTGTTTGTTTACGTTGCCTGCTGCCTGCCTTTATTGACTATCGCCTGTGTATTTGACTACGACTCTGGATTTGCCTACATACATCAGTTTGCTCCTGTGTTGACTGTTGCTTGCCTGACCATCCTACTAATAAACCCTGCGTTTGGATCCGCACTTCCTTGTCAGCGTCCGACTTCACATTACAACAAACAACGTATATTGATTCCCGAACAATTTACACAGTTTACACCAAAGATTTGGTTCTTTTAGTGAAACAAGAACATAAATATTGGTAAGTGTATGGTGTTTGCATAACAAATGACTTTTTCAATACAAATCAGCGCAGGCAATGAATCAGATTCAGAACAAATAATTGTAATTCTGTTATTTATAATGAAGCAAAAACATGCAGTGCAAACTGTTTAGTCCGATTCAGTGCAAATGACTCTAATGATTCAGCTCTTTTAAATGAATCAAAAACATACAAAGCAGCTAGTGTAATCTCAATCCAGAACAAATGACAAATGAACCAAAAAGATTTGGTTCTCTTCTCTATAGCGAATCAACCATAAGTTGTCCGATAGTGTTGTCTGATTTGAGAATTGATGATTCTAGTGAGTCATTTCTTTTTAGTAATTCAAAAGGGTGCATCCAAACTGTGTTTTCTATGTGAATCAAAACATACAGCTCAATCAGGTTAGTCCAACTGGCAATCAAATGACTCTCATGAGCACTTTTTGGGTTTTTCAAATGCATACAGTAATGCGTTACTTTAATCTAATAACATGCAACGTCAGTTATTAAGCAAGCGCTTGTAAATTGCTGGAGAACGTGAGCTGAAATAGTGCAGAAATGGCTGCTGTCAAGAGTACTTGCTTCTTCAAGTGGAAATACAGACATTACTTTAATTTGTAATTTACTTGTAATTTGCCTATGTCCAGTCTCTAAAGAACTTTTGACTGCTTTTAACTCAACCAGCAACTTGTTTAAGCATTTGAACAGAAAGACAATTCTGTTCAACACGGTGGTCCAACTCAGCCTAAACAGGCTAAATTGGATTTTTGTGCAGGATCGGGAGTGAAGGTATCTTCTGAATGTGAAAAGAAATGTAGCTGCTTATGAGGCCGTTCACATGTCGCGTCTTTTTTAGGTATATTTTATATGTTTTAAATGTAAATTCAAAAGAAAATAATTAGTAATCTGATTACTTTTTACATTAAGTAATTAGTAATGTAATCAGATTACAATTTTCGAGTAGTAATCAGTAATTTGTAATCGATTACTTTTAAAAAGTAACTTACCCAACACTAGATATAGGGATGGTTAGGAGGCCATGATGGAAAGAGGCCAGCCAGGTTTAACGTCTCATCCGAAAGACGGATGAGATTTATTCAAAATATGTAATGTACAGTAAGTATTAAATATGAACCCCCTACACAGGTGAGTGGGCTTGACAAACCACCTGTTGAAAAAACACTCTCTTTCATCTCTCTTTCATTTTAACTGAAAATTGCACCAGTTTTGCTGGACTTACGAAGCTCGCATTTACGAAGTGAGCTTCTCATAGGTGAATGGGCTTGACAAACCACTTGTAGAAATACTCTTCATTCATATCACAGCCATATCACCCTGCAGCCCAAGACCGGTTACTCACTGAAGCTAAGCAGGGCTGAGCCTGGTTAGTACCTGGATGGGAGACCACATGGGAAAACTAGGTTGCTGTTGGAAGTGGTGTTGGAGAGGCCAGCAGGGGGCGCTCAACCTGTGGTCTGTGTAAGTTCTAATGCCCCAGTAAAAGTGAAGGGGACACTACACTGTCAGTGGGCGCCGTCTTTCGGATGAGACGTTAAACCGAGGTCCTGACTCTCTGTGGTCATTAAAAATCCCATGGCACTTCTCGTAAAAAGTAGGGGTGTAACCCCGGTGTCCTGGCCAAAGTCCCTCAATCGGCACTTACCCATCATGGCCTCCTAATAATCCCCATCTACTGAATTGGCTCTATCACTGTCTCTTCACTCCACCAATAGCTGGTGTGTGGTGAGCGCACTGGCGCCGTTGTCCTGTGGCTGCCGTCGCATCATCCAAGTGGATGCTACACACTGGTGGTGGTGTGGAGAGACCCCCCCTCATGATTGTGAAGCGCTTTGGGTGTATGGCCATACACAATAAATGCGCTATATAAATACACAATACATTACTTTCATTTTTCTTCAGCTTAGTTAGAGCTTAGTTAGAGAGTTATCAGAGGTTGCCACAGTGGAATGAACCGCCAACTATTTCAGCATATATTTTACACAGTGGATGCCCTTCCAGTTGCATCCCAGTACTGGGAAACACCCATACACTCTCACATTCACACACTCGGCCAATTTTGTCCATCCAATTCAGTTATACTACATATTTTTGAACTGTGGGGGAAACCGGAGCACCCGGGACCCATGCGAACACGAGGAGAACATGCAAACTCCACACAGAAACTCAAACCAGTGACCTTCTTGCTGTGAGGTGACAGTGTAGCCACTGTGCCACCCTAGAAACACTCTTCTCTCTCTAAAAAATAACACTCCTTCCTACCCAAACCTCACAGGAAAACATTTTACATTTTCAAAATACTTCATTCTGTGTGATTTATGAGTCGTCTTCCTCATAGGATCCAAAAAAATGTCTCCATAAGGTAGAACTTTACTGGTATTACTATACTTATGGGGACATTTGGTTCCCACAACATGAGGAATACAAGGTATACACACACACTCTGCCACTTACCAATTTAAATAAAGTCAGATTTTTATAAGCAGTTAGAGAATGGGCGTTTTTGTTGAGTGTGGATCCATTTACTAAGCCAATCTGTGAAAGTTATCCTGCTGGGAAGCCTTCGCAAGCCACAATTTATTTTCCTAGCGAGTTACTAATTGACCGGGCCGTCTGTAGCTTGTTGATGGGGATGCATGGGAGTCATATGTGACTTCGGCACTAAAAGTCAGCTCCATTTGCAACCATTTAACGAGCGGCCTATGCTTGTGAAGCACACACAGCGTGTGCAGCTTGAACAAATAAGACCTGACAGAACTCTCGCTTTCTCAGTATCACCAGTTAAAATGCGGTTCCCTTTGTGTCGCTGACAGGGACAAATGCAGGGATGAGGTTTTCTCTCACTGCGGCTGAAGACTTTGAACTAATACAATTTCCTGCTATGATTACTATATATTTTGAGGGACTGGTATTTCTTAGCGTACTGCCACACAGAAGCGTTTCCCGCAATGCAATTCAGATGCTCCACTTCAGAGCGCGATGTAGAGTTTGTGAACTGTGCATAACCTTGCGATGACTAGCGAAATTGCTTCAAGTGAGTTTTCCAGAGCATTAATTGGACTAGGTGAAAGTTCACACCAGAAGGACTGAAGTTAGAGTGGTTTATTTTATTTGTAGGTAGTGTTGCTGTCGCCGTTGGTAAAAATGATGTCAGTATTTGCTTTTCAGGAGTCAGGCCTTAGATTGATTAGTTTAGCATTATGTAACCAGGCACAATGAAAGAGAGGGCGACACTGTACGGTGTGTGTGTGTGTTTTTTTTTTTTCTTGTGGGAAACCTTTGTCCTTCGGAAGGTGTGCCAGACTTTGAGCTGAGCCTGTGGAAAAGTACGAATGGGACGTAGAGAGGATGCACTTTGCCCTAGATGTTTGTACAAACTGCAAACATCCACTGGGAGTCAGCCTAATATTTTCTGAAAGAGTCTATGTTGGTGTGCACAGGTGAGTTCAGGTGTTGGTATCCAAAGTCCTCTGATTATTCACTGCTGTTTAAAGTGATAGTTCACTCAAAAGTGAAAGTAGCCTACTCATCATGTCATTCCATTCATGACTTCCTTTCTTTAGCAGAACATGTAGATTTTGTTGACTCTTTTCAATGAAATTAGAACAAATTGCTTTCAAAATGATCTCCGCTGATCTCAGTGGGAAACAGAACTATTGTATTTTGCTGAATTAGTGGCAAATTCGTACACTCTCAGAAATCAAGATACAAAAGCTGTCAGTAATGTATCTGTTCAAAAGGTACACTTTTTAGGTACTAATATGTAAATTATTTGCTCTTTAAATGCGTATGTTTTGGATAAGTACTGGCTGAGTAAAAGCATTTGTACCTTAATTAAAGCCTAAGGTATAATTTATAATGGGGTTCTAGAAGTGTTCTCCAAATTTGATTATAACAAAACTTGTTTTTCATAAACATGCATGTTAATAGCAAATCAACAGACAAACAAACACAGAAATTAATATTTTTGCATTTAAAAATACATTATTGTAACAAGTCCAAACATATAGCAAAAAATGTATTTAATTGTCAGCAATTTAAATAAGTAAAAGCAACATAGGCTTAATCTGAAAATGTAACCCTATATACGTTTCTGGAGATCACAAATTATGTAGCCAGAGCTACGTAAAGCTGCATTTCATCCGAGGCGGTATAACGTACTTACCTCCATATGGACGGCTTTTTCGCTGTTACCAGTTTGTCCAGTAGCTGGCCATGTACGTCGGTTGACTTGAGGCGCAGAGAGGAGATGACCATGACGACAGGGTTTAAATCCGGTAAATCGCTCAGCAAAAAAAAAACTTAAAAGCAATATATTTTAGCCTCAAATTTTAGATAATGTGTCAAAACAAGCAGACCATTGTTGTATACATAAATTTTTTCCAACTTAACTTAAAAAAACTTTTTCAAAATTAAATATATGCACAACAGACTGTTATAATATTAGTTATGAATATAGTTTTGCTAAAAGTTTTATTGAGATGTATTGTTGGTGATTGGATGTGTGTTGGATTGATTGGGTAGCTTTACATAAAATAAGGAAAATTAAGACCCGTTTAAAATGATTTAAGACCTACAAGACAGTGAATTTTAAACCTAAAATTTTGTTTTTTAAATTTAAGACATTTCAAAACCTATCGAAACTTTCATACATTTTTTTATATGCATTTATCAAAGTAGGAAAAGCACACGCTCAATCCCTTACACGCATTTATCCCATTTATCATATGAAATGAAGGTGAGTTCTAATTGAATTCTTTCCAGGTCTGCAGGTCAGAGTTTAGAAAAAGCTACTTTATCATTTCACTTTAAGTGTAATAGGGCCTTTAAAAAAGGTTGTTTGATGGCAAATAAATGGATACCCAATTGAAAGTTTTCAGATAAACTAACCTTAAACTCATTGTGCGATAAACAGACGGTCACACTTTATTTTAATCTACAATTCATGTAGATTAAACTCTGGGACATGGTACCAGGTCCATGACGTCATTTACCTCCGTATTCTTTAAATTTTTTAGAGCCGTACTGGCCCAATACCCCATAAGTGGTTCTGTTCTCTCATCAGTTGGAATAGAATAACTTTTGCATAGATTATGATAGAGATATTTTTCTTTTTTTCTATGACTACTGACATGTGCAGGAATCACCAAAATTAATTACAGCAACTTAGACCACACAGAAAGGTACACTTTCAAATTTGAGTTTACAAAAAAATAATAAAAGCTCCTCTTTTTTGGAGGGGTTTATTATAACACAGACAACATATACAATTATTTTAATCACATTTAATAGTGTTTTATGAAAATTCAAAAGGTTTTCTTTAGAATGATACCAAACTTTTGCATTTATACCTCTGCATGTGGATTTGGAAAACTTTTTAATTTGGGTAGGCAAAATCTAGGTGTAAACCCCAAAATAGCACTTGACTTAAGACCCTTAGCTCCATAAACTACTTAATCAACTGCTTATTAATAGTTTGTAAGGTACTAGTTAGGTTTATGTATTAGGGCTGTAGAATAATATTCTACTTTATAAGTGCTAATAAACAGTTAATATAGCAGGTAATAAACCAGTAGCAAATGGTGTGAATTGTTGTTTAATCTAAAGTGTTACCAAACAAGCAAACAAATCAACAGGAGAGGACTTTTAAAGTGACTTTTAAAGCCTTCCTGTCAAAGTTCTATTTTAATTGCTCACCAAGTTCATTTTGCACTTATTGACCTCAAATGTTGCAATTCTTTTTATCCGTCCTACCCAAGGACAGCTCGGCCCAGCAGATGTTACTGATCTGGAAGCCATAGCTGTGCCAGTCGCGTGCCAACCTCCCTGGCCATGCCACCAGAATGGGCATTTGGCGTGCGTCTGGCACAAGTGCCTAGTCCTGGCCGCTTCTTTTCATTCAAATTCTCATTAAACAATTATTTGAAACCACTCCACTCCCTGTCCCGTCCCTCCTGTTACCCTGGGTGCATGCAAATAGGGCCGGAGGTATGTGCTGGTTATCTCCTCGCTGGAGACGTGCCCTTGTTGCTTCATATAGCTCAGCTCTAAAGCACCGGCCATTGATAAGGCTAATGTCTCTGATAGCCACTGTGCTTTCAAGTCACCCGCACAAAACAGCCGGCGTCCTTTCATGTTGTTTTCCCAAGTCAAGGACAGACAAGCCTCCCCGCGGGACTCAACTGGCTAATCAGTAATCGCTGACTTGTTGAGTCCGCCACTGCCTGTTTCTCTCTTGTTCACTCTTGTGATCTTCCATTTCACTTTCCTCCATTTCTGTCACTTTGTGGAGCAGATTGAAAGTGAAATCTGTCCTGTAGGGGGGGGACAAAGACGATGCCCTCTTGTCTTGTCTTCTTTGCTTCTGCCACCTGCCCCTACTCTCGCCCCCTCCCTCTCCTAATTTTGTTCTTGCTCTTCTATTTTATTTGGTCTCTCCGGTCCAGCTATGTAGCAACTGTTGGTCTGTGAAGATGAGGGTCAGCGGGAAGCAGCGCAGACAGGGACGAGCATCACACAGCAGACACATGGTGCTAAATTAAAACATTAGTACCACTTTATGACTTTATTTAACGTACGCCAAAGAAAACTGATTACACGTCTGCTTCGCGACAAAAGGCGAGTAGTTTTGTGCGGTCTGGATTTATTTTTTGGGGGATTTGAGGGTTTCAGAAATGGACCTGACGAACCCTGTGGTGTCAAGCTGTGCCATTAAATCTCCCCAGATCAGCTGGCTGATATTCTTGATGATTGTCCACGGTGTTTGTGATTTATCCTGTTGCCCGGTGGAAGCCTAGTGACAGACAACATCTGCATCAAAATCCCACCCACTGATAGGATCATATTGTCTTATCGTTCGTCCAGACTAATGTCTAGCCTGCTCCTTTAAGTCAAGTCAAGGCAATTTGTGCAGATAATGAGAGAGACTTTCTCATATATATAGCACTCAACATATATGAGCACACCCCTCACAAATCTCTCATTTAAATAAATATTTTTTATAGGAAGCTTTACAATATTATATTTGTGCATATACATTAGATTAGTCAGTACTGAAGTCAAATCTGGAGCTAATCTAACAAAATAACTTACGATAACAGCTTAAAACTAGTACACCCAAAGTTATCTGATAGGGAAAAATATTAAATAAAAATTTGTAAGACCAGCAAAATTCAAGAAAACTAAAAAAACTATAAAATTTTGCTGAAATGTTGTAGTTTGGAAGTTTTTTTTTTGCTTGAATTTAATTGTATTATCTTTAAATTTCTAAAGATGTTCTGTGACTAAAATATTATTTTAATAAACACAAGTTTAATAAATCTGTTTTGTTCAAATGCACCAAATATATTATATTCACTGAGAAATGAATAAAAATATACATTTTCATTACATTAAGCATTTGTACTGTGGTATTTCCAACTTTTTCCTGTAATATCTCACACTATAATTGAAAGAAAAGTCATTAATAAAAAGAAAAATAGAAGTTTAGTCTAGGGCTGCTCGATTATGGAAAAAAATCACAACCACGATTAGTTTGGTCCAGGATTTTCAGTGGGACAAACATTTAGGTTTTTCCTCTATAAATAAGGTTGCTACAGATGTGGCCACTGAGTAAATGAACGTGACCACACGCAATGCTGCAGTGTTGCGCGGTACAGCACAAAACGGTCTAACACAAGAAAGACATGACCAGCAGGGGGCAGTTATGTAACATAGTGAACATACGGAACTGATATATCAGCAGTAGCTGCTGTATGTATAACCCAGGTGTGCACATGCATCTTCCTCTGCTTGTAAACGCATAAACAAACATTTGCAATCTGTTCATGAGATCGGCCAGATTGGTGAGTACCGAACGAGTCACTAAATGTGATTATCGGCCGATACCGATCTCCGGCCGATCAATCAGAGCATGCCTAATACATACCTCAATTAAAATATAATTTAAAAAATTTCACCATGACCAAATTAACTCCTGCAACTTTATTTTTCAGAACTTAGTTTCTTCATATTTTGCTTTTTCAAAACATCAGTGCTCTCCTTCAAATTATTGTTAAAAATTACTTTAAAATATAACTGCCCAGTTTCAGTGTATTTCTTGTGTTTTAATTTTTATTTTTTTGCATGTGCGTGTGAAATATTGTGCACACATGGCAGCAACAAAAATGAGGAAATGTAATATTACATGAGCTACTGTATATTTAAAAACTATTGCAGCAGATCATTCAAATTGCAGCACTACGCGTGAAGAAACTTGCACATTGTCAGTTGTCACACCTGTATAACACCTATAGACGAACTACCAACCTACGTCACACATGACGTCACACGGGTTCCCAGTTGCAAAAAGAGACCGATGGCAATAGTAAAAATGTCGGGTTGTGTAGTAGGATGCCAAATTCGACTGCAGACGTCTTTAGCTAAAAGGCAGCTGAATGAAGTGACGACCTAATCATAAATGCTCGACTCTGCAGCTCTCATGTTATATCAGGTCAGTTCACGCTATGCTGAATCATACACATTACTCGTTTTTGATTGCAGCAATGATTTCAGCATAAATAGTTTAACATGGTTAATTAAACTGCGGACACTGAATGCTAAGAATGAAACGTGAAAGTGTAAGTTATTAAGGTAAAGTTGGTTTTATATTCACACATTTATTCAGTGACAATTTGTGACACCCCCCCTATTTTGTTTACCACGGCACTTTGAATATTCGGTCAGAAATGACCTGCAAGTGTGACTTGAAAACAACATTAACATTGTTTATTTGACTGTGAACAATGTTGTACGTTGGTAGTCATTGGCTGCTAATATGATTTCGCTATTTCGATTTTGCAAATAATACTTTTATGAAATTATATTATAAAGGAGAAAGACCAAATGTGCGAAAAACCAACTTTACTATTATGTGTAAGTTCACATACCCTGCCGTAAGTTCAGGTGTAGTTCACTGTCAGAATGCAGTTTTGTTGGTTGATGATTACCCAGGCCTTGTATAATGTTACCTTTGTTTTTTTTTCTTGTCTTTGGCTTGGCAGAACCTCGGTTTTTAGCACTACAAAGTTTTGAATCTGGTAATCATGGAACATTATTTCTTGCACTTGATCACACATCTTGTTAAAACACTTGGAGCTTCAATGAAATTGTATATTTGGTGTACATTTGGGGCTGGACGCTTGGCCATTTCGTCTTATCCAATATCCATTGAGAGGGTGCTATTGCAAATGGACCTGTCAGATGAATGACGCTCACTTTAACGTTAATTTTGCAGAATCACTGTGCTTATCACTGGGTGACAAGCTGTTATAATATGCTGAAAGCATTATGTAAATAATATATATAATATGTAATCAATATAACTTATTTCTAAAGCCTGGTTTATACTTCTGCGTCAAGTGATCGTCGTGACCCACGGCGTCAGCCTCCTGCGTAGCCGTGCATTTATACTTCTGTGCGCTGTTTCTGTTTCTCTGCAATACACTTCCGAAACGCTTGCTGGCAGTAGGTGTTTATGTGTCGAGTTTCTTCGCTGGTTTTTTGTTTTTTCTGAACACTTCCTTAATGTACAAGTGGCTCAAACTCGCTCATTTTGAGGCGGGAACTGGCGGACGTGCAACAACTTTAATCATGAGGTAAACACAAAACAACATTCTTAATCCGGAGCTCCTTCAGGGGACTCCACACTTGTAAACACTCGCTGCATCGGGTGCGCGGCTCTCACCTCCGCCCACACTCGTCAGCGCTACCAAGCCGACCAATCACAGAGCTTGCGCTCAATGACGCCGACGGCCACAGCGAGGGGCTATGCGTCCACGCGTAGGCTGCGCCGTAGCATACGCGTACGCTTGACGCAGAAGTATAAATCGGCCTTAAGACAACAACAAACTCTGTACCGCATCGGATGTCATTCCCTCACTGTATATGCTAGCACTCCCGGTTTTTTTCTGCCACCTCCCTGCACACGCATCCTGAATGTTTACAAACATGGTAATTCGTCTATACAGTTTCATTTCATGAAATGTCACTATTCTGAATACCAAAGCAGAATGGGCACAAACAAAGTACAAACAAAACGAAACACAAAGTAAAACCAAAAAATTATGAAAAATAATTTAAAAATACACAAATTAGACCCTACTGACTTTCACTGTGCAAAACATTTCTCAAAATACCTTATTTTATGTTCTACAAAAACAGAAAAAGAAAGTTTGCATCAACATGAATGATGACTGAATTACATTTTTTCCATAATCCATCCCTTCAAGTCTCCTCTGCTATAAAATAAGCCAACTCAGTAACTTTTTCCTCCGGGTAGTCGAGCACATTGATGCTATTGTTGTAGTTCTGATGCAATATAAAACTGATGGAAAGCAGTGTTGAGGTGATGGGTGTGTTTGCTATACACAACCTATTCAAAGCGACATTCTCTCCATTTCTCATTTTCTGTTTTGAAATAAAAACACTGACCCACATGTGGAAGCCACCCTTTCTGGGATCAGAGGTCATGAAGGCGGTCGTTTGTAGTGCCTGCCAGCGGCAAACTGCTAGTCAGCAACTCCAGCGCAAAGAGCAACCATGACAGCTCTTAAACTGATGGAAAAAAATGACATGCGGAAGAGGCTGTGTTTTAAAGCTCGCCTAAAAAGTTCTATTTTTGGCCTCAGATTTATCCGCCGCCTTCTGTATGCTGAATGATTGTTGTGTTTGTTTTCCCAATCCGGAATGGTTATTTTTAGGTTTTTCAAAGAATTGATGCTTCTTGTTGGTCATTTTTATACTTGTCACACGATGATACGTCAATTTAACCAGTCACCTTACACTTTTAATGTTTAACAAACGACAAACATAGCAATAGGCCACATTTCAGATCAGATACTGTACATCAATGCCTTCTTGTTTGCTGGTCTTTAAAAACATGACGAGAATTTTTATTTTTATTTTTTTTGATGACTGGATTAATTCCATATTAAATATTTAATTGAAAACAACACACTTCAGGAAAGCTCTGTTTTTGCTTCCACGCTCACTGTCATCACATTTATAGGCTTAATGGCATGGTTTGTGAAAATATGCCCCAGTTATCTTTCTGTTGCCTCTGGAATTCTTTATCTAGTTTTTTTTTCAGGAAGTTGTGTTACCAGGGTTCATTCATTCACAGCTCATGTGATGTGTTTGAGGAAATGACTTGACCATTGAAACATTGTTTTATCTAATTTTTACCCCTCAGGACATCCCTTATAGAAGTGACCACAGTACACGAGGCAGAGATAAGGCTTGGAAACACACTGCATCTACTGATGTAGCCAACAACACTCTGGGGTTCAATTTGAAGAGCATTCTAAGCAATTTGCTATTTGCCTTGTAAAATCAGCTCCAAATACTTGGTAAATTAATTTTTTTCTTTGCCATGTGAACACAAAAACCAAGTCACACTTATGTTGTCCGCAGTCAAAAATGTCTGCATTAAAAACTAATGGAAAAATAATTTAATTTAGTTGAAATATCTGGCACTATGTAAAAAATCCAAAAAATAAAATAACGGTGAGAATGTGGTCAAATTTGAAAACGTGGTAAAAAAAAATCTGCTGCTGGAAGGGCTTTTCTTTTTTCTGGATTGCTTTTTAAAACACTGTCGGTTGGGTTGGGTGGGGAATCTGTGCTTTTGAAAACACTATTGGTTGGGTTTAGTGAAGGAGGAGGGTGGGTCAGTCAGTCAGTCAGTCACTAAGTCAGTCGACAGCAGCCTCTGGTGGATTTATGTGAGAACAGAAGGCGCAAATGGCACTCACAAGAGAAATTTGAGATCTCAAAAGCATACACAGTGGCCTCTGGTGGCACTCTCCAGAAATGTACATAGCTGTAAATTTTCAGAATGAGCCTGGGTTGGTAGTATCGGGTCACTGAAACCAAAACGTTTTGAAAATTCCTGTCAGGGTGAAGATTTTCAAAAATACTGGGGTATGTGCAGTCGTGTACCCAGCAAAACCAGAGTTTTTGTGACGTGTGTTTGTGCAATGGCCGACAAAGCCAAAATATTTTTGCTAATAACTGTGCTAATAGGCCTAACAGTCTACATGTTAGCCCCGTTAGCACAGTTATTAGAAAAAGTTTTTTTGTTTTGTCTGTGTCACAATCACCAGCGATCCAGGCTTGTAGATTGCTGGGAATCATTCACTTTCACTCGGACTACAATCCCGTCACCATATGGACTACAAATCCTGTCATGCACCACACACACACACACACACACACACACACATACACACACACACACACACACACACACACACACACACACACACACACACACACACACACACACACACACACACACACACACACACACACACACACACACACACACACGCTGGAAGTTCATCATTCATTCATTACCTGGACTATAAAGACAGCACACACACACACACATCTTGGCTGAGTCTTGTTTTTCTGCTATAATGTTTGTGAACATTACAATGTATTTCTCTTGTCTACCTTAGCCGTGTTTTGGCCCTTTGCCTTGTTCTCTCGTTTTGATTCCTAGCTGCCTGTACCGACCATTCGCCCGTTTATGACCACTATTTTGGATTACCTGTAGGTACCTGTTTGCTCCTATGTTTGACTGTTGCCTGCCTGACAACTCTTGTAATAAACTGCACATGGATTCTCAACTCCGTTGTCCAGCGTCTCTCGCATTACAGTCGGCCATTACACAACATTGCGCTGACAAGCCAAAATGGCAGACAAAACAAAACAAAACTTTTACTTATAACTGTGCTAACAAGGCTAACACCATATACATTTGACACACTAGGATATCTAAAGGATATAGACAATTATCCCATCTAGTTTCAGAACAGGTGTTAGGTCAGCATGCAGTGCTACTGTATTTTGACTACCAACTGGAACCAGTAATAAACCTTTTTTGAGGCTTCTGATTGGTCAACATGACTGTTAGGAGTGTATTGCCACCTGTCGCTTTGGCATACTCTTGACAGCACTTCATTGGGCGTTTTTGCAATTTCAAGTGAACAAATAACATATTTTTTTAAACAAAGGAGGAAAAATACCCATGTACATGTGGAAATGCAAACTTTTTTTGTGTGTGGCTATCTACTATCTACGCCCTCTGATTGGTCTTCTGCACTATTGCGTATCGCTCCCAGATTCATCAAGCCAATATGACCATATTACCAAAAATGATTCATTGGATTTACTACATTTTTAAGGAAAAATATTTATATTACACTGAATTTACTGAATTTAAAGAAATTAACGCTATTTTAAAACAAAAACACACTAGTGTAATGGCCCCTAAAATATTGTTGTGTAAATAGAAAACCTGAGGGAAAAAACATGGACATAAGGCAGTGATAAAAACTGAATTAGCCGTGTAATGCAGAATCTAACAGAATTTGGCAAATTTTAGAGGAATAAACCAATATGTCATTTATTTGCATATTTTCCTGATAATGTGCATCTATGGCTGCCTGTTATTCTCTTTAGTGATATCATATAAATGTTTGGGATGAGTCTTTGAAATGAGGAAAGTCTCATGAATGAGATGTCAAAACACACTCTTGCTAACACTGAGCCCTTTCTGAATTCTTAATCGTTTTAGTTCCCTTCATCAACGCTTGGAAACATTCTCCCGAGATTTGATCCGGAATGGAATAAATAAGCAGCAGTTGAGTGTTTAGAGCTGCTCTCGCCTCTTTCATGCGTAATGGTCTCCTATAAGTATCCGTATCCCCAAGGTTCATGATGGAAGAGCTGGCAGTGGAGCTTCTTACACTCATCAAGTGATTTTCAACACTTCCTTCAAGCTCCACTGCATTGCACAACAAAAAAAAAAAAGCCAAACACAGACTGCGGCCAACTTCTAGATGCCTTCCAAAAAGAGCATCCTAAGGAGAAAGAGGAATGGAAGTAATTTAGAGCAGAGGAAGTCATGGTTTTGGTCATGGTTTTAAATGGAGATGTGCTCTAGGAAGAGCTATTTTCTACTTTGGGATATTAAATAAGGAATAAGAGGCTCAGAGAAGATTTATTTGATTTCTGTCTGATTGAAAGTCAGTGTGTTTCATTTGGCAGAGTGGATTGAAAGTTGGGTTTTGCTCTTGTTCCAAACTAAATTAGTTTTTTATGTCTTTCTAAGATTTGCTTTATTTTAGTATCACTGAGGCTCTGTTTATCCTAGTATTAACATGCATTTTGGTAAATTGGAACAAAAGCTAGACACATTCTTCTTAACACCTGGCATTTAAATACATCCAATTGGTCCGTTTTCAGATGAGTGTCTGTATTTAAACTTTTTCAGATTTGTTTTGATCTAATAGTGCATATAATGTGTCCTATAAGTTACATTTTCACAGGTAAAAATATTAATGTTAACGCAGTGAAATCAATCATATTTACTTTATACTAGGGCTGTACAATATATCGTTTCAGCATCGATATCACAATGTGTCTATCTGCAATAGTCACATTGCAGGATATGCAATGTCAAGTTGAGATTATGCGCTTGTTAAGTGTGACATCACACGAAGCAGCTTCTAGGTCTAAGTGCTATATCAAACTGTATGGGGAGACTCATCAAATCATAATAATAAACATTTACAAAGCGATGTAATACTTTGGAAAATCACGATCGCAATGTAAATATCCATGCTTAATATCCATAGCCAGAAAGTGATGAATTTTTTATAAATTGTTCAAATTTGGGTATTTGTGATGCAGCAAGTCCAGAGACTGTTGTACACACCATAGTTTTATAGAAAATTCACTTTAATGTGTGATAGGACTAAAAAGTGGCCATTAATGAATGTTTTCAAATTAATTCAAATGAGTAGGACCTGGAAACAGTATTACATACACTGTAAAAAAAAAATTTTTACGGTGTATTGGGTGCTGGGGTGCCGGAAAAAACCTGTAAAATAACGGCCGTTAAATTACAGAAATATACCGTAAAATAACGGATATTAAATTACAGAAATTTCCTTAAATTTAAATTTCTGGTAAATTTCTGTAATTTAATATCTGTTATTTTACGGCAAATGTCTGTAATTTAATGGCTGCCGGAAATAAACCGTAAAATTATGGATTTTTTTTTACAATGTACGTCACGACTTAACAAGCGGATAGCTGATCAGCATCACAGTTCAGAACATGTGATTTGTGGAGTCATCACAGAGTTTAACCCTAAAATATTTTTCAGATTTTTATTTGGATCTGTTTTTTTAGACCTCTGACTGTGTATGATTTAAGCAAACTTAAACTAAGAGGTTATAAAGGTATATAAACCAAAATTAATTCATTCATTCATTTTCTTTTTGGCTTAGTCCCTTTATTCATCAGCGGAATAAATCGGCAACTTATCCAGCATATGTTTTACACAGCGGATGCTCTTCCAGCAGCAACTAAGCACTGGGAAACACCCATACACACTCAAACACTACGGAGAATACGGTCATTTTTCAAAATAAAAGATTGTTCAGACTCAGACGATAAATAAAACGGAAGTAATTAATGATTTCTTGTGCAGCCCGGTATTGATTCACGGACCTGTAACGGTTGGCGGCCTGGGGGTTGGGGACCACTGCTTTAAAAAATCATATAATATATAATAATAATATTGATCTTAGTTGTAAAAAACAAAATACTTTTTTTATTCTAAATTGAACATAATAATTTTTACCCCTCAATTTAATTACAATTGAGTGCCTTCAAAAACTCATTTATTTTTCAAACTAAAACCATACTGTATCTGGTCAGCAGTGGTGGAAAGAGTACTGAAAAATCATAATCAAGTAAAACATTCTGTAGTGCATTTAGTTATTGCCCAGCAGGCACACAACGTCATAAGACGTTAATATTAGGTTAGATTTAGGTTGTGATGTCAGGTGACCAAAATTAATTTATAAGCCAGCAGCTAAGGACAACGTTATTTTGCTGTCCAATAATGACGTCAAATTACGTTGATATTTGGTTGATTTTAGGTTGTTAGAATGTGACCAAAGTCCAGCGTCGAGCCAGCGTCTTAAACCAACGTCATATATGACGTCAAATACTGACATTTAGTGGGCGACGCAGTGGCGCAGTAGGTAGTGCTGTCGCCTCACAGCAAGAACGTTGCTGGGTCGCAGGTTCGAACCTCGGCTGGGCTGGGTCAGTTGGCATTTCTGTGTGAAGTTTGCATGTTCTCCCTGCGTTCGCGTGGGTTTCCTCCGGGTGCTCCGGTTTCCCCCCACAGTCCAAAGACATGTGGTACAGGTGAATTGGGTAAGCTAAATTGTCCGTAGTGTATGAGTGTGAATGAGTGTGTGGATGTTTCCCAGAGATGTGTGAATGAGTGTGTGGATGTTTCCCAGAGATGTGTGAATGAGTGTGTGGATGTTTCCCAGAGATGGGTTGCGGCTGGAAGGGCATCCGCTGTGTAAAATCATGCTGGATAAGTTGGGGGTTCATTCCGCTGTGGCGACCCCAGATTAATAAAAGGACTAAGCCGACAAGAAAATGTTCAAGCCATTCATCAGGTACGGCAACCAAAATCCAACGTCTGATAGACGTCATAGGGGTAACGTTTACACAATGTCAAGCTGTAACATCATTAGACGTTGATATTTGGTTTGTTTTAGGTTGGACATTGATGTTGGCCTGATGTTGAGTTCTGACGTCAACCTGATTTTCATTTCCAAACAGAATGCAAAGTCCCCATGACGTTAGGGTTCAACGTCAATCAGACGTGACGTTGACGTCCTGTGACTGCTGGTTGTTTAAGGCCATTTCAGTCATCATACAGTAAACATCCGTCATCTTCTCATTAGTGACATGCATCTAAACAGTCTCTGGGTCAATGTGCGTAAAGATTTTGAACATCTTCATGGACACTTTTAATACTTCCAAACAGTTTGCTGCAATTATAAAGTGCACATGTCTTGAGGTAGTTCAATATGATGCGATTTACTTTCTACGGTATGTGTGATTTGATTGGACAGGAATCACTGGACTGATTTTTCTAATCCCCATGGACAAGAAAAATAAAGTAGTGACTGCAGGTTGAAAGAAAGTAGTGGAGTAAAAGTACAGATACTGCACTAAAAATGTACTCAAGGAAAAGTAAAAGTACACATTTATAAAACTACTCAGTAAATTACAATTCCTGAGAAAAACTACTCAATTACAGTAATTTGAGTATTGGTAATTAGTTACTTTACACCACTGCTGGTCAGTAAGGTCTTTTTTTTAAATAACATATTTTTAATGCATTATGAGGGTTTAATATTATTAACCTAAATAACATAATGTGCTATTACATATTTTCTGCCATAAACCTTCTGTTTTACGCTCCACTCCATCTCAGTCCCCATATGAAAGTTATTTTCAGACCCTAAATTAAACTCTCAAGCATCTGAAAAAGAACTCCTCTCAGATTAAAAGCGCTAGGTTTAACAGGACGTGTGTAAAACAGAGCTTGTGTTTCATAGTTTGACACCACAGACCAGGAGACAGTAACACCTCCCGACATTGTGCTTTTTTTTAGGGGCTCGGGTTCACTTCCGGTCGGCTCATTTTAGCCAAACGCTGCCTGCTAGGTAACCAGACGCAGATGCTAACAGCACAAACCCCACTTGTTTTCCTTTGTTTGAGCTGGTGAGGGAGGGAGATGTTCAGAAAAGCGCTAGCTGAAGTTAGCAAACGGGTTGCTAACAACAGGACATGGCTTTTATCTGATGACAGGATTTCCTACCTGTTTAAGGATGTCGATGAAAGTTGAAATATGAGAGATATTACAGTATTCGCTCGCATTGTGTTTTACTTCCTACAGCTGTCACTGTACATCTGATTAGCTTGTGAACAGAATTATTGAGCTTCTTTTAGACTTTTTTAAACTTTAGAATATGTATTTTGGATTTTACAGTTTTACACAGTTCATAATCATATTTTGTTTTACTTGTAATTCACTTATAATAGTAATATCCATATACACTACCTGACAAAAGTCTTGTCGCCTAACTAAGTTTTAGTAACAACAAACAATAACTTGACTTCTAGTTGATCATTTGATATCAAAAGTGGCTTTTATGAAAAGCAAAGGCCTCTAGATTACGCTTTTTTTACTAAAATAAAATACGATCATGCCTTAAATTTTTAATTATTTAATTAGGACAGTAAGTTCTGACTTTGCTTAAACAAAAGTCTTGTCACTTAGCAGAAATAATGTACAGTATAGAATATAAAGTCATGGTGCAGTGGAAAAACAAGTAATATTGTGTATGACTCCCATGAGCTTGGAGGACTGCATCCATACATCTCTAAAATGACTCAAATGACTTATTAATAAAATCATCAAGCGTTCTTGCAGGACTCCCAGAGTTCATCAAGATTCTTTGAATTCATCTTCAATGCCTCCTCCTCCATCTTACCCAAGACATGCTCAATAATGTTCATGTCTGGTGACTGGGCTGGCCAATCCTGGAGCACCTTGACCTTCTTTGCTTTCAGGAACTTTGATGTAGAGGCTGAAGTATGAGAAGGAGTGCTATCATATTGAAACATTTGCCCTCTCCTGTGGTTTGTAATGTAATGGGCAGCCCAAATGTGTTGATACCTCTGGCTGTTGATGTTGCCATCTACTTTGCAGATCGCCCCCATACTGAATGTAACCCCAAACCATGATTTTTCCTTCACCAAACTTGAATATCTGTGAGAATATTGGGTTCATGCGGGTTCCAGTAGGTCTTCTGCAGTATTTGTGATGATTGGGATGCAGTTCAACAGATAATTCATCAGAAAAATCTACCTTCTGCCACTTTTCCAAATGATCAACTAGAAGTCAAGTTATTATTTGTTACTCTTACAACTGGGATTAACGACAAGACTTTTGTCAGGTAGTGTATTATAGATAATTGCTTGTAACTAACTCTAAATTGCTACTGCTGGATATACATGGGTCAAAGAAAAAATTGAAAAATTATTTATTTTCTCTTATTTTGAGTAAAAAAAAAACATTTTATTAGCATATGTATGTCTTTCACTGAATGGCAATTCAGTAAACCAAAAGAATCTCAGTAATAATTAAAACAAGAATTATTTGAAGGCATATCAATAGACATAAACTGATTCTATCACTTCACAGCCTTAAAATAATAATTAATTGTATTTTACATATAAATATTTATATCTAATCCTTTAAATCATTAGGTTTATACATTTGCCACTTTTCACAGATGGGACATTCTACCAGAAATGTAAATTTTCACTTATAAAAAATGTGACAGGGCCTGACCTTTAAGCATGTCTTTCCCAAAAAAAAAATCATACAAAAACAAGCATAAAATCATACGATTTCAATGATAGAACACATCTTTGATCACTGTCATCAAATTACGTCACTTCCTTTGAGTCATGGAATTAAAGATGTATTGGACACATTTTATGATAAATTAAATGCAAATGTCACAGGACTGACCGAAACAATGGGACAATTGTATTTTTTTTTGTATTATATATTTGTAGAATTTATTTATAATTTCATGTTTTTAATGAGGCGACGCAGTGGCGCAGTAGGTAGTGCTGTCACCTCACAGCAAGAAGGTCGCTGGTTTGAGCCTCGGCTGGGTCAGTTGGCGTTTCTGTGTGGAGTTTGCATGTTCTCCCTGCTTTTGCATGGGTTTCCTCCGGGTGCTCCGGTTTCCCCCACAGTCCAAAGACATGCGGTACAGGTGAATTGGGTAGGCTAAATTGTCCGTAGTGTATGAGTGTGATTGAGTGTGTATGGATGTTTCCCGGAGATGGGTTGTGGCTGGAAGGGCATCCGCTGTGTAAAAACATGTGCTGGATAAGTTGGCGGTTCATTCCGCTGTGCGACCCCGGATTAATAAAGGGACTAAGCCGAAAAGAAAATGAATGAATGAATGAATGTTTTTAATGAATTGATGTGAATGATAACAACTTATACTTGCTATTTTTGCAGGGTTATTTCTTCTAAATAACAGTTTTTAGCATAACAAAACTGTTAAATCTGTAGGTTCAATTGGGCTGAGGACAAGGACAGTGACAGAGTTTGTACATATGTAAAGTGTTTTTAATAAAGAACAAAAATCTGAGAACCAAATGAATGACCTATTCCTTTACAGAACAACTCACAGAAGTCAACCATTAGTCCATTTTAGACATTTATGGGATGAAGTACTTTTAATTCAGTGCATTAATGTTTTATTTTCCGGGACAGATAATGTACAATTCTGGTGGAATGTCCCATATTTTATCTACAGTATACAGTATTATGAGTTTATTTTAACACATTGTATTTCAAGCATTAAAACTTTATTTGAGATTAATACGTTTCCTATAACAGTATGTAAAAGTACTCTTTAAAATGGGGACGTCAAAAAAGTCACTTTTTTAATAACTATTGCTCAATATTGGATTGTAGAATTAATCCACTGTTACTCAATTCTTACCCAATTTCACATTCATTCATTCATTCATTCATTCATTCATTTTCTTTTTGGCTTCCCTTTATTAATCTGGGGTCGCCACAGTGGAATGAACCGCCAACTTATCCAGCACATGTTTTACGTAGCAGATGCCCTTCCAGCCGTAACCCATCTTATTCACACACATACACTACGGACATTTTTTAGCTTACCCAATTCACCTGTCCCGCATGTCTTTGGACTTGTGGGGGAAACTGGAGCACCCGGAGGAATCCACGCGAACACAGGGAGAACATGCAAACTCCACACAGAAACGCCAACTGACCCAGCCGAGGCTCGAGGCCCTGTGTTTAGTACGTAGCACTGCTATAAATGATGAAGGTGGTGTAAATTCTCACTGGAGTTTTTCTGATATGACAGGGACATTTCAATAAATGAGGTTCATCTCAATAACGTCATTTAGTAGGAAGACTAAAGATGAATAAAGTCGCATTTTTAGATTACCAACTTCCCCACCTATTCATTTAATCTCTCAATGAATCACACATCTAACTAAAATTAGAAAAGTGTTATATATGTATACACTACCAGTCAAAAGTTTGGGGGCAGTAGGATTTTTAAATGTTTTAAAAATAAGCTTCTCCTGCTCACCAAGGATGCATTTGTTTAATAAAAAATACAGTACAAATTGTAAAATCGTGAAATGTTATTGCACTATAAAATAACTGTTCAAAAGTAGTTTAGAATTTAATTTAAGAATTTTTTCCAGTGATTTTTAAAGCTGAATTTTCAGCTTCATTACTCCAGTCTTCAGAGTTACGTGATTCTTCAGAAATCCCTCTAATATTAAATATTATTATTAATGGTAATAATAAAAAAGCAATAACGACTGGAGTAATATTTTATTTGAAACTACATACAATAAGAAAGCAGTTATTTACAATTTTATTACATTTAATAAATGTCGTCTTGATGAACAGAATAATTTTCTTAAAAAAGGAACATGGAAAAAAACTGACCCCAAACTTTTGACTGGTATAGTTTACATATTGCAAATGCAAAAGTAAAGTGTCTGCTTTAATTCAAAAATGTTTGAAATAAAAAGCTGAAATCATATAACTGATTTTCATTGTGTAAAAGATACATTCATGTAAAAATCTATTCTCATTAAATACTGTATGTTCAAGAATAAGTGTTTCTACTAATTTTTATAATATTTTATATGATTGAAAGATCAAACATATCAAAGTAGCGGGTTTGAAAGATTGTGGCAAAGTATAAATATTGTTAAAATTACAAAAATCTAAAAATGTTTTGGTGACACTATATAGAGGATTTTGATTCTTTATGATTATTGTTCTACAAAAATCTAACCAAACTGTAAAAATGTTCTGTTAATTAATTAAAGTTTCCTGTATTTTGTAATTGATGTGCGTTTCCTAATTATTTACGCTTTTGAACTGCATTATGGGTTCTTGATCTCTACTCACAACATTTGATGTTGAACAGTTTAACAGAGAGACTTGGTGTCACTTTATTTTGATGGTCCCTTTAATGCATTGATGAGCTTAAGTTACATTATTTTGATGGTCCCTATTGCACATTTTGTTGATAAAAAGTTGCATTGCAACTACATGCCAATGACTTCTCATTTGAGTATTAGTAGACTGTCTGCTTAATATCTACTGATACTGCTCCTTCAACAGACATTTAACTAACTATATGAAACTTTGCAAGTACATGTCAATTTACACTAACCCTAATCCTAACCTAACAGTCTACTTATAATCTAATGATAATTATTTGGCATGTAGATGCAAGTCTTACCAGTGACTTTTATTGATATTTCCAGTATTTTGAAATGATATATTGTCTGGGTTTATTATGTAAGTTATGGTAAAACTCATACAATGTGATAACACTACAATGAAAAAAATTATTAATTGGATTTTATTTATTTTTTTAAGTTAAGTGGTTGTAAACACTTTATATGGGCCGAATTTAAACAAGCAAATTAAATTTAGTAATGTTCAACTTAATTTGTTTGTTTAAATTCAGCTTAAATATATTGTTTGCAACAATTTGCAATGAACCATTTATTCAGTGTACGTTTTCTGTGATTTTATGGATTCATTTCTATATATACACAGACAACTGTTAATTAAGGGATTATTTTACAGTGTGTTGTTATTACACTGATTTCTTCACACGTTTTATTGTGTCATATTTATTTTGCAGAAACAAGTGATGAAAACTATAAGCAAAATATTTAGAAATGGTTTAAAAATTCTGGATTTTTTAATATAGAGGGTTCTTTTTTAGTAATACTTAAATAGTTTTTTTTTCCTGTAAAATACTGATGACATTTCTTCCTAATTTAAAATAATAATAATAATTAATAATAATTCTTTACATGTATATAGCGCTTTTCTGGGCACTCAAAGCGCCTTACACAAAGGGGGGGACTCCTCATCTACCACCAGTGTGCAGCATCCACCTGGATGATGCGATGCGATGCAAAATAAAACTGCTTTAATTTAGACAATTTTTTCAATGTAATATCAAAAGTGTGTCATACGGTGGCCGAGAGAGCTTAATGTGCTGTAATTTAAGAAAACACATGCAATTAGAAAAAAACACCAGCAAATTAAGAAAAGATCTTCATCCATTTGACAGCACAAATGCTGCAAATCCTCACAACACAAACAAATTAATAAAACGCACTGCATTTTTTCACAACACAAACAAATTAATAAAACGCACTGCATTTTTTCACAACACAAACAAATTAATAAAACGCACTGCATTTTCTCACAACACAAACACATTAAAAAAACGCACTGCATTTTCTCAGCACACAAACATATTAATAAAACGCACTGCATTTTCTCACAACACAAACACATTAAAAAAACGCACTGCATTTTCTCACAACACAAACATATTAATAAAACGCACTGCATTTTCTCACAACACAAACATATTAATAAAACCTGATTCCCTTGCCATTTTGTATTTTTTTGCCTAAATAACCATAACCTAAATAGCCGGGTCTGTCACGTTTTAAAAAATTTCCATTGTGTTGTGTGCTATTTAAAAGTGTTAGAAAATGCAGCGCGTTTTGTAAATTGTTGGGCTGTGAGAAAATGCAGCACATTTTAATTGTAAAAATATTTAAATATAATTAATTTGTGAAAATACATTAATAATATTTGTCATGCAAATAAAGCAACTTATGAATTTGAAGAGAGAGAGAGAGCGAGAGAGAAAGAGAAAGAGAAAGAGAGAGAGAGCGTGTATGTATATGTACATAGGCTACAAAAGGAAGTGCAAATCTCCCGCCAAAACATCCAGTGAAGTATACAGTAAATGAAAAATGATGTGTTCAGATTGGGTGTGTTCTCAATGCTCCTCCTGCTTGTGTTCCTCCACCAGTGTCTGTGTGTGTCTTCAGTGTTGTTCAGAGGAAAATGTGTTGTGTTTGTGTGTGTCGAGGTGCTCACGTTCCCCGTCCCGGCTGATAAGACCGACCGCGGGTGTGAAAGGCTGCCAGCGGAAATAACACCAGTGCTCCAGCCGATAAGATTACATGACCCTCACCTTTATCACAGCCGCGCTGGGGGTCGACGAGTGCAATCACAGGACCCCAAACCCAAATCTAGAACAAAAGCTGCTATGTTTTCATCTCATTTTAGATCAAATATGGACAATTTCAAATACAAATTGTATTGACAAATGTAACCCAACAGTTGGGTACTTTCATTGGAGTGTGAACACTGTAAGGGGATTATGGGCAGTTTGTGGTTGTGGATGTTTTTAGGAGTACCAGATTAGATGAGGATGGTTTGATGCTGACTGTGTCAACTGTTAGGGTTTGCTGCTGCTGTCTCTTTAGATAGTTGTGATTATGATTGTTTCAGAAGCTGATGTGTCAATTGCTGTCAGAATTTCCCTTGATAGTTTTTTTCTGATGTACTTAAGTATACATGTTGAATACTTTTTTCCATATACACAGTTTCCCCAGTTTCTGTTTAACGGAGAGAGGATTTGTTCAACACATCTCTAAACATAATAGTTTTAATAACTCACTTCTAATAACTGATTTATTTTATCTTTGCCATGATGACAGTACATAATATTTTACCAGATATTTTTCAAGACACTTCTATACAGCTTAAAGTGACATTTAAAGGCTTAACTAGGTTAATTAGGTTAACTAGGCAAGTTAGGGTAATTAGGCAAGTTATTGTATAGTGAAGGTTTGTTCTGTAGACTATCGGAAAAAATATAGCTTAAAGGGGTTAATAATTTTGACCTTAAAATGTTTTTTAAAAAATTAAAAACTGCTTTTATTCTAGCCGAAAAAATATTTTCAGACATATGGTGAAAATGTCCTTGCTCTGTTAAACATAATTTGGGAAATATTTAAAAAAAGAAAAAAAATTCAAAGAGGGGCTAATAATTCTGACCTTAAGTGTATATATATATACGTACAGTTCTTAACGTTTTCAAATTCTTTAAAGGATAGTTCACCC
This sequence comes from Danio kyathit, assembly GCA_903798195.1. NCBI lineage: Eukaryota > Metazoa > Chordata > Actinopteri > Cypriniformes > Danionidae > Danio > Danio kyathit. Next base: position 20,669,042 of record LR812543.1, on the reverse strand, counting down.
AAAAACTCTGTCATCATTTACTCTTTCTTTGCTTCTCACAAACCTGTTTGGGGTTCTTTTTTTGTTGAACACATAATATATATATATATATATATATATATATATATATATATATATATATATATATATATATATATATATATATATATATATATATATATATATATATATATATATATATATATATATATATATATATATATATATATAAATGTTGTAAACCAGTAGCTATTAACATCAATAGTAGCCTATTTGTTTTTCCTATATCAAAGTCAATAGTTACTGATTTCTAATATTCTTCAAACTATTTTATTTTGTGTTCAACATAAGAAAGAAAGTAAAAGGTTTGGAAGAACCTGAGGGTGAGTAAATATTCATTTTTGGGTGAACTATCCCTTGAATTAATATATATATTTTCTAAAAGTACATTTTAATTTGTATATTTGGTACAAGAGTGATTCGTTAAATTGTATATCTTATAATTAATTAATGAATAATACATTTAAAATAACACAAAAACAAAAAAATAAATAAAACCCAAAGTGTTACAAATAAATTAATATAAAATTGCTAATTGTTTTAATTTCATTTAAACAAACATAAATACTAATTAAATTCAAATGACTAATAAATTTTTTTATAATTTTATATAATATAATATAATATAATATAATATAATATAATATAATATAATATAATATAATATAATATAATATAATATAATAAAGTGCATCTGCTGCGTAAAACATATGCTGGATAAGTTGGCGGTTCATTTCGCTGTGGTGACCCATGATTATTAAAGGGACTAAGCCAAAAACAAAATGAATTAATATAATATAATATAATATAATATAATATAATATAATATAATATAATATAATATAATATAATATAATATAATATAATATAATATAATATAATATAATATACTTATACTATATATTTACAGATAAAATTCAAATCTAGTTATAATATTACCTGTTTTAGAGTATAAATCAGTCCTTTATGATAAAAAAATATATAGATACATTAACATTTTTGGATGGCACAAAAAGATGATCAATGTTTTTCATGCTTTTAGATGCTAAATATACTGTACTATTTACTTTATGCTAAAATAAAATGATCAATAAATAATGATGATAATCAACCAGTTACTAATTTCATCTTCATTTTTTCCTCTTCATCTTTAAAGACTCTTCTTCATCCATCACTCTTTCTGAGATCAAAACACACACACACACCCACACACAATCATACACCCTTCCGACCTGTCACTCCTTCCTCCTTCAGTCACACATACACACACCCAGTCATAATCATCTGTGCACTTCTAATGTCAAAGCGAAATTATCACCTCCCTGTTCAATCACCTTTCTTACTAATAAAAGCAGTTGTACATCCTTGTGTAATAAAACAGTAAGTAACTGATAACAGGTGGCTGAGTGAACACATGACCACAGTGCACTCCCTGCTGGTGCCCATAGAGGGCGCAAACCAGACAAATCAAAGCCTGCAGTTCCTGTATAAACTACTGCATCAACTTACAGATCCAGCATTTAGAAGAGCAAATTATTATTCAATCTGGCTGTTCTTATGTAATTATGATGTATTTATGTGACTTAAATAAATAAATAAATAAATAAATAAATAAATAAATAAATAAATAAATAAATAAATAAATAAAACAGTTTATGGTACATTGTTGTCACATTTTTACCATTTTGCTGTCAAATGATTATGATAATGAAAATTATGATAATGATAATAATAATAATTATTATTATTATCATTATTGTGTATGTATATATACAGACTTTTGAACAAAAAAATTGTTATTTTGATCATTATAATGTTATGCTTGAAAAAAAAATATTTGCAAACAGAAATAAATATATTATTATATATTATTTATATACACACACACTTAAACAATGATGTTTGATGTTGATTCAAACTACTAATATAAAATGAGCTGAAACAACACAATTTTTGAGGTTTTCTTGGGGACAACTTAATTGTTTTATGTTCAATCTGTAAAAACTAAAAACAGGGTTTCTGCAGGTTTCATCAAGTCTAATTTAAGAATATTTGAAGACCATTAAGAATGAAGTTTTAGACTTTTTCAGGGTTAAAGACTAAGGATTTTTTCAAATGGCCCAGTATTATCATGAGGAATCGTGCAATTGTTTGTTTGTTTTTTACCACTGATTAGGGAAATTAATTTGGGGAATTTGCTGTAAAAAATTCTGACAGCTGTTGTGAATTGTATCTCTTTGCAACAAAAAACTAAAAATTAATGCTTTATTGAGATGTATTGTAGGTCATTGGATGGTTGTTGGCCTGATTGTGTAGCTTTAGCTGGACTAAAAACAAGATGGGCTTTAACTGCAGACTGTCTGATTTAATTTAAGGGGAATCAGGCGAACGGTGTAGGAGTTACAACAGTTTGCATATGTGCCTCCCACTTGTTAAGGGACCAAAAGCATTTGAACAGAATAATCATCATCAATCAAACTTTCAGTTTTTAATACTTGGTTGCAAATGTTTTGCAGTTAATTACAGCCTGAAGTCTGGAATGCATAGACATCACCTTGTGAATTCTTGTTAGAATTGTGTCGATGTCCAAATATTTATGGACCTAACTGTATATACACAGTACTCAGCATAACTGAGTACACCCCATTTTGAAAATTAATATTTTTATCCATTTCTTAACAAAACAGATTTAAACAAAACAGATTTTTTAAACAGATATATTTGTTAAAATAATATTTTAGTCACCAAAAATATTTAGAAATCGAATGATAATACAATTAAATTCAAGCAAAATATTGCAAAAAAAAAAAAAAAAACGACAACCTACAAAATTTCAACTTAATTTTATTTTACTTCTCTATATTTTTCCTCTTTTTTAAAATTTGTATTTAATATTTTTCTATAACAAATACATTTGAGTGTACTAGTTTTTGGACCGTTATCATAAGTTATTTTGTTAGATAAGCTTCAGGTCTGGCTTCAGTACTGACTAATCTAATGTATATGCACAAATATAATATTGTAAAGCTTCCTATTAAAAATATTAATTCAAAAGATAGATTTGTGAGGGGTGTACTTATACTGTATATGCTGAGTACTGTATGTACTGTATATATATATATATATATATATATATATATATATATATATATATATATATATATATATATATATATATATATATATATATATATATATATATATATATATATATATATATATAATTGACTGAAAATGTACATAATAAGCATAGTATGCAAAGATGGATAAAACCAGTTTTACAGGGGAACTACTGTAAACTGAGGATTCCATAGCTAACATAGGCTATGATCAGACTGCTGCAAAAATGTGGTTCAAGTATAAATTCTTTACTCATACAATATGTGGCATATGTGAACATTTACTCAGTGACTTTATAAACAGCACAAGTCTTTTCTATTCTTATTTGGAACACCATGGCAACATTTATGATACTCATGTTAGCACTCGTTTCTGATTGTTCACATTATTATTATTATTTGTATATATACATAAGCCCTCAGATTCCAGTGTGAACTGATTACAGAAGCTGGGCTGCAGGCACACAAAAATAAAGTCATGCTGAATTTTCATAATTTTTTTTTTCCTACAAAGGTGATAAGAATCACAATTATAAGAATAAGAGCAAAGTTTAAAAATATTTATGCCTTACTGTACTTCACCCCATATGTGAAATCTGTGAAGTGATTGATGTATGCAGAATCATGACAAATGTCAGTCTAGAGTGACGTAAAACTTGCACAAATTCTATGGCTGTTCCGACTGAGATCTCATTGCAAAACATCTGACGTGTCACATTTGACATGTAAATGGGCCAGATCTGAATCAAGAAAAAGATCACACACTGTGTTTACACTGTCATGACAAAATCATTTGAGTCACATACTGTATATGGGCCAAAAGAAAACATAGATTTGGGACATATTTGAATGCAAGTCTGAATGTAACCTCAATTTGCATGTGTGACGCAACCAATCCAAAGATTAGCAACATAAATCACTGAGGTGACCTCCGGCTCACCTGAAGCGGCATGTTTTATGTCATGTTTCCATATGCAAATCAAAGTTCACACTGGGTTATTAGCAGTTATTTATCATTCCAGGGAAAAGCTCCTCTCATATGAACAGTCTTCTCCTTTTTTGTGGGTGATAGGGCTTGTGGGGCATTGCTGACCTTTAACTGGCATGGTTTTTTGTTAGATGAGACTGAATCGGCTATTTTGAGACTAAAGATGGTGAAATCAGGCTAAATTCCTCAGCAGAAATAGCATTGTTGAAATGAATTCCAAGACACTTGAAATTAGGTTTGACTAAAGAGCAGCTGAATGCAGACCATTTACTTCATTAACAAGGCAATCCGTGTTCTTGCAAATTGTCGTTTCTTGTTTGATGTTTTTGTATGTATTCTTGCAATGCTCTCATAGGTGCCTTAATTAGTAATCCAGATAAGCATATTCTGCTTTGTGAAATGTTCCCATAGTGTGTATTAAAGTATCTGCTTGTTAACTTATATACAACATTTGCTAAGTTTATTCATTCATTAATTTTCCTTCGGCTTAGTCTCTTATTTATCAGGGGTCACCACAGCAGAATGAACCGCCAACTATTCCAGCATATGTTTTACACAGCGGATGTTTTCCCCAGCTGCAACCCAGTACTCGGAAACACCCAAACACTCCCACATTCACACACATTCATACACTATGGCCAATTTAGTTTATTCAGTTCACTTATAGCGCATGTCTTTGGACTGTGGGGGAAACCGAATCACCCAGAGGAAACCCACACCAACACGGGTTGAACATGCAAACTCCACACAGAAATGTTAACAGGCCAAGCAAGGACTCGAACCAGTGACCTTCTTGCTGTGAGGCCACAGTGCTAACCACTGAGCCACCGTGCCCCCCGTGCCAAGTTACAAAGTTTAATCTTTAACAAACTGGGATCCAGGCTTTGACAGTAATAACACCGGTTCCTATTTGCTCATTTCCACTAAGCGATACAATTTGGTACAGTACTGTATGCATTTATTTCCATTTGCACTTACAGAAGTACCAATATAGGCAATTTGATCTTTTTTGGGTGCTATTTATAAGGGTACCAAACACAATATAGTACTAAAGGGCTTAACAAGCTAGGGGAATGATAATACAGGAAGCGGCATTTTTAAATATACCATCGAAACATGACATTGTAATAATACAATGACAGAGCATAGCAACGAGCCATGCATGGTTCAGCCGAGCTGAAATAACGCAGGTCTCTCTCTTCTTGTGACACACAGAGAAGCAAATGCAGGATCTGCTGTATGTCCTCCATAATTGTTGTATTTTTTTTACAGGATCTCACGCATGTTGTGTCTTTAAAATGTGGAAAGCGTGAGATGTGCTGTTTACTCTCTATTTGCACATGCATCATCATTTGAAATAATGAACTTGAGCATATGACCCATACGGCTTTCTTCTTTGAGCGAGAATGATGTCGATCACAACTTTCTGATTGATCTCAACCTGATGGCTGACTTGTAGTGTACTGTACTGTACCGTATTGCTTAGTGGAAACAGGGAATTGAATCAGACTGCAGAGTTCAGTTTCTCTTTTGATTTGAAAGTTGACTGGAAACGTGCTTCTTAAACTTACAATAGTCAATCAACTACATTTTAATTCACTAAACGTAAAGAAATATAACTGCTATTTATAATTAATATTCTTACTTTATCCAACTCAGTTTTTCTGCATGCATAAGCAGCTAACATATGAACTTTGAATAATTTTCCCACCATTTAATTTTTTTCACAAGATGTTTAGCCGTTGTTTATTTCATAGTCTGAAAAGAAATGGAGAAACAACAATGCCATTACTGAAAACATCAATAACCATAATTATTATGAGTTTACGAGCGCATGTGTGAAGGAAAAAAGGATATCAGCTACTGTACTTTTAACAACACTAAAAAATGCTGGCTTCCACACAATCGATTTGTGTAGAGACAACATGAAGGAATTAAGTTCACTTATTAGTTTCTACAAATTTAAGTGGATTGAACATAAAACAGTTAAGTTGTTCCAAAAAAAAAAATCGAGATTTGTGTTGTTTCAGCTCATTTTATATAAGTAGTTTGAAAAAACAGGAAACAATTTTTTTTTTTTTGATTGAACACACACTATTTTTTTTTTTGCTTGTTCAAACTACTTATTTAAAATGAGCTGAAACAAGACAATTCTTGAAATTTCATTGGGACAACTTATTTTTTTATGTTCAATCCACATAAATTTGTTAAAAGTGTTAAGTTAACTTAATCGATTTGTGTTGGAACAGCATGAATGAATTGTGTGGAACTCAATTCATTCATGTTGTCCCAACACAAATTGATAAAGTTATCTTAATTGTTTTACAAAATTAAGTCAATTGAACATAAAACAATTACAGTAAGTTGTACAAAAACCCTCAATAATTGTGATGATTCAGCTCATTTAAAATAATTAGTTGCAAACATCTTTTTTGAATGAAGTACAATGTAAAAAATGCAGGGTTCCACACAATTAATTCATGTTGTCCTAACATAAATTAAGTTAACTTTTAACAAATTTATATGGATTGAACATAAAAAAATAAGTTGTCCCAATGAAATATCAAGAATTGTCTTGTTTCAGCTCATTTTAAATAAGTAGTTTGAACGAGCAAGAGCAAAAGATTTTTTTTTCAGGGTACAGATACATATGTGAAAAAGACACTTCAAGGTTTATAGTGACTTAAAGGTACAACATCAGTCAATTCTGTTGAAAAGTAATATTTTATAGTGAAATATTTTGTGTTCTCCATTTTAAATGATCACATGATAAAGGTGCCATATTTTATTCACCAGAGCAGGCAAATATGGTTTTAGAATAAACTTTGTACATATTTAGTGTTAAATTATTATATGTTTGGCTTCGGTGGCTTAAGTTTTTATGTTAATTTGTTATGTAAACTTCTTTGGTTGTGTATTTACTAATGTTTTCTATATTTGGGTATACTTGTTTAAACTTTATACTTTAATACAGGGGTGTCCAGATTTGGTCCTCGAGAGCCGGTGTCCTGCAAAGTTTAGTTTCAACCCCATCAAGCTCTTAAGCTGCGGTCACACTGCACTTTTCGCCTCATAGACTTCCATTCATACAAATACAAATGCGATAGACTGGAAATGCAAGCTCATGTGACAAGTTTCACAGTTCGCTGCATTGCAAGGTTCAAACTTGGTGAACCCTAAACTGCGAAATCACATTACGTGATTGCATGAGACCAATTGAAAATCAAAACATGACCTCTATGTCTAATCATCTTGTTTAATCCCGCCCCTTTTTGCAGCACCATACGAGAGATTTTCATAAGCTCAAACTCTTCACTATGCTTGTTGTGTTGAGGCAAGTTGGAGCTAAAATCTGCAGGACACCCACCCTCCAGGACCAGGATTGGACACTCCTGCTTTAATACATCAATCTGTTTAAAAATAAAAAAAACAGCTGTTTTTTGATCCAACGTTTATTTGTGAGTCTTTTTAAGTATTGGATCAGGTACCATTGTAAAAGTTATTAATTTGGAAACTGTCTCATAAAAAAAATCTAACTATATTCAACATTAATCCAGACCTGCCTCAATCAAAATCTAGATATTACTTCATGAGTGTTTACAATGTGAATTATTAGCACAATTACGCTAATTAGATAATGTTTAATAATTCCCTACATTTATATAGTGCTTTTCTAGACACTTAAAGCGCTTTACACAATGGGGGGAATCTCCTCATCCACCACCAATGTGCAGCATCCACCTGGATTACGCAACAGCAGCCATATTGTGCCAGACCGCATACCACACACCAGCTGATGGGTGGAGAGGAGACAGAGTGATGAAGCCATTAATGATATGGGGATGGTTAGGAGGCCATGATGGAAAGAAGCCAGTGGGCAAATTTTGGCCGGGGATTTTTCACGACCACAGAGAGTCGGGACCTTGTTTTAACATCTCATCTGAAAGATGGCGCTCACTGAGCAGTATAGAGTGCCCTTCACTATACTGGGCCGTTAGAACCCACACAGACCTCAGGTTGAGTACCCCCTGCTGGCCTCACTAACACCACTTCCGACAGCAACCTAGCTTTCCCATGTGGTCTCCCATTCAGGTACCAGGTGCAGTCCTGCCTAGATTCAATGGGCGACCATGTGAGAGTTGCAGAGAGCTAGCTGCCGGCAAAGCTGTACACATTGAACTTCTTTGTTTTCGAGAGAATTATAAAACAAAAACTTTCCGTTGTCAAATGTTTTGCTGAAGCTTTGTCTGTAAAGCTGGTTCAGAATGATTCGCTCATTCATTCACATTGTCAGAATTTTACATGTGCTTGAACTGATATCGTAAAACCGACGCCATTATTAACTATTTGTTTGTGTTCTCGGGGCTTCTAGAAACCAGAACCCAATCAGAGGAATTCAGACAGAATGGGAATAGAGATGCTGCAAAAAAAAGAATTAATTAATTAAAATAATAATATTATATGTATATGAATAAAATAATATACTGTATATATGAAGATTTAAGAGTGTTTACTTATTCTAGTATACATAATAAACAACAATAGTTTTTTACCCTTAAAATAGCATAATCCCTTTAAAAGTTATTGCTAATAGAAAACATGCAGTGTAAGCTTTCTTGGTCAAACAGACCCACTGATGATCTCAGCAGTAACATGATTACGACTAAACATAAAGAAGCTTTTCATGCAAATCAGGCCGAGATATAATGAAGTCAGCATACTAAAATGACAAATAAAGTACTGACAGATGACAGGGCCAGCTCTGGTCGACATGTCCGCTTATTAAATACCATGCACTTCCTCTGCCGCTCTGGGCTTCAATGCCTCTGACTGTCATGAAGCTGTAATTGTATGCATGGTTTGTAAGTGTGTACATGATTTGCTCATTTCGTGCGTGTACAGTTCCGCATTACAGTACGACTCACGTCACAAATTGCATAGCAGATTCCTCAGCAGCAACACTGCAAGAAATGTTATAAACAGAAATAGGATTTTGTAGGGAATTAAATATGGTCTTGAATAAGACATTTCTCAAAGTTAAAATATTAGGAAATAAGTTATTAACAATTATTACACATAGGAGCATATTTATTAAAACTTTTCTATATGGTTATATTTGTTAACATAATAGTTAAGATAAATTTCTGCTACTACTACTACTACTACAGAGCAATTCCAGCATTATGGATGTGACATTTGCAGTAAAAAAGAAAGTATATGTTAACATTATATGGAAACATTCGTTTATATTTTCCAAAACAACTAACCAGTTATGGGATCAGAAAAATATGAATCCGTAAATATATTTTAGATTTTAAATGAGGAAAATAATCATTTGACCAAAAAAGCATGCAGGTTCAAAGTATTCAAAGTGTGCGGGTCCATGTGCTATATTAAACTGTATGAGGAGACTCATCAAATGGTAATAATAAACGTTTACAAAGCGATGTAATACTTTCGAAAATCACGATCACAGTATATATATCCATGCCTAATATGCGATGGCCAGAAAGTGATACATTTTTTATAAATTGTTAAAATTTTGGTATTTGTGATGCAGCAGAGACTGTTGTGTACACTATGATTTTATATAAAATTCACTTTAAAGTGTGATAGGACTAAACAGAACAAAAAAATGAACATTTTGTCAATTCAAGTGAGTAGTGGCTTGGAAAACAGTATTCCATACGCAGTGTTGGGGAGTAACGAAATACATGTACCGGCGGTACGTATTTAGAATACTATTTATGAGTAACTGTATTCCGTTACAGTTACTATTTTTAAACAGGGTATTTAGAATACAGTTACTTTCCTAATACCATTGGAATACTTCGTGCGATGCGTGTCTGGCCCATAATAATATTACTAAATTGCCGCCGAAACCATAGAAACAGAAGCTACACTCCTGACTGTAATCACCAGCGTTAACTCAGTGAGACTCACCCAAATGACCCTGTTCTCACGCTCTCACGCCACACCTCCATTTTCTCACGCAGCAAAAAGGACGATCGCAAACACCGAACAACTGGACAACAACCATGATTTTCAAATAAACTGCTTTTTTTTGCCGTCATTGTTCGTGAATTCGCTGCTTGATGTTTCGTTTGCGCTTTCAGAGGTTTTGTTTACGCTTCTTAAATTTACGTTTGCTTTTTTGACACAAATGTGGGCGGGACTTATGGGCACCTTAACCAAAGTTGGCAGCCCTGGTTAACTTGAGTGTACAAATATAGAGGATTCAGACCAGGAGCTCGAGGGGTTGGAGCCGCAGCCGAAGCAACTTTCTAGCAGCAGTAAAGGGAAAAAATGCATTCACGTCTTGGAAGTTCAAGCAAGGTAGTTCAAGGTACTGTAGATTAGGTGGCCACTGGCTAATATGTTTGACTTAAAACAAAACTTGTTCATTTTGATGTTTACATTTTTGTAAAGCAAACAGAGTTTGCATTCTTCTAATATTTGCAATATTGTTCTTAGGTGAGAAGTTTTCATAATAGAAATTTAAATGTTGGATAGAACCTGTTACATTACCTTGGTTTTACATAAACTATTTTGAAGTTTTTCTTTTCTTGTTTACCTGATATTTTTCAGTGCAGAATGTGAAATACAAAGGGTAAGCAAAATGCATATTATATACATATACTGTATATTACAGACAGTAATGCTGTCTATGTTCAAGCACTTTTTATCTTTATTACAGAAACAGAAATTGAATTTGTTGACACTTTGATAAATAAACATTATTTAATAAACATAATTATATTGTTTTATTTATTTTTCCCTGTCAGTCAATAATGTTTAGCATTAGAGGCCCTCTGTTTTCCTGCAAAAATTGCTACCAACGCATAGAGTGACATTTAATAGACTTGAAGGCTGTTTTCAAGGGGAAGTATTCCAAGTATTTAGAATACAGTACCAGGATTAAGCAAAGTAACAGAATACGTTACAAAGTATATTTTAAAGCAGGTATTCTGTATTCTGTAACTAAATACATTTACAAAGTATACTCCCCAACACTGTCCATACGTCACCCATACGTCACGACTTAACAAGCAGATATGGATGTGGCACCTCTGCGTTATGGATGTGAAATTGGCGCTTGTGTGACTTTAGTAAATCAAATATAATTGTTTAAAAACATTGACAGACTTTTTTGAGTATTTTAACAAATACTGTAAAATACAAGCCAACACAAAAAAAAAACTTAGAAAGGATTTCGCTATTTTGTTGAAAACATAATTTTTTTCATGGCAAGTTTGACATTTGCGTGGAATTGCTCTATAGAATTTATTAATTATTGTTACTTGCAACATTTGATGGATCTTAGATGACAAACTAACAATGAGCAGATGAACTTATATTAACTAATATTAGCTTAGTTAATGTTAGTTAATGCTTTAACTGATTTCTGATATTGCTTTTTTACTCTGATGCCCTTATGATGACATTTTCAGTCAAATCAGCAAGTTTAGATTCTTACATGCTTGAACTGATGCAAAAAATAATACTTAGAAATATTTTACAATGTAAAATAGTCATTTTTTCCAGTGATGTCAAAGCTGAATTTTCAGCATTCTTCATTGTCACATAATTAACTTAAATAACTTAAACCATTTATTGTTGCTATTATAACTGTTGATAAATTTTATTAGAATGCATTGTTACAATGTTATTAAATTGTGCTCTGATATCTACAAAATCTCCATAATGGATTTACATGTCTATTTACAACTCTAGGTTTTGCCCCAAGAATAAAAAGACCTGAAATGTTTTTTTTACCTTATGTGCGCACAGTGTTGTCTGGCACCAGTTTCTCCTGGCTAAAAAGTTTCTCCTTAGCACTGTCCCGGCTGGGTCAGTTGGCATTTCTGTGTGGTGTTTGCATGTTCTCCCCGTGTTGGCGTAGGTTTCCTCTGGGTGCTCCGGTTTCCACCACAGTCCAAAGACATGCGGTACAGGTTAATTGAATAAACTGAATTGGCCGTAGTGTATGTGAGTGTGTGCAAGAGTGTGTGGGTGTTTCCCAGTGATGGGTTGCGGACGGAAGGGCAACTGCTGCGTAAAACAGGTGCTGGATAAGTTGGAGGTTCATTCCGCTGTGATGACTCCTAATTAATAAAGGGACTAAGCCGAAAAGAAAATGAATGAATGAATAAAATACTAATTTTTTCAAAATTTTCAGCGTCCTGTAGTTTCATGTAATCCTTCAGAAATCACAGTGATATGGTACTCTTGAACCATTTGACGTTTTTACTGTTGAAAAGGTTCGATTAAATTCATTGATACAATGTTATTAAATTGTGCTCTGAGATCTACATATTCTCAGTGGAAAGAGTACTGAAAAATCATACTCAAGTAAAAGTACCATTACTTTTTTAAAATGTAGTGCAAGTAGAGTAAAAGTATCTGTGGTAAATATTACTCAAAGTATGAGTAAATAGTAGCCCTTTATTACACTATTACACTGTCAAAAGCTGATATGTTTACATGTAATTTGTGCATGTGTGTTTAAAAGTAACATTCTGTAGTGCATTTAGTTATTGCCCAGCAGGCATACAACATCATAAGACGTTAATATTAGGTTAGATTTAGGTTGTGATGTCAGGTGACCAAAATTAATTGTCAAGCCAGCAGCTAAGGACAACGTTACTTTGATGTCCAATAATGACGTCAAATGACGTTGATATTTGGTTGATTTTAGGTTGTTAGAAAGTGACCAAAATCCAGCGTCGAGCCAACATCTTAAACCAACGTCATATATGACGTCAAATACTGACATTTATTCATCAGGTACGGCAACCAAAATCCAACATCTGATAGACGTCATAGGGGTAACGTTCAAACAACGTCAAGCTGTAACATCATTAGTCGTTGATATTTGGTTGGTTTTAGGTTGGACATTGGATATTGATGTTGGCCTGACGTTGAGTTCTGACATCAGCCCGATTTTTATTTTCAAACAAAATGAAAGGCCCCATGACGTTAGGGTTCAACGTCAATCAGACGTCATGTTAACGTCCTGTGCCTGCTGAGTGTTTAAGGCCATTTCAGTCATCATACAGTAAACATCCGTCATCTTCTCATCAGTGACATGCATCTAAACAGTCTCTGGGTCAATGTGCGTAAAGATTTTGAACATCTTCATGGACACTTTTAATACTTCCAAACAGTTTGCTGCAATTATAAAGTGCACATGTCTTGAGGTAGTTCATTATGATGCGATTTACCTTCTACGGTATGTGTGATTTGATTGGACAGGAATCACAGGACTGATTTTTCTAATCCCCATAGACAAGAAAAATAAAGTTGTTACTGCAGGTTGAAAGAAAGTAGTGGAGTAAAAGTACAGATACTGCACAAAAATGTACTCAAGTGAAAGTAAAAGTACACATTTATAAAACTACTCAGTAAATTACAATTCCTGAGAAAAACTACTCAATTACAGTAATTTGAGTATTTGTAATTAGTTACTTTACACCACTGCATATTCTCCAGAATAGATATACATGTGTATTTACATTGATAGGTTTCCCCCCCAAGAATAAAAAGACCTGTTTTTGTCTTATGTCTGGCACCAGTTTCTCCTTTTAAAGTCTGTGTGAACCGTACGTTGCTGAGACCGAAGACCGAAACAGAATATTGGGTAGTGGGCGAGGCTCCTTTTAGCGCAATATTCCTTCATAGCAAACTTGTAGTGGCTAAGAATACTGCGGATCAAGCTGTCAAACTGACATCAACAGAGAAGGACCACAAAAAAGCAAATAGTCAGACTTTGATTGAAGATTATCAAAACTTGCAATAACTTGCATTGAGGGTGGCACTGTCGTTAGCACTGTCGCCTCAGAGAAGGTCGCTGGTAGAGGTCTGTGCGGGAATAATTACCCACTTAGAATAATTTTCTACCCGACCCGACTGTTCCTGCTAAATTTAGATCTGGTTTCCAAAATCTCAAGTTTAAATTAAGTACTACCAAAATAGAGAGATAACAGATAAAACTGTAGGTTGTGCAAGGATTGTAGGCTAAATGTCAGCTTTATTTGGCTCTTTGTGATGAGACATGTGTGCCGCCTTAAACCTGAGGTTCCAGTCTTCTGAAGCTGTTCGCACACTGGATGCGCCACTCAGGTCGCTACATATGACAGTTGGAAGTAACATTCGTTAGACGTGAACAATCGAATGTTAATTTATAATGCAACTCTTCAGATGGCGCTCTGTGGTGCGACAGAAATATAAACAGTGTCCAGAGTCGTAGATGGGTGCTGTAAACAGCTGCCGACTTGCAGTGCCGATGTGCGTACCCTGATAGAAATCTATGTTTAGAACTCTAAAATTCTAAAATGCACGGTGAATTCTAAAATGCATGTCACATCCGGTGTGCAACCCCCTTGACTGCTAAAGGGTAAAACTTTGATGCATTATCACATCACGCAAAGGTTTTTTTTTTTCCATTTGCGTTTATAACGCATGAATAAGACTCCCATACATCAAACTTGCCTCATGTGGGTTTGCTAACAGTAAACTGATCGTTTTCTAATGCAAGCTGAACATCTTTCAAGGACAGCGCATCTTCACTTTGCTCTGCCATGGTAAAGCCCGCATTGATGACCGTTATGCAGATGATGCACGCACAGACTGTGCAAATAAAATGCACATAAAAGCACGGGTTCACCTCCACGGTCGAAAGACATGTGCTATAGGTGAAATTAATTCACTAAATTGCCCGTAGTGTATGTGTGTGAATATGAGAGTGTATGGGTGTTTTCCAGTACAGGGTTGCAGCTGGAAGGGCGTTCGCTATGTAAAACATATGCTGGATAAGTTGGTGGTTTATTCCGCTGTGGCGACCCCTGATAAATAAAGGGACTAAGCCGACGAATGAACGAATGAATGAATGAATGAATGAACGAACGAACGAACAAACGAACGAACGAACAAACGAACGAACGAACGAATGAACGAACGAATGAATGAACTTGCATGGATTTATTGTTCACTTAAAGAATGTATGCTAGTCAAATAAACATTGTAAATTTTCACTTTACACTCTCAGAAATAAAAGTACAAGAGCTGTCACTGGGGCAGTACCTTATTAAAAGATACATATTTGTACCCAGAGAGTTCACAGGGGTATCTCAAGGGTACATATTAGTACCCAAATGTACCTAAGTACCTTTGAGGTACCATTATGGACCCTTCAAGTATAAATATGTACCTTTTGAAAAGGCACTGCCCCAGTGACAGCTCCTGTACCTTTATTTCTGAGAGTGTAAATCAGTTTGATGCATTCACTATGAATACAAATGAATCTTAGTGACCTCAAACTTATGAACACTAATGTAGTAGTTCTGATCTGATCACATAAATCTGAAGCATCCAGCATCTGCCTACTCCTTATGCCAGCACTGCCTGCCAATCTGAATCCGTGAAGGTGCTTGGTTTCCACAGGTGACAAATCTGGCAACCCGCCGATGCAGTACTGGTGGGCTGGGACAAAAGCAGGACAGGAGTGTGCTGATAAGGGGAACGGGGGTTATGGATTGGCCACAGCTGCAGGGGCGAGTGGTCAGCTTAACAGACAGCTGAAGGATGGAGAGGAAATGACTAAAATAAACTGCATGTGATGTGTACGGCCTCGTTCTGAGAGCACTGCGCCACGGCATCGAACACATCTGGCCCGAGAGATGCACACTCTGTTGACGTAACACGCATAAATATTTAAAACAGCACAAAGGTCGCAGAGTTGATGCACACTTTCTAAAGTGTGAGAAAGGGGAAGGTGCTTTACTTCACGCTTATCATGAGTCAGCAGCTGAGGATGAGCTAGCTAGCAAACACGCTAGCACAGGGAAGTTTTATATGATCTTCAGGTTACTGGGACTCTGTGGGAAAGGTTATAGGTTCTGTTTGCCTTACCATTGTCAACAAGTTCTTCTCTACACAAACTGCTGTGTGTCTGCTGTACGGCCACTGTGCTGGGAAACACCTAGCATCTCCGAGCTGTTTGTTTAGTGAGTGGCTCAGTGACCTAGAAATGTCAAACCACTGTCCTAATGCTGCTGAAGGACAGACGCTGCTTTGCAATCAGTCTCAAACTAAAATCTTGCGGTGTGTTAGCATTTGGAAATGTATGCTTCTTGCTCCAACATGTTTGTTGATACACTACAGGCGGTAAATGTGAGGTTTAGTTTTGAGGATGCTAATGACATCAGAGATTTGGATGACATCACACTGCACTTTAGCTTCTCATCAAATTTTGGGCCAATCAAATGCACTCTAGATTCTTAAGCACCTCCTACCCTGGGCCCTTAGAATTATCCTAACTGAACTCAAAGAAATGAGACCACAACACAAACAAAACAAGTTACAACACAAACGAAACAAACCACAACAAACAAAATCAAAGCCACTACACAAACACAAGTCACAACACAAAGAAAATGCTTCAACTTAATGAAAACAACCCACAACACAAACGAAACAAGTCACAACACAAACTTAAAATATAACAAGCCACAACTCAAACTAAGCGGACAGCAACAGAACCAAATCAGGCCATTACACAAACAAAACAAATCACAACACAAACAAATCAAACAACAAAACAGCCAAATCAAAACCATTACACAAACAAAACAAGTCACAACACAAACAAATCAAACAACAAAACAGCCAAATCAAAGCCATTACGCAAACAAATAAAGTCACAACACAAACACAAGTCACAACACAAACAAATTTAAAACACAATATGAAATCAAGCCATCACACAAATATAACAAGGCACAACTCCAACTAAGCAAACAGCAACAAAACCAAATCAAAGCCATTACAGAAACAAATCAAGTCACAACACAAACAAAACAAACCACAATAAAACAAATCAAGCAATCATACAAAAAAGTCACAACACAAACAAAACAAACCACAACAAACAAATTCAAAGCCATTACACAAACAAATCAAGTCACAACACATCAAATCAAGTCACAATACAAACAAAATCAATTACAAAACTGAGAAATCAATCCATCGCACAAACAACACGAAGTACAACAAAAACAAAATGTCTGATTTCAACTCAATGAAATCAGGCCACAACACAAACAAAACAAACCACAACAAAACAAAATCAAAGCTGTTAAACACAACAAACAAATCAAGTCACAACATAAACTAAATCAATCCACAATATCGAGATATCAACCCATCGCACAAACAGAAACAAAGAAGTCACAACAAAAACAAAATGTCTTAGCTCAGTGAAAGTCACAACACAAACGAAACAAACCACAACAAAACAAAATCAAGCCGTCACACAGAAAAATAAGTCACAAAACAAACAAAACTAATGAAAACAAAACAATATCAAAGCCATTACACAAACACAAGTCACACAAACAAAATCAGTCAACAATACAGAGAAATCAACCCAAAACAAATCACAACAAAAACAAATGCCTCAACTCAATGAAATCAAGTCACAACACAAACAAAACAAGTCACAACACAAACAAAACAAGTCACAACACAAACAAAACAAGCCACAACAAACAAAATCAAAGTCACAACACAAACGAAACAAGTCACAACACAAACAAATGGCCTCAACTCAATGAAATCAACACACAGCACAAACAAAGCAAGTCACAACACAAACAAAAGAAACCACAACAAACAAAATCAAAGCCACTACACAAACACAAGTCACAACACAAACTAAACATCTCAACTCAATGAAATCAACACACAACACAAACAAAGCAAGTCACAACACAAACAAAACAAACCACAACAAACAAAATCAAAGCCACTACACAAACACAAGTCACAACACAAACTAAACATCTCAACTCAATGAAATCAATACACAACACAAACAAAACAAGTCACAACACAAACAAAACAAACCACAACAAACAAAATCAAAGCCACTACACAAACTCAAGTGACAACACAAACTAAACACCTCAACTCAATGAAATCAACACACAACACAAACAAAGCAAGTCACAACACAAACAAAACAAACCACAACAAACAAAATCAAAGCCACTACACAAACTCAAGTGACAACACAAACCAAACACCTCAACTCAATGAAATCAATACACAACACAAACAAAACAAGTCACAACACAAACGAAACAAGTCACAACACAAACAAAACAAACCACAACAAACAAAATCAAAGCCATTACACAAACACAAGTCACAACACAAACAAAACACCTCAACTCAATGAAAACAACCCACAACACAAACAAAACAAGTCACAACACAAACAAAACACCTCAACTCAATGAAAACAACCCACAACACAAACAAAACAAGTCACAACACAAACAAAACACCTCAACTCAATGAAAACAACCCACAACACAAACAAAACAAGTCACAACACAAACTAAACACCTCAACTCAATGAAAACAACCCACAACACAAACAAAACAAGTCACAACACAAACTAAACACCTCAACTCAATGAAAACAACCCACAACACAAACAAAGCAAGTCACAACACAAACAAAACACCACAACTCAATGAAAACAACCCACAACACAAACAAAGCAAGTCACAACACAAACAAAACAAACCACAACAAACAAAATCAAAGCCACTACACAAACTCAAGTGACAACACAAACCAAACACCTCAACTCAATGAAATCAACACACAACACAAACAAAACAAGTCACAACACAAACAAAGCAAGTCACAACACAAACAAAACAAACCACAGCAAACAAAATTTAAAAAGCCATTAGACAAACACAAGTCACAACACAAACAAAACACCTCAACTCAATGAAAACAACCCACAACACAAACAAAACAAACCACAACACAAGCAAAACAAGTCACAACACAAACTAAAGACCTCAACTCAATGAAATCAACACACAACACAAACAAAGCAAGTCACAACACAAACTAAACACCTCAACTCAATGAAAACAACCCACAACACAAGCAAAACAAGTCACAACACAAACTAAACACCTCAACTCAATGAAATCAACACACAACACAAACAAAGCAAGTCACAACACAAACAAAACAAATCACAACAAACAAAATCAAAGCCATTACACAAACTCAAGTGACAACACAAACAAAAGGCCTCAACTCAATGAAATCAACACAAAACACAAGCAAAACAAGTCACAACACAAACAAAACAAGTCACAACACAAACGAAACCAGTCACAACACAAACAAAACAAACCACAACAAACAAAATCAAAGCCATTACACAATCACAAGTGACAACACAAACAAAACCAGTCACAACACAAACAAAAGGCCTCAACTCAATGAAATCAACACACAACACAAACAAAACAAACCACAACAAACAAAATCAAAGCCATTACACAAACACAAGACACAACACAAATGAAACCAATCCACAAAACTGCTCCTCACCACTTGGGGGCAGTTGCTCTATGCAAACATGCAATTACACACACACACACATTCAATTGACAAATATAGTTGTGTTATAAAGTGCTTAACAACTCCACCATCAAACATTATTTTTGATATTTTATTTGTACTTACATTTACAGTCTCTTCCTGTGCGGCAGCAAAGAATCCATACAGACAAACTGCCCCCTAGTGGTCAGGAGCACTTCCAGTATGCTGTAGCTTGATCTTGTCATGAACTTATGTTTGCTTTTTACATTCCATTGTTGTGCATTACTGGGCCACCATAGAAAACACATCAGAGTAAACATAGCCTAAGGTGCTGTAACCCATGCCGGACCGTCTCACCTCAGCCTCAGCCCTAACCCCCATCACCCCCCCCCCCCCTACCCCCCCTTGTGACATTTGACCTCCACTCTTCCGTCTGCCAATGAGGGCTGACAACAGCCCCCTTTACAAAGAGCAGGGTCTGACCCGGGCCCTCTGAGTGTGTGTTTCATGTCGAACTGAGAGGGCACAAGCAGCTCTTTGTGGGACAGAGGTGGCTGGGCTCGGTCCAGAGAAGGCCATGCAGCTGTTCAACACTGACAGCAGCTTCATTCGCTGTGCTCCATCTACATCCATGTGTGTGTGTCCACTGCACCCTTTGAGCTCTTGTTAGACCATTTACTAAGCTGAGGTGAAAAGCAAACAATGCAAAGAAGCCTGGTCTATGACATCTGCTTTGTAGTATGGATGCATGTGTACACATGTGTTAATCATATGAGACTTGTTGCAACTTCAGTAACCCACTTCTGCTAACATTTCTCAATACAGACCAGAACTATATATAAGGTCCTTCTTTATCAGAATAAAAAAAAAAAAAAATGTTTATTAAATATAGTTTGTGCACATACTATAAGTCAGATAATAAATATAATGCCAGTATATTACTTTATTTACACTGACATTTAATTTAGTTTTCTTGTTGTTATTTTTTAATGAATGCTTTTATAGAGATCATCACATTAGAGATTGATATGATATTTCTGTTTAACGAAGTGAAGATTATTTCAACACATTTCTAAACATAATAGTTTTAATAACTCATTTCTAATAACTGATTTAGTTTATCTTTGCCATGATGACAGTAAATAATATTTGACTAGATATTTTCAAGATACTTTAATACGCCAAGATACTTTAGATACGCCAAGATACAGCGTAAAGTGACATTTAAAGGCTTAACTAGGTTAATTAGGTTAACTAGGCAGGCTAGGCTAATTAGGCAAGTTATTGTATAACGATGGATTGTTCTGTAGACTATCGGAAAAAAAATAGCTTAAAGGGGCTAATAATTTTGTCCTTAAAATGTTTTTTTTTTTTTTTTAAACTGCTTTTATTCTAGCCGAAATAAAACAAATAAGACTTTCTCCAGAAGAAAAAATATTATCGGACATACTGTGAAGATTTTCTTGCTCTGTTAAACATCATTTGGGAAATATTTAAAAAGTACAATTCAAAGGGGTGCTAATAATTCTGACTTCAACTGTATATATATAAAATGTATATATAAAGACATACATTTAAAGCATTTGTGATGTGATGCAATAAACTGGCTAAAAGTTACACATAAATTAGTTGTTGTTGTGCAAAATAAATACCTTGATTAGTTTAAAAGCCAATATAGTGGAATCAATTAACACAGTTGCAACTATTTTATTACCACTATTAATGTAGAGCTAGGTATATATACTTATTTTTTTGTTCATTGTCACAGTATTATCATTTAGTCCACCTTTATGTGCTGGTCCAGATTCCTGCAAAAAGACCTGCTCAGACCTGCCTGGTCATTTTTCCATTCTGAACCCAGCTGTCAGTGCTGACACATGGAAAAACCAGGAACCACGCTCTGTAACACAAAAGTGCATGGTCTATGTCCCATTAAGCCCTCTTCAACGGAGGGGGCCACAAAGCTTCATGTTGTGTGAGCTCTGATTGAGGAAGGAGACTGTAAGAATGTGCTCCCCCTGGTCGAACCACTCCCCTGGGCTTTCCAGCTCGTGTATTTGTGTGTCTGTAAGAAGATGGGTGACATTTTTTAAGCCTGAATGACTGATCAAAGAACTTGGATATTTTACAGATTTTCTTTTTTTTTTTTTTGCGTTTTACACCTTGACGGTTACAGGCAGTACAGGTTGGGGCTTCAGTAGAAATAGAAACAGAAAGTATTCATGCCTTCATGCACTTTCAAGGACAAAGAGCTGATATGGATACTGCACACACATCCTTTTACCTTATTTGGAAATACAGCATGGATCCTACAAAGGTGTGTGTATGTGTGTGAGTCCAGAAATGTCTGTGTCCCCTCAACCACATAGATTTTCAGTTCGTCACTTTTATTTGTGTAGTGCTTCATACAGTGCAGGTTGTTTTAAAGGAACACTACTTTTTGTAAATAGGCTCAAGTCCTCAAGACTTAAACAGTTTGTAAAACTCTTTTAATCCGTTCAAATCCATTCAAATAATCAATTTAAATGATGGGAGCGCTTTTATCTTAGCTTAGCATAGATCATTGAATCAGATTAGACCATTAGCATCACTCTCAAAAAATTCGAAAGAAGAGTTTTGATCATTTTCACTGTGATGGGTTGCAGCTGGAAGGGCGTCCGCTGCGTGAAACATATGCTGGATAAGTTGGCGGTTCATTCCGCTGTGGCGACCCCAGATTAATAAAGGGACTAAGCTGAAAAGAAAATTAATGAATGAAGTTCATGAGTTTTGATCATTTTCCTATTTAAAGCTTGATTATTCTGTTACATCACATACTAAAAACGTCAAAAAAATGTAAAGTTGCTATTTTCTAGGCCAGTATGGCTAGGAACTACTCTCATTCTGGCATAATAATCAAAGAACTTTGCTGCTGTACCATGACTGCAGCATGAGCAATGATATTACACAGCTTCCTTAATTATTACGCTGAAATGAGAGTAGTTCCTAGCCATATGGGCCTAAAAAAAGTGTTAGTTAATGATGTACATGATGTAAGTACAGCAGTGTCAAGCTTTAAATAGGAAAATGATCAAAACTATTTTTTTGAATTTGCTTATGAATCCGATTCAATGATCTATGCTAAGCTAAAATAAGCTTAAAGTGCTCCCGCCAGACCCTAAGATTGGCTGAATGGATTCAAAAAGGGAAGTTATAAAATAATTTTTTTTTAAAGTGGAGTCTTTTTAAAGCTGAGGAAAAGGACAATACCTTATTGAGTGAACCTATATGAGAGGCATGGGACGATAACCTTTTCAAGGTATACCGTGGTTTGGAAAAGTCAAGGTTTTAAAACCGCCAAAAATGTCTGTAATACCATTCCAATGGTATATGTAAGATTTTTTATTATATATTTTTTTTTTTTTGGACAACAGTATCTTCAGCAGAAAAGATATACAAAAATGTAGTTTTAAATGGTAAATAAATCTGTGTTTTTTTAAACAAATGAAGACAGCAGAAGTCAATGATTCATTTGAATTATTTAGCCTGACATGTTTACTGTTCCAAAAATTTTTAATGTTTCTCAAAATAAAATATATTGTTTTCCAAGGGGATTTTTATTTTTTATTTTTTACCCAGACATTTAAAAAGAACATATATGTATACCATGAAACCGTAATATTATCCAAGGTTATCATGACCATCTCAAGTCATTTCAATTTTGGTGCAGGTTTTTGTAATAATATAATAACAAATGACTGTGTTAGAAATACTGGAAGATGCTTAATTTATTAAATGGATTTAATTAAGCTTACAAGCAGCTCTACAGACAAGAAATAATGTTGATCTTTTTGTTTCGTAGTTCAGTTAGTGTCTTCCAATAGAAATCTTATACTGCTAAGTTGGAGCCATGCAACCAGGTCGCACCTTCCTTAATGCACCAAATACAAATGTTCTTTCAATCATTATTCTTAATTATATACAATTATTGGTAGGGCATCTGTTGCGTAAAACATATGCTGGAATAGTTGGTGGTTCATTTCGTTGTGGTGACCACTGATATATAAGTCGACGGAAAATTAATAAATGAATGAATAATTATTGGTGCTATATATATATATATATATTAGTTGAAGTCAGAATTATTTGTCCCCCTGTTTATTTTTTTCCCAATTTCTTTTTAATGGAGAGAAGATTTTTTCAACACATTTCTAAACATAATAGTTTTAATAACTCATTTCTAATAACTGATTTATTTTATCTTTGCCATGATGACAGTAAATAATATTTGACTAGATATTTTCAAGACACTTCTATACAGCTTAAAGTGACATTTAAAGGCTTAACTAGGTTAATTAGGTTAACTAGGCAGGTTAGGCTAATTAGGCAAGTTATTGTGTAACGATAGCTTGTTCTGTAGACTATCGAAAAAAAACAAATTATCATAAAGGGGCTAATAATTTTGTCCTTAAAATGTTTTTTAAAAATTAAAAACTGTTTTTATTCTAGCCGAAATAAAACAAATAAGACTTTCTCCAGAAGAAAAAATATTATCAGACATACTGTGAAAATTTCCTTGCTCTGTTAAACATAATTTGGGAAATATTTAAAAAAAAAAAAAAATCAAAGGGGGGCTAATAATTCTGACTTTAACTGTATATATATTCATTTATTTTCCTTCAGCTTAGTCCCTTATTTACCTGGGGTCACCACAGTGGAATGAACCGCCAACTATTCTTTATGTTTTACGCAGCAGATGCCCTTCCAGCCACAACCCAGTACTGGCAAACACCCATACACTCTGGCATTCACACACACACTCATAATCTATGGCCAATTTAGATCATTCAATTCCCTTATACCGTATGTCTTTGGACTGTGGGTGAAACCAGAGCACCCGGAGGAAACCCCCGCGAACATGAGGAGAACATGCAAACTTCACACAGAAATGCCAACTGGCCCAGTCGGGACTCAAACCAGCGGCCTTCTCGCTGTGAGGCGACAGTTCTAATCACTAGACCTTGCCACCCATAAAATTATTGTGTTCAACAGAAGAAAGAAACTTATAAAGGTTTAAAACCACTTGAGAATGGGTAAAAAGTAAGTAAATTTTCATTTTTGGCTAAACTATAACATAGGAAGCTTGGTTTGACCTTCAGCAGATCATCTTGACCACATCTACATCTCTAAATTATTATAGCATCAAAGATTTATCCTACAATGTTCTCCCTATCTAGACTATCTTCAGTGGTGTAAAGTAACTAATTACAAATACTCAAATTACTGTAATTGAGTAGTTTTTCTCAGGAATTGTAATTTACTGAGTAGTTTTATAAATGTGTACTTTTACTTTCACTTGAGTACATTTTTAGTGCAGTATCTGTACTTTTACTCCACTACTTTCTTTCAACCTGCAGTAACAACTTTATTTTTCTTGTCTATGGGGATTAAAAAAATCAGTCCTGTGATTCCAATCAAATCGCACGTACCATAGAAGGTAAATCGCATCATAATGAACTACCTCAAGACGTGTGCACTTTATAATTGCAGCAAACTGTTTGGAAGTATTAAAAGTGTCCATGAAGATGTTCAAAATCTTTACGCGCATTGATCCAGAGACTGTTTAGATGCATGTCACTGATGAGAAGATGACAGATGTTTCAGGGTTTCTGCAGATATCATAATGTCAAATTTAAGACTTTTTAAGACATTTTTTAAGACCATTAAGTAATAAATTTAAGACCTATATCACAATATCAAAAACACACAAGAGAAAATGCAAAATCACAAAATTAGTGGTAAAATAAATTTATTTAAATTTAACTGTACTAAAGACAGGTTAGATGGGCCACTGAACTAAAAAAAACATCTTAAGGCTGATTTATACGTTTACTGACTCAAAGATTTTTTTAATCAAACTTTGATGCATCACTCGCTCTTGTTCAAATCTTGGACAGTTCTACCTATTAAAGTTAAATATCAATAACAAGAGAAAATGGGTTGCTCTACAATTATATTTTTTATTATGGTAAGAATAAAAGCAAAAAAAAAAAAAAAAAACTTCCTAAAAATACTGACCTTTTTTTTTATTTTGCCACTCAACAATTCACACATTACTGTCTGGTTAGTTTCTGTCCTATAAAGGCTATAAAGGCAATAGTGGTCCAACATTCCTGACCATTATCACTAATAAAGCCCAGAATTTGGGCATCAGTATATTGAAAACTGATAGGTTCATATATTCTTTTCCAGTTATCAAAGACATAATTTGTCACTTAATTTTAGTTTGTAGCTATTAACCACACGGGTCTCCACTTTTGCCATGTCATCTTTTTTTTGTTTTAACAAACTTATCCCTCAGGTTTTTCCAAACTTTTACAAAAACTTTCCTCCTTTTCCATGGCTGTTGCAATTTCTAGCCAAGAATTATTGGTCATCTGGTTATCTCTATGATGATCACGCATGGACGGATCATTAAGATGTGTGTACAGTCATACCTGTTTCAGACAAAATCTCTTCAAAGTGTTTCATATTCAACTCAAATCAAAAGTGGCGCAGCGTGAACTGTTCGCCCGAAATCTGTTCACGCTGCCAGCTGAAATCATGTTGCACGCACCGAAAGCGAACCTCAGCAAACACAGCGATGACGTCACATTCGCCGCGCACACTGGGCCCAATAACAGAAAGCTGATTGGCTATTGCATGTTGGTCTCATTTGTAGTTGTAATACCGCAAATTACATTAGGACTAGTGAAGTAATGGAGTACAACACCACGAAAACCAAGCAAAAACAAACAAAAAAAAGTATTTAAATGAGCATTAGATGTAGAGTTACATGGACATCGGAAAAATAAGACCTGTGCAAAAACATTTAAGACCTAGAACAGCTAATTTAAGACTTTTTATGGCCTTAAATTTCGATTTTTAAGTTTTAGACTTTTTAAGAACCCGCGGAAATCCTTTGTTTACTGTATGATGACCGAAATGGCCTTAAACACCCAGCAGGCACAGGACGTCAACATGACGTCTGATTGACGTTGAACCCTAACGTCATGGGGACTTTGCATTTTGTTTGAAAAATTGAAAATCGGGCTGACGTCAGAACTCAACGTCAGGCCAACATCACTATCCAATGTCCAACCTAAAACAAATCAAATATCAACGTCTAATGATGTTACAGCTTGACATTGTGTGAACGTTACCCCTATGACATCTATTAGACGCTGAATTTTGGTTGCCATACCCGACAAATAAATGTCAGTATTTGACGTCATATATGACGTTGGTCTAAGATGTTGGCTCGACGCTGGATTTTGGTCACTTTCTAACAACCTAAAATGAACCAAATATCAACGTCATTTGACGTCATTATTGGACATCAAAATAACGTTGTCCTTAGCTGCTGGCTTGACAATTAATTTTGGACACCTGACATTACAACCTAAATCTAACCTAATATTAACGTCCCATGATGTTGTGTGCCTGCTGGGAAATAACTAAAATGCACTACAGAATGTTACGTTTACACACACTTGCACAAATTACATGTAAACATATCAGCTTTTGACAGCATAATACTCACTACTCACTACTCTTGAGTACTTTTAAAAGGGCTACTTTTTACTCATACTTTGAGTGATATTTACAGCAGATTATTTTACTCTACTTACACTACATTTTTAGGCAAGTAATGGTACTTTTACTTGAGTATGATTTTTCAGTACTCTTTCCACCACTGACTATCTTACCTCACACTTGTATTTTCTTCAGCTATTTCTAATCTCTCCTGGCCACCAAGGTGCACAAAAAGGTGTATGACGCACCTCCTTGCACTCATTGTTTTTCAGTTCTTTAGAAACCCCACAAAACTCCAGAGGAATGTCTTTTGATAGACTATTCACTCTCTCTCTCTGTCCTGCCTCTATTTCATCCCCTTGACAAGGTGAAACAGTTCCATCAATGCAATCCCAGCGTGCGCCGCCGCCAAAGAAACATCTGCGTGACACTGTCAGCTGTGAACAAACACAGCTCTGAAGTCCTCCCAGGATACAAACAGAGACACGGACAAAGACACTGAGAGGAAGTGATTCTGGCTTAATCCTCCGTGTACTCTCTAAATGGGAAGGTAAACTGTCCCGCTGGCAGACCAAAGACGCTGTCCGTCCTTCCAGCATTGCGCACTTGTTTACTCAGCTTTTTTTTTTGTTGTCCGCACATATATCAAAGCAGTTTGTTTAAAAAGGGAGATTGGAGGCATTGAAGAGGTGCGTTTGGACTTGATGCCAACTCTCGCTTTTGACGCCCACCTGGATGACACTTGTGAACGGCTCAAACCACACCCGCAAAACAAAGAGCGGCATTCCGATCATTATGTAAAGGCTCCTTTTTCTTTTCAGACGGGAAGAAAGACTAGTATTAAGATGAAAGCTTCAGAGAAGAGCATAATAAAGGAGCAATGACTTTTTGTCTTCAGATTTTGCTAGTCGCTCCTCTTGGATCCTAATGACTAATGATCCTTCTAAAAAGACCAGGTTAGATCAGCATGGATTTCCATGGTAGTTCTGGTTAGACTAGTCAGTAATACTGTAGTTTGGAGATGGTTGAGCTACTTAAAAGGGTGGTCCACTACGATATCATATTTTAAACTTTAGTTGGTGTGTAATGTAGCTGTGTGAGCATAAACATTATGTCTGAATGTAAGACGCTCATCGTTCAATCCAAAGGAAGACATTGGCTTTTACAGAGTTGGCTTAGAAAAGCCTACAGAGAACAAAGTTTGGGGAATACAAAAAAAATACATCCGGGCTAGTGAGATCACAAATGCTTCAAGTTAAACGCATTCACAACACGCATACACCATGCGCAGCGAAAGGATGTGGTCAGGGGCGCTGTTATGTTATAGCAGAGAAAGCTAAAATGCCGTTCAAACGCTGCTATTTCCACAGAGCTTGTTCTGTTTTTGTATTTAGGCTTCCAAAGGACACGACACAAAAGGAGAAAAGCTTACAATTTAATTTTAATTATGTTCCAGAGAATTATAAAAAATATATAGCTAGCATTTGACAAAGGACAGCTTCCTCCAACCGACGAAGCTGTGGATTGTGAGCCACAACCTGTAAGTATTTTTATTTGTTAAAATGTATCTATTACATGCACCGTGTCTAGTCTTAATGGTATGTTGTAGCGAGGACGAAAACAAGAATGTAAACTATGGGAAATGCTGTTTGGCACCGCTAGCAGTTTAGCTACAAATTCATATTTATCAATCAAACTGCTGTAAACACCCACAATCCTCAAACGCTCTGTGCAGTGTTTCTCTATAAAGGCGGCTTTCCTTCCCCTCTACATCTCAAATAACGTACTCGCAAAAGATATGTGAACGTTTTATATTACTTACACATGCTTATTCCGAATATATGTGAAAAACACATATTTAGAGAGCAGGCATGAAGTTCAGCTCTGTGCTCTTCATTTTCTGTCTGATTCAACTGATATGGCTAACAGCTACTGTTTACACAGCGCAAAAGCGCTGCTTGTAGGAGTGTGACGTGGTGACGTGGAGCCAATCCACGAGTCACAGTACATTATGTTAGCTGACCAATCAGAGCCTCTTGAGGGCAGGCTTTTGGAGGAACTAGGAAATATGTCGTTTTCATATTAGCTGAGTAGCTGTATATAATAAAATTAAGATATATGAAAAAAAAATGTGATTTTCTACAAATTAAGCATGAGCACATGCTTTGCATCTTATAAACACAACCAAGCCTTAAAAATACACTGTGGACCACCACTTAAGAGTCATCTTGGGATAGCTCCGCATCCAAAACTGTTGGTTGGTAATCTAGAATCAGTTATTGTGCTGAATCGATTCCATTTCTTTTTGGTTTTTGTTAAATATTGAAATCAAATGATGTTAATTTTGAACATCTGCTTTGTCTCTTGATGGCTCATATAAACTGCCCAGCAGTCACCTTCATGTCAAATGACATCAAAAACACATCAATATACATGTTAAAAATGCCAATTGATTTGATGTCATCATCTCAAGGTTAAAAATCAAGGTTATGGCAATCCCAGTTCATTAAAAATGGTTGGTATAAAGCAAGGGTGCCCAAACTTTTTCATATGAAGAGCCAAAAACCAAATATAATTTAGAGTAGTGGGCCGAAGATATATATACCGATTAAGGAGCAATGACTTTTTATCTTCAGATTTGCTAGTTGCCCCTCTGGGACTAATGATCCTGCTAAAAAGACCAGGTTAGACTAGCATGGTTTTTCATGCTAGTTAAAAAAATCTAGTCAGACTAGTCAGTAATAGTTTGGAGATGGTTAAGCTACTTAAAAATCATAATGGGATAGCTCAGCATCCAAAATTGTTGGTTGGCAATGTAGAATCAGTTTTTGTGCTGAATCAATTCCATTTCTTTTTGGTTTTTGTTAAATATTGAAACCAAATGATGTTAATTTTTGTTAATTTTGAACACCTGCTTTGTCTCTTGATGGCTCGTATAAACTGCTCAGCAGTCACCTTGATGTCAAATGACATCAAAAACACATGTCAAAAATGCTAATCGATTTGATGTCATCATCTCATATAAAAATCAAGGTTATGGCAATCCCAGTTCATTCTGCTGCGGCGACCCCTAATGAATAAAGGGACTAAGCTGAAGGAAAATTAATGAATTGAAGCTTTTAAATGAATAAAAATGTATTTTATTACAATACGTTCTGTGTTGTTATTTTAGTGGTCAAAAGGGCATCAATGTGTGGAATGCCAATTAGATGTCAAGGCATTTTTGACATATTTTCAGATGATTTTTTATGTGGTTTCGACATCAAGGTGCCTTCTGTGTGGTTCGTATGTATTAGCTGAATAAGAAACAAGTCTTAAATTAATCGTTGGTTTGACTCGCTCATTTCTTCGAATCACAAATCTTAGATCAGAATCAAGTGAACAAGTTATTACTTCTGTTCACCGTGAGTCAGTAAACTCATTGAATGAATCAATGCTTCCTCAATACTAAATGAATATGCAGCACTATATTTAGAAACCTCTTCAAAGTAATTATCATTTATTCATTTATTTTCCTTTGGCTTAATCCCTTTATTCATCAGGAGTCGCCACAACGGAATGAACCGCTAAGTTTTCCAGCATGTTTTACATAGCAGATGCCCTTCCAGCTGCAACCCAGTACTGGGAAACATCCATACACACTCATTCACATACACTATGGCTATTTTAGTTTATTCAACCCACCTATAAAGCATGTCTTTGGACTTGTGGGGAAAACCGGAGAACCCGGAGGAAACCCACGTAAACACGGGTTGAACATGCAAACTCCACACAAAAATGCTAAGTGACCCAGCCACGACTCAAACCAGTGACATCTTGACATTGTCGCCTGTTATCAGTTCTCAAAGTTATTCTGTTTTCTGGTTTGTCATTAATACGATAGCGTGTTGAACAGAATTTGTGTTTTATTGAAAACATTTTATTGAAATTTCTTCTAAATGTCAAACAAGATTATTAATTGGTCAATATCAATAGGTCAGTATTATATATACTGTTTCAGACTTTAAATATTGGGGGAAAATAAAATATCTACTTTTAGAAGTGGCTAGAGCAGCAATAAAAATATTTATAATTGTTTTTCAGTTTTACTATTTTTATTACCAAAGAAGCAAACAATACTACAAAATATCTAATTTAGCAATTTTTTATAAGTATTTTTTCAGTTCGTTTAAATAAATTATGGCTTCGGTACTACAGTACAGATACAACTGATGATGAACCAGAATCACGAAGTTCAATTGAAATAAAAACAAAAGCTTGTTCTCATTGTCATCTAAAAATCATCAAACAAAGACGATGACCAGCCTTACTTTACTTCAAACATCACATCCTCTGCTACAGCGAGATGTGGCTTTTCTTAAAATCTATGAGTCAGCAATAACACACAATCGCACATTACACAACAGGGCAATGCACAGAAAGAAAACAACATCATATGTGTTTTTCTAAAGCTTCTGTACATCTTCAGTAACACTGATTGGATAATATTAAGACTTTGAGAAGGTCAAACACTTCTCTTATGATGGGAACATGAAAAGTAATAATGAGGGTGCGAATATTTCTGTGCTAAGTCAGCACTCAGGCAAAAACACACACTTAGCCACTCCTACCACACTAGCGCTTAGCAAAAACCACACGTATCCACACGTATGGTTCACAGTGACAGTCCCCAACTGGCACAGTATCGTTTTTGTCTATTAGCATATATGAAGCATACATTGTAAGAAGTGCTTACGCTTAATCCAAAAGAAAATATAAGTTAGCACACTTATATATATATATATATATATATATATATATATACAGTTGCAATCAGAATTATTAAACACCCTTTGAATTTTTTTTTCTTTTTTAAATATTTCCCCAATGATGTTTAACAGAGCAAGGAAATTTTCACAATATGTCTGATAATATTTTTCTTCTGGAGAAAGTCTTATTTGCTTTATTTGGGCTAGAATAAAAGCAGTTTTAATTTTTTTTAATCCATTTTAAGGTCAAAATTATTAGCCCCTTTAAGCCAGGGGTGTCCAAACCCTGCCCTTGAGGGCCGGTGTCCTGCATAGTTTAGCTCCAACTTGCTTCAACACTCCTGCCAGGAAGTTTCTAGTATATCTAGTAAGAGCTTAATTAGCTGGTTCAGGTGTATTTGATTAGGGTTGGAGCTAAACCCTTCAGGACCGAGTTTGGACACTGCTTTAAGCTATATACTTTTTCCGATAGTCTACAGAACAAACCATCTATACAATGACTTGCTTAATTACCCTAACCTGCCTATTTAACCTAGTTAAGCCTTTAAATGTCACTTTAAGCTGTAAAGAAGTGTCTTGATAAACATCTAGTAAAATATTATGTATGGTCATCATGACAAAGATAAAATAAATCAGTTATTAGAAATGAGTTATTAAAACTATTATGTTTATAAATGTATTGAATAAATCTGCTCTCTGTTAAACACAAATTGGGGAAAAAAATGAACAGGGGGGATAATAATTCACAGCCTTTAATAATTCTGATTGCAACTGTATACGTATATATATATATATATATATATATATATATAATATATATATATATATATATATATATATATATATATATATATAATAGTTTTTTTTTAAACACAAAGATTATATTTTGGTGCATTTAAACAAAGCCATTTTATTAAACAGTGTCATGAAAATATGAGTTTGGTCATCTAATATCTCTAGGAACAGAAAGATAATAAATTGCAGTGTTGCAGAAAAAAATAATGTGCAAAATTTCAACGTAATTTAATATTTAAATTTAACTCTTGATTTTTTTCCCCTTTTAAAATTGTATTTAATTTTCCCCTAACATATTCACTGGGGCTTATTAATTTTGCAAAATTATCTTCTTTCTATCTACTTATTTTGTTAAATCAATTGCAGTTTGGCATTGATTATTCTTTTTAGTTTGACTAATTGACTTTTATAGTCACCTAATATCTGGTTTTAAAGTCCTCATACAATAAAAATTGTATTTGTTTAGATATTTAGACTAGTATTTTCCAAAACAATCATGTAATTGAGATTTAAATGATATACAGTTGAAGTTAAAATTATCATCCCTCTTGTGTTTTTTTTTTTCTCCTTCTTTTTCAAATATTTTTCAAATGATGTTTAACATGAAGGAATTTTCCACCGTATTTCCAACGCAATCTCGTGGCAATTCGTAACTTTTTGATTTAGTGGCTAATTCGCATGAGTTTGTACGATCTAATTCGGACAATTTAGAATGATTTGCTCATCCCCCGATGATGATTGGGTTTAGGGGCAGGGTTGGGTGCCACGCCCCCTTTTTTAAATCGTACAATTTTGTACGAGTGAACTCATACAAATTCGTACGATTTAGCCACTAAACTGACAAAACGTAAAATACCTACGTTTTCTTACGTTTTCTCAAGAGATCAGGCTGGTATTACCTATAATATTTTTTCTTCTGGTGAAAGTCTTATTTATTTTATTTCGGCTAGGATAAAAGCAGTTTTTAATTTTAAGGTCAATATTATAGCCCCTTAAGCAATATTTTTTAAGCAACTTGCCTAATTAACCTAGTTAAGTCTTTAAATTGCACTTTAAGCTGAATACTAGTATCTTGAAACATCTAGTAAAATATTATGTATGGTCATCATGGCAAAGATAAAAGAAATCAGTCTTTAAAAATGAGTTATTAAAACTATTATGTTTAGAAATGTGTTGAAAAAATCTTCTCTCAATTAAACAGAAATTTGAAAAAAATAGGGGGCTAATATTTCAAAGGGGCTAATAATTCTGACTTCAACTGTATCTCTGAAAAATATTTCAGCAAATGAGTATTTGCTATACTGACTCTGAATGTGTTGAAAAAAATCGTATTTTCGTTAAACATAATTTGGGCAGAAAAATATGCCGAGGGCAAATAATTCAGGAGGGCTAATAATTTTGACTTATGTATGTAACTGTCATGATCACCAGCGATCACTTCTTGGAAGATTGCTGGTGAACTACAAACTCTCCATGAACTACAAATCCCTGCATGCCATTACACACACCAGTCACCATTCTCCACTAATCACACATGTACAGCTGACTGTCATTATTATTGATTTTCCGGATTATAAATACACCCTACACACATGAGTCTGGAGTGAGTCTTTGTTGTTTTCCATCATGTATATTTCCTGTCACTGTTTTTGCCTTAGTCTAAGTTTGTTGTTTGTTTTGTTTGTAATTTTAAATCGATGCCTTGTTTATGACCTTATGACTGTTTTTGACTATAATTTTGAATTTCCCTGTTTGATTCTTGATTTTTCCTATTTTTGTCCACGATTACCTGCACAAATACTTTCTTTAATAAATTATTATTAAGCTGCGCTTGGATCCTACCTCTCTTATCTTTGCCATGCCGAGACCCAAATGTAACAGTAACTGTATGTCTCATTGCCAATATGGATCAACAATTTTGATGGCATGCATAGATTCTCATCATTCCTTCTGACCAATCAAATTCCCTTTAGAATCTGAATTATCCCTGTCTTAATCTATAGACACTTAAGTCTGAAATTGGTCACTTTAAAACAACAACAACCCATTTTATATGATGCACGTCACTATATACACTGTAGTAGATCTTGATGAAATCTGAACACAAGTGGTCATGAGATGGTTTGAGTGCACGTTGACAGGAAAGTTCACCCAAAATTCTGTCATGATTTACTCACCCTTGACCTATTCCTAAACAATTTTTAAAAAATTCTTTTGTTCAACAATGTTGAAAAATGGTGAAAACATCTATGCATTTACATCCATACTAGGGGAAAAAACAAATGGCAGTGAATGGTTACAGGTTTCCGGCATTCTTCAAAATTTCTTCTTAATGGCAGAATTTAAACTTTTTAATACCATGTAAAATAGTCTTGACTGACCACTCTTGACAAAAAAAGCTGCTTTATACTTCTGCGTAATACTTCTTAAACGCTAGTTAGCAGTGGGTTTTTATGTTCCTCTGTTGTGTTTCTTTGCGAGTGATTTTTTTTTTCTGAACGCTACCTTAATGTACAAGTAGCTAAAAAATGTAGTTACATTTTTTGAGAGTTAAGCACCAGCCATGCCGAGGAGTAAGCAAATACGTTAAGGCTGTGCCAGACCATATGCATGTGCTCGACGCAAAAGTATAAATCAGTATAAATTGTGGAATGAAAATCAGCTTTTTTTAGCTGGGAGTGGCAAAAAAGGGAAGGGTTTGCATGAAAAGGGGAGTTTCATTATGTGCACACACTGATTTTTACAGCAACAACACAAACACAGATGCAGGGGAGATATACTGTGATTCGAGAGCAGCATTTACAGTGGAGCTGAGAGTTGTGTGCAAGTGGAGGATTTTCAGTCCATAATATTGTAGTGATATTACTGTAAACTTAGTAACTAAATCATTTTGACTAAGGTATGTCTTTAAAAACTTAAAGAGTTCTGCTGACGATACTAACTAACTTTGCCCTCTGATTAAACATAAACAAAGAACATTGATCACACACTTACCAAATCCGTAGAGACAGGACAATCAACATCAACTGGAACTGTTTTTTTTTTTAAGAACATGAGCGGCAAATCTGGATTTCACCATTTCCAGAGTAGAAAAGCTCTTTGGTAAAAAACGTTCCTTACAAACATATTTTTGTAAGGAAGGAGCTGTGCTCTCATCACGAAGAAATGGAAACATTTATAATATTCTTCTCCTACTTGTTTAAATTACAGTTGGCAACACAACGTGGCGTTTCACTGAATACTGTAAAAGGTAAAAGAAGTCTTCAAAGCTATATCATGCATATTAATGAAGTTGCATCTTGTTCACAAAAGAGTGCACTGATTAGTTGGAACCAAGTCTTTCTTATGAATTAATGAACAGATGTGCTAAAAACTCATTGACGTCACTTTGTACCGGCTGGTACAAACAGCCAATCTCCACGCTGGAATTTCCACAATGATCTCCTGGCCGTGATGTTGCTTCTAAATTTCTTTTTAAACCAGAAGAACGAATTTGCTCCAAACAACGCAAAAACAACCAATTTTCACTTTTTAGAGAAATATATGTGCCCTTATAGTGTTTTTAGCAATGTGGTATTCATACAGTTGAAGTCAGAATTATTAGCCCTCCTTAGAATTTTTTCTTTTTTAAATATTTCCCAAATGATGTTTAACAGAGCAAGAAAATCTTCTAGAGAAAGTCTTATTTGTTTTATTTCAGCTACAATAAAAGGAGTTTTTAATTTTTAAAAACTATTTTAAGGTCAAAATTATTAGCCCCATTAAGCTATATTTTTATCGATTTTTTTGTATTTTTAAGTATTTTTTGTCTACAGAACAAACCATCATTATACAATAACTTGCCTAATTACCCTAACCTGCCTAGTTAACCTAATTAACCTAGTTAAGCCTTTAAATGCCACTTTAAGCTTTATAGTGTGTCTTGAAAAATATCTAGAAAAATATTATTTACTGTCATCATGGCAAAGATAAAATAAATCAGTTATTAGAAATGAGTTATTAAAACTATTATGTTTAGAAATGTGTTGAAAAAAATCTGCTCTCCGTTAAACACAAATTGGGGAAAAAAATAAACGGGGGCTAATATATAATTCTGATTTCAACTGCATATCATCTCAAAAACGGCGTTTTGGTGTTTTTCGTGATCCTTTAAGCATGTCAACTTATTCTACTAAACATAACTAAAGAGTCAACTCTACTAATATTCCAATAAGAGTCAAAAGGAGTCCGTTAGTCCAAACTATTATGCACCCATACTAGTCCTAAACCTGGAATAATCTTTTATGAAGCATGCTATGGACACTAGCTTTTAAAAAACAACAGTATTTTTTTGAAAACCACATTAGCACCTGAATTTGATTGAATACAATAACGCACATCTCTTTTCACCATTGACCACCTGTGTTATGTATAAATAAAAAAGGAAATTGTCTTCATCTGTCTTTTCACTATCAAATCAGGTGGTTTTATTGAAAGCACCCTAGAAGCATCATTCAATGGCACATACACACTAAGTACTCAAGTTTCAAAGACATTTTTCGTGGGGCGATAATAGCGCTGCTTCTAAATGCGAGAGGAACAATAGGAGAACTTTAGTCTCACATCATTTATCTCCTGAGTTTCCTGAGACTCTGAAGCCCGGGATCTGCTCCAGACATCTGCCCATTCACATGCTTTTGTATACGTTCCTCTTGCTCACTTTGTTCACATTGAAATATGTGTTTTGACAACTTCACATCTCAGTAGCTTTAGGGATGCGACCACTTCCCCCTCAGCCCTTCTGTGCTCTTGCCTATTTTCTTCCTTTCTTCCAGGTGAGCCGAGCTAATCAGTCTTGATTAGTTCCAGACAGGACTAAAGGTCCGCCCACTCAGCTGTCAATCAACCACTGGGATGAAGAGAGCTTTTAAAACTGCTAATGTACAGCTTTAAATGAAAATTAGTTGAAGACCTTGTTGTATAATTTACATATACAAAAGTGATCTGTAGAACTTTTTGTTGAATGAAAAGGTTTTGCAGATGTTAAAATTTCTACATAGAACCACCAATATCTATCATTGTATATGCAGCAACATTTAAGCAAACAGTTCTTCAAATGACTAATTTTCCTAGTTATTTTAGCACATTATAAATACAAGAGGGCGACGCAGTGAGGCAGTAGGTAGTGCTGTCGCCTCACAGCAAGAAAGTTGCTGGTTCGAGCCTTGGCTGGGTCAGTTGGCGTAACCGTGTAGAGTTTGCATGTTCTCCCTGCGTTCGTGTGGGTTTCCTCCGGGCGCTCCGGTTTCCCCCACAGTCCAAAGAAATGCGG
The DNA here is from genome assembly GCA_903798195.1 of Danio kyathit. Classification (NCBI taxonomy): domain Eukaryota; kingdom Metazoa; phylum Chordata; class Actinopteri; order Cypriniformes; family Danionidae; genus Danio; species Danio kyathit. Next base: position 20,631,070 of record LR812543.1, on the reverse strand, counting down.
TACAGGTGAATTGGGTAGGGTAAATTGTTCGTAGTGTATGTCTGTGAATGAGTGTGTATGGATTTTTCCCAGAGATGGATTGCAGCTGGAGGAGTAAAATGTGTGCTGGATAAGTTGGCAGTTCCGCTGTGGCGACCCCGGATTAATAAAGGGACTAAGCCGAAAAGAAAATGAATGAATGAATGAATAAATACAAGAACTAATTATTTTCTCTATATAGAGCCGATTGTGGAATGAAAAGGTTTTGCAGATGTTAAAGTTTCTACATAGAACCACCAATACCAATTACTGTATATGTCACAACATTTAAGCAAACAGTTCTTCAAATGAAAAAGTTTCTTAGTCATTTTAGCACATTATAAATAAATTAACTAATTATTTTCTCTATATATAGCCGATTGTGGAATGAAAAGGTTTTGCAGATGTTAAAGGTTCTAGGTAGAACCATCAATACCAATTGCAGCAACATTTAAGTGAACATTTCTACAAATAACAAATTTTCCTAGTCATTTTAGCACATTATAAATAAATTAACTAATTATTTTCTCTATATAGAGCCTTTTGTGGAATGAAAAGGTTTTGGAAATGTTAAAGGTTCTACATAGAACCACCAATACCAATTACTGTATGTGTCGCAACATTAAAGCAAACAGTTCTTCAAATGACTCATTTACCTAGTCTAATTATTTTCTCTATATTCACCTTATTCTCTGCGTACGAGCGGGCGCAGCCATTTGAATAATTTTGGTACGAGACTTCCGGTCTCATTCACTTCCATTTATTTTTAGACGTTAAAAACAGCTCGTTCTGCTGCTTGATGTTGCAAACTGAGGTTTTCTTATTATATTATTCTATTTTGTCTGTATAATCATGCAAACACTTGTTTGTAGAGCAAGTAGTTTGACCGTTTTCAGCCGTTTATTATTCCTAGTCATTTCTCCCATAGGCAACTGAATCAGAAGTTCTAAAACAATCGCAAAAACGAGCGCACTTCCGCATTGAAGAATAAGGTCAATAGAGCCGATTGTGAAATGAAAAGGTTTTGCAGATGTTAAAGGTTCTACGTAGAACCACCAAATACCAATTACTGTATATGTCACAACAATTAAGTGCACAGTTCTTCAAGTGACTCATTTTCCTAGTCATTTTAGCACATTATAAATAAAATAACGAATTATTTTCTCTATATAGAGCCGATTGTGGAATGAAAAGGTTTTGCAGATGTTAAAATTTCTACGTAGGACCAGCAATACTAATTGCAGCAACATATAAGTGAACAGTTCTGTAAATTACTAATTTTCTTAGTCATTTTAGCACATTATAAATAACATAATGAATTATTTTCTTTATATGGAATGAAAAGGTTTTGCAGATGTTAAAGGTTCTACATAGAACCACCAATACCAATTACTGTACTGTATATGTCGCAACATTTAAGTGAACAGTTCTTCAAATGACTAATTTTCCTAGTCATTTTAGGACATTATAAATCAATTGACTAATTATTTTCTGTATATAAAGCCTACTGTGGAATGAAAAGGTTTTGCAGATGTTAAAGGTTCTTTATAGAACCTCCAATACCAATTGAAGCAACATATAAGTGAACAGTTCTTCAAATGACAAATGTTTCTAGTCATTTTAGCACAATTTAAATAAATTAGCAAATTATTTTTCTCTATATAAAGCCTGTTGTAGAATGAAAAAGTTTTGGAAATGTTAAAGTTTCTACATAGAACCACCAATGCCAATTACTGTATATGTCGCAAAATTTAAGTGAACAGTTCTTCAAATGACTAGTTTTCCTAGTCATTTTAGCACATTATAAATAAAATAACAAACTATTTTCTCTATATAGAGCTGATTGTGGAATGAAAAGGTTTTGCAGATGTCAAGGTTTTTACATAGAACCACTACTACCAATTACTGCATATGCAGTAACAATTAAGTAAACAATTATTCAAACAAATTTCTGTCATGAACACTCGAAATTTAGTATGCAATAAATATCAGGAGTTTGGGTGTCATCTTGGATGGCAAACTCTCATTTAAAGGTCACATCAATAATAATACGTGTACTGCATATTTCTACCTGCGTAATATCACTCATCTCTGCCCTTCTCTCACAACCAATAACACAGCAATTCTCATTAGGTACTTCATGTCTTGACTACTGTAATGTAGTCAAAACATGTAATGTGACTGTAATCTCACTGGGCTTCCTTCTAAACTTCTCCATAAACTGGTTCAGAACCATGCAGCTCGTGTCATCTCTAGGACTTCATCTCACAAGCATGTCACACCACTTCATTAGCAGCTTCACTGGCTTCCGGTAAAGTTTCATATTGATTTAAAATAATACTTCTCACTTTCATGGCACTTCATAATCTTGCTCCTCAATATCTCACCAAACATCTCCATATTTATACCCTTTCTCACACTCTTAGATTAGTCAACTCTTTCTCCAAGGTGCCACCTCGCACTCAATTAAACACAATGGGAGCCAGACCTTTTAACTCCGCAGCTCCTAGACTATGGACCTCGCTTCCCCTCACCTTTAAATCTTGTCTCAAGACCCATCTTTTTAAGCAGGCTTTCTTCTGACTATCTATTTGTTGATGCTTGTTGTTAGGCAACCTTGGGTGTCCAGAAAGGCGCTATTTACAAACAAAAAAGACATGCCATCTGAGAATATACCACGCTGCTGCTGCTGCAATCAATATATGTAACCACTGTAGCAGATCTAAACACAGGTGGAGCTGGGGTGGAAGAGGGTCTCTGAAAATGTGCCACAGCTTAATGGCGTAGAATGACACTAACCATTTAAACTGATGAGGAGCATGACAGCAACCAATGTCCTGCGCCATGTAGTTAATGATGCAGGAGCAGATTAGGTGACATATCAGCCTGCACATGCATAGAGTTTCAAGGCAGAAATTTCACTTTCCTAGTCATTTTAGCACAATATAAATAAAATAATGAATTATTAATTCATTATTTTCTCTATATAGAGCCTTTTGTGGAATGAAGAAGTTTTGCAGATGTTAAAGTTTCTACACATACCAGTATAACCTACTGTTTATGCCACAGCAGAATGATTTTGGTTCCTCAAAGAACATTTAAGTGAACAGTTCCTCCAATGACTCATTTTCCTAGTAATTTTAGCAAATTATAAATAAATTAGCTAATTATTTTCTCTATATACTGTAGAGCCTTTTGTGGAATGAAAAAGTTTTGCAGATGTTAAAGTTTCTACACATACTATTATCACCTACTTTATATGCCACAGCAGAACAATTTTTGGCTCTTTAAAGAACATTTAAGTGCACAGTCCTTAAAATAACTAATTTTTCTAGTCCTTTTAGCATAATATAAATAAAATAACCAAGTCTTTTCACTATATAGAGCCTTTTGTTACGTTTTGCAGATGTTAAAGATTCTACAGTACATTATAACAACCAATATAGAACCAATTCTAAAACAAAAGAACCAATATATTCAGTTAACATTTAAGTTCTTTAGTATACTGTGGAATGATTTCATTTTGCTTCCTAAAAAAAACTTTAAATGATCAACTTATAACTATTTATTCTAGTATGACGTGGAAATGAGGAAACCTACGCAAACGTGGGGAGAACATGCAAACTCCACACAGAAACGCTAAATGACCCAGCCGAGGTTCGAACCAGCGACCTTCTTGCTGTGAGGCCACAGCACTACCTACTGTGCCACCGCGTCGCCTCAAAGGTTCTACAGTACATGTTAAAGTTTCTTCATGGAACCGTCAATGCCAATGTACTTATACTACCAATGAACATGATATACAATACAGTATACTATGAACATACACTCAAAAATAATTTTTGTTGCTTATTTAAACTAGTTGAATCAACACAATTGTTGAGTTTTTTTTGGGGACAACTTAACTGTTTTATGTTCAATGCACTACATTTCTAAAAACTATTAAGTTAACTTAATCGACTGTGTTGGGACACAAGGATTTTTTACTGTGTACAGTATATGCCCAAGCAGAACCAATTTAGTTTATTCAAAAAGCCTTTATGTGAACAGTTCTTAAGTGAAGTTTTTTTTTTGACAGTGAATAATGTTTTATAATGTGAAATCAACATTTATAGGTTATTTTGCTGTTTTTTGTCTCTATGTTCTTGCTATATGAGTTTGATGCCTTCATCCACAATATTCTTTACCATGAATGAGGGAATGATGCACAAAAAGAAACCCTGTTCCTCACTCAATATTCAGTTTCGGTTGGAAGTACATCAACATACTGACATAAAAGTCTCTGCAATGTCTGCTTCACATGGACTTTAATACATTGTGTGAACAGGGCTTGTGATACTGACATATGTGCTAAAAATGTGTGTACTTTTAACAAAAGAAAATGGAAACAGGTTGACTTCCATATTGGGCCCTATCTTACACCCGGCACTAGGCACGACGCAATTGTTGTTTGCTAGTTTCAGCTAGATGCAAGAGTCATTTTGATGTTTTGCACCACGCTGTTTAAATAGCAAATGCATTTGCTCTCATATGTGCGCCCAAAGGTGTTCTGGTCTAAAAAAGGAGGTGTGTTGAGGCGCATTGCTATTTTGAGAAACTACAATAGACTTTTATTAGAGGTTTAGAGGTTTATTAGACCAGCTAAGAGGAGGTCTAAAGTCCAGCGGAAAGCACGTTAGTTGTGCGCCTCAATTAAACATTGCTTAATACACACAGGTTGTAGAGCAATACGTAAATATCTTTACAAATAAAAAAGAATTAAAGGATTAAAATATTAAAAAAATTATTACTTTCTAGCCTACATAAATATAAAAACCACTGCCTTCATATCTTCTTCATCTCGGGGGGCTTTTTCAGTTTATTCAGTATTATTTATTATATGCATATTTATATTTGTTTTTATTAAAAACAAGCTTAGATTTGCTCACCTGTCAGCTTTTAGACCATATGGGGCATAGCATGTGTATTTGGATATAACTTAGTTTTTCAACCACTTTTCGTTATTATTGTTCATTTATTTGTTTGCTGGAAATTAGAACTGAATTTAGAAATAGTTTTGAAACAAATCTTTGCGCATAACAAACGAAATTAATTATGCGTAAGCTAATGGAGGATGTCTGTGCATACAACACGTTTCCTCATGGACAAGAGTGAAAGTAAAAGTAAAGAATGAGGAGGCTCATTCTCTCATTCTCGTGCTGCAGATGGTCTGTTTAACTGTTTTCTCGCTAGTGAAGCGCTCAGTTTTTACACTTACAAAGTCGCCATGTAAATAGCAAATGCGCTATGGCGCGATGCAACTGACTCTTAAAGGGAATGGGAGATGAGTCTCTGATTGGTTTATTCTCAAAACACATCTATAACTCATTAAGAGAATAAGCTCAACCCTGTTAGACCATGCGCCACAGTGCAAAGTGGAATTTTCCATCCTTAAAATAGCAAAAGTGGATTCTGACACGCCCTTAATGCTTTTGCGCCCTGCGCTTTGCACTTTGTGCCTAAATCGTTAAAATAGGGCCCATAGAGCTGCACGATATTGTAAAAAACTGACATTGCAATATTTTCATATATATATATATATATATATATATATATATATATATATATATATATATATATATATATATATATATATATATATATATATATATAAATGCAGTTTCAGCAGATTACATAAATAGCTTGTAAAGAATTCACAATTTTAGATTTATTGGGATGATTCTGTAGGGGAACAGATCTGCATAAAATATAATTAAAACAATTACAAGTAAATTTAAATGCAACAGAGAAAAGATGCAAATAAACAAAGATTTATGATTTTCTGTGAAGTTGAACAGTATTTAGAAGCAGAAATTAAATAATCCCTGTATAATAATATTAATAATAATAATAATAATAAACACTATAATTTTAATTAAGTAAATAATTATATAATGTACAATTAATCTTTAAGCTACAAGCATTGAATTTGTGTGCAAATGGCTCAAATTTGCTTCAAATTCTTATAGTCAGGTCTATAAACTTTCTCTCTAAGGTTAAAATCTGAAATTAATTCACTTTGTCGTTAACTGAAATGTCGTCAACTATAATCTCAACTACAATGCAGATCTCTGCAATGTGACTATTGCAGACCCGCACATAGCAATATCGATGCTGATATGATATATTTTGCAGGCCTACTTGCATAGTATTTATTTTCTTTCTATGGCAGTCAGTGGATACTGTTTTTCAACTTTTTTGTGTTCAACTAATAAATGTATGGCAATTCAGGATGAGTAAATGTAATTTTTTTGGTGAACAATCCCTTTGCTTTACTTTCAGAGATGATTTTTTGCACTTCTATTTTTTTATTTTTTTTTTGAGTCATTCATACTCTCGACTACCTACACTGTTTCCATCGCTGTTTATTCACAATCATTAATTTACACAGAAACCCGTTTCTCAACTGCGCTGAAGCTTCAGATTTTCCACTTTCCAAAGTCTCAATAGCAACAAAACCTGAAAGTCTGAAAGTGTGGGGTTTCTCTCCTCTGAAACTGGCCTCCATTAGGGGAATTCCACCAATTTTAGCATGGGGAGGACATGGATTTTCCACAAAAAAATAGAGACGTTCAGTACGCTCCATTGGGCCGTGCAGTTCACTGCCATCGCCCAAAACCGTGAAGCGCCGCACACCAGCCGACAACATCAGAAGCATGTTTAGATTGTGAAAGAAGTCATATGGACTCACTGTTTGTTTCTCTGTTTTGCAGGTGGCCATGGATTTCACATAGACCAAAGTTTGCGCGGACATTAAAGTAAGTGGTGGTTGAAGGTTTTGCAGCTTCTGAATCTAATTATTCACTAAAAAAATGTCCTGCTTTGGCACAAGACTGGAGTTTGTCTGAGAAATTTGGCCATTATTTTTGGCGTCCGTCAAGGGCTGAATAGGCACATATGAAGCAAAGAACCAGGAAATACCTGCTGCTAATGTGACGAACATTTGTGGCAAGAAATACCCACATGCCCACTAATACCTATAGGATGTTGACCTTAAAATAAATGTGTTTCTGTGGTTAGCAGGGCTTTAACTCTTGCAACGCCAGTAATGAGGTGAACTGGTGAATCATACCATTGGGATGAGGACTTTTTTTTATTGTTTCTCTTTTCTAAGGTTGCATTTATCTGATCAAAAACAAACAAACAAGATGTGTGTGAATGTAAGAGTGTATGGGTGTTTCCCAGTGTTGGGTTGCGGCTGGAAGGGCATCCGCTGCATAAAACATATGCTGGACCCCTGATTAATAAAGGGACTAAGTCGAAAAAGAAAATGAATGAATCGATTTTCATGTTTTATGATGCAATTTCATAATGTTTTCAGTGTCACATGATTTCTTTCTACAGAAATCACCATTATATGCTGATTTTATGTTCCACTATGATCCATTCTTATTGGTATTTGATTATAAACAATAATTCTTATCATTCTTATCATCCTACACCCGGTGCAATAAGGTGCAAGACTTGTTTAGTCCAGCGCAGAGAGCATTAGTTATGCGCCTATTCAGGTCCAAAATGCGTACACATTGCTTAATACACACATGATGTACAGCAATACACAAATATCTTTACATATGAAAAAAATTAAAATGTTACAAAAAATATTATTTTCTACATAAATAACAAAAAAAAACCCACCTCCATGTCTCATCTCGTGGGGGCTTTTTTCAGTTTATTCATGACAATTTGCATGTGTAAAATGTTATTATTATTATTAGCAGTATTATTTAATATATGCATATTTATATTTGTTTTAATAAAAACAAGTTTAGATGTGTCCACCTGTCGGGTTTTGAAGACAAATGCGTCACTCTATGAGCCATAAGAATAGGATGTGTGTTTGAATATAACTAGTTCATTTATTGGTTTGCTGGAAATTAGAACTAAATTTATAAATAGTTTCGAAACAAATCTTTGCGCTTAACACACAAAATTAAATATGTAGGCTAATGAATGTCTTCAGCGGAGTGAGTTTCCACCATTTCCTTATCCATGAAAGTAAAGAGTAAAGTAAAGAGTAAAAATAAGGTAAAGAGAAAGTAAAAAGGCCGAATGGAGGAGGCTTTTTCTTTATCCTAGTGCAGATGGTCTGTTTAACTGTTTTCTCGCTAGTGGAGCGTTTAGATTTTCCACTTACAAAGTCCGCCATGTAAATAGCAAATGCACCATGGCTTGACGCAACTGACTCCTAAAGGGAATACCCTCATAACTCATTAAGAGTATAAGCACAGCCCTGTTAGACCATGCGCTGGGGCACAAAGCATATTTTTCTGTCCTTAAAATAGCAAAAGTGGATTTGGACACGCCCTTAATGCTTTGCGCCATGCACTTTAGACTTTCCTCCTAGATTGTTAAAATAGAGCCCTCAATGTTTAAAACACTACTGTTTAATTAATGTTTTTGTGGGAACTTTCATCACTTTTTACGTTTTTATTTTACTTATTTTACGTTTTAGCCTTAACTTTCAGTTATGAACAATTTACGCAAATTACAAAAAAATGGTACTGCAGTGTTTCCTCTAGGATTTTTTCCAGCTGTGGCGGCAGACCTTTTACACAAATCTACAAACTACCTATGGTGTTATTTCAATGACAAATGGAGAAATGTTGTGAACACAGTATTACAAGTCGAGATCGCATTTATGCCGATTTCCTCTGCTCGTGCACAAAACCTCTTGCACACCCCCTCAAATATACGCTGCTCAAGCACGGATTTTCTTGTGCGCTCTCAAATAAATGCTGCTGAAGTGCAATTTAGCGCATTTATGTAGTTAGTATGTCTCCAACATTTATTAGATTTGCTAGGAATATTTTCGAATGTCTCCAATAGACCTACAGAGCGACATTGATGCGTCCTGAAGTAAATTGAAACGGCTATAAACTCCAGCAAGATAGAGTCATTGAATGCAGAACCATAGACTTTTATCTATAAACAAATGAAAATTATGGAAACTGCTCATCTGAACTGAAAGCTACATCATGTTTGCTGGCCATCACGCACCTGTCAGTCAGTCAGTCAATAAGCACGTTATCTCAAAGGGGTTAAACAAATAACGCACAGCACTACTATGATTACAGAAAAGTTTGCGCTGTTATAATTCACTTACCTTTTAATAAGTTTTGGTACAATTATAACCCGCTATTAAAAACAACAACAACAACAACAATGACTGAATGTTTTGAATGAGAAGCTGTAATATAGCCGTGACGGGATGCATTTTGGTGTGGCGCCCCGCCATGGAAGAATGAATGTAGCGGAAACCACTTTTGGTCCACACCCAGGTTCCTTTGACATCAGAGTACGGTACTATTAGCTAGTGTGAACGTATCTTCTAAACTAGGGTGTGCACCCGTGAACGGTACCCCGAGTCCGCCTGAAAGAGGTGGTCTGGGGTACAGTTTGCGCGAACTCTGGTCAAGTTCACTTCTGGTATGAATGCAATCGTACCAAATAATGGAAGTGAACCACCAACTGTACAACAAACTATCATTTTCATAACGTTCATTCATGTGTGTGTGTGTGTGTATCACGTACTGTAGCTTGCTGACAAGTGGGACTGAGCCAGGGCAAGCACAGTGATAATGTCTACTTGTCCTCTCCAAGAACAGCTTCTGCGGACATTGCATTATGTTCTAAACGTTTATAATATTTTTGCGGCAGATAGACGCGAGTCGCTTTCTGTATGTATAAAAGCAAAAGATTCAGTAAAAGCAGAACAACCAGGATGTGCGTACATCTTTCCATTTTGGCACTTTGCTTTCGTGACTGTCACCTAGCAACAGCTATACACAAAACAGCAGCCGAGAAGGTGGCAAGGGGAGATAATCGAACTTGGGTTCAGTCCAGATAATTGAACCAAGTGTGAAAGCACCCTAAAATATAAAGCAGCCCAACATATTTCAACACAGATGATAATAATAATAATAATAATAATAATAATAATAATAATTTTTTCTTGAGCAGCAGATCATGTGACACTGAAGGCTGGAGTATATTAAAATTAATCTTTTAATCAGATTTTTAAAAAATCAAAAATAAATGCAGTCTTGGAGAGCAGAAAACGCTTATTGGAAGTGTAACATGTACATTATTACAATGATTGAACTGCTAGCATTTGAGGTTTGACACATTTCCTTTCCTTTGTTTGTTGTGCTGCTGATGTTGTTGTTGTTTGCTTCTATCAGTGTTTGGCATCAAATAATCTCACTTTTTCCTGTTGCTTTGGCTTCATTTGAAGATTTTTCTACTTTTCCCACCAGTATCTAAATACACATAGTTTCATGTATCAGTAGGAGGTGGGTGTTGTTTTAAAGGCTCATTATTTCAGTAAAGTGATAATGCATGTGTGTGCATAAGAGCGGGTGTTGCTGACAATGGCTCTTTCAGTTGTTCCTTTTGCACGAGCTGTGAACTTCAGGTTTGCAAATTGTTTGTTGTGGTGATTGTATTGCAATCTTTTTATATTTCCTTTATATTACATTTTGAATACCTGTAAAGTATTACATACACAGATAATGCTAGATTTGAGAATAATTGATTTAATCCTCTTTTTCAGAACACACATTTACACTTTTTATTTTTTTCATTTATCTTATATATGTATATGTTTTTTATTTAATATATTTATATCAAATTATGTAATCCTAAATGTGCTCACATTATATATTTAAAGACGTTTTTTTTTTATAAGATTTTGGTAGTATTGATTTATTCTAATATATATATATTTTTTTTCAGTTTTACGTTTATTTTATGTTAAATAATTGGGGCTGTATGAATGCATTCACTTATTTTTTACAGTTTAATGTTATTACATATTTATATTGTTTCCCAGTGATGGGTTGCACTTGGAAGGGCATCCACTACATAAAACATATGCTGGATAAGTTGGTGGTTCATTCTGCTGTGGCGATCCCTGATTAATAAAGGGACTAAGCCGAAAAGAAAATTGAATGAATTAATTATTTATATTGTTTTAACTTATTTAAACCAGTTGAGGCATAATGAATGTATTTACTCTTTTATGTTTAAAGACAATATTTTTTTATTTATTTGTTTATTTATTTATTTATTTTTAGCTTTGATTTGATTGTAGTAACTTATTTTTTAAATCATTATTTTATTATTTATTTGTTTATTTATTTATTATTTTATAAATATAAAAAATTGATTTAGTTTTATTTTTTTATTTTATTTATTAAAGTTATATTTAATTTCCATTTTTTAATATTTTGTTGGTTTTCAAAGTTAAGCTTTACTAAATGTTCTTTTTTTTGTTAATATATATTTAATGAAAATATTTAAATGTATAATTTATCCTTTTTTCCTGATTTTTCATAAAATAGCACAATTAGATTATTAGCACTTATTTTCAAATGCAATATTTAAACCTTTTTTTTTTTTTTAAATAATAAGTGAAAGTGTTTCATTTCAAAGTGTTTATTTTTGTTTATGAAAACACAAGGAACCCATTTCCCCTTTTTCTATTTCTTTTTTATTTGACCTTTAGAGTCTGTCCTAAACATTGGCCAACCGTCGTACCATTAGAAACAGCGCCAGAGATTCTCGGTATCAAAAATGATCTGATACTTAACCATACTTCGCCACTGAAAGCTGAATTAAAGTTGAATTCCTGTAAATGCTCTCATGAGGGGTTTCCATGCTATTTATAAACCCCATTCATTACCAAAACCTCCTTTCATTTACTCTTATACAGTAATTCTCTGTAAATCCTGAAACGGCAGGCTGTATAACCTTATGAAATAAATTCAGTATAAACGTAGAGGTAATTACGGACAGTGGAACATATGGCTTAAAACTTCTTGCCAGTTCCTCCGTCTGGATGCCAATGAGAGCAGTATAAACTTGCGTGTGAGCCACAGTCGCTTGTTTGGATTGTATTAAAGATGGTGCCACTTTAATCTGTCTATCCAGAAGTTGGCATTAAATCTCTCTAGATGGAAGTTCATTTTAGAGTACTAAGCTACGTTATAGTGTTGGATTGCTGCACACAGCTTTATATCTGAAAATAAGTTTTAAAGTCTGCATGAAACTAAAGTGGCTGAGACACACTGAAACTGAATATTGAGTAGGGGCGGAGCTTTCTTTATGCGCATCCTTTCCTTATAGCAAACTAAGGGTTTTAACACCTGCCTTATTTATTTAGGTTGAATTGCACTAGAGTTCTTTTTCCCTCTTGGTGCAGTTCGTTTGGGCAGGTGTGAATGTAGCAATCGCACTTGAATGCGCACCAGAATCAGACCAAAAAAGTGTACCGAGACCTCCTTGAAGAGTTGGTCTCAGTACGCTTTCAAACGAACCCTGAAGTGAATTGCTTGTGGTGTGAACATGATCCGAACTAGAACAGACCCAACCACAAAAAGTACTGCGCCTTTTTGGACTAATCCAACTGCCGTAGTCCAATGCGCTGTGCATTATGGGACGTCGAGGAAAAATGTTTTAAACAGAGAGAGAGAGGGAAAAACATTACCTGATGGATCGTTGGTAATATTTCCGGAAGATGACCATGTCACAGAGTAGCTAAATGAATTCACACCTCCTCCTGAAGTGACTTGCGATGCGCCTTCGCCATTTGCAATGCATTAAAACATTGTTTTCCAGCCGCAGCCTTTATTCTCGAAATGTATAGTTTGTCTAAAGTGATTTATCCAAACTATATAGTATACTATCAGTGCTTAATTTGTGAATTGCGAGGTCCCGGAACAGATCGGGGTAACGGATCCGGCATGTTACCCGAGGATGGAGAGGTGCCACGCACGAAAGTGGAGAGTGGGGGGGGGGGGGGGGGGGGGGGGGGGGGGGGGGGGTGGGGGGTTGGTGCAGTGGATGGTGGAGGGGTGTCGCGAACGAACAAAGTGAAAGTGTACAGCGAACGGGTTAGGAGGGCGGTTGAGGAGGGGGATCGGTAAAATGAGGTGCCGGATCAGATTTCAGAGGTGCCGGATCCGGCGGATTCCGGCACAAATTAAGCCCTGCATACTATGACCTGGGATACAATCAGCCAGCGCAGTCGTCCCTCAATAGTAAAATTTTGTGTACTTGCGGGAGTTTCATTGGCATTTTCCGCCAATCAGAATTCAGCAGTTTAGGAAATACGTTCAATAACATCTGGCCAATGAGTGATGTAGATTTTGTCACATGACTGCATTTTGGTTCTTTTCAACTGGTTCGGACCAAAGCAATCAGTGTGGTGTGAAAGGGACCCAAAAACAGCAGAATAATGCTGCAATGTATCATTTGTTTCCCTTGGTCCAGACCAAATAAACTGAACCACAGATGTGAAAGCACCCTAACCGTGCATTCACACAGGGATTCAGCGTCAATGCTTGAAGGAGGGCGTGTCTGAAGTTGGGGCTGACGCAATCGTCATAGCAGCGTCAGCCAATGGAGTAAGTCTGCTACTGTCTGAGCTGGGGTATTTGCATAAAGTGATCTGATTGGCTGACGCTTCCGTTGGCACTTGAAAAGTTGAGAAATTCCCAACTTCTGCAGCGAACAACGCCGCCGAAGCAGTCCCGACATACCCACAATTTAGTTAGGCAGTGCTTGACGTCACCCATTCAAACTGAATGGGAAGCGTTGAAGCTGACGCCCTGTGTGAATGGGGCATTACAGTAAGAGGGGCGTGGTTAAGAATATTGTGACTGAAGCCGTCAAACTAGCATCATCAGTGAAGGACCGCCTCCAAACAAGAAAGCAAATGGTCAGACTTTAATTAAGGATTACCAAAACAAACTCTTTTTTGTGGAATGATTTGCGCTGATTAATTGTTCACCTAAAGAATGACCATAAATGCTAGCAAGGTAAATATTGTGATTTTTGATTTCACATGGACTTTGTATGTGGTCTTATGTTACACTGGAGGTCTGTTGGGCGGCACGATGGCTCAGTGGTCGCCTTACAGCAAGAAGGTCTCTGGTTCAAGTCCCAGCTGGGCCAGTTGACATTTCTGTGTGGAGTTTGCATGTTCTTCCCGTGTTTCGCTCCGGTTTCCAACACAGTCCAAAGACATGTGCTATAAGTGAACTGGGTAAGCTTAATTGTCCATAGTGTTTGTATGTGTGTGAATGAGTGTGTATGGGTTAGGGTTGCAGTTGGAAGGGCACCCGCTGTGTAAAACATGTGCTGGACAAGTTGGTGGTTTATTCCGCTGTGCCGATCTCTGAAGTAGACACTAAGTCAAAGGAAAATGAATGAATGAGGACTGTTTTATTTAATGCTATATCCAATTAAATTTTCAATTCGGTTACTGTAATGTATTCCGGATCTAATTGGAATTATTATTTTACAAACCACTCCTTTCTTAACTTAAACAATGTTGTATCTTCTTATTGATTAGCGAATGGTAGCATCTTTATATTAATGAATGAATTTGCTATTTTAAATTACTCATGAATAACACCTAAAATGATGATGCAATGTTAAATTGATTAATAAAAAATTCCAAATGTAACCTATGTATTTATGAGAAAGAAAGAAAGAAAGAAAGAAAGAAAGAAAGAAAGAAAGAAAGAAAGAAAGAAAGAAAGAAAATCACAACATAAACATTTTTTGAATGGTTTTTAAACAAAATAAATTAATTTAACTTGTTAAATTAATTTTTAGATGAAAAAGTAAATATTCCAAAATGTGCATGTGATACTGTACTGTATGTAGAAAAGGCTAAATACATTGTTTTTACCTATTAGACAGTTAGACAGTATAAAACTAATATACAGATCATTTTACAAGCATGTTTGAGACATACTTAATACAAATCCTCAAAACAGTCAAATTTCTTAAAATAATTAAAAAAAAAAACAGAAAAGAAAATGAATTATGTATGTTTTGAAGGAATTAAAGCATTTGCATTGTAATTTGCAATGTAATCTTAAGGCATTTGCAATGCAATTTGTTCCCTTGTTAAACACAGTGGATTATTTATGTAAAAAATATATTTTTTTATACATTTCAGTCAAAACGCTAAAATAGAACTGACATGTTTTTATTCATGTATTTTAACATGTATTTAAGTCTAAAACAGTGCCATTGTTACTCATTTTAATAGTTTGTATTGTGATTAATAGTTTTTAAAAAGTCTGTTAAATCATGAAAAGTGAATAAAATAGCTATCTTAATGCAAACAAAGTAATTATACAGTATATTCAAACATGATGGGAAAAACATCATATTCAGAGTTGTCTTATATGGTGATTTTGAAATAAATGTGTTTATTGTGTGCCTCTGGTAATATTGAAGCAGCTATAGTTTTCTGATGCAATAGTGTATATGTACATACATGTGCGGTGAATGTCTATCAGTTATAAGAAAGAAAGAAAGAAAGAAAGAAAGAAAGAAAGAAAGAAAGAAAGAAAGAAAGAAAGAAAGAAAGAAATGTCACAACAACATAAACATTATTTGAAAGGTTTTTAAACTAAATAAATTAATTTCACTTGTGTTAAATTAACTTTTAGATAAAAAAGTGATCGTTGTTTCATGTTGTAATCGTTTGTCAGTAGGTATAATTTGTATGTTTCTGAGCAAAATTCAATCCCAAATGTGCATGTGATACTTCTACATGTATGTAGAAAAGGCTAAATGTATTTAGCTTTATGACTATTAGACAGACTATAAAACTAACATACTGTGCGAATAATTTTACAAGCATGTTTTGAAACTTATCCTACTTATATACATATTCTTAAAACAAGTATGACTTATCAAAACAATTGTAAAAAAAAAAAAACCTCTGAAGAGAAAATTATTATGTATATTTCAAAGGTCTTATAGGGCATTTGCAGTGCAATTTGAACTGTGGATTATTTATTTTTATGATTTTTACTTTTAAGATTTATGTATGTATTCTGAGTCAAAATGCTCCAAATGAGCAAGAATAAAACTGAAATGTTTTTATTAATGTATTTTAACATGTATATTAGTCTAAAACAGTGCCATTGTTTTTCATTTTAATAGTTTGTATTGTGACTAGGCATGGAACGATAATTGGTTTCAAGGTTTACCTCGGTTTGTGAAAGTCGAGGTTTTAAAACTGCAAAAAAAAAATTGTTATATTGTTCCTAAGGTATATGTAAGGTTTTTTAATGTGTTTTTTTATGTTTTGTAAAGAAATTTGTGTTTTTGAAATCAATGAAGACAGCAGAAATCAATGACTTATTTTAATTATTTAGCCTGATATTTAGCCTAGCAACCACTCATAACACCTTAGCAACCGCCTAGCAATACATAAGCAATCACCTAGCAACGCCTAAGCAACCGCCTAGCAACCATTCAGAACATCTAAGCAACAACCTAGCAACCACCTAGCAATGCCTTAGCAACCACCTAGAACACCCTAGCAACCGCCTAGCAACGCCTTAGCAACCACCTGAAACACCCTAGCAACCGCCTAGCAATTAATCAGAACACCTTAGCAACCACCTAGAGCACCCTAGCAACTGGCTAGCAAGAAACATGCCAATTCATACTAGAAACATGCTAACATAAATGTTATCTATCTACGCCGGCTGTTTCAAACTTCTTAAAGCTACTTCAATTATTTAAACTTTACAACAACTTCAAACTTTCAGACTAGACTTTCTCAAGGCCACCTTAAAGTTTGTCTACTAAAGTTTGTGAACTTTGCTTTTCTAGTTGTGATTAATGGATTTAAAAAATCTGTTAAATCATGAAAAGTGAATAAAATAGCTATCTTAATGCAAAAAAAGTCATTATATATTCAAACATGATGGGAAAAAACATCATATTCAGAGTTGTCTTGTATGGTGATTTTGAAATAAATGTATTTATTGTGTGCCTCTGGTAATATTGTAGCAGCTATAGTTTTCTGATGCAATGGTGTATATGTCCATGTGCGGTAAATGTCTATCATTCATAAGAGAAACCTCTGGTGAGAATGACTTGACACTTTTGATATGAACATTTGCACTTGTGCTCTTTTCAGTTCCTGGGATCAGGTCTGTGCAGCTGCCGGCTGCAGCTGAGCTCCAGTTGAGTTTCTGAAAGCCCTTTCCACCCCGACTACACGTTCTCCTGGAACGCTTTAGCACGTCTCTCCTTGCGGTCGGTTCTCCCTGTGGTTCAGACATGCCACCCAATCTCCCTCTTATTGGACCCATCTGTCTCATTAGATTGTGTGTCATTGCTGGTACTGTTTTAAATGTCAGATTTGGAAGCCAGCCTGTATCACTTCCTCTTCCATTAAATAGGCTAGAGAAAACGCCAGGTTCTTAATAGGGTTGGCATAATTTCCCTACAGGGTTTGAGTGTTTATAATGGTATATGGGATATTTTGAGAACCAACTGCTATTTTAGATTTTCCTTCTACCTTTACTTAAATATAAATTGTTCCATGAGGATTAGCCCAGGTAATTAACTCATGTTAAGATGAGTTTTGGCCACCGTAATTTGAGTTCAAGGGTATTTATATGTAATGTCAATCTATTGACATTACTCTTAAGGGCGTTAGCAGGTGCACCAACAAAGATGTTTAAGACCAAAGTCAGTCATTAGTTTATTTTGTGGCCAAGAGAGTGAGGTTTACTCCTACAGCTTCTACTAGATGGACTCTAGTAGACATGCCTTCATAAACTTCACTACCATAAGGTTCACATCACCAAAGTTACCATTATGGATCTACTGTCCCTACTCAAAGCTAGATTTGATCTCCAACAAAGGAGACAAGAACTATAACAAGGACATGTCAGGCCAGATTGAGCCAGGGCTTATATTTCATCAGGCCGGCGGATGTCCATAACCCCAGAGCTTAAGCAGTAAGGTCGAAATCAGACTTCTGAAGCAAACAAGTTGCATGTTACTGTTCATTCATTCATTTTCTTTTCGGCTTAGTCCCTTTATTATTCTGGGGTCGCCACAGCAGAATGAACCGCCAACTTATACAGCTCATGTTTTACACAGCGGATGCCCGTCCAGCTGCAACCCTTCACTGGTAAACACCCATACACTCCCATTCACACACATACACTATGGACAATTTAGCTTACCAAATTCACCTATAGCGCATGTCTTTGGACTTGTGGGGGAACACCCAGAGAAAACCCACGCGAACACGGGGAGAACATGCAAACTCCACACAGAAATGCCAACTGACACCGCTGAGCCTCGAACCAGTGACTTGTTTGCTGTGAGACGACATCGCTCCCCACTACGCCACCACGCCGCCCTGCATGTTACTGTATTAAATCATTTATCTATATATATGCACAAATGTATATTCATTCAATAACTCCATTTATCCACTGACTATAATGTTATCATGTCGCGAGTAGTCTCTTCACCAATGGAGGGGCCATGACCCAGCACACCATCCATCAAATCATGAGAAAATGTTTAATGTGACCATTGTGAATATTATTGGCTTTATACTGTGTCCGCAACTTTTTCAACTTTTCCTGGACTTGTACCATGTGTGTTGAATCTGTAGCTTCCCAAGCTCAGTAACAATGTAATTTATGACATCCTCATTTCGGCAGACATCATCAAACATCCTCCTCAGCCAGTAATATCTGTTCTTTCTTTTTTGTGCTCTATGTTCATGTGAAACTAGTGAAATAGGCATCTTACCGCAGACACTCTTAACCTGACTTAGGCAAATTTGACCTAAAGACCACAGTGAAAAACGAGTCTTCACATTGATCCCGTGGGTCAGTATGATCAACCGTTGGTGACCTACTCCATACCTGTCAACCCTCCCGTTTTTCCCAAGATTTTCCTGTACCTTACAGTTCTATCCCGCAATCATCCCGTAAAGATATTTTCCCGTATTTCTCCCGTATTTTCAATCTTTCTATGAAGGGTGGTAATAAACATTAAAGAGCCAATTCTCCCTATACGCAACTCATACCACCGAACCACCAGGGGCCGCCCCTTGCTCTTAATTGTGAGTCTGTTCTGTGCTTTCGTTTTATATTAGCATGAAAACACTTTGAAATAAATATAAAAACGGCAGGATTCCCTTCCTTTTCATTACAGGTGCCGTCGCCCCTCCTAGGCAATCCTCAAAACAGTCATATAGCGGTGCGTGTCTGTCAGCTGATGCACTCTATAGTGATAAATAGACAGTTTCCCAAATTAATTCTGTACACGCGATTTGAAGCGAAAGTCTAGGTTTTGGGTGCAAGTTCGAACAGACATATACACACAATTAATAACAATAACATCTAAAGATGTCAATCTTGGTGGGGTTTTTGTAAAACTGTTGTTACTTCACACCACTGATTAAAAGATAAAAAGAATTGGGCTCAGCCAGAGAAAGAGGCGTGCGGTGCTTGTTATAAATCAAAAATTGTCATTGTTTTAATAATTGAAATTGTTTTAACAAATAACATTCAATTTAGATTTAAATGTCTGTAATAGAAAATATATGTTAGTAATAGCAAAACAATATTTATGGTATGTAATGCTAATGTCTATGGAGATATAGACATTAACAATTATTGTAATAATAATTATTTCTAAACATAAATGGAGCTCCGCATGTCTCTGAAATTAGACACAGATTCTGAGTTATAAATTCTACTTGAGAGGATTTTTAATATGCAACCAAACTACATGTATACAAATATTACATAATGTAAACATTATCTGAGTTTACAGTGTGATGCTGGGTTCACACCAAATGCGGACCACCGCATCACTCTCTCTAGTTTACTCACAGGATGTTTTTCTCATCAAATTTCCCCTCAAATTAAATTACAATGATCCTCGCTATAACACGGTTCACTTATCGCGGCCTCACAGTTTCGCTGATTTTTTCATGTAATTTGACATGCTTTTTACTACAGCACATTTTGTTCTGCGTCCTGATTACCGCATTGTGTTCTGCGTCCTGACTGTAAAGCATTGTCAATTAATCTCCTCCTTGCCGTGTCTCCTGTACTGTACAGAATGCGTTCAGCTTGCCAAATTTACATAACTACACTACACTTACATTACATCACTAGCAGTGTGACTCTGAAGTGCTGTACTTGGGTGTGTTTCCAAAAACCATCATAAGCTAATGTCGCAAGTTCCATCATTACACACATATAGATTGTTGATTTGGTGTTTCCCAAATCCATTGTTCCAACGAACATTTGCAAACTGCGTTGCAAACTTGTATGTTTGCAACTACACCGAGCTGTAGTTGGAAGCATAGTTCCTGGTTGTGTTCTATTCCCAGTTATGGCCCCTGCCTATTCATTTAGGACATTCTAACACTTAAACTTGGGATGATTTAAAAAAAAAAAAAAAAAAGAATTAAAGCCTTCACTCTTAGGTGTAATTTGATTTCAAAGTATTTTTACAGTTCAGTTTTAGCGATCTTCATATTGACAATTACCTTCGGCTCATGACAAAGCTATAGGTGACCTATTATTTAAAAGTGGAATTTACGTTACGTCTCCAAAGCTTGTAAAAACAAAAATATCTAGCATATGTTAATGTTTTTAATTTATAGTAGGTTTTTTATTAAGAAATGTATCTGTACTGTATATGACATGGGCCTGTTGGTTAGAACATTTCTGCAAGTATTTTTTTCATTTCTCAATAAACTATAAATTAGGCCTACAACCATTAATGATTTATATAATTTATATAGGCTATGATATTACAATACGTGTTAGCTAAGTGATTTTATATGGAATATTCTTAATTTTTGTAAAGGAAACATATATAGGTCCTATAGCTGTCGTTTACATAGCTTATATTTCAATTAACATGGAAAACGAGTGCATGTTTTTCCCAAAACTAATATTGGATTTTATTTAAAATGCAAGTGCATGTAAAACAATATAATTTGCACAAAAATTATGGTGTTTTTCTCTAAAGAAGTTGTTACTCCACCAGGGGCGTTGCTAAACATAAAGCTCTACTGGGGCACCCCCCACCCCTAAAAAAAAAAAAAAAATATATATATATATATATATATATATATATATATATATATATATATATATATATATATATATATATATATATATATATATATATATATATATATAATACACGACAAATGATTAATAAATAAAAGTATTATTGTTATTGTACAATTATTATTCTAAATTACAGACATTAATCCTAAATGTAACTGGAAAACAACGTAAAGACACAACTGGAGTGATGCCAAGATCATTTAAGAAATCTTTTGCATGAATAATAATTTCATTTGAATGACATTCTACAGACAATTCTATAGAATACAAAAACAGCATGTTTTAATTATCTGTTGTCTTAGACATGGCCAAGAATTAGGTTTATTAAGTCTTTACCTCCCTGACTCGTCATCCATCCTTTTTACTTCATAAAAAAAAATCTATCAGGAGGCATGCTTAGTAATCATATTCATTAAACTTTAGTTTTGTCGACTTACAAAACTCACTGCGTGCCGTCACCTCCGCATAAAAGGCTCTTACGACGATTTCACAATGCACAAGCAGGCCGTGAGCAGCAAGTACTTTTTTTGCCGTGCATGTTAACAACTGGGGCTCGCACCGGGAGAAGAGCAGCGCGTCAAGCAGGGTCCAGCAGAAGCGGTGTGTGAGGCGGGTGTGGTTATCTGCGCACATGCAGAGATGCGTCAGTTTGCTTTTTGATTAAACTACATTGCTTTCACCAGCGTTGGTTCGGTTGCACATAGAGAATAACGTCTTTATTCCGTGAGTGCCCCTCTTTATAAATACACTTTGCATATGAAGTAAATCATAACTCAACACGTTTACTGGAGCACGTGCCCCAGTAAATTGGGTCTAGCGACGCCCCTGTACTCCACCCTGTTTAGAGCGTCATTATAGACATTTTACATTATAACTAACATCTTTCAAATGATGGATCAGCGACAGATAAACTACGATTTTGGGAAACACTCCTCCCTACATCGTTCTTTTCCCAAACAATGCATCATACTATGATAGTTCAGCCGCGGGTTATGTCGTTGTTTGGGAAACGCACCCCTGTATATTTGCAAGTTTTCTCCCCACAATGTCGACGAAATGTTCTGCACAGTCAAAGGCACCTGCAGTAGCACCCAAAAGGCAGAGGAAGATGCTAACCATTGCACAAAATGTTGAACTTCTGGACATGCTAAAGAAAGGTAGAAGGTACGCGGCTGTAGGGTGCCATTTCGAAAATAAATAAATGAAGATCAAATGGTTTTAATCTTTGGTTTCCTTCTATAATACTGGACTTATTTGTCTACGAAGGTTTGAACTTTGAGAGTGTTTAAACAAGAAAGATTCAAGAGTTCACACTTAATATTGTTTGACAAATGATAGCAGGTTTGGCATGCTGTCCCGGGAGAGAACCCTGAGCTCGGAGATAATTGAGCCCAGGGCTACTGCCTGGTCGATTGAGCTTGTAACGGAAGTACGAGATCAGGTAGTTCTCGAGAGCTCCCTGTGGTAAAGGAAGAAAGGGGGAGATGGGGTGGATGTGGGGTTTCTTTGGAAAACGAAGATAAGGGAGTAATTTCAGCTGGACTACTTGAGTTTGGATTAATCTGATTGGCTAACTAATGATTGTAGATGAGAAACCAGCTGCGATCAATCATATCACATGCTCCTCTCGAAATTAGTTTGTGATACTTCACAAAGTGTGAAAATGTTAATGCCTGTCTGAGAAAAGTGTATAAAGTGTGTAGTGACGGGTTTTACAGCCGTAAAACATCTATAATAATTGTAAAAAATAAAGCTGACTACTACGCGGATTTCGCCTATTGCAGGTTATTTTTAGAAAGTAACTCCTGTGAATAACGAGAGACCACTGTATGGGATTTTGCAAGGAAGATGCAAATTAGACAAATTCATTCCATTCAAACCGCTCTGTAGAAATTTGCATAAGTTTGCTCATTTGCATTGACTTCATATTTAATCTATATGCATGAATAAATTATTTAGCTTTTGGCTTGCTTCTGTTGGTGTCGACAATCTGTCAACCTACATGTGCTTTTTTTTGGACTGCAATACCTAGTCAATCCTACATGCATCATCTTTAGCAAACTTTGTTATTAACTTCACAAGTTAGGTGATGTGGACTTTCGCAGGGAATATTGTCTTTTTCCTATGCAGTCCATAGGGGTTGACCATACACTGCTGGTTTGATAACTCAATACAAGACGAACAAATAGAAAACCCATACAACAGCCTATTTGGCACTCCCAGCAACAAAGGAAACATCTGCCTGCATGTTGCAGCGTTTGCACCAGATCACCACAGCGGCTATCTAAGGGAGAACTGCTGCACGACACATCCACTTCACCAGAGCAACTGCTGCTCACACACACATGAAGTTCTGTTTCAGCTTAGTACCAGCATCCGCCACAGCAGCTGTGTGTGTGTGTCTGTTTGTGTATGTGTGTCAACACATGAGCTTTCTCTTTTTATCCAGCAGTTGGGAACATGTCGAAGTCCTCACCGCTGGATATTAGCTCTGGTCCATATTATTCTGGAGTCTGTGGATGGCAAAACCCACAGATCCTGTGTTGTAAACCTGTTTAGATGCACTAGGTCACACAGAGCCGTTCTGCAATCAGTCCCGGGGGAAAATCCTCCTGCCTACACCGACAACAGTTCATCAAACTGGGCTCAGCTCAGTCAGAAGCACCACTGAATGCTTCCATCATCCAGGTTAAGTTTCTGGAGGAGTTTATGAGCTCACAGAGCTGGGTGCACCTCTGAAAGGATCTAGTGGAATCAGACACTACTCCAAACGAATCGAAGCTGTTTTTCAGCCTTCATAAAGCAAATAAACACAGTTATTTTCTCAATAAAATCCATGTTAGCCATTTAGCAATGAAGCTACAGTCACCGGGGAGACAGAAGCACTGCCCATGACGCGAATCTGCATCTGTTCTGAAGTAAATTTGACACGCGAATGAAGTAGATTTGACGCGCGAATGAAGCGGGTAAACTCAAATGTTCACGTGTCTATTTACGCACGAATAGAGCAATTTATCCACGCGTTCCGCGTCTGGTGTGAACACAGCATGACCCTGCTGGTCCTACACTACCCAACCCACTCTGAGCTGGGATCGAACCAGCGACTTTCCACATGGAAGTCGATTGCTCTCCCAAGGAGGCTAAAGACCATGGCCTCTAGCGTCTGTTGCTAGAGCACCTTAATGCTGTGTTCACACCAGACGCGAAAGAAGCGGCAAACGCGAGTGATTTACATGTTAAGTCAATGCAAAGGCTCGAATAGACATCCTGCGGCACGATATGCGCGAATGGTGCAGCACAAATGACGCCAATGGCGCAATACGCGCGAATCGCTCAAGTTCAAAAATCTGAACTTCAGCGGACATTCGCGCTCCATTAACCAATCAGGAGCTTGCTCTTGTGGGGGCGTGATTGTGACGTAGCACCTGTTGTTGGTGTCCTGGGGGAAATCCTTCGGCCGACACCGACAACAGTTCATCAAACTGGGCTTGGCTCAGTCAGAAGCACCGCTGAAAGCCTCCGTCATCCAGGTTAAATTTATGAGCTCACAGAGCTGGGTGCACCTCTAAAAGGATCTAGTGGACTCAGACACTGCTCCAAACGTATCAATGCTGTTTTTCAGCCTTCATAAAAGCACATAAACAGTTATTTTCTCAATAAAATCCATGTTAGCCATTTAGCAATGAAGCTACAGTCACCGGGCAGACAGAAGCCCTGCCCATCATGCGAATCCGCGTCTCTTCTGAAGTGAAATTGACGTGCGAATGAAGCGGATTTGAAAAATGAAACATTTTATCTTAACTGTGCCAGTGCATCTATCACATCAGCTAATTAGATGAATGCAAGACTATATTTGCACAATAATATGTTAGGATATACCTATACCAACAGCAGGTGTCATGTTTAATCATGAAGGATATGGTTTTTGGGAGTGTAAATCTTTTGTATGTACTCCATGTTTGAATTGTTTCATCTGTGAGAATGCAAGGCTTATCGAGGAATGTGCAGGAAAATGGAAGCAAACGAGATTCAATGAATATTGCAGTATAATCTTTATTTCCTGTGAGTTTCTTGTTGTTTATATGTATTTCCATATAACTCTTTTTGTTTCAAGTTGTAGTTTGACATTTTAGTCAAATCATTTTGTCAGTTAAATACCTTAATCAAGGTTTCCACTTTATAATATACAGTGTTGGGCAGTAGCATCGCTACAAGTAGTGACACTACTAGCTTAATTACATTTCTGTGTAGCATGGCGGTAGCGTTGCTACTTTTTAAATCAAGTAGAGTTTCAGTAGCAAAGCTATTTTTTTAGTCAGGTAGCGCAGTAGCGTCCACACAAGCTACATACCGATTGCGGATCAATAAGTGACGGCACCAGCAATCGCGCCGCTGTGAGGCCAGTGTCTAGCCGATGAAAGTAAATCCATATTATGGCTTATGATTTTCATATGATTTCTTCTTTCTGTTTTACGGTGGTCGACAACAAACTTTTTGGTGCGTTACTGTCACCTTTCGCTCTGGTCAGTGACGTCGCCAACCAATTAGGCAAATACGAGAAATTTGCTTGATGGAAAGATGACTGAGGGACAGGAGTTAAATCAGAATTCTGCATGACCATACCTCAAGAAGTACATGTTAAGATGCAATAACGTTAATTCTGATGCTGTGCTCAAAAATACTTTAGTAATTTAAAGTACTACAATAGTTTTTGAATTACTCAATAGGAAGGTACTCAAATTAATTGTGGTACTTTTTATTAAATATTTATATAGTTTACTGTAGTAAAAGCTAAAGTATACTATGGTAATTACTATTGGTTCATGATAGTTACTAATGATAGTGTAATTCATTAATGAAGAGTTATAAATATACATACAATATAATGCTTATTCCTAAATATTTCCCTTTACTGTAAATTACTATAGTATTTAAAATGTGTAACATCTGGTTTTAATGGATTTTTTGTTTTTGCTGTTATATAATTTGTTTCTGTTTGGTACAGCATAATGTTTACAGTAAATAACTGAACAAAACTAATTTGGCTCATATGTTTCATTGACAGTTTTATTGACCGCTAAGATATGATTGACTTGGATTTAAGTTGCTTCAATTTAAAAATGAAAATTGCAAAAATAGCTTAGATGTAGCTAAGCTACTTTTGCCAAGTAGCTTTTAGCTTAGCTTGCTACATTTCCCAGAGATGAGCTTTTAGTGTAGTTAAGCAACATTTTAAGTCAGGGATGTCCAAACTCAGTGCTGGAGGGCCGGTGTCCTGGAGAGGTTAGCTCCAACCCTAATCAAACACACCTGAACCAGCTAATTAAGCTTTTATTAGATATACTCTTATAGAAACTTCCTGACAGGTATGTTGAAGCAAGTTGGAGCTAAACTCTCCAGGACACAGGCCCTCCAGGACTGAGTTTGGACACCCCTGTTCTTAGTAGAGTAGCATAGCTCACTACATTTTTTCAAGTAGCTTGCCGAACACTGATAATATAACATGTTCTTCATTTTTTGTGCGTGCTTTATCCTTGTAGGGTCTTTAAAAGCAAATATTGTGAAAAGGTAACCCATGGACATTCATTTTGGCAACTACTGATTAGCATAACCTTCTTACCACTAGTTTGGGTAATTTACATATAAATCTATTCATTTAGCAGACCCTTTTATCCAAAAGTGACTTAGAAATAAGGGAACAACAATGTTAAATTTGGTCATTGTTCTGCTACTGTATGTCTGTTTCTTCTGGAGAATATGAAGCAAATCCAAAGGGAGGGAGAAGACTTTCTTTGAGAAGACATGGCTATCGCAGCGACTCCTCTAGACCTCCAGACTGCCCTGGCCCTTGCTGTTATCTCTCCCAACCACATAAATAGTTCCGCAGGGGTAGGGCACGATCAGACATTAAAATAACAATATCCCGTTTAGCAAAAGGGAAAGCACAGGCCCGCTCATTCCCAGAGAGAGTGGTGGGAAGAATCAATGACTTCCTTTTCCGAGTCTCTGAGGAGTAAGGATACAGCTCAGGTCCCGGGGGTGTCTATCGTATTAATAGTCCTCTCGATAAGCTCGTAGAACTTGTGAGAACTTCTTGTCAATGGATCAAACAAGAGATCACGTGGAAAGCGTATCTCCCAACCACGAGTGAGTAGTATCTTGTGTCTTCCACACAAAGGCCGAGCAATGAAGGTGTGTGACTTGAATGCGCTGAAGATGGCAACCTGAGATTGAGCTTTTGAAGTGTCAGTCCAGGTTTCTATTGCTCTGGAATTGTCAAGCATAACCACAAGTCTGGCCCAGGGGGCAGCGCCCTGAGCAAGGGAGTGGGGGACTTTTTCTCAGGTGATGTGTTCCTGGGCTTTGTGTGCCACCACAAATTGGAATCCCATAGATGAGTAAAAGAAGCACTCAAGTATTGGAAATAGATCGGTGGCCTTTGCTGGGCTTCAGATCTCTGTGATCACCAGTGGGGAAAGCCCCAGTATATGTATGCGTGACAATTGAAGATAACATGATGAGTTTGACACTCTTCAGTTATACAAAACAATTGAGCCTTTTTTGAAAAACACGGCAATTAGGGATGAACATATCAACCTCACCGTATTGATAAATTCCATGCAAATGTTATGTAGAAAGGACTGATGCCTCATGAAAAAGATGAAATGCATTAAAAAAACATGTTTCTTTAGTATGTTGGTGTTTAAGGTTTTCAAGCATTAAAAACAATAGCAGTGTAATATGGCTTTAGATTCTCCTGCCTCCAGGGCAGACTGCAGCTCTGCACAAGAAGTTGGGCCAGAGGAGAAATGGTCGTGCCTGAGCCTGGTTTCTCTCAAGGTTTTTTTCCTTCACTTTCGTCAATTGGTAGAGTTTATTCCTCACCACTGGCTTGCTTGGTTTAAGACTTGTGGAGCTGCACATCGATGAATTAACTCTTCAGTGTTTGGACTTTCAGCAGTGAAAATTAAACCACACTGAACTGAACTTCAACTCTGAAAACTAGACTGACACAGTTTCAGTTTAATAGAACTTCTATGTTAAGCTGCTTTGACACAATCTACATTGTAAAAGTAAAGATGAATTGTAAAAAAATGTAATTCTTTTTTCTGCACATTAGAGTTTTTTATGTATTATTTTAAGTAAATTATAAAGATTATCATAGTAAGACATCCACTAAAATGCCATTCAGTGCAAAAATGTTTATGAACAAAATAATACATTTGTCAGGCAAATTTAGAACAAGAATCACTTAAAAACATTAAAAGACAAATTAGGTAATTTATTTGCTATTATTATGCTTTCTATGGAAAAAATACCACTTTTGTAAACTTAATTTGACGCACACTGCCAGTTGCGAGTTGATCGTAACTCATTTATTACCCAAAAACATTTATTTATTGGCAATTAACTTTGGCAACAGTTATGTACAAAATGTTTCCATCCAAAGATGCAAAATAAATTCATGCTCAAAACTAGAATATCGCATAAAAGACGTGCGAATAAAGCAGCGTTTCCATCCAACGAGTCAAAGACTACAAAATCGTCACTTTCTGATTAACTAGCGCCAATTATCAAAAGTAAAAATGGAATTTATTGAGGTAGCTGTGTGAATTTTTATTTTATTCAATAAATAACTTGTGCCTCAGAATACAATGGCGACATGCAATGAACACGTGGTGGCGTTTGAAGGCGTGAGACGTGGAGCACAGATGCTTTTGACTGTTCTGAAGGTAATTAACCTCTTAGGGCTTGAGTGTTCACATACGTGGACAGCACATTTAGCTCTTAAGTGGGCTATTTAAAAAACTTTGAATGTTTTATATTTTGTTACAGACATACAGTGTCATCCTGCAACTGTTTTGCAGCATATGAAATGTCCCAAAGCCCAATTTTTAACTGTCCAAAATGGGGGGGGGGGGATGCTGTTTTTACTCTCTGATAGTCAAAGCAAGTTCAAAAAAAAAAAAATTCTATGTTATATATGCATTAAAATCACATTCAGGAAAAAGTGTTTTATGTAAATTCGGACCACGAGTCCACAAATATGAACATCATCAAAAAAACACCTGGGGCCTTAAGAGGTTAATAATATAATAACCCTAATACTGAAATGGTTAAGGCATTTTTAGAATGACCAAAATACATTTCAGATGTTTTACAATGTCGTCATCCTGCTGGTTTGTCCATTCACACATTTTTATCATTACATGATCTCTTATGACAATATCACAATACTTTTTTTTATACGCATACTGGAATTTGTTCTGTAAAAGCATTTCCATCGTAGTTTATGCACATCTTTTCTTATCGAATAAAACGTTTATCCTACTCATAGAAATCATACATTTTTATGGACATTTTTAAAATTTATGCGCATCTTGGCGTTTCCATCAACTGTTTTTTATGGGCATATCCAAAATGCGCATAAAAATAGACGGATGGTAACATAGCTAATGCATGCCAGAAATGATTATAAATAGAGAGAGAGTTTGAATAAAGTAACAACAGAAGCCATTTAACACTAAATTGCAACAAATGTGAGAGATAAAAGTTAATTTAAATCAATAAAAAGTTGCTACAGTTCGCTAACATTTAAAAAGGAAAACTAACAACAGAAATTCCAGATTAATCCATATTAAATGTTAATATTGACCATTTAATAGCTATAATTAGTCATTTCATACTCTAAAATTGGAAAGAAAGAAATACAATACAGAAGGGAATTGTTTTGCCAACAAAAATCCATAAAGGATTGTTGCCATTTCTTCTTTAGCTAACATCCCCCAGAAATGAGCTCCTTTGGTTAGGGTGGCGATTGTCTGGCATCAAGGACAAACTCGTGGTCCCTCAACAGGCACAGGAGCACCAGCGTACATACCGACATACCACACTGATGGTTGAGCTCGTCCCAGAGCGAGGGCCAAGCAGCAAGCCCACCCAGCTCCAACGGCCCTCCACAGTCTACCTTCCGCGTTCCTCCTGAAGTCCGGCCGAGGATCAAGGGCAGGCCGCGCGTCGGGGGACTCGGTAATGAGTGCAGGGGCCCGGCCATCACTTTCAAGCTCTGGCCCAGGAGTGTAATTTCATCAAACGCTATTTCCTGTAGATAAGACTCAAACATTTCTCCTCTTTTCTTATTTTTAGGGTGGGAGTGATTGACATGATTTCGACTGTTGGAATGTGAATATCTGTAGCTCTGGCGGTACTGCAGTTTGTCACATTAAGGCTCATCTGCCTGCATATGTGTGCAAATCCATGCGTTGTGCACTACTGCTTATCTATGCTTCCTTGTGTTCACCCTCTTCCATTCGAACATAACGTAACTCTGATCTCTAGCTCTTTAATAGCTTAATCAGGCCTGTATTACACTATTACTTTACTCACCCAAGACCCTGCAAATTGTTTCCAGCTTTGAGGGAAATCAGTTAAGATAGTTTGCAGGCCCTGATATAGGCAGTGGATTTTAATTTAGCGTAGTTGGTCCTTGTTCTCTCCTCTTTGGTTTTGTGTTTAGACTACATAGAGTCCAGTCCATGATTCTGATATTTGCCTTATCTAACCGTTTGACCTCAGTAGCATATTGCTTGCTGTTGGCATTCCCACAGTTGGAAGTCAACGTATGTGAAACAGTAGGAACTCTTCTGAATGGCGCTGTGTCACAAGGGAAAGGCGGACAGGCAAGCGACGACAAACATGGTACTTCCTTCCACGTGTCTCTGCCGTGATCCCAATCATTCATAAATTTGCACACCCAGGGAGTTTTGGAAGTCGGTCCATCCTGTTCATTATCTACGGCCTCTGGTCATTAGGCTGGAATGAGAAACCATCACAGGCTCATCTTCAGATAACGTCATGATCTGTAGGGACGGCAACCTGAAAGCCCTAACAGCTCTCTTTTCCACAGCCTCTGTCTCAGTTCGTCACTCCCTGCCTTGCTTTCATCTGGTCTCACTCTCTCTTTTCTTTGGTTTAAGGCTTTCTGTGTTACTGCCTTCATGGAGTACTTTCACTGACAGCAACTCTCAGCCACTGGAAGTCATTCATTTGAAGATATAGTTAGTAGTTTATGGCATTGTGAGCTGCAGGGACTGGTGATGAGGCTGCAAAGCATACAGTAGTGCAAGTACTCATGCAAATCTGAAACAATGTGCTACTGTGGTTACAAAGTAACCTATGTGCAGACGTATAAAGCCTCAGAGGTTGATTTATGCAACAATGACTTTTGCACACCACTTACAGCTTTTTTAATCAAAGATCCTGTTTCTCAAACCATATAAATTGTTTAATGTATCAATCTATAGCTACCCAGATGTAAGCGACTGCATGGAATGCACAGTAATTTACTACTTGAATAAGTCTAATTCACATGAAAACGTGTGGAAGTTGCTAAATAATATAAATAATGACTTGATAAGCAGGAAGGGGTAATATTTTGACAGGCTGAATTTAATAGGCTCTCTTCTGTTTGATTTGTACCTCATCCACCACCAGTGTGCAGCATCCACCTGGATGACACGACGGCAGCCATATTGCGCCAGACCTCACACCACACACCAGCTGATTGGTAGAGAGGAGAATCAGGACCTCGGTTTAACATCTCATTCGAAAGACGGCATTCACTGAGAAGTATAGAGTCCCCATCAATACGTTCAACCCAGGCTCATTCTGAAAACGTAGTCCCGTGGGCGTTTCTGGAGACTGCGACATACGTCCCGGGAGGTACGTATTTTTGCAGTTTTGATTTCGCGAATCCGCAAGAGGCCGCAGTGTGTGTTTTTTTTCTATATCAAATGTCTCTCGCAAGTGCCGTTCGCGCTCCTGCTGTTCTCGCGTAAACCCACCAGAGGCCGCTGTCGACCTACCGTCTGTCTGTCTGACTGATTGATTGACTGAGCGACCGGCCAATCGACTGACCCACCCTCCTCCTTCCCTAAACCTAACCAATTTTACCGATTGACCCGCCCACCCCCATACTTCCCTAAACCCAACCGTTTACAAAAGCCGTCCAGAAAAAGAAAAGCCCTCGTCGGATTTTTATCACGTTTTCGGATTTTACCACATTCTCACCCTGTTGTTCACTCGTTCATTTTATTTTTTTGGATTCTGTTTTGTCTTACCTGATTTCTGGAACCGCTCTTCCCAAGACTCCAACCCGGTCGTCGTTGTGGTCAACTCCTCTCTGCGTCTCAAGTCCACCGACGTACACGACGAGCTAACGCGACAAACTGGTTGCAGCGGGAAAGGCCTCCACACGGAGGTAAGCGGTCAGCCGGTAAGGTCAGCCAAAAGGAACGGCGTCATACCGCCCCGTATCGTTTGCTTAAAAAATTAATTAATTAAAAATTAAAAATTAATTAAATAATTAATCCCAAATGTACCTCCTGCTATATAATTGGCGGTCTCCAGAAACGTCCACGGGACTACGTTTTCAGAATGGGCCTGTGTTGAATATATTGGGCCGTTAGGACCCACACAGAACACAGGTTGAGCGCCCCCTGCTGGTTTCACTAACACTACTTCTGGCAGCACCCTAGCTTTCCCATGTGGTCTCCCATCCAGGTAATGACTTAGCTTAGCTTCAGTGGGCAACCATGTGAGAGTTGCAAAGAGCTAGCTGCTGGCTGAGGGAATTTAGTACTCTAAATGTTTGTTTGTTTGTTTGATTGTTTGTTTGTTTGTTTGTTTGTTTGTTTGTTTGTTTGTTTGTTTGTCTGTTTGTTTGTTTTCTGGTCTGACTTATTAGCATAGTCCAAAACATGACAAAAATACATAGTTTTCAGCTGACATTATAAACAATATATGCAAGATTAATTTGGCTTAGTGGCATTGTTTACATTCTGCTTCCTAAATTAACTATAAGAGTACAATTATAGTTTGGTGTTGATGAAAAGGAATGTGAGTCTTATCAAAATTATCATATGATCAATAAAACTGTAACATTTTGGGAAGAACTAAACTGAGCAATCAATATATTGCATTTTTCTTTCCACCCCTCAAGCATATCAGACCTCATGAAGGAGAGCAGATGAGGGAAGAGGATATTTTCAATGTTCAGACAGGGCCATGGTCTATCTCATCCTCTCAGTCTTTTTGACCTCTGTCTCTCATGTTTGTCTCTGTCTTCCTGTCTTGTGCACCTTCCTCGCTTTCTCTCTCTCTTTCCATTTGACTGTTTCACTGTATGACTGCTGTCATGGCGTCTTTACGTTTTTTTAATGTCTGTCTTTTTATCTCAGCCTCAGCCAGCTATGTTGTTCTATGTAGCATTTAACAATTTCCCTTTTCAGTCATCTCACAGATTCACCTCTCTCAGCAGAGTCTATTCTGAAAATCCAACATGCCAAAATGTAAATAGTACAGAGGCTTTCTCATTACCTCACTGGGTATTTTTAGGTGCCTCTTAAGAGCAGACACGAGAGGAGGCCCATAACTCACCAGCAACAAGAAAAATGGTGGACAAACCAAAACAATATTGTACTGACTGTACAGTAAGGCAGTAAGGAGAGAAACATGTGACTGCGGGCTACAAAATTGCATAAGTCAACATTGCTTCTATTATTTTCATGACACAACACCAAATCAGCAACACCTCAAAACCATGATGTTGCAGATTACTTTAGGGAAGTTAGTTTTCTTGCTATCTATTGTAGTGTGGGAAAGGGAGCTGTTGTCTGAAGAAAGATCACACACCATCTATTGCTCCCCTTACATCCACGCAACTCTCCCTCTACTGGTACGAAGTGTGCTTGTCTCTGACAACAGCGTCTTTGAGGAATGAAGGGAGTTTTATTCTGTCTGTGGGGCTCAGCTTTAGCGGGGTGTTCCCTCCCTGGTTCCTCTCCAGCAAAATTACCTTCAGCTGTATTCAGATCCAGAGGATGACACACATCTGGGAGTCTGGGCCCAAAGCCGAGGTGGAGGCTCCATAGTCTTGATGCTTCTTCTTATGGTGCAGTCTTCACGAGGCTCTCTTCTCTACGTCTGCCTACTTTCTTCCAGGAAAGGCCTTTTTCCAGCTTGATCACACTGCACTAAGTCATTAGACTGTTTGGAAATTGAGCAGGTGATTTGAGAAGAGGGAAAAAGAAACCCTAACAACTAACGAAAACTAACGAAAACTAACTGACCCTAACGAAAAATTAACTTTCATTTATTTTTGCAGGCAATGCTATGTGATCTAAAAAGTGTGGGGACGATAATGATAACTTATTTAGTGTCCTGTGATTAATAGTTATTAGGTTCAGTAGTCAAATTTAATTTGCTGAATGGTAGATAATGGTGAATAAGTGAAGTGAAGTGACATGTCTTGTCTCGCATTTGGATGCAAATATTTAGCTTTAAAACTCATAGTCATGCAAAATCCTAGATGCTGCTAATTTGCACTTCAACAAGTTTTTACTTTTTTAGTAAGTGTAGGCCAGTGAGAAGTTTGATTTAAAGGTATGAAACTGCTATACTCGTTGCATAATTGGATGACTAAGAACTGTTTCCACTGGGGTATTTATCCTGTCATATAAAACGGTAGATGTAGATGTACCTTTTAGCAGCATGCGGTGCTCATTCAGTTTCTGGTAAAGAGGCTAGGACCAAAGAAATCACCTAAGCTCAGTGCACAAAAACAAGTCTGTCTCTAACACAATGGGAGACAGTGTCTTCTGCATAAAGGATGGACTCCGGAGTTCTTCCAATCTCCATTCAGTCTCCGCTACAGTGAGAAGCCTCCGTCGGAGTGGATCGTGTCCAGCAAGGATTCTCCTCTCACACTTCCTCTTTTTCATCTGGCCAGAGCAGTTTCCTGCCCTTTGGATGCCGCAAGGCCATAGGGGCGGATGTGTCCTGAGGAGGGCTTTCCATTAGTACAAAGAGGTGCTGAAGAGAGAAGCCTTCATACTTCCTTCCTTTAAAGAACCTCAAAACATGACATCATAGATAGAAACCTAAAAGGGGAGGAGCAGAAGAGGAAGAGAAGTTGAGAGCCATGTTATCTTCCTATTTCAAAGCATTGTAGCTCAATCCAAACCCAGACTTCCAGGAGGCTTTGATCAGGCTTTCTGTTTCCAAAGGGCTACAAAAATATCTTTCTTATTTCAGAAACTTACATAATTTCTTCTCCCTCTTCCCCTTTGCACGGAATCTAATAAAGCAATGAAACTAATAAAGTGAATTAGGATTTGAGCCGGGCACCAGTGCACAAGAGCCCTTTATGTCTTTCCTCGCAATATGGAGCTCACAGGGTTGAGCTCATGGCTCACAGGAAGGTCTCCAGCAATGCGAGGGAATGACTCTGGTTTAGTGTGCAACGTCTGCAAGCAATCCGTACACCTAAACGTATAGCTTTGAAGTCAGGTACTTTTCAGGGTCTGTTTTCACATGTGGTCCATTTCCATCTGAAGACAGAATTGGTTTCTGAAGCTTTGTCTGCAGTATAAGGACAGGAGAGACAAATGTAGAAAGCTAGGCAGAATCAGACCACGTGTTGTGCCATGTCTGCAGTCGCCTAAAGGAGATAGTTTGAGTGAGAATGAGAAAAAAATGCTCTTTCATTTTTCTGTGTAGCCAGCTGTACTGTACAGTTCAGCAGCGCTGTGTACTCTATACACTCTGCTGAACTGCCAGATAGTAATCAATTATAACCCTTGTCACTTGGGGCCATGGGTATAGCAGCTGGCCACAGGAAGCACAAGTTCCATAGCCTCTTAGCCAATCAACTGCCTCCAGCTGTCCCCACACTTAACCACCATTCAAAGTGTGGCTGCTGCGTGCTACTGACGAGGTTCCCTCACCGGACTTTCTTTTCCAGTTCTTCCTTCCTAATTCTCAACAGCGCAGACACATCCGCCTCAGGCTTTGACCACCACCCTCCCCCTAAAGCGTCTCTCTCTCTCTCTGTCTTTTTCTTTCTCAGTCCCTGCCTTTTTGACATACTCTCGCTCCACTCTTTCTTTTGTCTTGTTGCAGTCTCATTCTCGTTCTCATTCTTTTATTTCGTGTCCATGAACTTTCGTCTTTCATTTGCCCGCTTTTCTTCCCTTGTGCTCGAGTTTTTTCACAGGTGTTTGTGTGTGTGTGTGTGTGTGTGTGTGTGTGTGTGTGTGTGTGTGTGTGTGTGTGTGTGTGTGTGTGTTTCTGTGTGTAGGGGGGATTTGCATGTTCTCTGGATATCCAGCCTGTGGAGAGCAAGCCAGCCGGCAGATCAAAGCCCGGCCCTGTAAAATGATCTGAAAGAGTCCCCCATTAGCATCCATCAGGGTACCCTGAAAGCTCCTCGCTCGGCTGAGGGGGTCTGAGGGCCCCCCAAAGTGAAAGGCAGTCTGCGGAGGGAAAAGGAAAGGGGGAGATAAAAAACAGGCAACCCAGCCGAAGACATACAGGAAATATTTTAGGAAGGGAGGAAAATTCCCATAACACATCGACGTCGTTTTTTTCTTCTTCTTCATCCCTCTCTCTCCCTTTTCTAGATTTCTTTATAGTGTCAAGACTGTATGCAGGGAATATCTTCATCTGTGAACCATCTCAAGCATTGTATTCTCCTCTCTACCGATCTTTCCTCTGATGGAGGGTCCGTTTACAGCAGGGAGGGAGTTCTTCAGACTAGTGCATCTTGTGGTGTTATCGAGCACTTCCTTTTGTCAGTTTGAGCGCCAAACTGATCAACTTTCGAAGTAGATTTGACAGTGCGGTGTGAGCTTTGTGCCTTTCAAAGAACCAAGCCATGACTACAAATCTGCCATCTGGTTTTACATCAAATGTAATGCCTCTCCCGGTGCTGTAATGAACGCTTGTTCTAGCTCCCTCCACACTAGGGTCTCACAAAACCTTTGGTGCCCCCATATGGAAGAGAACAAGGGGGGCCCCGCTGTAGCAGTTATGTAACCCCACAGCCAGCCCTCCCATGCTACTTATCCGCACACATGCTCAGACACACTCTCCTTGCTTGTCCCTTTGTGCCAGCTGCTGAGGCGTGCGCATGTGTTGTATATATGACTGATGCTTGTAGAAATTCCCATATATTGTGACTTTGTTGTGAAGTGATGCAATATTCACATCATTTGCATAATAATTTGCATTTGAAATTTAACATGTGCATACACGTGCTAATGTGTGTATGCACAACCACATGCCACTGTCCCATTATAGTACGTCTCGTTTGGCATCTCGAATACTCTGCTGTCCGACCAAGGATGAGTCTCTCAACCACTGAGGGAAGAGGATGTGATCTCACCCGTTAAAAATCCAACCTATGTCGTTTGCTGCTCATGACTTAATCCAGGCTTCTTCTTTGTGCTAAGCAGCCCCCTCCACAGACCACCTCCCTCTCCCTTTTTCCTTCTGTCCCCAGTTCCTGCTGGATAGGAGAAATGAGGCCGGAACGGGTGAAGGTCTTTTCTACTGTACTTTAAAAGACTCTGGCAGATGTATAGCTCTCCTACTGCCTAATCTTACATTATTCCTGCTGTCATTAATGCTATTGTGTGAGTAAAAAAAAAAAATCGCAAACATCAAAACCGCCATAACTGGTTTGCTTAAACCTGCACACACACATTTGGAAAATTGAGCCCTACCGGCCATTTTAATTGTGCTAAAGCCAACAATACCACCGCTCAACAACTGTCCCGGCAGCTGTTGGGACACAGCAGATGAGGTGGGACATCATAACTCAGGCTGCTGTGAGAAACGCCAGCAATGCAGTGGCTGCAGCCTGCACTTCCTGTCCGAGAGCAAAGGGCCTCTGTGTTAGCATGATGTAGCAGGAGGGCTCACAGATGTTGCCTAAAATTCTGGCCCTGAGCTTTCACTTTCATTCAGCAACATCTGTTGTCACAGGTGTTATGACATATAGCAGGACACCATAGCTGCTATTAATAGTGTTGGCCAATACTTGCTGAGCATAAATGTACAGTTAGCATCAAGCTAAATCATGCTATGGTTGTATTTGAGGAGGTTGCTGGAATTTTCTAAACATAAATGTGGTATTCCACATGCCAATTCAATAAAAAGATTCATAGGTGATGTGTCATAAGGCTTTGGTGTTAACATGCATGCCAAGTTTATTGCGAATCATTCTTGAGGATAGATTAATCTGCTTCTGAGCACCTCATGGTATTACTTTGCATCTGAGCTTCAGGCCAAACTGACACCTTGCACATGAATTCCATAGTTCCTTATCATTTCTGACAGAATGTAACCTATGTTTACTCTGTGATGTGCCATTATCACAACTTTTATTATAGTGCATACATAACTAAACCATGCCGCATAGGCAAGGAGAATGCATATATATTCTGTATAGCTTCTAAATTTGCATGATACACATATGCACCTTAATCATTACAAATGCAAATTCCTTGTGCATGCTTTAAATGTAACCCATGGTGGAATGTGCCTCATGAGACTTGCTTGCTTCCCACAAGTTATCTGCTGTTTTGTCTGAGGAACATCCAGCCCCCCTCATACGGCACAAAACATACATACTACTCAAGTGTCATGTGCTGAAAGGGGGCTGAGAACTGCCCCTGATAATCGTGTGCAGGCAGCAGAGGTAGCTTAAACCCTTGTTGCCGACACAAGGCTCAGGAAAGCATTCCCAGCACCTCCATTCCATAGCACAGCGGATGTCATTACCTTGCTCCCAGCCTGGCTCCCTCCCTCTCCTCATAACATCCAATTGATTTATCCCTGATTGTTTGAAGCTTGCCGAGTGTAGCTAGATTTGGTCCATATGAGGACGGCGCTGAGGGGTCATCTATAACAATCATTTTCAGTGGCTCATTATTCTCGGGCCAAACAACCAAAAGACCCAATTTCCTTCTTGGCTGTCCATAAAACTGACAGATGGCAGAAACCTGGATAGACACTTTTTGTTCTCAAAATCATTAACCCCTCAAATGAAAAAAAAATTGCTCTCCCACTCTCAAAGTTTTTTTTTTCTGAGGTGAGGAATTTTTTTTTTGATTAGGAGGTGGTTACAGGAAAACTATGTGAAATAGCTTGAGGGTATGCACCACCAAAGTAACTTTGTTCACAAGATCTGCTTCAGGGTGTAGATTAGGTACAAAAATGTCGTCGCATTGTTTTGTTTGACTTGCTTTAAGGCTGGTTTATACTTCTGCATCGAGTGATCAGCATGACCCTGCATGCTGATTGTGTTGCTCTGCAATAACACTTCCGAAATGCTAGTTGGCAGTAGGTTTTATGTTCCTCTGTGTCGAGTTTCTTCGTGGGTGTTTTGTTTTTCTGAATGCTACCTTAATGTAGAAGTAGCTAAAACTCACTCATTTAGAGGCGGAAACCAGCAGACGTTTAACAACATTAATCATATGGTAAACACAAAACAAAAGTTTCCATCTGGAGCTCCTTCACAGGACTCGACACTTGTAAACGCTCGCTCCATCAGGCTCGCGGCTCTTAGCACCACCCACACTCATCACAGCTACCAAGCTGACCAATCAATGTGTAGTTACATTTTTTAAGAGGTGAGCATCAGTGTTGGCGTCAGCCACGGCGAAGGCTGTGCCGAAGCATATGCGTGCACTTGACGCAGAAATATAATCAGCCTTTAGAAATGTCAATAGGTGCTTTAAGTTTTGGAATTCCCAATGCAACATCCCTTTTAATGAAATTTGGTGGTTGAGAGGACATGGGACAGATCCCCAGGCCTCTGAGAGTCTCTTGATTTCTGGGGGAAATGCCTCTGTGATAAATGCAAGGTCTGGAACAACAGCTGAAGTAGGAGTTGGCCAGATCCCCCAACTGTTTGAGACACGAGAGCAGTTTCCTCATAGCTTGGCTCAGTCTCATGAATGACCTCTTAGATTTTTTCCAATAATAACCAAACTCCTCTACTCAGCATTTAAAACACCCCTTTCTTCCTGTTCTTTTTTTCTACCTCTTGTCCTTTCTTTTCTTCAAAATTTCCACCCCTGTCATTCTGGCAACGCTAGTAAGAGTTCAGAGCTGAAACCTAATCTATATCGCAGCAGACTGCAGGGCCAGGACAGAGTCTGAGCAGTGAGTGGGTGGGGCGTGGGGGGGTGGAGGGGTCTATCAAGGGGGCTAACAAGCCTTTTCTTCTTTCCTAAAAGAAAGATGAACACTTCTGACTTAGAGTTTCCCATTCATGGAATTCTTTCAGTGTTGTGTTTGGTTTCATCTGGCAAATTTAGAAATACGCAGAATCCATTTGTTATTGTGCTATTTAATTCATTTTATGTTTTATGTCCTTATAGTCAATTACTTATACAACAATATGCTTTTTAAGCTTATAAGTCCTGATTTTAGTTCACGCGCTAGCCTGGAACTAATATGGCAATCTGTTGATTAGCTAAGAGTGACATTGTACTTTGCCATCTTTCATTGTGGCCACTGACCTACAGTAAATATGTTGTTAATCTCTCTCCAGTGTGTTTGAAATGTCACGGCTGATGAGAGGACATGTATTTGCTTGTTATGGATTTTCTATGGAATGCACACTTTCGGTCATACCCACGTTTCATGTTTTAATAAGCAGTCATTATGGAGTATTTATTTTCCAACAGGGTGTGGGAGCCAAACCTGTTGGTACACTACTAATTCACACTCCCCCGGCCCAAGTGGAAGATGGGGTGTGAGTTTGCTGACATCAGAGATCAAAGGGACAGTTCACCCTCATTGCAAAAACATTTCCAAGGGGCTGTTTTTTTCCTCTCCATACAATAAAGCTCAGTAGAGTCCATTGTCAGAGGGGACTTAAGGTGACTACTTTGACTTGAGAGGTGAATTTTTGTGTTTCATAGTCAAGATGAACAACACTTTTATTTCTGTTATGCACTGCAGCTCCACTCAAAGCTCAATGAATGGCATGTACTGTATGGTCAAATGTGGGTCTATGAAAGCAAGGAGAAAAGAAGGAAAAAGAGATGCCGAACTTTATGTGACTCTTTAGTGAATGGTGGAGGGAAGAGCTGCAGCCACAGCATGACAATTGCAATGATGTCCACCATTCATAGACACAGGAAATGCTTGACCTTACACCCTGAGAGACGGCAACAACAGCCTGCTTGTCTTAAAGGTGTTATTGGGTATAATTAAAGCTTGGCAGTGAAGATGGTCTACATGCTTGCAGCTACCACCAACGTTGCTCTTTTGATTCTATCCAAAGATGCAGTTTATGTTTGATGGCACTTTAAAAGTGATCAAACTTTCTGTCATTAATTATACACCCTCAAGGGACATTTTTATCCCTTAAAATGTAATAAGCATTTGAGCATCTTTGAAGTTTATGACAAAAGGAATGACATTTTTTGTCTTACTCTGTGTTGTTCTCACAGGGTCAGGTCAGGGGTCAACTATCCTTGTCTCAATTTTGCTAATTGGATACATGTAACAACATTACCTACATGATGGTTTTGATGGAACATGTGACAGGAGTTTAAAGAACCATGCTATTTTCCGGAGCTATCCATTTTCCCCCACTGACCTCATTTATGGACCCCAGACTCAATCCTACTATTGTGCAGATGAAGGCTTGACTAAGGACGACCGATTCAGGCTCTGATGGCATGACCACCGTAGCCTGTAATACATTCCCATGCTCCCAAGCCCTGCGTAGGAATTCAGAGGTAGCTTTACTGCTGTCACCCCACTGCCTTTCTCCATGGCTCGTCTGTTCATAACTGCATCTATTCACTGTCAGCAAACTTCCTGAACCACTCAACTAAGCAGCGTGGAAAGTGTTGTTGCTTTAAAGGTCTTTTGGTCTCTCCGAGGGATCTTTTATGGCCGAGCACTGGGGTTCAGATTGGTCCCTCCCCAGTTCATTAGAAGCTTGTTGTCCATTCTCCCTTTCTGGCATTCTCATGGAGAGCTCTGGGGAAGTCAGGGGGGTTGACCCATCAGTCAGGAGGTCTGGGGGGGGGCTGACCCTTGACATGCTGGGAAGCTCCGGAGAGTGGAAGTCGAGCCCTAGAGAAATTAGCGGGGGGATCCATCCCACATCCCCAACAGAGTTTCTCTTTCCTCATTGAAAGGCTTCTTAGCTATATTCACACCCCCAGATTGAAGTGGACAGTTTTGAATCCTGAATCAGCATAGAGGGTGGGTAATGGAGATTACCTTCCTGGAGAGACTGACAGAGAGATGAAGGGGGTGGGGTAGAAATAAGAAGAAGAAGAGAGAATGAGAGAACAGAGGGGAGGGTGTTGGAAATTGGGGGCTTCGGACTGAAGACCTTGTTGGGGAGAAGATTCCAGCTCTGGTTCCTACCAAGGTTGCTGTTTATACTCTGTCTGCCTCGCTAAAAATAGTGCTCTCCTCTCCGGAATGATTCAGGAAAAAGGCTGCATCCCTTTTTATAGCCTTTGCATGACACAGCATGTCAGTGTTGTTTTCTTTCCTCTTTTCCCCCCTCATCCCCCTGTTTCTCCGACACAAAGCATCCCTCTGTCTTCTGCAAAACACATGTATTAGATTGGGAGTGCGGAAAGCAAGGGTCACACTCCTGTCAGTAATTGCAATGCGATTATGAATGAGCTAACGTGATTAAGGCAGAGGAGTGATTGAAAGGTGAGTGCCGGCCTGTGATGTGGACTGGCTCCTCAAATATGCGGAGGAATTCCAGAGGTAATGGATCATGAATGGCTTTCTCTAACCTAAATGTAGACAGGAGCAGGGCAAAAAAAAAGTTGAGAATGAGTCTACCTCTGCTGCTTTATGCAAGCATGTCCTTACATGTGCAGAGAAATGGTAAATTAAAAACAGGGATCAAGATGATTTCCTAGACTATAAAACATTTTTTTGCTGCTCTAGACTTAAATTTAACATAACTATGTGTAGGTTCAGTAATTTCAATGAATAGGTTCACTCAAAAAAAAAAAATTGCTGCCTGTATAAACTACCTAATTAAAATGCTGAATCAACACAATTCTTGAGTTTTTTTTCAGACAATTATATTGTTTTATGTTCAATCCACTTAAATTTGTAAAAACAATTGGTAACACTTTATTTTGATGGTCCATTTGAGTATTAGTAGAGTGTCTGCTTATATCTGTTGATATCTGATTATACTGCTCCTTCAACAGACATTTAACTGACTATAAGAAACTTTGCAAGTACATGTCAACTTACACTAACCCTAACTTTAACCCTAACACCAACCTAACAGTCTACTTATAATCTAATAAGAATTAGTTGCAATGTAACTTAAATTCAACAAACAGGCCATCAAAATAAAGTGTGACCAAACAATTAA
This sequence comes from Danio kyathit, assembly GCA_903798195.1. Taxonomy (NCBI): domain Eukaryota; kingdom Metazoa; phylum Chordata; class Actinopteri; order Cypriniformes; family Danionidae; genus Danio; species Danio kyathit. The sequence continues at coordinate 20,587,837 of LR812543.1, read as the reverse complement.
GTTACCTTAATCAACTTGTGTTGGGACAACATGATGGAATTGTATGAAAGCCAGCATTTTTTGCAGTGTTCAAATAAAAAATAACTGAACACAAACATAGGCACATTTTTGCTTTTGCATCTAAACTCTTTTACAACATTAACAGGATTCAGCTATTTGATCATCTGGAATCTGAGGGTTCAAATAATCTAAAAAAAAAAAAAAAAAAAAAAAAAAAAAAAAAAAAAAAAAAAAAAAACGCTTTAAGCTGTACAAATTATAAGCTCTCAAAGTTTTATACATTTACAGAAGGGAATTTACAAATATCTTCATGGAAAATGATCTTTGCTTAATATTCTAATAATTTTGGGATAAAAGACAATTCAATAGGTGGCGCAGTCGGTAGAGCTGTCGCCTAACAGCAAGATGGTCACTGGTTCGAGCCTCGGCTGGGTCAATTGGCGTTTCTTTGTGGAGTTTGCATGTTCTCCCTGCGTTCGCGTGGGTTTACTCCGGGTGCTCTGGTTTCTCCCACAGTCCAAAGACATGTGGTACAGGTGAATTGGGTAAGCTAAATTGTCCGTAGTGAATGAGTGTGTATGGATGTTTCCCAGATATGGGTTGCAGCTGGAAGGGCATCCGCTGCGTAAAAACATATGCTGGATAAGTTGGTGGTTCATTCCGCTGTGGGGACCCCAGATTAATAAAGGGACTAAGCCGAAAAGAAAATGAATGAATGAATGAATGAATGAATGAATGAATGAGACAAATCAATAAATTTGACCTATATCAGTGATGCCTAAACTTTGTAACTTTTGATTTGGCCCACCATCCCATCTGAGAAGAGAGGGAGAATGATGGGGATGTTTCGAGATTGTCAATTCAAATTTAATGTAATTCTTAGTTTGTTTTATTGATAAAAGCTAGCTGAAATGAAATGTTTTAATTAAATGGCATAAATTTATCTGATTTTGTTTAAATCTACGTACTGTCACCCGACTTTGATGAGAAAATTAGGGCAGATTCTGCTTGACTTGTGTATTTAGCATTGAACTCCATGTTATAAATGTAATTGTTTATGTTTTTATTGCATTAAGTTACAATTTAAAAAGTTATACTGCATTAGTTAATACGATTTAATTTATGTTTTCTATTTAATTTGAAATATTATGAAATAAATTAAGATATTACCCATGGCAACTTTAATGTAAAATAGTTTGGTATATTTACCTTCGGCCCACGGCTCTCAGTGATATTTGATCTTTGGCCCACGTTTGAGCACACCTGACCTATATAATGTAACAGGTATATATATATATATATATATATATATATATATATATATATATATATATATATATATATATATATATATATATATATATATATATATATATATATGTATATATATTCATTCATTCATTCATTTTCTTTTTTGCTTAGTCCGAAATGAACAAAACGAACATTTGAAATATACAGTATATTAACTTTTTTGTTCACTTAATCCCACATGAAAATATGAAACCCAAAACTTGCTAAATAAATCAATAAGTAACTATGCATGTTCTTCTTTAAGAAATGTTTGTTTAAATTTGAGTTTACATGTGTATTTTTAATAATATAAACTAATAGTTTTTATAATTAAACAAACACATGTGCAATGCAATCATGTTTAAATTACATTTGGAACATGTGAAACACAAACAAAACATGTTTTATGTGTGCTTCAGATGTGATTTTTAACATGTGAATCTGATGTAAGGTTCATAGAATATTTTACGATTATTTTCTTCACCTTTTTAACATTTTTATTATATGTTATATTGTAGTTCTGGATGCTTAAAATGAGTGTTTAATATGTTAAATAATTCAGTTATGAAGACTCAGTCTGATGAAGTTTAAGCAGGTATGAGCAACATAAAATAATTCAGAAACTAATCCCTTTGAATAGAGGTATAATTTGAAAAATATCTAAAATGACTCGGAATGATTTCAAATACAACAAACAGTTAAAGGTCAGAATAAAACCACTTGTATTTGATAAAGTGACATTAAAGGGGGGGTCCACTACGATATCATAATTTGAACTTTAGTTCTGTGTAATGTAGATGTGTGAAAATAAACAACATCTCTGAATGTAATACGCTCAAAGTTCAAAGTTTGGGCACTACACAAAATATACATCCAGGTTAGTGAGACCACAAGCGCTTCAGGTTACGCGCATTTACCACACGCATACACCCTACGCAGCAGTGGGTAGTGGCCAGAGATGCTGTAATGTTATAGCAGTGAAAGATAAAATGCCGTCCAAACTCTGCTATTTCCACAGAGTTTCTTCTGTTTCTGTATTTAGGCTTCCAAAGGACACGACACAAAGAGAGTGTTTACAATTTAATTTTAATTATGTTTCAGAGAATTATAAAAAAAATATATAGCAAGCATTTGACAAAGGAGAACTTCCAGAATCTCTCCCAGTTCAGTGCTGGATTCAGCTAAAAACTCCTCAAAGAAGAAGCAGCTTCAACCATAATAGAAGAAGCTGTGAATTGAGAGTTACAACTTGTAAGTATTTTTAAAAAATTGTATTTGCTAAAATTGATCTATTACATGCACAGTTTCTAGCGTTAACGGTATATTGTGGCGAGAATGTAAACAAGGATGTGAACAATGGGAAATGCTGTTTGGCACTGCTAACAATTTAGCTACAAATTAATATTTATCCATCAAACCGTTGCAAACACCCACAATCTTCAGCAGCGCTGAAGCATCTTTCTATGCGGACGCTTTCCGTGCATTCTACATCTCAAATAACCAACTCGCTAAAGATATGTGAATGTTTTGTATTACTTACACATGCTTTTTTTTTGAAAATATGTGAAAGACACTTGTCAGATTTTAATTTAGAGAGCAGGAGTGAGGTTCAGCTGTGTGCTCTGTGTCCTTTTCTGTCTGATTCAGGCTCAAACTTATACGGTTAACAGCTACTCTGACTGACAGTATTTACACAGTGCAAAAGCGTGTGCTTGTAGGGGAGTGATGCTTTTCCTGGTGACGGGGAACCGATCCACAAATCACAGCACATTATGTTAGCTGACCAATCAGAGCCTCTAGAGGGTGGGCTTTCTGAAGAACTAGAAAATATGATTATGATAGCTGAGTAGCTGTATATGATCAAAGTAAGATATATGGAAAAATAACGTGGTTTTTTACAAATGAAGCATGAGCACACATTGCTTGCATCTTATAAACAGGCTTAAAAATACACTCTGGACCACCTCTTTGAGGCAGTTGTGTGTTTATGGATGTATGTTGTACTTATTTTAGGCACAAAAGTCTCTCCAGCATCTGAATAATGAGAGAAAATGTGTGAATGTCTGTCTTGCTACATGTATTCTGTCATGCAGAAGCTAAGCAATATGTTGAGGTTATGATTGAGCAGATAATTCTTCACAAAGTGGAACTGAGCAAACAGGTGCATTCAGCTAGAGAAAACAGTGTTTCTTAAAATGACTTGAAAACCCAGTTCACCTCGCTCTAGTTTGTTTTATGGTTTTCATTCTCAGTTCAGTGTACAGCAATCTATCACGCCGCATTTCTGCAATCTAGCTGATGACCGTGCAAGCATGCTGTCCCTTTTAAAACATTATGCAGTCAGTTGTCTCATGAATGTTTGACTGCCATGGTCTGATTAAATAGATTTTATTTTATCAATGCATTATTCAGATAAGTGAATAGACTACAGTGACTCAGAGCTTTGATATGTTTTGTCAAGTTGCATGGCAACTTAAGGAAACATAACCTGTCTTTATTTAACTAGTAATCAATTTAGTATCATTTTTTTGCTCTTAATAACTTGCGTTTCCTTGTTAGCACTCTTACTCAAAGAATGTCATGGATCGTCATGAATGTTTATTTTTGGTTTTCAGTTCTCTTGGATAGTCTATCTATTGTGTGTGCTTGTGTGTGTGTGTGTGTGTGTGTGTGTGTGTGTGTGTGTGTGTGTGTGTGTGTGTGTGTGTGTGTGTGTGTGTGTGTGTGTGTGTGCGTGTGCGTGTGCATATTTATACAACAGTTCTGCCTGGTTCTTGAATCTGATTGACTGATAGCTGTGCGATATTCTGCAATATCAGAACTCGTACAGCTTCTTCAACCTTGTGTATTACTCTGCCCAAATAGAGTGACAGCAGGTCAATAAACTCACTACAGTTTGACAAATATTGCTGCTGTTGGACAACATAATGTACTTTTGAGGCTTTTTTAGTCGAGAATGTAGTTCTTTAGATTGCAACTATGCAGTTTATTTAAAAGGACAGTGCCTATTTTTAAATATTTATAATTTCTGAGATACAGCGCGTCGACATCCATCAGCCTGTCATTGAGCAAAGCAAACATGGTTGACGTTGTGCATCCAGAAGATTGCAACAAAGACCGCGTAATAAGCCCTTAGGGGAGATAAGATTATAAAACATTATAAAATTGGTGAGTGACATTCTAAGTCAGTCTCTCTCTTTTTTATGTTGCAGTGCTGTATTTATACCATGGTAATTGTAGTGTATTGAGTGTGACTCGCATATCAGGAATGTATGTATTTTGTGTTGGCCACTCTTTGTATAACCCTGAGTTACTTTTGATTGGCCATCTGTTTGTTTATAATGAGTCTCCTGTTTTCGTTACTGTAGACTAGTTTAGTAAAAAGAAAGAAAGAAGAAAAACCTGCATGTGTCTAACGGTTTTCCTTATCGCAAACACAACAGTAATCTGGTAGTGTTGGCACTGCTTTGGCTTTTTTGGGGTTAATTATTATGATATCCTGATTGTAACAGAGAAATACTGGGAAATGTCTCTAGACTCATGCCGTTCAGCCTTATAATTTTAAAATGTGAGCAAAATCCCCTGTTTTGTCATCACTTTAGATATTACACTAGAGAATCATTCAAAACTAGCTGTAAAATGACGTTGGTGAAGTAGAACTGTTTCTGCTGTTCTGACGTCAGCTGCAGATGTGTATGAATGGCAGAAAAAAGTAGTTTCTCTTACAAAAGAATTTTTAGACACTCCGTGTTTGATTTTCTTTTTTATATACACAATTATGCCATCAAACTGTTGTATAAACGCAATATCACACTTGAAACAGTGCGATATGGCTGTGTTTCGGCACTGGTGGGACACTATAGCACTCTCCTCCCACTAGTGCCGATATACAGCCATATCGCACTGCTACAAGTGTGATATTGCTCATATAGATAGATAGATAGATAGATAGATAGATAGATAGATAGATAGATAGATAGATAGATAGATAGATAGATAGATAGATAGATAGATAGATAGATAGATAGATAGATAGATAGATAGAACAACCTTTAGAGAGTAAATAATAAGTAAAGTTTATATTTAGGGTGAACCATTTCTTTAAGTACATTGTGATATCACTGAGAAGGCTGATTAAGAACGTAAACAAACAATGGGTACCTCTATGAAAACCTCATTGCCACAGCTCTAAAAAACATTTTCTCTACTGCATAATTCCTCCAATACAACACTAATTGCTTCATATAGCTGACATTTTACCATGTTTAAAAGATGTGCATGGAAGACCTTCTCTGCTCCTATTAAACAGAACATTAAAAGTTGTCTCATGTGCAGCTTCAATTAATGTTCACTATGACAAAAGGATTTAGTTTGTGTCGATACCCAGGAAACAATTTAGTGTTTAATAAACGTCTAATAGACATCTAAATGTTGATATCTTGGCTAAAACAAGGCTAAACTTCGGTAAAACTTTTTATTTGTCTAAATAGACAGATTACACAGACTCTACAGTATATGTGTATAGTGTAGTCATTCATTTCTGTTTAATTGACGACTAGTCTAGTTTTGACCTATTCTTAGACGTCTATTTGAAATTTCACTGACAGCCCAAATTTAACCTTGTTTTAGCCAAGCTATCTACATTTAGATGTCTATTAGACATCTTTTAAAAACATAAAATGCTTGCTGGGTAGCCTCATGTGCTTTGGGCATGTTGAGTTTGAGTCCAGGCTCAAAGACTTTTCCCAATCCAGTCCTCCATGAGAATTGTGCAAAAATTTTATTAATATTCTGCAGTTTAAACCGCCATGCAACATTTGTTACAGTCTGCCCATACATTGTTTCATTTCACAAATTGAAATCAATTTTGAACCAGTCTGGCCATTTTCCTCCGACCTTAGGCACCAACAAGGCATTTGCGCCCACAGAACTGCCGCTCACTGGATATTTTCTCTTTTTCAGGCCATTCTCTATAAACCCTAGAGATGGTTGTGCGTGACGTGATATGCAGTTTCTGAAATACTCAGACCAGCCTGTCTGGTACCAACAACCATGCCACATTCAAAGTCACTTAAATCACCGTTCTTGCCCATTCTGATGCTCGGTTTGAACTGCAGCAGATCGTCTTGACCATGTCTACATGTCTAAATGCACTGAGTTGCTGCCATGTGATTGGCTGATTAGAATTTTTTGTTAACAAGCAGTTGGACAGGTGTACCTAATAAGTTGAAATCAATTTATTTTCTACCCTTTAACAATCCTGATTTATCTTACTTTTAGGGAGTGGAGGCAAAGAACCTGTCATAAAGTCTTCTGTTTACCTCGGAAGTGTGACGAGAACTTAAGTTTACTATGGGTTAACAAGGTGTGAACAACCAGTATCATAAAGCCCAAGTTTACAGAGCGCAGTATTGAAACGCAGACTCGCCCAGCTGAAAGAATGCAACATCTGACAGCATTGCGAACTGTTGTGTCTGACATTAAAAAGCTGCAATTCCACAAATCCCTGAAACTTCCTCCCTAGAAATAAGTTCACACAATGGCATCACAGCCAAAACAACCTCCACCCTTGTTAAATAAACCCAAACAGAATCATGGGACAGTCCTGTGTGGAGATTTGGCTGGATCAGCGCATTGATCGATTCCTTTCATGGCTCCACTATTGGAGGATCTTGTCTTAAAGATGTTTTGTAATACCTAAATACCTTTTTAAAGCCAGCTGTGCATTTATTTCAATATTTCCTTCTTTTATTTCACTCTATCATGCTCTGTCCTGCCCTTTATCTCACTCAGCTGTTCCGCTGTGGTGTGTTATGGGTTCATCGAGCTGGTATGCGGCAGGAATCTTTGGATCAAGGTAATTTCACTCTGTTTGAGATTTTCCCAGGACGTTAAGCTTCCCTTTACCTTTGTGTGCCTCGGCGAGCAAGATAGCAAGCGACACATGTTGCAAACACACACACTCGGTGGCTCCCGGGGTTTGACGCCAGCAGCAGGGCAGGAGGAACTTAAAAGATACGGATCGTAAATTACACCCGACACTAGAATTTCCCAAAAGGATCAGATTATTGCTGGCTGATTCAAGTGCAGGGCTATGCTGTGAATTCATGTGTGGTAGGGTAATCATGATGGAGGGGCTATTTGATTTGTAATGCCCCTTGCTGGCGGGGAGGGCTGAATGGGGGGCTATCACTGAACCTTTAAGATCTTGTAGTGGTATAAGGGTGTTTTCATGCTTGTAGTAAAGTTCAAAAGAGGGTGCAGTTAACATGAATAACTGGTAATGGGAATGGGAAAAATTTCATGCAGACCCGGGAACACACTGGGATACCGAAATTGGGATTACATTTAGGAGTTCTTTGGGTTGATTCACTTGATTCAGCTCACACTATATCAGAATTTAAAGTCAGTGTAAACCGGAAGTTGCTGTGACTTTTATTTCAGTATGTTGATGTACTTCTAACTGGAAAATTAAGTGGAATATTGAGTAGGGGCAATGCTAAATTTGGAAATGGATAATTCTTATAATAATTGAAAATGGATAATTTCCGGAACAAAACCAGGAAATAAAAGTTACCATGACCGACGTCCGCTACACAATTTCAGTTTTCCCAGAACATGACGTTACAAAGTGGTTAATACAAAAAAAATTATCAAATTTCTGAAAGGTCTTTAATTATTTTGTGTAATATAAAGTTATGAGTCAACAAACAAAAAAACAAACATGTAGCTACAAACATAAATCATATGAAACATCAATATCCAGTTTACTAACACCACTGACAATGAAAATTACTCACTCAGTCCAATATTCAAGAAGAGCAGACAGTTACCTTTCTTTGCTTCTGTCTCCAGCTATCCTGATCCATTCGTGCAGTTTCATCTTCTCTTTTGATCAGGCTCATTGTCAGATTTACTCGTGGTTTTAAAAAAATAATATATGCTTGACTGGCATTTTAAAAATACAAATATTATTTATTTTCGCTGCTCACTGTGTGTGAAACAATAATCATCGACCAATGAGAGTGATTGTAAACATAAGAAAGCTGATTGGTCGAAAGTGACTACCTTTGTGTGTGTGCGCGCACACAATCCACACAGCTTTGCTCGCTGTTTTTCACATTCTCTCTTTTTCCCACACACACATGCAGGTATTCACCATGCAAAAATTAATGCCGGATCAGTTAAAATAAATACCAGAATGTAAAACACGAATATCTGGCATTTCCCGGAACAGGATCCAGCTCAAATTAAGCACTGACTAGGGGGTAGGGCTTTGTTTTTGCTCTTCATTCCTTCATAGCAAAATAACAGTAGGATGGGCGTGGTTGATAATATTGTGAATTAAGCTGTCAATCTGACATCAAAAAAGAAGGACTGCCCCTCCAAACGTGGAAGGAAATGGTCAGATTTTGATTGAAGATTACTAAAACAAACAAAAAAATTTAAGGATTAACTTGCATAGATTATTGTTTATCTTGTTTACCGCATGTCTTTGGACTGTGGGGGAAACCGGAGCACCCGGAGGAAACCCACGTGAACGCAGGGAGAACATGCAAACTCCACAAAGAAACGCCAACTGACCCAGCCCAGCCATGGTTCGAACCTGCGACCCAGCGACGTTCTTGCTGTGAGGAGACAGCACTACCCGCTGGGTCGCCCCTCAACAAAACATGCTACACTCAAAAAAGTTTTTGCTACTTGTTCAAACTACAAAATTAAAATGAACTGAAACAACACAATTTTTGAAGTTTTTTGGGACAACTTAGTTGTTTTATGTTCAGTCAAAGTTATCAAAGTTAACTTAATCGATTTGCATTGGGACAACATGAAGGGATTTTGTGGAACCTAGCATTTTTACAGTGTAGGATGACAGTTTAATGATTTACCCTAAGCTAAGATTACACTGGTGCCTTTTTGTTTTTAAAAAAAAATGACTTTCACACTACCCTGAAGTTTCTAACCGTCAAGAAGACATTTGGAAATACTGCAGATCCTGTGTTTTGTTGAAAAATTCTGGGGATGCATTTTAATGTAAACAGACCAAAACATAAACCATTGAAAGAAATGCGAACCTGTCCACGTTCAATCCCTGTTTTGGTCTTGTGTATATCTTTCCTTGATTTATCAATCCTGCAATCAAGAATATATATGTGCATACATAAAAAAAGGTTGACCATCTAAATGTCCCATGAAATTAAAATAAAGTTTTTTAGATGTTAGTTTCAGTATTGTTCATTTTTAAGATATCTGTAAGCTAGTGTGCTCCAAAATTTGCATTTTGAAGATCTAAAACTGATATCAACATGTAAAGCTTGTAGTTTCTCACTTCCGCATAAATGGATCAATGGTTTTACTCACGTCACCTCATACAACAGTTTCTCATCAAATCATAACCGATCAAATGCTCTCTAGTATCTGACATGCCCCGCCCTCTTCAAATTTGCTTTTCATTTGATGAGCATAATCTCAACCACTCTCACTGGCAGAGCTATGATAAAACAAAATGCTATTGGCTTTTTTTTAAAGGGGAGGAGCTACTCTATGTCCCACCCTCTCTTCTTGTTTCGGGGGCTATTACGTCAAACATTGAAAAAAAATGCATGTTTTAAAGCACTTCATGGGACATTTAACTGACAAGTGTATCTTTTTCTATGTACTACACAGTTTCGAAGCACTGCTTAGTTAAAAGCAATTAAATGCTAGATGTATGTTGATTGGGCGAGACAGTGGCTCAGAGGTTAGCACTGTTGCATCACAGCAAGAAGGTCGCTGGTTTGAGTCCCGACTGGGCCAGTTGGCATTTCTGTATGGAGTTTGCATGTTCTCCCCGTGTTTCCTCAGGCTACTTCGGTTTCCCCCATAGTCCAAAGACATGCAGTACAGGTGAACTGGATAAACTAAATTGGCCATGGTGTATGTGTGTGAATAAGTGTGTATGGATGTTTCCCAGTACTGGGTTGCAGATGGAAGAGCATCCGCTGAGTAAAACAAATGCTAGATAAGTTGGCTTTTCATTTTAATGTGGCGACCCCTGATGAATAAAGGGACTAAGCTGAAGGAAAATTAATGAATAAATGTATGTCAATTATAGTGAATACTATTATAAAGTATAATCATTTGTTTCATTTAATAACAATATATACAATTTTGTATAATAATTATATAATTACATACAGTTGCAATCAGAATTATTCAACCCCCTTTGAATTTTTTTTTTCTTTTTTAAATATTTCCCAAATGATGTTTAACAGAACAAGGAAATTTTCACAGTATGTCTGATAATATTTTTTCCTCTGGAGAAAGTCTTATTTGTTTTATTTCGGCTAGAATAAAAGTAGTTTTTAATTTTTTAAAACCCATTTTAAGGTCAAAATTATTAGCCACTTTAAGCTATATATATTTTTTGATAGTCTACAAAACAAACCATCATTATACAATAACTTATTACCCTAACCTGCCTAGTTAACCTAATTAACCTAGTTAAGCCTTTAAATGTCACTTTAAGCTGTATAGAAGTGTCTTGAAAAATATCTAGTAAAATATTAAGTGCTGTCATCATGGCAAAGATAAAATAAATCAGTTATTAGAAATGAGTTATCAAAACTATTATGTTTAGAAATGTGTTGAACCCCCCCCCCCCCCCCCCCCCCTGTATATTTAATTCCTATATAACAGAAAGATTTATTCAACACATTTCTAATCATAAGTTTTAATAACTCATGTCTAATAACTGATTTATTTTATCTTTGCTATGATGACAGTAAATGATATTTTCTAGATAGTTTTCAAGATACTAGTATTTACATTAAAATGACATTTAAAGGCTTAACTAGGTTAATTAGGTTAATTAGGCAAATCATTGTATAACAATAGTTTGTTCTGTAGACAATAAAAAAAAATTGATCAAGTAAGCTAATAATACAGATTTGTTTATTAATAAAAAGTGCTTTTGTTCTAGCTGACAAGATTTAAAGGATAACTTTCTTTATTACCTCCTAATGCATTTTAATAGTTGTATAGTTGTCAATATAATTTGTGTTTCATTTAATAATTGTATATATGCTACAGTTGTACTTACATTTTTATATCTATACTTTAACCTTCTAGCCTGCATTTTCATTGGCAAATCAATGACTTGTAATCAGCTTTCTCCTTAAAAGAGTTAGCTTGCAAACAATCATGAGATGTGGAATCAATAAACCTAAATGTCATTCAGTTTGATGTGAATTAAAGCAGTTGTTTTGTTTTTAAATCATCCACCTTCTCTTACCGCAGTCAGGAACTAATGAGTAACCATGCATATAGTTTATTTACTGTTCTGTCCAAATTATGGAGTAAAACAAGATCAGTCAATGGGCATTTTCACACCTGGTGCTTTTGGAGCATTTGTTTTGGAACATTCGGTACAATTTCTCACTTAGTTAGGTTTGGATCTGCACCAAAACGTTCAGTTCAAGATTGCCTGAATAAGGTGGTTTCAAATTCTGCTTATGAGAAAGCAATCTGACCTGACGGACAAACCTGCCAGGTTTTATCACACTGTATGGTGAATTTTTACATAAGCTATGTTTGTCTGCCTCTCAAGATGAATGTGTGTTAAAAAGTGAAAATTTAATTTGGATGAATGAGCATATTTCTGAACATCTATTTAAAACACATAAACATGCGGAATAAGTTTTGCTCTGTTTAGAAATATTGTCTTTTGGAATATTACCAAAAATATCTGCAATATTACAGAACAAGGAAGAGTTTGTAACATTAGAGGTTTTATTACTATTTTGGAAACAAGCAAACAATTTATTTACAGATGTGAAACTGTCCGTATTTGTCAATCAATTATTTGAACAGAATCAATTGATCCATTGCAAAGATACCATTCTCAAGTGTCAGACACACTTTAATGACCTAAACTTAAAATGAATGTTTCACTGTCAACTATGTACTTTTGTATAATTAGAATGTTTTTATTTGTTGTATTAATATATTGATATTTTATCACTCTTTTCCAGTAAGAGTTGGAGAATAACAGCATACATCTCATGTTAAAATTGTAACTGTAATCTGGTTACTGAGGAGATAATTAGATAATACAGTTACTTAAATAGCAGATCTTTATTGGCATTGCACAACAGCTTCTTTAAAGTGGAAAATGGTTCTTTACACCATGAAAATATTCATAACAATAAGAAATAAATTGGTCTTTCTGAGAACTGTCAACTGAAAGGTTCTTTCAGGAAACAAAAACGTTCTTCCTTGACATTGCTGCAAAAACCCTCTTTTGACACCTTTATTTTTAGGAGTATGGAAATGTTAATTAGAAATGAGTTATCTGAGTATTTTCTGTAAAAAGTTAGGACATGTTGAACAACATTATTCATTTATTAATTTAATAATTGATGTGCATCTTACATTCCTTCGTTTAGTGAAGCAATGCTGTTTTGATGGATTCTCTTAATGGTGCTGGAGATGTAAAAATAATTTCATTCAGAAATAAAAAAAAAAAAAGGTTGCACATTTAACATTAAGCAAATATATGACATTTCCAAGGCATTTTCAGATGCCAGTTTTTATTTAAAGATTTGATTTCTAAAGCAGTATCATACCTAATGGCCTTTTTCTGTTGGTTTTAAATCTGTAAAGAAAATTGTATTTTGTGATTCACAGGTGTTTTTGCTTTAATTATGATTGTGAATTGCATTATAAGACCTTGATCTCTGCTCTGCTCTTTAACAGAGTGACTTTTACTGACAGTCTCAAAATTATTCGCTCCCCTATGTTTTTTTTTCTTTTTCAAATATTTCCCAACTGACATTTAAGAGGGCGACGCAGTGGTGCAGTAGGTAGTGCTGTCGCCTCACAGCAAGAAGGTCACTGGTTCGAGCCTCGGGTGGGTCAGTTGGCGTTTCTGTGTGGAGTTTGCATGTTCTCCCTGCGTTCGCGTGGGTTTCCTCCGGGTGCTCCGGTTTCCCCCACAGTCCAAAGACATGCGGTACAGGTGAATTGGGTTGGCTAAATTGTCCGTAGTGTATGTGTGTGAATGAGTGTGTATGGATGTTTCCCAGAGATGGGTTGCAGCTGGAAGGGCATCCGCTGCGTAAAACGTGTGCTGGGTAAGTTGGCGGTTCATTCCGCTGTGGCAACCCCGGATTAACAAAGGGACTAAGCCGAAAAGAAAATGAATGAATGATATTTAAGAGAGCAAGGAAAATTTTTTACAGTATTTCCTATATTTTTCTTCTGGAAAAAGTCTTATTTGTTGTATTTCTGGTAGAATAAAATCAGTTTTTAGGGCAACACGGTGGCTCAGTTGTTAGCACTGTCACCTCACAACAAGAAGATCGTCAGTTTTTTATTTGTTTTTTTAAACCATATTAAGGTCAATATTATTAGCCCTCTTAAGCATTTTTTTTTCTGATTAAACAAACCTACAGAACAAATCATTGTTACAATAACTTGCCTAATTACCCCAACTTGTCTGACTAACCTAGTTAAGCCTTTAAATTGCACTTTAAGCTGAATACTAGTATCTTGAAAAATATCTAGTAAAATATTATTTACTGTCATCATGGCAAAGATAAAAGAAATCAGTTATTAGAAACTAGTTATTAAAACTATTATGTTTAGAAATGTGTTGAATAAATCTTCTTTACGTTAAACAGAAACAAAAAATACATACAGGAGGGCTAATAATTCAGGAGGACTAATAAATCTGACTTCAACTGTGTTTACATATAAGTTTGTAGCCTCTAAAGTTGTTGGAGGAAAGACCCTTAATTCAATTAAAATGGAAAATAAAAGGGGAAAAACATGAATCACAAAATACAGAAACTGATCATTTTCTTTTAGTTTACGTACCCTCATGAAGTAAAAATTAAACATTTGACACAAGTAATCAAATATAATCAGTAAAGAGATTTACCACAAATTAAAGTTTTGGTCATCATTTACTCACCCTTTACTTGTTCAAAACCTATTTGGGTTTCTTTCATCTGTTCAACAAAAACAAAAAAAAAACATATTTTAAAATGCTGTAGCTGGTACTCATTGACTCAATAGTATTTGGCTGCAGAATTGCACATGCAAGCTGAGACATGCAGTGTCAGACACATACACTCAATAGAGCTAGTGTGAGGAGTAGGGTTAGGGATGCATTAAAAGCATTCCATGCAGTCTCCGTTGACTACCCAATACATTTTTTTTCCTACTATGGAAGTCAGTATACACTTCCACACAATACGTTTATGTGGTCGCAACACAAATCAGTTAAATTCAATTAAGCTAATCAATTAAGTTAATAATTTTTACAAATTTAAGTGGATTGAACATAAAACAGTTAAGTTGTCCCAAATAAAAATTAGGAATTGTGTTCTTTCAACTCACTTTAAATAAGTAGATGAAACAAGCAGCAAAAGTCTTTTTTTTATTTTTTATTTTTTGAGTGGCATTTTTCATTTTTATATCATCTTTTGTGTTTAACAGGAAAAAAAGGAAACTCATAAAGATTTCATTCGTTCATTTTCTTTTCGGCTTAGTGCCTTTATTAATCAGGGGTTGCCACAGCGGAATGAACAGCCAACTTATCCAGCATATGTTTTACACAGCGAATGCCCTTCCAGCTCCAACCCATCACTGGGAAACACCCATACACACTCATACACTAGGGACAATTTAGCTTATTCAATTCACCTATAGCACTTGTCTTTGGACTGTGGGGAAACCGGAGCACCCTGAAGAAATCCACGCCAAAACGGGAGAACATGCAAACTCCACACAGAAATGCCAACTGACTCAGCCTGGACTTGAACCAGCGACCTTCATGCTGTGAGGCGATTGTGATACCCACTGTGCCACCGTGCTGCCCCCTCATAAAGATTTAAAACCATATAAAGCAGTGGTTCTCAACCTCAGTCCTGGAGGTCTGGTGTCCTGCAGATTTTAGCTCCAACTTGCCTCAACACACTTGCAAGGATATTTCTGGAAAGCCTAGTAAGAGGTTGATTAGCTAGCCCAGGTGTCTGATTGGGGTTGGAGCTAAAATCTGCAGGACACTACACCTCCAGGTACAAGATTGAGAACCCCTGATATAAAGTGTAGTAAATGATGAGATCATTTTTATTTTTTTTTTTTCAGTAAACTTCACTCAAAAAGAAATTTGCTTTTTGTTCTAGGTACTTATTTAAATGAGCTTATTTAAATGAAACAACACAATTCTTTTTGGGGGGACAACTTAATTGTTTTATGTTCCATCTACTTAAATTTGTTAAAACAAATGAATTAACTTAATTTCTTCATGTTGTCCCAACATAAATCTATTGTGTGGAACCCAGTATTTTTTTGAGTGTATACACTGAAAAAAATGATGTCTGTAAAATTGTTGCAAACTATTTATATGTGTTGAATTGAAACAAATTAAATTTTGCAATGTTCAACTTAATTTGTTTGTTTAAATTCAGCCCAAATAAATTGTTTAACTACTTAAAAAAATGTAAATCCAAGGAATCATCTTTGAATAATTTTTTTCAGTGTACCTTAAAGTAGGTAAAATATTTACACTACATTTTAAATGTAATCTGTTACATTTCCAAAGTTACCTTCCCCCCACTGTCTGCAAGTATCGCTTAGTGTTTCTAGGTTAGCACTGTAGCTAAACATCCAAAATGAGGTGACACCTGAATCTTACTGAACGTGAGAATTCGCAATAGATCTCTCTCACATCTCTGTTTAACCTCACCTAAATCTGACAGGGGGACCCACAGCTCCTTTTCCAAAAACTAGGCTATGCTAAAGCAACCAAGCTGCAAATACACCTCAAGACGCCATACCCTATACAGTGCAGGTGTGAGTGTGGGGAGCATGCTGGGATTAAAACAAGAACTGCAAATGTGTTCATCCTGCATTTGAATCAGCACTATAGTTTCTCGCAGGTGTTTTTGAGCAGATAGAAGTAGCACCAAGATTCAGCGCAAAAAAAAAAACACACTCACACAAAAGTTAATTTAGTTTCAAGCTGATTTCAAACAGGCGTTTGATCTCCACTGCTACATTGTTGACAAAGCTAAAGTACGCTTTGCTCCCAGGTGGAACTTCTCAGGATGTTTTCCCAGTAATGGAAGAGTATTTCAATTTTTTTTGTGTGTGCTGACGAATTCTTGAGGGACATAACCTGCCCCCGAAATGTCCTTGCATTCTCCAGCAAGGCTTTTGTTTCTCTGTGTGGGTTCTTTTGCTTGGAGGGAGAGGGAAAAATGGGCACTGGAATGGTAAAGTATCAGCCAGCAGCTGTTGCGTGAGTGACAAACTCAAGGGTTTGTGATATGAGAGGCACAGAGGAGGAAAAGACATCAAGTAGTTGTGCTGTCCGACATAAAATGTGCAAAGAAAATGACCTGTATAGGTGCATCTCGAACATGATAATATTTACTTGCAGGGTAAAAAGCTTGAGCCCCCCATTTTGATGGATGTCACGGGGAGGATGGTGTGAATGCTGTAATGTTGGTCATGTGCTGGCAGGGGGCTTTTGACAGGGATCTACATTGTCATTTTAGGCTAGACAGACTGTGTTTGAAGAACATGTCTGTCAACACATTGTCCAGGTTGGCTTTTGATGTCCTTAATGATGATGGGGTAAAAATAACAGAGATTCCTGCAGTTTTCTCTTTTAGAGCATAACAAAGAAAGTTTTTTTCTGTCAACAGGAGATATGCCAGAAGCTGTTTTGTGATTCTGCTATTTGGTTGTGCAGTTATAATGCACCTGTTGTGGGTTTGTGCGGTAAATAAGATAAAACTGAAAAGCAGTGTTACAACGTCCTCACTAGCATGTCAACAATGATTACTTCCTCTCTATTAATCCAACTGTTGTTAACCTTTCAGACATTTCTTACATCTATTTGGCTAAACAAGGAGATTTCAAGACAATAAAACGTTGTTCATCTCGCTTTCCTTTTTCTTTTTTTTTTAGCAAGATAAAAGTGAGATTTAAAGAATTTGGGAGTCTGTCTCCTCCCAAGAAGCATGTCAAGCAACTTGAAACATTTAAGAGATCCTGCAATCTAGTAAAACTATTTAAATTAATAGGTAATGATCATAATACATATAAGAATAATTATTTTTAATAATTACATATCAGTTTTTTTAATTAAGCATAAAATCATAATAATAATAATAATAATAATATTGCACAACAAATAATTAAATTATTGAATGTATGTGAACAAATTGACATTTTGATACATTAATGAAAAGATTTCTACCTCATAATTGGATAAAAGATATATAATTGATTTCATTTTTTGTAAATGATCTAGTTTGTTTTCTTCAAACAGTTTTGTTTCTTTTGTCAATGGCAGTTTCAACCAGTCGTTGCTATTTACAATAATTGCAAACTATGTAATTTAATGAAGCATATCTTTTTCTTCTTTTTTCTTGGGTGGCTGGCTAAATGCTTGTGTTTTTATTCAGTAAGGACATCTGCAGTTGCTCAACCACAACATTATAACTGTGAGAAATATGTCATGTTATTCTCTTTTTATGCCTTTTAAATAAGAATAAAATTTTTGTTTGTTGCATTTGCTGCTTTTAATATATATATATTTTTATTTATTAAATTGTTAGGAACTTATTGAAATGTCACCTGTTCATTCAAAAACATTGTTCTTCAGTAAATACAGTAACTTGGATTTTAATCATTTATAATTATGGTATTTATAATTCATTATTTTAAAAAACTAAATGAATGCTGATGAACCAATTTGAATGTATTGCCGTCCAGTTCTGTTGCTGAATTAAGTACGAATTCTATTAAATTAAACTATAGTAACTAAATCTATATATAAAGAACTGAAATTATATAAAACAAAATTAAATGAATTCAAATTAATATTTTTGTGAATAATATAGTAAATTGCAATTGTACTATTTAATTTGAGAAATGTGTCTTTATATTATCAAATGTAACATTAATATATTTGATCTAATTTAACCAGGTTAATGTTTTATATCTGACCATATAAAGATGCTATAAACATGTACAAGCAACATCTTCTAAAATATTTGTAGAAATAATTTAATTATGCAAAAGACTTTTAATTTCTTCAATTATGGAGAAATATTTTCTACAAAAATATGTATAATAATCCGAAATAATTTATTAGCATGTGTGTGTTTTTATTCAGCAGCTTTTGTTAGTTATTATTGTAATTTATAAGAGTTATATCTTTACGAAACCACTGTAAATTATTTAATATCTTGTTTCTTAAAATGTTAGTGTAAATGTTTTGATGTAACTGTAATGTCATTATTATGTTTAATTTAGTCTAATATTATGTTTTAAATTATTATTACTAAAACATATTTAATCTGAGCATTACCTTGATTTTATAAGTAATATTACTTATTCTTTTAGATTTTCTTGTATTTTTTCAGGACAAACACCATAATTTAACCTATAGACAAATCTTATTTTTGTGACCTTGTGGAGCAAACGTCTGAATGAATGACTGAAAAACCTAAATGTAAAATAATCTATTAAATTTTGGGGGGCTAGCAAACTTTCATTGGGTGTGTCTTCACGGATATCGCGTTAATTGCAGGCATCCGGGAAATAGCATGAGCTGCACAGCCGCATAGCCCAGCAGCATTATGTGTGACGTCATTATTCCGCGAAAAAAACAGCATGGTCAGGTTAGAATATAGAGGCGTGAAGAACAGACAAGAATTTGAATCACTCTTTACAAAGGAGGGGGGTATGTGGTACTCTGACGCGTTTTTCTTACATTTTATATAATTGATTTGTTTAAGACATATATTATTAATATGTTATCTATGAATAAACAAATGTTTTCAAATTAATGTTTACTGTTATTGTTTTAAAAAATCTAGAAAAAATATTTGCATATTTTAATGCCTTGAAATGACTACTAATAGCATTTATTTATAAATGAGGGTTTCAATTACATCCCAACAAAATGATGCTCACTTAGATTATGTAGGTTGTTTTTATTATAAATGAATGCTTGTCATTTGCTAATAAGGACAGCGTTATAAACATAAATTTCCATGTTAAGTCTTTAAATTAAATGTTATTAAGGAAACCTTGAAATGCGCAATATTTTAATAATTTATTAACATAATTTTTAAGAATCACGACTTATTGTTACCTTCCAACTAAAGGGTCGGTGCGCTAAAAGAAAAGTCTTTATTTCACTGTAATGAAAAAGGATGCATCCTTGATGTTATTGTGGCTTGTGCTTCTCAATGTTTTAAGCAAATAATGCAGGATTTGAAGCTTAGAAACCCACTTATGTTGCTCTGCATACCGACATTTCACGTGTCGGGTGCATGCGGGTAATCCCGCAGATTATATAAAGAACGCGCATGTTTGAAAAAGAAAATGAAATTACAACATGTGTTAGCACTTGAGAAATTGGACTTGCTTATTCATCCTTAAATTAAATGATGTCGGCGACTGACATAATTTTTCATGCTGTATTAATTTAGAATTACTACTGCTTTTGGTCAAGGTAATGTCATATAATAAAATCTGGATTTATGAGCAGAATAATCTTGAAATTATTACTTTAATATCATTTATTTTAAGGCATTGTTTGCCCTTTTAGCATATATTACAATCCGTATTATTCTATTTGAAATAATTGCGAGCCTTATCATTTTAATATCTCTGATTTGATCAAAGCGTCGCTCAGGGTAAAATGCTCTGCTTTGTTTTTAGGCTATAAATTTGTTCATGACACCTGCGTGTGGTAGTCTCTGAGATCTAGCAGTGTTCATCAGGTGATCGGTAAAATAGATTAGATTCTGCACTTTAGAATGTGTACTTCCACAGAGAAAGTCTGCCCAGTAACAAATCCGAAAGCCTCAGACGCGTGAAGAAGAACTATTGGCTATGAACACTTACAAGGGGTGGAAACAATCTACAGCGAAAAAAAAATGTTTTAAAGAGACATTTCCTAGCACATTTAAAAGTGTTGAAACGAAGCAAACTGTTGCAAAAGTTCATAGCTGCGGTCTGTTAAGTTCTTCAGAATCACTCCAGCAAGCTGAGAACCTTGAGATGCACCTCAATCCATAACACATAATAGATATATGTTCTCTTAAAAGTCTTTGAATCGCTTTTTAATTTAGATTTCCCAACGAATGTTTAACATGCTACGTCTCATTTGCAATTTACATGACTTTCTGATTGAGTTTGTGCGTTATAAATGTTGATCTGCATGTATTGGGGTAGATCACAATTTTGAAATGCTGCATCACCCTTTGGGGCTGGGCTTTTCGGTCCTATATAAAGACTACGATGTAACGATGCGTTATATAATACGGAAAGAGAGACTAACAATTCAGCTGCTATATCTGACTAGTGTTGCTTCATGCTTTCGCTGCATTTCCTAGAAAGCTATCTCGTTGACCACATGTTGCTGCTTCATGAAGATATCTTCTATTTCTAATTTGTGATGACGAGGTGAAGTTTTAGCGCCCGTAAATTAAAAAACAATAAATTTGAACCTTTTTTTGTTGTTAATTTGTAAATCAAAGTAATGAAAATGTCTGCATGACACCACAATTGATCAAGGGCATGGGTATAAAAATTGATGCAAAATAATAAAATCAAGACCAAAACTACTATTTAGAATACTGCGAGATATTAGATTTATAAACATTTGGTGTTGCGCTGGTTGCAGTGAGTTTATGTTGTGTCGTTAAAAAGTTGCACATAAATGGACGAGATAACTAATCTCGCATGATCCATGAATACACCAGCCAATGTTGTCCTTTTATCCATCGTGTGGAGGCTATTGATTCTCTCATAACCAGAGCAAGAGGGGAGGAAAAGAAGAGGAAGACTGAGCATGTTCCGTCTGGCCAATAATAAGGTCTGCTTGCGTCACATAGATCTGCAGACCTCAAATGTTGCAGCGAGAAGAGCAGAGCAGAGCAGAGCAGAGAAAGCGACTAGTGGGGAAAAGTTTGCAAAAGGATCAGGACTAACCTGGACAGCCCTGTAGACTGATTTGATGTACCCGAGAAGTCCTTTCTGCTCTTTTTGACATTTCGCAACTTTTGTATTTCACTGTTTGTAGCCATATTTAAGATCGAAAAGGACTGTAACAATCATGGAACTGCTTTGTCTCGAGATGGACACCATTATAAGAGCCCGTCCTGACCCGAATCTTCTGTATGATGACAGGGTACTACAGAGTTTGTTGACCATCGAAGAGAGGTTTCTTCCTCAGTGTTCATATTTTAAATGCGTTCAGAAAGACATTCAGCCTTTTATGCGGAGGATGGTGGCAACTTGGATGTTAGAGGTTTGTACCCGATCATTTCCGTGCTTACATGTAGCTATCTTCAATACCTCTTGCAAATGTTTTATTTTCCATTCTGTCATGTAAGCATTGTAGAATGCAACTAAAGAAGCTGCTTTAATATTTCCGAAAAGGCAAATGCGATTTTGTTTGGCTATTTACTATTTTATTGCAGTCATAAGCGCTGATTTTGGACCAAGTTCACGATTGCAGGGGGATGGAGGTTGTCGACATATGTCAGTGATCTCAAGCGCGTATTTTTTTTTTTAAGTTTTCGGTTACGTTAACACAGAGGATAGGACCTTGCTTAACGTTATTTATTTATTTTTAAGATAAATATTTCCATGCACACGTATGCACTTCAATGCTTGCCGCTGTGCTACAGCTTACCATCGCCATGTTGGTTTTTCCTCAAAACAACTTTATCGCAACAAAATGATCATAACAACTGTTAACATGTGCATGGCTTTGTAGATGAGCGTTTAATGTATATAATTATGGTAGAATATGTAGGTAATTGCTTTTCTATAATTTTGTACAATTTTTTGAAATGTATGGTTGCGGAAGGGGCGACGGCCCGCATTGCTTCTTAACCCATGCTGATCGAAGTCTATAGCCTTGGAATTAAGTTCGGTTCTTGTCAGAATCGTTCATATTTCCTATTTTTGACTTCTGGAAATGATAGAGCGGAGTCTTAGCTTTATTTACATGTTTTGCATTGTCAGGTGAATCGACCAGGATAATTTATATAAATATTTAAAAAGAATATTTCGGTCCGATGGTGACGCACTCATCTGAGACCGCATGGTACTTTGCTTTAAAAAACGTGTTTTAATCATAAAAAACATCGATTAAATAACTTGTCAATTGTCGGGAATGATGTGAAAAGGATAGGTGAATATTTAGAGGTAAGATTAGTTGACATAGACAATTTATTTATATTTTTAAATATTTTATGAAAATATGACGAATTAAAAAAACAGATCCCGTCCTGTGTTGCATGGGTGTTTTTTGGCTCGGGTGATTGTGACTTGAATTCATTTCTTACTGAATGAACCAAAGGAATGTGAGCCTATTGACAAAGATGTTAGAGTCCCCCTTTTCCCCTATAAATTTATATCTTTATAACTACGACAAGAAGGGTTTACACTGTTTTGGAATCAATCTAAATTTTAACGTGACGATTTACAACCTCTTTTCTATGCAACAAATGGACAATACTACGTTATTCGTTTTATTCTTACAATTATTTTTTAGATGTATAGTCTTTGTGAGTCATTTAAAATAGACTAATTTTGTTGCGCCACGTGCATCTTTTCCTCTGAACTTATTAAGTTATGCCCTGCCCTTTCCAGGTCTGCGAGGAACAGAAATGCGAGGAAGAAGTTTTTCCACTGGCTATGAACTACTTGGACCGATTTTTAGCGGTGGTACCAACAAGAAAATGTAACTTGCAGTTGCTCGGCGCAGTGTGCATGTTTCTTGCGTCTAAATTGAAAGAGACGCGTCCATTAACTGCAGAGAAGCTATGTATCTACACTGATAACTCAATCAGACCGCAGGAACTGCTGGTAAGCACCAAACATATTGTTTGCAAATCAAAACTTACTAATTTTCCCGTAAGGATTTCTATTTAATTGTTTGCATACCTTCTTCAAATGTGAATTTAAATGTTTATTTAATCTACTGCTGTTAGAGGTCCACTTAATTTTTTACATTACCCCACTTAAGTATATTGAATATACTGTAATTTGTGATGGAGTCTTCCCATATTGTGCATTTTTTACAAGTCGGATACTAGAATGGAATTAAGAATAGTTCAAAGTAAAGCTATATATATATATATATATATATATATATATATATATATATATATATATATATATATATATATATATATATATATATATATATATATATATATATATATATTCTCTCGACTCGAGGGTTTCAGAGTGCGTTTCTGTGCATTGAAGGGCTATTATGCCATCTGGTGGCTACTATGCATCTCACAGCTACATCATAGCCAAGGTCTTGTCAATTGATCATTTAGGATCCATTAATTTCTATATACCTAGTTTAACTGTATAGGCAATTATGAGCAAATGCTGCCAAAAAAACAAATAAAAAAACCAACAAAACTACACTGTGTTGTAAAAACGTTTGGAAATTGCCGTTTTGCCCAAACTCGTGTATATTTTTTTTCTTTGGCTGGCCTAGTGTTTATTTTTGATGTTGTCTGAGCTTCTGCTGGTCTGCAATCAAAAGTCAGAAGATCAGCTGTCAAAGCGATCTTCATATTCTTGTCCTTAGCTGGCAAGAATTTCTTGTAAATGAAACCGCAGTGATAGGGCTCAAAAGAAGGAAGTGGATTCCTGCATTAAGGCTGTGTTGCAAGAGTTTCACAGTGAGTTTTAGGGCTGGCCTCAGTGACATCGGACTGCTTAGTTGAGTACACAGAAGACAGTATGATGTTTTTTTAAGTAATTGAAGTTTTTGGTCATTTATGGCTTCATGGTTCAGCAGTGTGCTCGACCTAAAAATGGAGATTATTACACTTCCTTAATTACATGTCCTTTCATACTTAATGGTCTTGCCCTTTTTGACTTTCTTTGTCAAAATATATTTTTCTGTACAAAGTCAGTCAACACTGATTGGTGTCCATGTATATTAACTGAATGCAAGAAAGTGACAGATTTTAGAATGACATTAGAGGATGAGTAAGTAGGTGACTGTTAAAAAGGTTAATTTTTTAATACCATGTAAATTGAGAATACCTCTGCTCATAGTTTACATTCCATAATAACCTATTAGTATACCAGGAGTCAATTGCTTCTTTTATATAAATGATTTGTCATTAGACTTCATGTTCACATCAGGCACCTCCCCTGAGAAAAGAACACTTTGGAACGTGTAGCTGTTTGCAGATTTGTGAGTCACTCACTAGTGAAATCCAGCACGAGAGGAAGTGAAGAAATCATGCATCAGATGGCTGTCATTTTATTTCTTGATCAATTAGCTGTTTTAGGGGTGTATGAATAATCCCTTGATGGTGGGTTAAGGAGCTGTAAATGTCTCAAAAGGTAATGGTAACCATATTATGCCTATTATTACTAAGTGTGTGTGGTTCATTTGTGGAGAAAACCACCTCAGAGCAAGCACTCAGTCACATCTCAGCGAATGTAAGTTTTCCCCAATTAGTCACTTGCTATTACTCACCCAACTTCAAACAGGAAGGAGGAGTGGTTATTCAAAAGATGCTGTCTTGTTCTTGGCTGCAACCAAGTAACTGAGTATGCAAAATTTACATTTGTCACTGTGAGTTAGGTCAAAGCAAGTTCATGTTTTGGATCAACAGTGCCCCCAAAGACAAAATGGTATCATCAGCAGTGTTGGACAGTCACATGGTCATTATTAAAGCATGTTTATTCTATTAAGGTTTCAACAAAATCTTTTTAAAATAAAGCTAGGAATCATGCTTTATATGAATAGGTTTGTAATTGTAAAGAGGCTAATGATATGTCCATCAATTAACTAAGAGGGCTTTGGCTTTAACAGATTGCTATAAGAACATACTCATACCTGGTGCTAGACAATCTAAGTAAAAGGTATTCAGGTCAAGTGTCCCTGCACTCAGCATATATCTTTCAGGATTCATAGCTTTGCATTTCCAAGGCCAAATCATGTCCTTGAAGTACCAGAGTTGAACTGAGGCTTTACTTTTTTACTATAAGTGGAGATTCAAATGTATAGCTACAGCATTTCAATGACTTGGAACATCAAATTGTGGTATAGATCAGGGGTGCCCAAACTCAGTCCTGGAGGGCCCTTGTCCTGCAGAATTTAGCTCCAACTTGCCTCAAAACACCTGCCAGGACATTTCTAGCAAGCCTACTAAGAGCTTGATTAGCTAGCCCAGGTGTGTCTGATTGGGGTTGATCTAAACTATGCAGGACACCCGCCCTCCAGGACTGTGTTTGGGCACCCCTGGTATAGATTATTAGCCTAGCATCCTAAATGATATTCAGATTTTGTCAACATCTAATGAAGCAAAGTAAGATATCTTTGAGGCAGGAAGCCATTGAAAGGATGCAATTTGTCACTATAGTCAGTGATTTTGCTTCTTTCCTCAAACCCTTTTACAGGAATGGGAGCTGGTTGTCCTGGGCAAATTGAAGTGGAACCTAGCAGCTGTCACTCCCAATGACTTTATTGAGCACATTATGAGGAAACTTCCGCTGCCTGAGGATAAGCTGGAGCTGATTCGTAAACATGTGCAGACTTCTTTCATCGCCCTATGTGCAACAGGTAGTGTATTCAATGTGATATTTAGAAATATAAAGAAATAAAACCTCATGCTGCAAAAATTGTGTATTCCTTCACAAAACTTGGCTCTGGTTTCACATAAAACTTCTTAACATGCATTTGTGCATAAACTAGAGCATCCAATGTTCTTGACAATCTGTAAAGCACTATAGGTTTAGTATTAGCAAACGTGTTCATCGTTAAAAAAGAAAAGCTTGTTAAAAGTGTCTTTCATAGATGTTTAAGACTGAGTGATAAAAGATCCATTAAGCTCAAGTTGGTGTTGATATCTGGCATCATCACCTCCATAAGTGCCGTGTTGCAAAGGCTTGTGTTTATACCTCGCAAAACCAGAAATCAAAGCCTTCTGTGGTGGTTTAGTATCTATGGCAACTTTATTCAGGTTCTTGTTGCAGGCAAATTATCAGATGCCATCTCATTACATTCATGAGAAACTATGTGGACTGAAATAGCGATGTGTAATGGAGAGAATTTCTCTGGAAGTCTTATGTGCTTGCCTGGTATGTTTGGCGGGCATATCAGTGGCTAGTCCTGAATGCAGTGACACTTCAAAGGGCAGTTGTATAGTTAAGGACATTCCTGTGTGCTGGTGAGCAAGTGGTTTTTACTGTTTCTTGCTCTTAGAGGTGGACCACCTTTAGGAAATCAAACGTGGAGATGAGAGGAGGGTGAGAAAAACGTGAGGAGTGTATTGTTTCAGCCTAGCCAAACAGTGAAGCATGTCATGTTTTCATATCTTATCCCCTCTTCTCACGCCTCCCAGATGCTCCAGGGCATGACGACTTTCCCATATCAGGAGCCTTTGTGGGGCTGGTTCTCCCAGCCAAGCCTGCACCCAACATCACCATAGGCGGTAATGGGATCCAATGCACCACCCCTGTTCCCTCAGGCTTCTTTCTTCTTCCCTGGGGTTACTCAGCTCTACAGGAACCTCAGGATTGACTTTGGGAAAGTGGGTTGTGAAAGAAGAGGCATTGGTAGGAGGAGCTGACAGGTCTTGAGAGTCTTCTTTTAGTGTGTGCATTCTTGGTTTAAAATCTCTTTATGGATGAGCTTTGATGATAGCTGAGATGATATAAATGGTATATAACTTGGTGGTGAGAGGCTGATTAATCCATAAAATTGCAGATGCTAGCAGATGTCTTGTTTTAAGCAGTATACAAACTAGTTGCTAGTTTAACAACAGGGATTCAGAGGGTATAAAAAAGATTTTAATTGCCAAGCAGATGCCTCGACTGTGTCTTTCTTTTGTCTGTACAGTTTGCTTTCTTTGCAGAGAATTCAGTTCCCCCCTCTTTTCCGAGACTTGCATAAATCAAGGCCTCTATATCTGAATGAGAAAGGAAGAGACGAGCGTGGAAAGACGGCAGCTAATTTTTAATGGTTCTTTGCATTTGATAAAACAGTTCCGTTCAGAGCACTGTCTGAGGTTTGGTCAGGCAGCGTAGGCTAGTATTAATTCAGTATTAATTAATAACATGGAAGGACTATTCAGAAAAATGCAAATGGCTGGAAGGCTCGACTAGAGACCACAAGAAAGGAGACAAAGGAACAACCCTCCATTTCATATGCAGAGGCAAGTAAGGGTCAGTGCAGAAGGAGCACCCGATAAAACGTTTCTCTGGAGGGGCGGTCTATCGAAGGCCTGCACAGGAACACGGCTCATTAAAAGTGATTATACACCATTTTCACTGTTAATTAACCAGCACCCCTTTAACTTCTCCATCAAAGATTGTCTGTAAATGTATTACAGCACACATGAGATGCATTTTGTGGGAGATTATCTTGCAAACTCTTAAGAGGTTTACTTATCAGAGAAATTGGAAAAATAAATAACTAGTGACTGGTGGAGAGTTCATCAAGGCTGAAAATTAAATCTACAGATTCATCTCATTTCTCATTGAGAGGCTCCGTTTCCTCCCACACCGGCCTGACGGCTGTTGCTCAAGACTAAGTACTGGAGCAAGATTGAAACAAGTTGTTACAGGATTTTTAACAGTCAAAGAGGGTTCCTGTTTTTAATACATCTGTTTTACCGTGTTTGACAGGATAGACCAACATGCCGCTTTTGATGATAAAATTACTTAGATGAAGATTTGACACATTGGACAGTTCTCAAAAAATGACAATAGACAGTCAATGTAATATAACAACTCTGTTAAGTAATAAAAAACATCAATATCCCAAACATGATTTGCTAATATCTAATTATCTACTTGAGACATGACACACATAGCTGGATATTTAAAAAAAATATTAAAAAGTCTTTCTACATGCTATGTTGTAAGCTTAACAAACAGTACAGTAAATGTCAGTGAATTAGCATTTATTTGAATATTTATGTTAAATATTTATTCTGTTAACGGTTGTCTCTTTCTTCTACAGCAATTTGGTTCATTTGACTGAGCGTTACACCATGATGCCAAATTCATGTTTAAATTTGATCTTTATCAATCAGGTTGAACATGGTTGTTTGAAACAAGACTTTCTGTAAACGCAAACCTGTGCATCGTGAAAGTCAGGCTCTTGATTTATTGCCCCTCAAATCATTGGTCCTCTTTGGCTGTTTGTCAACTTTCCAAGCGCTTAATTAATTTACAAGTTAAATGCGTATATAGCACATTGCACCCACCAAGGAGCTTGCTGTGTTGGCATAGGTCTGAGGATGCAGTGTGGCAAGGGCAGGAGAATGGACCATTGAAGGGGGTGAGAGGCTGGTATACCAGGCCAGCCAGCCGCCGCTTACTAGGAGCCTTCCATCACAGGCGTCCCCACTCAGCTACATACACTGTTTATCCTCTGCATGAATATCAATGAAGGCCCACAGAATACAAGCCATTCTTCCTTTACCACTCTCACAAACCAGAGCGTCCTGCTCTGCCGGCTAGCACGCGTGTACTCTTGTTTCCTAGACAAACTTGTCTTGTCTGGAGTGTGAAAAATCAGATTGCTACCCACTCAGCAATGCAAGCTGTGTGGGCACCCATTTTCCTCTGTATGTTTCTTTTCTCTCTGCCGCAAAAGACCCAAAGAGTTGCAACGTGGTTAACTTTTTCTTCTTATGCTTGACCAGAACTTGTCTTTTAATGTTTTTTGTTTCTCTGCTCTGCAATCAAATACAAAGAGAAGAGTGTATTGTAAGTTCATTTATTTGTCAACATTGAGTTGCAAAATGAGAAAATGCCTGGCTTTGAATGCTAAGAAGGCATGCTCATCAGCTATCAAAGAGCCAACCGCTTTGATTTTTTTTTTCCTAAAAAGAAAAAAGGAAGAAAATCACCCTCAGAGCCATCACACATGGTTTGCTTTGCAATTGAATATGGCAATATGGTAATGCAAAGCCTGCCGTGGAGTGTGAGACTGTGAGCCCAGAGGTGGCCCTGCATCAGAGGAATGGCATGGGGGGATGAGTTGGGTAGAAGGGTCTTTTCTTTTGCCAAAATACTTACGAAGGTCTGGACACTGACTAAAGAATGATGCTTAGTGCCCCCCTTAGCCACCCCTGCAGTCTAAAACCCAACAACAGCCTCCCCCAACACCCATCTTTTGTGCTGACTGTTGGGTTTAAATGGAATTCACATAGAGGGCTTGATGTTGTATCTTTCAATTGAATGAGATGAGGTGATGATATTGGACAATGAGACCACACTCTCTTGTTCATTTCGACCTAGGTCTACCAATGGCTGCACTCAATTAATATGCTAAAAGATAGCAGCGATGCTGATACAAATCCCAAGCTGTTGTAACAACAAAGCCTAAGCATGTGTGCCATTCAACCTTAGAGGTATGTGTCGTAAGCAATAAAGTGTTGAAAACAGTCTAAAAAACAGAGAGAGGGGGAGCTGTAAAAAAAGAAGAAAGACAGAAATCAATGAGGCAGGGGGCAGACAGCCTAAGCTGTTTGGTTCTTTCTCTTTTCCTCTTTCTTTCTCCCCCTCTCACAGTCAGTCGTCTTTTTGGGCTTTGGGCCCGTTCACAAGCTGTCTTATTTGCATTATGAATGACAGTGAGAAAGCTAACAAGGTTATTGGTCTTTGAGATGCACGCCTGTGACCACACGTGGAAAAAGGACCTACAGCAGTGCGCACTGGCAGGGGGACTGTGGCTCTTTATTCCATCCTTTCCGAAGGCTATAGGGCTTTTTTTCAGGGAGCACACGATTTACTTTAGGAGCTGGAAGAAAAGGGGCCGATCTGCAAAGGGTGACTGGAGGAAAGAGATGGGGGTGGGGGTGCTTTTCAGATTCTTTTCAAGCCAAGTGAACCCTCATTATCCTGTGCTGCAGTCATTAGCAAAGGACTGTGCACAGACCTAATGGAAAAGGTCTTTATTTATTAGTAGTTCTGATTTCGGATATTTATATATCCATATCATAATATTTGAGATAACCAATCAAAAGTATTGTGGAAAAGTCTGTTTTTAGGAACTTCGCTTGAGTGACCGTAATACCTGGTTTGTTCTTCACAGATTTCAACTTTGCCATGTACCCTCCATCTATGATTGCAACGGGTAGTGTGGCAGCAGCTATCTGTGGCCTGCAACTCAACAGCACTAACCACTCACTGTGGGGAGACAACCTTACAGAATTGCTTGCCAAGATCACAAACACAGAAGTTGTGAGTATTGCAGCTTTAATGAATTTTACTAATGCACTTTTTATGAATCCTGTGCATGACAGTTCCCAGCAGGCCAATGTGCTACATAGATAACCTAACTGTTTGTTTCGATCTGAAAATGAGATGATCATATAGTGTGCTTTTAATCATTTAAACAATCCTTGAAAAGAATATTGTTAAGTTATGATTCCTGACAGCAGTGCTTTTGGTAATCTGTAGGGTGAGTGTTACCTTGCCTGTAGGACTGTGAGAGAAGGCTGTGCATTTCTCCTATTTGTTCAATGGGCTTAGATCAGCTCCAATTCAATTTCATATTCAGCCACTGATTTACTGGAAATGAAATGGGATTGACCCTGACCAAGGGACTGTAAGGAGAATTCACCGGGCTGGAGGAATGTATAGGGATACTATGGATTTATGCATACAAACTTACGCATACTGCAGAACAAGGTCTTTTAGTTTCTCATTCGAGAAAAAATAGACGCAGAAAAGGATATGAATTATTAAGATTAAGAGAATAACCCAGTAAAGCAAATTTAATTCCTGCTCTGACCTGAAGAGGTCAACCCTCCTCAAGAGACCCTAGAGTGCATTGCTGCTGGTAAAATGCCTGCTGCCCCAGCATGTGGTGTGTGAAGTCGTGCACCATAGCAGAGGAAAAACAAATAGTCCTCGGCAGCAGTAAAGGTGCTCAGTGTCTGAGAAGTGTGAGGTCCAGGGCAAAAGGAATGAACTGCCTGCTCCATGAAAAACTTGTCACATTGCTGGATGCCAACAAGCCATACCTTTGAAAACATGCTGGTAGGGTGAACTCAACTATACTGCTTGCACTGATTTATACAGCCCAAGGAACATTTAAAGGGATAATTCATCCAACATGAACACTCTGTCATCATTAAAGATGAGTAATTTCACATCAATGATCAGTAGCTCATTACAAACCATATTTTAGTCCACTATAAAGGCAGCCTGGGCCATGGTTAATGTGAGCTTTATTAGCGTATGCTGCCGGTGTGAGAGCAGTTGTTGTTAATTTCAAAGGGAACCACTACTGTTGGAATCAAAGATATAGCTATAGCAGTAGACGAACCTAGTCTTTACTAACAAGATTGTTGTGTACTAACTTTTCCTCTGTGTATGAGGACCTTCCAGATTGAGGCATAGGTTGGGAGGTGAGCGGTCAGACAGAGTTTGAAGGAAAGTCAAACTAATGCCAAATGATGCTGCCAGCTTAGCCACCAGGAACCCTGCTGACATTTGTGGTCTCCAGTGCTTGTAGTTTCCAGTAGACATATGATAGGGACAGCCAGCCTCTTCCAGTTGCCCTTGGAATGTGTGTGTAGACTAAGACACACCTGGTGAAGCATACTCTGTGCAGCAGTAAGGTACATACATGCATGCCAAACCAGGAAGGCTGAAAAATTGGCTTGAAGTTTCCACAAATATTCTATGTCTCTCTAAGGAAGAAGCAAAAGGCAGTAAATATTCATCTGGCACTGGCTGTAAAGTTTGTAACTGTATGTACAGTAAATGATGATCCTTTGGATATTGTAGTCATCCAGGCATTTTCAGTTCTATTAAATGAGACCTTCAATTATTTGTTCATGGCATTACATTTTGTCCTTGTGCCCATCTTTAGTAATTCCATCTTTTTACAATGCAAAGCTGTTCAGCTGAAGTAACTAATCAAGAATAGAGAACGGACAGTAAAAACTCTTAAAAACTTTTGCATCTTCTAAATTAGGTGAAATGTTAGACACTTTGGGTCTGGCATGCAGAGAATGCTCCTTTGCCTAAAGTCATAATGTCATAAGAACCCTGTTATTTGCAACTGAAATGTTATTTGGAACTGAATTGTTGAAAATTATTTAGAGAAGAACTTCAAGGCAATTTTTGGTACACAGGATCATGTGTTAGGCCCCCTGGCCTCTTGCATTAGGCCTCTGGGACATCTTAATCCCTTTCATTTCTCAATGCTGTGATGGCCTTGCTCTGAACCCGGCAATCCTTGCTTTCACTTCCCAATAAAAAACAGACATCATTTTCTGTGTCTTTAGGCATCTTCTGCCCAAGATGGCATGCGTTGAGTGACATCACAATAACTGCTAGTTCATCAGGGGGTTCAATCCCCGTTTATTAGGTTGTTTGACTTTGACAAACGTAGACATGCTTTGGTGAGATCTTCTGTTCTTGATCAAGGTGGGATTGGATTAGGCAGGGACCACCCACTCCATTTTGCATTAAGTGCCACCCACCTCTGGATCTAATAATTGAGAAGCTCTTCTAGAGCTAGTCCTGGTTTTACCAGTAGTCACACATTGAAGCTATTAACGTTGCTTGAATTAAGCCTTTGAGGCTTGGCATGAGTTTGGTTGTGCAGCTATAAAGAGCAGCACACAGGGAAATGTCTTTAAGAAGTCGGGTCTGGCATTCTTGTGGTCAGACACAGGCAGTTGCTTTACATGTTTAATGATTTTGTTAATATTCTAGAAGGAATTTATTTTTCATGACTAATAATGGTTCATTGTGGTGGGAAAAAAGACTTCTATAAGGATGGTGGCCATTGTCTTCTACAAAAACGCCAGTGAATACAAAAAATTATATTACGTTCTTCCTGAATAAATCTTTAAACACCTGAGATTTCTCATGGTAAATTGCTTCTATAGGGATTAAACACTTTCTTAGCCCAGGAGCCATGCATAATATAAGTTACTACTTTGGCCATCAGCTTTTAATTAGCAGTAAATGTCAAAGGAATGCAGCCTCTCTACAAGCAACACATTCTCCATGGGCCCTCCCCATGGGCCATTCACAGCAAACTTCCCACAGATGCCTGGTGTGCCTCAGACATACCCACTAAACAAGAGGGAGAACTGTGATCACTGTATATCCACTTAGTTTCACTAGAGGGCATCGTTGCTCATTTTGGTGACACTGTGAAAGCCATTTTAAATATGTCATGTGCTCTTTGGAGCCACCCAAAGACAATTTGGCTTTTTTTTTTAGATCCTATGTATGTACAAAAAGATTTTGATGTTCTTAGTTCTACAGAGCTGCAGAAAGACTCAGGTGGGCTCACGTGGGATCCCCCTTAGGTCTTTACATGCTGTTGTGAAAATGAAAGGGTATAATAAAACAAAACAAAACACTGCCTTGTTTTATCCACAGGACATGGATGTAATTAACATAGCGAACTGTGGTAGAGCTTAACCGTTCACAGGGTAACTTCCATTGGATGTTTGGTTGTATTTTGTGGACAAAAAAATGGGTGAAAATGTTTATTAAATCTTATGGTTAACCACTTATCCACTACTATCCATTGTGTATAGTTGAAGCTACTGACATTTGAGGTTTCAGAGTGGCCTTTCGTTTATTGCCATGTGTTTGCATTGCAGGATGTGTTAAAGGCATGCCAGGAGCAGATTGAGAGAGTGTTGATGAACAACCTGAGGGAAGGTCGTCGGCAGCAGCAAAAACAGCAACAGCAGGAACAGGGTGGCCAGCGCAGCAAAGCACTTGATGACCAGGACCAGTCCAGCACCCCAACCGATGTACGAGACATCAACTTGTGAGCTTGCTGCAGGAATGCTGTGATCAGTCTTCAAGAAAAAAAAAAAACCAACAAAAAACAAAAAATAACAAAAAACAAACAACCCCCAACAAAAAGTGCTTGCTAGTCTTTGTAGAATTTTACCTTCATTTTCCAGTACAAAATATTCTCCCGTAAATGAAAATAAAAAACACAAAAAAACAAAGCTATTTTAGATACGAGAAATAGATATTTTTTAAATGATTTGATACTGATGCAAAAAGCTCTACGGTGCCTCAGACTTAGAAGGGAAGCGTGTAGTATTTTGCAACTCTTTTGATTGTGTAAACATAATAATATGATATTTAATGCAAAAGTGATAGTGTAAAGGGCTTTTCAAATAGAGTCTACTGTATCAGACTGGCTTGAAAGGGTACAAAAAGTGGGGCTATGTTTTTTTTTTCCTGTTTTGTTGTGATTTTTTTTTTTTTTTTTTTTGGTTCACGTTGGAATGCCTGAACTTGAACACACAAAGAGGTGCCATGAGTCTGAATGGACGCACCCATTCACTTGGCTGTGTAATAAGAGTGCATTAGGACCAGAAAGAAGGATTAAAAAGGAGGGGTGAGACACAAGTCTTATGCTGAGAATGCAGGGCTCTTTTGCAAGGGCAACAGGGGCTTATATACAAAAATAGGCTATTATTATTATTATTTTATTATGATGATTATTATTATTTCTGTTAAACAAGCAAGTTATTGTCTCTCAATGCTAGTTACAGACACTTCAAATAAGCTTTTGTCAAGCTGCTTGTGTGCATGCAATTATGTGTGGTGTATGTTGGCTCGTGTGCAGGCGTGTACAAGTTACTCTGTATCAGGCACTCTTGTGTGAGTAATGTGGGCTTTGTTTAATCCTCTGTTTGGTCACAGAGATGGGCTCAGTGGTGGGCACATGGTCAATGGACTGAACAGGGGATAGCAAATGATTTCCACGATTCTCTGACAGCCTCCTGTATCAGTGCCTTACATTAAAATGCTTTTATTTACTGGCCTGGAAACTGCTTGAGGCTGAGCCCAACACAGTGCACAGAACAAGACGAGGCTAGAAAAGGGACGGGTATGTTCCCTCATATCTTCTAAAGGCAAGAAGATTTGTTTTTAAAACTTGTGGATATGGTTGTCTTTCATGGCAGCCTCCCACTAAATATTACAGTTGTATTGTATACATACAGTTTATTACGTGATTACGTATTCTTGTTGTGAGCGTGTTGAAGTAGCCTAAGGCTGATTCGTGTTTGGTCCTATCTGGGACTGAGAGATGAGTTTGCAAACAAGTGTGTGCAAATTCTATTAGCAGTAAAAGGAATGTGTAAGAAAGAATGATCGAGGATGAAGATTATGATGAAGGTTGGTTGGTTTGAGGTATGAAGCATGCTGCTTAGATGGAGTTAGTAGAAGCAGGAAAGGAGGCCAAAGCAGAAACAACAGCTATGGTTTCCATAAATCACCTGATATTTAAGATCTTTAATCTATTTGTCTGTTTATTGTTTGTCCTTTAGTTGTTTTGTCTCATGTTTGAATTACAGACCAGTATCTTAACCAGTTTCATACTGCCCAGCTCACGAATGGGGAAGGTTAATCCATCAGCTTCAGTTCAGAAAGCCTATTTCCCATGTATAACAAATGGTTATGGTTAAGGTGTCGTTTTTTTTTTTCTTTTTGTTTGGGGCTGGTTTCCCATGTTTAGATCATGGCGTGTTTGCTTGATTATAGCGTTAAAGCATTGGAAACCAACGTATGACAACAACAGCAACAAAATCATAATACAAAAATGAAAAGACCAAAAAACAGACAATAAAAAGACAAAAAATAAAAATGTTTGTTCATTGTGCACGCTGCAATTTTTCTAAAATTCGAAAAGATGTGCAACTGCCACCGTTGCAGAAAAAAAAAAGTTTATATAGTGCCTTGAGTCTGATGTAGATTTCACCCTGTTTTTGCTGAGCTTAAGCATAAGTTCCACTACCGTACCCAGCCATCCAAAATATGCTGCTTCCAAAGGTTGAACTGGCATGGGGTTTGAAAATACTTCCACAAGTCATTACACGGTGGCTTAAAACAGGGTGCATCAGCAGTACAACACGGCTTTCATTTGCTGAATTCTCATAGCTTACCTTGAAAAGGGGGCAGTCGAGCTTAAGTTTGTGTCCGTCTGTGTATGTGTGTGTGTTTGTTTGCATGTTGTCTGTGGGTAAAAAAGATGTTTACGTGTACTCATACGTTTCCTTTCTCCAGAAACAATTATTAGTGATGCTTGAGTTTCACAAGCAACATTTCTTCCATCCTCACACCAAAACCCCCTGTCAATCTTGTTGTATTAATTTAGTCTGTCTTATTATTTTCCCAGCTCTGCTCTGAAAATTACAGTACTGTTAACAGATTATGTGAGTGGCTATGTAGGTTGAATATGGACCGAAGTTTCTGTCCTTAAGGGGTATGATACTGTATTCCAAAGTGATGAGAGATGGAAAGGGTGTGAAGACATCAATCAAGTGTCAATATTGTTATTATTATTGTTATTTTCCGCTGCTAAAAAGCTATGATTTTTTTTTTCATCGTATACACAAAAATAACATTACATAGTTGTGATGTCACATCAGTGTGCTGCTATTTTATAAACAATTGTATTATAATTATTGTACTGCTTACAGAATACTTTGAGAATACAGAAGTAGAGGGTAAAAGAAGAACATGAAATGAGTTATTCGACTGGAAATGCTCTTTGTACAGTGTGCTCTTATTAAGGCATGTTTCTTTACCTTTTAATCTTTTTTCCTCCTCTTCTTCTCTGTCACATTCTGTAAGTGTGGTATCTCTATACCTCAGGTTTACTGGACATAAAAGACTTTTCCATTACCTCACACAACTCAAACAGTTTTTCGGGAACCTGGAAATCACAGCACAAAGAAGAGCATATCAAAATGTTGCTTTGTCTGATGTAGTAAATTCAGTGGAATCTGAATTCCAATGTAAACAAGTAGTAAGGCTCCCACATGGACATCAGAAATAGTGGATGGATGAGATGGCGAATGGTCAACAATGTATGTGTTTAGTTCATGTCAGTAGATACACCAGTAACCTGTAAATATCAAACAAACATCAACATTGAGAAAAGGCCTCCTCCCTCCACTATAACCACATCATGTACCTCAGTTATGTCTGTGCACAACCTCCGTTCAGTTAATATCTGCTTTAAAGAGCGTGGTGCTATGTTGGTCCTATGTTATTCTTCCCTTTTATTGGCAATTTTAGAGGTGAAAATACAACTATCCAACATGTTATAACCTGGTTGAGAATAACTGTGGAGAAAGTGTGAATAATCAACACAAAACCGGATGGAAATGACACAATTCAAAAATGAAACAGAGGTTGAACTTTTTTTGTTCAGCAATGTTTCCTGTCATTCAATTCATTAGGGCTTAGCAACTATGTTGGTATTCTTTGGATTTATGTTCAACTCAAATAATTGTCATTGAGAGCATGAATGAAGTTAAAGGAGAGTACATGCTGTATGCTAAGGTCAATAAACTTACCATGAAAGAAGCCTGACGTCTCTCTTCTTATTTCAGTCAATAACTGTGGTTGAAACTGATACACACTTCGACGTTCATGTTTTAGGATGCCTTTCTGAGGAATAGCTGTGTCTATTTAAATATATAATGTAGAATAGCATACCTTTGTGTCGAGTAATGTTGGTGAGATGCAGTCTGAAATAAAAACCGATGAATGACAGACAAACGAAACAATTTCAAAGCCCGCCAATGACTGCGAGGCTTACGTCAGTGACGACTCATTCCATTGAGTCGAATCTTCTTAAGGAGTCGGATGATTTGGTTCACGAATCGGATGAATGATAGGCTAGGCCACAGGCTGGAAAAAATTTGTATTATGAGTTTTATCATACGAAGGCAAGAGAGATGGTCTAAACAAATGGCAGTTTATTAAACCAAGAAGCGGCGGATGTGAATGATTTTATTAATTTAGCGTCAACAAAAATGTAATTAAGAATAAAAAAACTATACTTAACAACGTTAGCTGTATCGATAAAACTTGAATACAACCCTTGAATCTAAAGGATCACTGAAGGGTTGATTGAATCGTTTAAAAAGAATCAATTAGTAAAATTGAATCAGATCTCAACGCATGCGTACAAACTTCCGGCTTGTCAAACACCGGGATAAGAGCTGTCAGAGAGCTGTGACCCAAAAGCAGCAACACTGGCGGCTATTTGAAAACGTAAAGAGGCCTGACAGCTTGTGATTGACTTCGAGTTCGATCCCAACGGTGAAGATATTATATCATTTACACGACGCTGTAACGACTGCGACATGCTCGCTTTTGGTTTAACGGTAGTCCGACAGTAAGTTATAACATATGTGTTGTTTGCTTAATGAAAGTGATTTGTTCCATTCATAGTTATTTACACTGCACTATTGGTTAAGTAATGGTAAATAAAAGTGATGTCAGCAGTTCAGATTTTGGTAGATCTAAGGTCAATAAAGCGCTGTAGAAGCCTATAAGTTAACTAAAATCACGCCACAGATCGATAATAACCTACGGTTTCTGTAATGTAGTAACATTAGAGCTTTTCTAGAGGCAGTTGGGGGTCTTTATATTGTATTTTTCGTGTTGTTGTAGCTTATGCTTTAAGGTCAATACGAATCCCTCTTCAGTGAAAGGTCAGAGGTAAACTTAAACTATAAATGTTATAGACAGGCTATAAACATATTGTATATTACATTGCATATATAATATATTCAACATAAATTATATATAATATTTTTTATAATTTATATAATATATATGTAATATTATTTAAGAAAACTGGCTTTATAATAATAATAATAATAATTATTATTATTATTATTATTATTATTGCTACAATTAAGAGATGGCTCACCCAAAAATTTTATTTGCTATTCATTTTCTCAACCCTTATATATTTACATAATAATATACGCAGCATGTAAATAAAAAAATTATAATCACCATAAATCATTTCAACCATTGCTTCTGATGATAGCCAAAAACAAACATATATGCGAGAAAGTGAAAATTATCACATATAACCCACAGCCTTGGCAAATGGTCCTGAGTTTATTCAACAACAACTGTGTGCTGGTTTGCAGTGTATAATGAAGTGTAATGAAGTGTGTAATAAAGCTTTTATTGATTACTTGTGCTGTGTTTGTTTGCCAGTGGTGAGACGCAGTGCAACAAAGATGGCCTTTTACAGGGTAATTGTTTCAAAGAGAAAATGTAAACACATGTTATCTTTAAGCATTGAGGTTTATTATTAACCTATTTCCACATTCTAACCACATCTATCATTTCTTCAACTTTAGGTCAGAAAATAGACTCTCCGCTTTCTGAAATTGGCATACAGCAGTCTGAGGCTGCTGGACAATACCTCAGGGATGTGACATTCACAAATGTGTTCGTCAGCAACATGAAACGTGCCAAGCAGGTAAACAGAAACACACTAGTGAAAGTCTACTAAAAAATGCAATCTGGTCACCAGTAGAGGGAGATGTTTCTCTACAAATCTGATTAAACGACCACTTTTTAGGTTATTCTGTTCACAATAAGATGGTAATGCTGAAAAAAAGTGATTAAGTATTTAATAAGCGAGTATTGATAAGAATAAAATAAAGATACTATCTGTCCACATGATTTGCATCGGACAGTTTCTATACATTTGCAATGCAGTTATAAGGTTGCACATGCCCACTGAATTTATAATCATGTTTCTGGTAACAACGATCACTTCCTTTCTGTCTATTTGTTTACAATGTGTATTTGTTGGGACCTTTAAACTTGTATTAATATATTAATATTATAATCATACATGAATAATCATGTCTGTAAAATACAGACTGCTGAGATCATTGTGAGGAACAACAGAACCTGCCATGACTTAGAACTAGTAGCAGATCCATCACTTATAGAAAGGGTAAGTACTGCCTGATAAAATAAGAAAAAATGTCTACACTTTTTCATATTACACAAGCTTTTTTCTCCAGAGTTTTGGAATAGCTGAGGGAGGTCGAGTTATAGATATGAAAAACATGGCTAAAGCAGCAGGACAGCCTTTACCAGAGTTCACTCCACCCGAGGGAGAGACCATGGAACAGGTAAAAATGAACTCGGTTTTATTAAAATATAACATGCGTTTAGTCTTTTTAAATGTTTTGATTTTTTTTTTCAATTGTTATCAATTACTAAAATGTTTTTAGTGTCCAATCCTTCACGTTTTCTGGAAATGTGAATAAATTACTTCATCATTTACTCTCCCTCGTGTTGTTTTAAACCTTTATGAGTTCAATTTTTTCAGTTGAACAAAAAAGGAGATATTTTGAAAAAAGCAGGTTGCTGGGACTCACCAACTTCCATTGTAGGAAAAAAACTATGGAAGTCAATGGGTACAGCATTTTTCAAAATAACTTTTTTTGTGTGTTGAACAGACCAAAGAAACTCAAATAAGTTTGGAACAAGTGAAGGATGAGTACATTTTGTTTTTTTTTTTGGGGTGTAACTGCGCCTTTAAGGTTCTAGTTGTTAACATTGGTTAACTATATTAGGTAACGTGAACTAGTGATAAAGTTAATCTAAGTAATGATGTTAATCTTGGTAATTTGAGCGTTTATACTATTAATAACAAAAGGTGCATCTGTTAATAACATTAGCTAACACGAACTAGCAATAAGTAGTTTACTAACATTAAAAAAAGATGAAAAAGTACTGTAACAAATGCTCTTTGTTAGTTCATGTTAATTAACTGGTAACTGGTGGAATATTGTTGTAAAGTGTCATATTTTAGCAATGTCACACAAGCGGGAATGTTGTTTTTCAGCACAACTCTAAAATGTGATATTTCATACACAAAAGTAATTAATATTTAATGACTTTCATTTATATAACAATTTCGTTTTTTGTCACCAATTAATTGCAAAATTGGAACGAATTGCAAAAAGCAGGAACAGAACATTTGTACAACTCAGTGCAACACTGCAGTGTTTAATTCCTGAATTATTTTGTATTTGAATTATTTGAAAGAGTCAATGATTCAGTCATGCCATCATAAAGATGTGTTTGGTTCAACACAATCTCACTGCAGTTTGTAACTTTTTGGTTGAGAGGCTAATTCATATCAATTTGCATGATCTCATTCATACAGTTTAGAATGATTTGCTCATCCCCCAGTGAGGGATTGGCTTAGGGGTAGAGTTTGTAGTCTGCCTCCTTTTTAAAATAATACATTTACATTTAAATGAAATCATATGGATTTTTTGTACAATACGTAAAATAGTTGCATTTCCTCTTGAGGTCGGGCTGGGTTGGTCATGTTACTCTAACAACATGGTGATTGAACATAGTATGTCCATAATAGAACATACTCTACTGTATATCAGGGTGCGAATTAATTCATTCCTGATCCCCCCTCAAGGACATCAAAGCAAGATTTATGGGGAGGTCAGCCCTTTAATACTGATAAATAGTACACTGCATTTTAAATAATAATGTTAATAATTAAAATAATAATATAAATATACATTTGACCTCCCCTGTAATGGTTCATACTTTTGTGAATGCATAACCACGCCAATTTGTTTGTGCCAGAAAAAAATCATTCAACAATCTGAAACTGGCATATCTAGAGCACCAGACATCATAAGTGTTCTCATAAAACAGGCGTTTGTATGTACAAATAGCCTGAAAGTAAAGTCAAATTAGATGCATAGTTTGACGTCTGAAATAGCTCATCAGAGGATACTTCAGAATACACTAAATATCCATCAAAACACTGAAAACGTAAATATGTTTTATTAATAAATTAGATGTAATTTAAATAAATACATAAATGACTGAAGCATGTGTTACACAAACTAACATTACCGAAAAAGTTGACCCTCCTAATGTCAATGTATAATTTGCACACTGCTCTATATACATTTCTTTAAAACTGGTGCATTATAAATTAGAAGATGCAGACAAATAGTTTTTGGATGTAGACAAATAGTTGCATTGTTTCTAAATCAATCACTCGTTTTGAACAAATCATTTGAATGAATGATTCAGTGAATCACTTGTTAAAACAGGGACTTGCTGCCACCTACTGGCAGTTTTAGTGTCATATTTTTTTATCCACAACAGACATAAACTAACACACTCATTAATAATGATAAGTGAACAGTTATTTGGTAAGTTACAATCACACACCACTAATAGAAAGTCTATATTTTTCCAGGTGAAGGTGCGAATTAAGGATTTTTTGAAGGCCATGTTCCAGCGAATAGCAAATGACCATCAAGACAAAGTACAAGATGGAGGAACATCCTCAGCAGACAAAAGCACTGAGGCTCCAGCAGGACTGCCGGATGATGGAGTCTCTTATGTGCCTGTACATGCACTGGTGGTCGGTCATGGGGCTTATATGAGCATAGCCATGCGGTATTTTTTTGAGGACTTGAAGTGCCCAGTCCCTCGTGGTTTAGATCTAGCTCAACAGTTTTCCATCTGCCCGAACACTGGAATGTGCCGATTTATTATCACTTTGAAATGTAGCAATGTGGATATTGCACTTTCAGACATCAAATGTGTGTTCATCAACAGAAGAGACCACTTCAAAACTAATTAGCATGTAAAAGGAAATATGGAGTAAACTGACTAAATGTTTACTGTACGTTTTATGCAAAAGATTTTCATATTGAAGCACTTTTCCTGAGATAAAACAAAACATATTTGAGAATCACCATTTACAAATATAAGATTGATCTGAATTTACAATATGTATAATCATTTGAAAATACACTGTACTGTACATTTGTAATGACTGAAAAATTTGATGTGTGACAACCATTTAGACAATGGATGGGCAAACTCAGTCCTGGAGGGCCGTGTGTTCTGCAGAGTTTTGCTTCAACATTAATCAAACACACATGCTAATCAGGGTCCAGGCCCATAGCCAGTGGGGTTCAGGTGGTTTGGAAGACCCAAGCACCCCTCACTGACAAAGGTCCAGAATTTGTCGCATACATGAGCTCATTTGTCCTATTTTGTCTGCTATATTATCATGAAAATAAACCCATCGAAAAAGGTTTTAAGACTAAGCAGAATCCTCTGTTGGCTTTCGCTTGGGTGTGACTCCTGCTAACCAGTTTTGGCCAATGTTAACAAATATTTTCATGAGTCCAACATCCAGCTGTGCAAGAAAACATACAATCTGATGTAAGAGAAATCTTCTTTCGCTACGTTATTGTTTTTAAATTGAGAAAAGTAACTTTACAAATAACTTTTATTCTAAATCTTGGATTTTATTCTTGAAGTAAAAAATGAAATAAAAATATGTAAAGCACCAAAAGCATCCCATATTAAAATTGATTTAAATACTATTTTGGCTAAAATAGTCAAAAAGTGTGGTTATGATGACCATCCAACAAGCTAATTCGGAATAGTGCTTAAAATGTTACTAAGATGCATTATTTAAATTTTTATAATTAATTAGAAAATGAGGCATATAATTGCAAAAAGAACCAGCCTTTTCACCAGGCTGGCTACAGGCCTGGGGTCTTTAAGATCACTAGAAAGCTATAGGCATGTGTGTTTGATTAGGGTTGGATCTAAACTCTGCAGGACACTGGTCATCCAGGACCAAGTTTGTCCATCCCTGATTTAGACATAGACAGTATTGAATATTAGTAAATATTAAAATGTTAAAAAGTCAAAAAATAGTAAAAAGTACAGTATGCTACTATCTGAGTAAGGTATTGATTTTGTTTTGAATGCTTTAAAAGTGCAAAATGATGACTAAATAAATGCATATGCAATATTTCATACAGTTTTTATTGCATTTATTTTAGTTGTATTTAAAAAATAATAAATATTTTTCTTCTTGACAAATAAAATTGGTTTTAAGTTTTTAATATATTTTTTATAAAAAATTTTATTTATATATATATATATATATATATATATATATATATATATATATATATATATATATATATATATATATATAAAAGTGTCAAGGGTGTTATTCTGGTTTATTGCTGTTTTCATCTTGTTTTTAATTAACCCATCAAAAAAAAAAAACATTCCTGAACTCTAAACCAAAAGCATTTGTTTTTGATATTTGCATAATAGTTGCAGAGTGTCCTGACATGTACTTCAACAGCACAGGACAGTCAGTATGAAAGATATTTCAGTACTTTGACCTCATTCCAAGGTAAATTTTCAATTCCTTTTTCAATAAACCAATGTACTCA
This sequence comes from Danio kyathit, assembly GCA_903798195.1. Classification (NCBI taxonomy): domain Eukaryota; kingdom Metazoa; phylum Chordata; class Actinopteri; order Cypriniformes; family Danionidae; genus Danio; species Danio kyathit. The sequence goes on along the minus strand of LR812543.1, from coordinate 20,543,426 downwards.
AACTATGTTCTTATATTTAAACAGTCTGAAAATTAAATAATGCATGTGATGTTGGTAATACACAATATGCTGCCGCATCATTGCTATAACAAAAAAGAAAAAAAAAAAAACAAGTAGCTAAGGAACTCATATCAAACTCCTATCAAAATGCTAATCAAAATAGATTATCCATGTTTTTACAGTCTCATCATCATCAACCATTAATTTAATCATACCATTCCTTTTTGGTTGTTTTCATAGAATGCGCGGGGAAACCTTTGAGAAGCTGCATGCAAGAAATTTTATGGAAAAATATGAAGCTCTTCATACCTCACATATAACATTAGCAAGAAGAAGAAGCAGCAAAGAAAACAATTTCCAATCATTTTATTGTTTGATGCATTCACTAAGTGAAATTTTTTTTTTTTAATATTATTTTTTAAACTAAAACACTCAAGTTACGTTTCATGCACATTCCACATAGGCTATTGATGTTTGACCTTTGAGGTGATACTTACATAAAAATGGATATGTGTAAAATAACAATTTTTACAATATATTTGTGATCACATATTGTTTGGATGAACGGACATCTAATGTTTCCGAATTTATTCCCGACTTCACATGAAAAGCCAAACGTGTCGTGGTATATTTTGAAAAACAATATTATCATCCAATCACATTTCCCTATTGATCAACTTGCAGGTAGTGAAGGCGGCTCCTGCGCCATTTGACGTCACGTGTCGGTGAGAAAGCATGGAGGACGCCAAAACGATGTATAGCAAGATAAATACCCGAATGAACATTAAAAGGTATGTTGAAAGAAGCGTCACAGCATCAAATTCATAACTTGCCATGTAATTGAAGAATCAGTATTTTAGCTAACCCAGAAAGATAAAGATAAAACAGCTTGTAAAAATACAGGGCAGTCACGCAAACGTTTACCGCAAAAAGGCATTAAGTGTTAAAAAACGTATCGTCTTGTCAGCCAGCAAAAATATATTTAGAGAGATACATTTTGCACTATATCAGGTTTATTATGTTTTTACATTTTTTGTCTTACTGAAATAAGTTTCAGTAGTCTAAATTATTCCTGAAAACAGGTTTTGTTAGCCACCTTTTAAATGTTTGTCCATTTTGAGTAAGCAAACTTATTTATTTAATGGATTGTGTGCCCTGTACTCCATTTGTAAATGGCTGGTCGCTACACGTTGGGAATAAGAAATCTAATCAAGTTCTTCCATATAGCCCCTTTTAAGACATCAGTATTAAATATAATAAATAAATGTTCCAAAACTTAAAAAAATAAATAATTATCATAGGTGGCCAGCACCATGTCATACACAGTTTCTCTGGATTTACATTTAAGGGGTATGTTGAGTAAAACATAATAGGCTACTTGTTTCATTCTGTAAAACACTGTTGACATTTCCTCTGAATTTAAAACAAAAAATCTTGTCATTTTAATGTTTTTTTTTTTTTTGTATTTAAACAACACAACATCAATGTTGTAAACTTCAGAAGAGTTAAGAAATCAATGTTTTGTTGAGTAACCCTGATTTGTCAATCAAACTATAACCTTTTTTAATTCTGAATAATTGTCATTTTCTGGGTGAAATAAAAAATATTAATAGTCTAAATACTTTTTTTTTTTCAATTGTGAAGAAATGTTATCAGTTATTTATAGAATAAAACAAATAACATTTGTTCAAATCCATTCTCAGATCTATACTTACAACACTGAAATGATATGAACTGATTACATAAATTGCAAACTGCAAACAAAGACTGTGTATAATTCTGAGTATTACATGACCTACATCAGTTAATCAGGAAAAGACACTCGCATGGTTCTTATGAAAGCGGCGCTATATTGCCACAGCATTGCAAGGTAGTTTAAATTTTAACTGACTTAACAAGGTGAAAGGACTGACAAGCAGTGACCTAAACCTACTGAGCTGAAAAAGGTGTATTACAGCAAGGTTATTATTTTTATAAATTTGTTTCACAGAAGCAAATATTAGCTTGATTTGGCATTTCTTACAAAATCATATCTATATTTAGGAATTTTGCCATCATATTCGACGATCCACTCACAAGTCTTTTAGCAAGCAACCAATGAGCTGAGCTGCTAATGAGTTTGCCAAAACTAAAATGGATTAACAAACTTAGCGAAAAAATAAGTCACTTGCACTAGAAGTTGTAATGTTGGTTGCAGGTCCTGTGCAAACAGTATAATATGGCAGTCTGTAATTACCGTAAGTGTTTTGCCATGGAAATGTAATGCATATTCAGGATACTCTAAGCATCTATCTATCATTAAACATCTCCATTCTTCATGTCTAATATTCAATAAATGGAATGCCATTTTTTGGACAGTGCAATTTTAAGTGTTTTTTCTCCTTTTGCTTTCAAATAATTTTAAAGTTAGAGCAATTTTTAGGATTTTTTTAGTATGTTTGGTCGTTAGTCGTAACAAAAAATTACCAGGGTACCAAACTAATATGTTACGATTTTAAAGTTCGGATCTTTTTGTAGTACACCCCATGGATTGTGTCATACACAGGCAATAATTTCTTGGAACCATTTGGTTTCTTGACATTGCACTATCAATGTATGCTTTTAGGTAATATCCAAAAAGTGAAGTTCTCCCACATAGATGGGTTTCTTAAGTTTGAGAACATCAAGAGATCAGGAATTTGTTCAGAATGGATCAATTGGTGCGACTTGCTTGTATTTCTTCTCTTTTGTAAGTTTGGACTGACTGGGCTCTTGGAGAGCAGTACATGTAAAGGGTCATCGCAGGAAGTGATGGTCTCTCTAGAAACATTACTGGTGCGCTCATGCTTGTGCTCTTTATTCTGTCTTTGATAATTCATGGTTCTTGACTTTGGATTCTCGAATCCCAAAGGATCAGTCGGGTCAAAATGCTGGCTTCTTCTCTGCCTGAGATGAGAATTATGGTTGTTTAAATGCAGAAGAGGAGGTGGTAATTCTTTGGTTTCTGCATCATTCCTCCATGAACACAAAGCATGTCGGGAAATCTTTCTTTGAATTGTTTTAAAGCAGTCCTTAGTGTTGTCAACCTGAGGATAATAACACACATTGTTCATAAAAATTTACGATTTGTTTAAGATTGTTGGAACAGAATTGTTTATTTAATCACATCTTTATTTCTACGAAATTTAGTGGATTTACGCTGAATAAGGGTTCATTTTTGTTTAAAAACACTGACCACACATTTTTAAATTCACTGTAAAAAATACTGGGTTCCACACAATCAATTTCTGTTGGGGCAACATGAAAGAATTAAGTTAACATATTACATTTGCAAAAACTAAGTAGATTGAACATAAAACAATCAAGTTGTCCCAAAAACAAACTCAAGAATTGTGTTGTTTCAGCTCATTTTAAATACATAGTTTGAACTAACAAATGCCATTTTTTGAGTGTTGAACTGCAAGAACAAGTCTTTTTTTTATTTCTTAAATTATTTTAGCAACTTTTTTAAAAGTGAAAAAAAAAATTAAAAGGTAATTTGTTTTATTCTGAAAGTTGTTTGACATTTCTTCCAAATTTAAAAGAAAAAATGTTGAATCATAATTTCAGATACACTGAAAAAAATGATTTGGCAAAATTGTTGCAAACAATTTATATGGATTGAATTTAAACAAACAAATTAAATTAAGTAATGTCCAACTTAAATTGTTTGTTTAAAGTCAGCTCAAAATAATAGTTTACAACCACTTAACCTAAAAAATGTAGTAAACCCAAGTAATCATCTTTGAATAATTCTTTTCAGTGCATCTTAGCATTAATTCTTAGAGCCATTACCAATATTCTAAAAGGGTTTTGATATCTATATTTCTTTAAAGAACCATGATATTTCAATCACAATAAATGAGAAAATTTGTGGAAAAAGAAAAATTAGGTAATTATAATAATACTTAAAAAACAATAAAAAAAATGCCCATACTTACAGAAATATATGGCTTTTTGGTTGTATCCAAGCACATTAAAATAAGTCTTTTAATATCAAGTAGTGAGAAGCAGTCTTTGCTTCTTTTCTTTAGTAAAACAGCTCCTTTATAAAATAAAAAGCATCAGTTGCATTATTAAAATGATAACATATTACTATAAGGTCCAAACTCTAGTTAATGAATTTGCTAATACAACACCGTATTTACTGGCAAAATTAGCAGGTACAATTTTCTTTTATAACTTTAGGAAATGTTAAAATAAATAATTGTGATTAATGATTAATAATGTTTTTCAATGTTCATGTTAGCAATGAGAACTCTATTGTAAATAATTACCATAAAAACACTGTCAAAATATGTGAGAAAAATCACAACTTACCATTTGACTCTCGATAAATGGCTTTTTCCATACCATTACTTAATTTAGTCATCATAAATAATCCATAGCTGCTGATCTTGTCTTCCACATTTTCTCTAGTTAAATCAGTTTGGATCTTTTCCTTTTGTATAGGATGACAGGTTATTAGTTTGCAGATGCTCAGAGCAATCAGACAGAAAAGATGAATGGTTTTCATGATCAGACCGGATCAAACAGGTGCTCAGCAAACAGCGAGGCATTTCACTACTCTTTATATAACTGAGGGGAAATTGGTTCAAAGGTCATGTTTGCAGACCAAGAACTTTACTGTTGATCGGATACAACTTGTAACCATTCAGTTTTTCTGTACAGGGCTGTAAACAACATAAATGAGGCAAGTAGGTTAATTACATGCTGACCCCCAACCAGAGATTTGTGTTGATCATGTTTAAAATATACACCTAAACTGAATGTTTCTCATTTTAATGTGATCTGTTCAGAAAACTTTAAATGAGAGACCGAATCTCTCTTATAAAATTAATAAAGATCTTTAACAATTAAGGAGTTCCTGTTGGTAAAGGGACCTGATTTTCATAAGGGCTGATCAATGTCAAAATTTAATTCTGTGGATTTAACAGGCATGTAAAGAAAAAATCTTATGGATTTTGACCACATGATGAGGTTCTAACCTAACTAATACAGACACAATCGCCATGTTTCAATCCGCTTGTCAAGTGTGACATCGATTGGACATGGAAGCTGCTTCACTTGCTCTATCAAACTATAAGACTCAACAAATAGTACTAATAAACACTTACAAAGCAATGTTATACTTTTGAAAATCATGATTGCTATATATATATATATCCTTGCCTAATGTCCAATGGCCAGAATGTGATTAATTTTGTATAAATTGTTACAATATTGGTGTCTGTTGGTTGCTAGGGGTGTGAACCTACACTGGTCTCATGGTTCGGTTACGATTATTATGCCATCGATTCGGTTCAATTCGGTATCACGGTGCATTGACGATGCTTTCCATACATAAGTAGATTTTTTTCTTCACAACACAAGAATTTTTTTTTATTAAAATCTATAAATATGTTTATATTTATATATTATTTGTAATACAATTTTGTCATTTAATACAAGCAGTCAGATATATGAACTGTACCTTTAATTTTACATGCTCAAAAACCTGGATCCACAAGTATCGCTTTAACAGCCGAGAGGAGGAAAATTTACCCCACGAACATGCCAATGGGTTAATTGCCCAAAGTGTGTGTGTGTGTGTGTGTGTGTGTGTGGGAGAGAGAGAGAGAGAGGCAGAGGAGTTTTACAGCATCTCTCCCTAGTAGTGAAATAGCGGCTCGTGCTTTACCATTCCTCAGTGTCAGTGAAAGACTGTCCAGCACACTCACACGTGCACAATTAGTTATCTGCTTTTTAAGTAGTAGGAGCGTTTTATTTACTCGCCCTCGCCTCTTCACCATAGTATTCTTCCGCGACATCGCGCATAGGGGATAAACGACGTCAGTGCGTAATAACCGGTTATGATCTATTACTGAACCGATATCGGATTGTCATCATCTGCATCGCTGTGCACCGAAGAAACAATTAATTTTGGCACCCCTACTGGGTGCGCTGTGATTTTATATAAAATTCACTTTATTGTGTGATATGAGTAAAAGTTGTCATAAACGAGTATTTTCTCAATTCAAACGAATAGCGGCTTGGACCCGTAAACATTTCATTCGTCATGACTTAACTCTTAAAAACACTTGATGTTAGCTCTTAAAAACTAAAAACTAAATGTAATGTATCGTGTATTTATAAAGTGCGTATATCGTGTATGGCCATACACCCAAAGTGCTTCACAATCATGAGGGGGGGTCTCTCCACACCACCACCTGTGTGCGCATCCATTTGGATGAATTTGATGGCAGCCACAGGAGCAACGACGCCAGTGTTGCTCACCACACACCAGCTATAGGTAGTGGTGGGGCAAGCGAGGCTTCATAAAACCTGAAACAGTCGAAGCAAAATGTGTCAAAGCTTCAAAACGTTTTGAAACGCGTCTCTACAGTCACACCGAGTGGTCATTTTTATGTATTGCTCTGGAACAGCTTCTGCAAAGAACAGTTAAGCAAAATTGGTTTATTAAACCCCACGTTGTAGAGTTGAAGTTTCAAGTGATTTGGTGAAGTAGTGAGAGTTACTGACTAGCATCAGAGCTAATGTGTTCGAATTCTGGGAGATGCAGCTATAGATGTTTAGTTTGTAAATGCTCTGTTCTTGTAACGTGGTTTTGCTTTAACATTGGTCTGACATCCGAATGAACACTTTGGTGAATAAATAAATAAAAATAATAGCCTATAGGCTAGCCTGTGGTGTGGCAGATCGCATCACCATGAACAAGTCGGCCTGTCTGGGTTTAGAATATAAAAAACAGCCTTTATTCGCTTTGTTTTCTGTGATTTTATTTTTTGTTATTCAAAATGAAAAATCTAATCATTTTATGATTTTGCTTTTCCGTTTTCACCATGAAAAACAAAATGAGCCGTTTTTGATTTTCGTTTTCAAATTCAAGAACAAAAATCAAAAAATGCATTTCAATTTTCGTTTTTGAATTTGAAAACGAATATCAAAACAAGGCTCGTTTTCAATATCCTTTCTAAAATGAAATCCAATGACCAAAAAGATACCTGACTTACTATCTACCCCCCTGTTAAATTAATCTAATTCGTGTCCTAAAACACCCCCCTCTCCCCCCTGCTTTCACTTCTCAGTCTAACGGAGAGAGCGATTCATTTGTGAATAAATCTTGGTTATGAACGACTTGTTCACTTAGCCGACAATGATAGAAGTTTCTAGCACCGCAGCATCTTGTTGTCACATTTCTTTTGCATTGTTTGCTTATTTTATTCAACAAAACTAGCATAAGCCTAAAATTTAGTGCAAGTTGGTGCTACTTTACCTTATGGTCAGTGCAGAAGAGACTGTATTATCATCAATCAAAGGCTACTTCTTTAGGCACAAGTTCAATACATACAAAAACGAAATCTTAACCCATGAAATGTTCTGCCTTTGTGCTTTGTTTTCTTTGTTGCTTGTTACTGCACCCTACACAGCACTAAAGTCCAGCATCTTCACGTTGGCACACTGTCTTGACTAGTGCGGTTGAATGACATTTTGTCCTGGGAGCACTGTACAAATGTGGTGGCACTATTGACGCATGCTCAGGGTCCGTATGTGATATCTAGTGTATATATCTATGACACTTCGGTGCAGTGTTTCGAAACACTTGTATTTTGGGATCTCAACGTCAGTTTTACGTCAGTCATCCATTGCTATTTGTGGAGTGGAGAAACGGATAAATTCAGAGCTGCATATTAATTCAGCCATTTAGAATTGTATAAAGGGTGGCATGGTGGCTCAGTGGTTAGCACTGTCGCCTCACAGCAAGAAGGTTGCTGGTTCAAGTCCCGGCCGGGCCAGTTGGCATGAGTGCTCTAGTTTTCCCCACAGTCCAATAACATGTGCTATAAGTGAATTGGATGAGCTAAATTGGCCGTAGTGTATGAGTGCATGTCTGAATGTGAGAGTGTATTGGTGTTTCCCAGTACTTGGTTGAGTTGGAAGGGCATCTGCTGCATAAAACATATGCTGGAATAGTTGGCGGTTCATTCCGCTGTGGCGACCCCTAATAAATAAGTGACTAAGCTGAAGGAAAATGAATGAATGAACTTGTATTATGTAGTTTAAAATGCAGCTTTAAAAAAAACTCAATACAGAAGCTAAAAAACAACCTTTTATTTTCATTTCAGTAATACAGTTGGCTGTTGTGCACAGCACATACGTATAAAAATAAAAGGAAACATTTTCTTAATATATTAGAATTCTTACTCATTTTTCACTTTTTTCAGAGAACAAAATGATTGGCAAAAAGTTTGTTGTATCCAACAAATCGTACAATCATTTCAACAAATTGGAACTAAGGCAGAAGGTGAGGTATATGTAAGAAAATAGGAGGGGAATTTGGACGGGGCGTTTGCCCCTCAGTGCAGGAATACAAAACTGAGAAAACATAAAGGCTGCATACGTACAAGGACAAACACACACACATGCACCACCCTTTACAATCATCTCGCTAGCCGCAAATGGGTTCATTTTAAAGCTGGAGACAAAGTACAGTACAATGAAACTGGTGGAACTTACATGAGAAATAGCTGTTTCTGGATAAGCACTTAGTTTTGAAGGCTTAACTTCTAGATGCAACATTTCGGATATTTTGCATTAAAACCATGCAAAATTTCTGTCTAATATTTTGCATTAAAATCATGCAAAATTCAACTGAAGTACAAAGAGATCATAAATGTGAAAGAGTACAGTGGAGAAACATCAATAAATTAACATCAGTCATCACATACATTAAAAGCAGTCATTTTGACAGTTTCGTTGAAGCATCACATTGCATGCCATATTGGGGTACAAAGAAGTTTAAATCCATAGTTGTCAATAGTAATATATAGTTCATATTTGAACACAGCTTAAAATCATTTTATTCCCAAAACATAAAAAAGACCATCGCTATATTGTTTCAGTTTCACTTTGTAGTTCATTTAAAAAAATCTTTATTTAATTGCCCTCAAGTCATTCCAAAGCTTTGATTCATTTTGAGAAGACAATTGTGTTCTTGTCCATTCAATGAGATGTTGTTTTGGATCATATTAACTCTTATACAGACAAATACTTTTTTAGCATCTCATGTTATAGTATATATGTTTAGTTTCTTGAGTTAAAAAAAAATCACACAGGTTTAGATGACAGGAAGGAGAGTTTATTTTTAGGTGAACTGTACCTTTAAAGAAAGTCACACACACTTCATGAGCATCCCAGCTCAAACATCCCAGCCATAACTATTATAAAATAACATCCTTCTTTGTAACATTGTGATCTCTCAATTGTCAAGTAGAAGCTTTAATTCAAGAGAACCCATTTAACAAACACACTACCCCTACCAACCCTTTTATTGTCTCTTACACTCTGTCAGAAGTCCAACACGTTCTAACTTGTGTTTCGCAAAAGATACAAGGGCATTGTTGCAAAGATATAAACAGATCTTGATGATTGTATTCTGAGCTGCAACCGCTAGTGACACGAAAATGGAAAATCTTAGAAAATTAGAGCTGTCGTTTAACCAAATATTGCTTGAATTTAAAGAGGGGGGCGTTGAAGAAGAGGGGGGCGTTGAGCGAGAGAAGGGGAATGCCTACAAATACCGAAGCTTAGTTCAATTTTAAGTGCGACTAATGACTGATATCTGGACTACATCAACAGAGTGTGCAGAGGTGTGAATAGCCAACACAATCTCATGGCAATTCGTAACTTTTTTGATTTAGTGGCTATTCGTATGAATTCGTACGATATTATTCGTATAATGTAGTACGATTGCGTATCCCCCAATGACAGTTGGGTTTAGGGGTGGGGTTGGGTGCCAAGCCTTTTTTTAATTCGTAAAACTGAACTCGTACATATTCGTAGAATTAGCCACTAAAACTTATAAAACGTAAAATAGTTACGTTTCCTCGAGATCAGGCTGGAATAGCTAGGCCTGCTATCCAAACCTAACACCTGATGATTATATTCGAACAGATATTGCAGTTGTATTGATTTTTAGTACATTCCACAGACTTTCTGAGGTGGCGTTCAAGTATGCAGTTGACATGTTTGTTAATGAGGAGATCTCTGACTGTAGAGGTAATATGTGACTAGTATCAATAAATATCTATGATAACGTTGAATTACACACTGTTAAATTAATAAGCAGCAGCTACACTATCATATAATCGTACCACGTAATTCAAGGTTAACGCATTCAATTGCAGTTTTCATTCAAATGGAAGCACCCAAACCTAATCGTCCACATAGTTTCAATCACAATGTCTCAGAGTTTTAACCTCCATAAAATTGCATGCAGTCAACGTTTAATGTCAACTATTTATTGATCTAAATATGGAACAGAAACCTCTTTACTGCATGCACAAAAGGAGGCAAACTAGTAGAGGCTAAGGCACCACCTAATAATGAAAACTCCAGAAAAATAAGTGCTTTCATGTCTCTCGTAAAATGGCGGAACAGATGAAGATCAGAGTAAACTGATATTTATTTTTCCCTCCATAACTTCAATGCGGACGTGGCTTTGAGGTAATAAAAAGTATCCGTTTCACTTCTAAAGCTGAGGAGGTGTAGTCCAATGCGGGTAAGGTTTACACCAGTTATGGCAACACTTCCACACAATACTTTATGTTGTCGCAACACAAATCAGTTAAATTCATTAAGCTAATCAATTAAGTTAATAATTTTTACAAATTTAAGTGGATTGAACATAAAACAGTTAAGTTGTCCCAAATAAAAATTAGAATTGTGTTCTTTCAACTCACTTTAAATAAGTAGATGAAACAAGCAGCAAAAGTCTTTTTTTTTTTTTTTTTTTTGAGTGGCATTTTTCATTTTTATATCATCTTTTGTGTTTAACAGGAAAAAAGGAAACTCATAAAGATTTCATTCGTTCATTTTCTTTTCGGCTTAGTGCCTTTATTAATCAGGGGTCGCCACAGCGGAATGAACAGCCAACTTATCCAGCATATGTTTTACACAGCGAATGCCCTTCCAGCTCCAACCCATCACTGGGAAACACCATACACACTCATACACTAGGGACAATTTAGCTTATTCAATTCACCTATAGCACTTGTCTTTGGACTGTGGGGAAACGGAGCACCCTGAAGAAATCCACGCCAAAACGGGAGAACATGCAAACTCCACACAGAAATGCCAACTGACTCAGCCTGGCTTGAACCAGCGACCTTCATGCTGTGAGGCGATTGTGATACCCACTGTGCCACCGTGCTGCCCCCTCATAAAGATTTAAAACCATATAAAGCAGTGGTTCTCAACCTCAGTCCTGGAGGTCTGGTGTCCTGCAGATTTTAGCTCCAACTTGCCTCAACACACTTGCAAGGATATTTCTGGAAAGCCTAGTAAAAGGTTGATTAGCTAGCCCAGGTGTCTGATTGGGGTTGGAGCTAAAATCTGCAGGACACTACACCTCCAGGTACAAGATTGAGAACCCCTGATATAAAGGATAGTAAATGATGAGATCATTTTTATTTTTTTTTTCAGTAAACTTCACTCAAAAAATCACATTTGCTTTTTTTCTAGGTACTTATTTAAATGAGCTTATTTAAATGAAACAACACAATTCTTTTTGGGGGGACAACTTAATTGTTTTATGTTCCATCTACTTAAATTTGTTAAAACAAATGAATTAACTTAATTTCTTCATGTTGTCCCAACATAAATCTATTGTGTGGAACCCAGTATTTTTTTGAGTGTATACACTGAAAAAAATGATGTCTGTAAAATTGTTGCAAACTATTTATATGTGTTGAATTGAAACAAATTAAATTTTGCAATGTTCAACTTAATTTGTTTGTTTAAATTCAGCCCAAATAAATTGTTTAACTACTTAAAAAAATGTAAATCCAAGGAATCATCTTTGAATATTTTTTTCAGTGTACCTTAAAGTAGGTAAAATATTTACACTACATTTTAAATGTAATCTGTTACATTTCCAAAGTTACCTTCCCCCCACTGTCTGCAAGTATCGCTTAGTGTTTCTAGGTTAGCACTGTAGTAAACATCCCAAATGAGGTGACACCTGAATCTTACTGAACGTGAGAATTCGCAAAGATCTCTCTCACATCTCTGTTTAACCTCACCTAAATCTGACAGGGGGACCCACAGCTCCTTTTCCAAAAACTAGGCTATGCTAAAGCAACCAAGCTGCAAATACACCTCAAGACGCCATACCCTATACAGTGCAGGTGTGAGTGTGGGGAGCATGCTGGGATTAAAACAAGAACTGCAAATGTGTTCATCCTGCATTTGAATCAGCACTATAGTTTCTCGCAGGTGTTTTTGAGCAGATAGAAGTACACCAAGATTCAGCGCAAAAAAAAAACACACTCACACAAAAGTTAATTTAGTTTCAAGCTGTTTCAAACAGGCGTTTGATCTCCACTGCTACATTGTTGACAAAGCTAAAGTACGCTTTGCTCCCAGGTGGAACTTCTCAGGATGTTTTCCCAGTAATGGAAGAGTATTTCAATTTTTTTGTGTGTGTGACGAATTCTTGAGGGACATAACCTGCCCCCGAAATGTCCTTGCATTCTCCAGCAAGGCTTTTGTTTCTCTGTGTGGGTTCTTTTGCTTGGAGGGAGAGGAGAAAAATGGGCACTGGAATGGTAAAGTATCAGCCAGCAGCTGTTGCGTGAGTGACAAACTCAAGGGTTTGTGATATGAGAGGCACAGAGGAGGAAAAGACATCAAGTAGTTGTGCTGTCCGACATAAAATGTGCAAAGAAAATGACCTGTATAGGCCATCTCGAACATGATAATATTTACTTGCAGGTAAAAAGCTTGAGCCCCCCATTTTGATGGATGTCACGGGGAGGATGGTGTGAATGCTGTAATGTTGGTCATGTGCTGGCAGGGGGCTTTTGACAGGGATCTACATTGTCATTTTAGGCTAGACAGACTGTGTTTGAAGAACATGTCTGTCAACACATTGTCCAGGTTGGCTTTTGATGTCCTTAATGATGATGGGGTAAAAATAACAGAGATTCCTGCAGTTTTCTCTTTAGAGCATAACAAAGAAAGTTTTTTTCTGTCAACAGGAGATATGCCAGAAGCTGTTTTGTGATTCTGCTATTTGGTTGTGCAGTTATAATGCACCTGTTGTGGGTTTGTGCGGTAAATAAGATAAAACTGAAAAGCAGTGTTACAACGTCCTCACTAGCATGTCAACAATGATTACTTCCTCTCTATTAATCCAACTGTTGTTAACCTTTCAGACATTTCTTACATCTATTTGGCTAAACAAGGAGATTTCAAGACAATAAAACGTTGTTCATCTCGCTTTCCTTTTTCTTTTTTTTAGCAAGATAAAAGTGAGATTTAAAGAATTTGGGAGTCTGTCTCCTCCCAAGAAGCATGTCAAGCAACTTGAAACATTTAAGAGATCCTGCAATCTAGTAAAACTATTTAAATTAATAGGTAATGATCATAATACATATAAGAATAATTATTTTAATAATTACATATCAGTTTTTTTAATTAAGTATAAATCATATATAATAATAATAATATTGCACAACCATAATTAAATTATTGAATGTATGTGAACAAATTGACATTTTGATACATTAATGAAAGATTTCTACCTCATAATTGGATAAAAGAGATATAATTGTTTATTTTTTGTAAATGATCTAGTTTGTTTTCTTCAAACAGTTTTGTTTCTTTTGTCAATGGCAGTTTCAACCAGTCGTTGCTATTTACAATAATTGCAAACTATGTAATTTAATGAAGCATATCTTTTTCTTCTTTTTTCTTGGGTGGCTGGCTAAATGCTTGTGTGTTTTTATTCAGTAAGGACATCTGCAGTTGCTCAACCCACAACATTATAACTGTGAGAAATATGTCATGTTATTCTCTTTTATGCCCTTTGTAAATAAGAATAAAATTTTTGTTTGTTGCATTTGCTGCTTTTAATATATATATATTTTATTTATTTAAATTGTTAGGAACTTATTGAAATGTCACCTGCTTCATTCAAAACATTGCTTCTTCAGTAAATTACAGTAACTTGGATTTTACTCATTTATAATTATGGTATTTACTAATTCATTATTTTAAAAAACTAAATGAATGCTGATGAACCAATTTGAATGTATTGCCGTCCAGTTCTGTTGCTGAATTAAGTACGAATTCTATTAAATTAAACTATAGTAACTAAATCTATATATAAAGAACTGAAATTATATAAAACAAAATTAAATGAATTCAAATTAATATTTGTGAATAATATAGTAAATTGCAATTGTACTATTTAATTGAGAAAGTGTCTTTATATTATCAAATGTAACATTAATATATTGATCTAATTAACCAGGTTAATGTTTTATATCTGACCATATAAAGAGCTATAACACATGTACAAGCAACATCTTCTAAAAATATTTGTAGAAATAATTAATATGCAAAAGACTTTTAATTTCTTCAATTATGGAGAACTATTTCTACAAAATAGTATAATAATCCGAAATCATTTATAGATGTGTGTGTTTTATTCAGCAGCTTTTGTAGTTATTATTGTAATTTATAAGAGTTATATCTTTACGAAACCCACTGTAAATTATTTACTATCTTGTTTCTTAACATGTAGTGTGTAAATGTTTTGATGTCACTGTAATGTCATTATTATGTTTAATTTAGTCTAATATTATGTTTTAAATATCTATTACTAAACATATTTAATCTGAGCATTACCCTTGATTTTATAAGTAATCTTACTTATTCTTTTAGATTTTCTTGTATTTCTTTCAGGACAAAACACCATAATTTAACTATAGACAATCTTATTTTTTGTGACCTTGTGGAGCAAACGTCTGAATGAATGACTGAAAAACCTAAATGTAAAATAATCTATTAAATTTTGGGGCGCTAGCAAACTTTCATTGGGTGTGTCTTTCACGGATATCCGCGTAATTGCAGGCATCCGGGCAATAGCATGAGCTGCACAGCCGATAGCCCAGCAGCATTATGTGTGACGTCATTATTCCGCGAAATAAAACAGCATGGTCAGGTTTAGAATATAGAGGCGTGAAGAACAGACCAATGAATTTGACTCACTCTTTACAAAGGAGGGGGTTATGTGGTACTTGACGCGTTTTTTCTTACTTTTATATAATTTGATTTGTTTAAGACATATATTATTAATATGTTATCTATGAATAAACAATGTCTTTCAAATTATGTTTTACTGTTATTGTTCTTAAAAAATCTAGAAAAAATATTTGCATTTTTAATGCCTTGATGAATGACTACTAATAGCATTTATTTATAAATGAGGGTTTCAATTACATCCCAACAAAATGATGCTCACTTAGATTATGTAGGTTGTTTTTATTATAATGAATGTTGTCATTTGCTCATAAGGACAGCGTTACTAAAACATAAATTTCCATGTTAAGTCTTTAAATTAAATGTTATTAAGGAAACCTTGAAATGCGCAATATTTTAATAATTTATTAACATAATTTTAAGAATCACGACTTATTGTTACCTTCCAACTAAAGGGTCGGATGCGCTAAAAGAAAAGTCTTTATTTCCACTGTAATGAAAAAGGATGCATCCTTGATGTTATTGTGGCTTGTGCTTCTCAATGTTTTAAGCAAATAATGCAGGATTTGAAGCTTAGAACCACTTATGTTGCTCTGCATACCGACATTTCACGTGTCGGGTGCTGCGGGTAATCCGCCAGATTATATAAAGAACGCGCATGTTTTGAAAAAGAAAATGAAATTACAACATGTGTTAGCACTGAGAAATTGGACTTGCTTATTCATCCTTAATTAAATGATGTCGGCGACTGACATAATTTTTCATGCTGTATTAATTTAGAATTAACTGCTTTGGTCAAGGTAATGTCATATAATAAAATCTGGATTTATGAGCAGAATAATCTTGAAATTATTACTTTAATATCCATTTAATTTTTAAGGCATTGTTTGCCCCTTTTAGCATATATTACACTCGTATTATTCTATTTGAAATAATGCGAGCCTTATCATTTTAATATCTCTGATTTGATTCAAAGCGTCGCTCAGGGTAAATGCTCTGCTTTGTTTTTAGGCATATAAAATTTGTTCATGACACCTGCGTGTGGTAGTCTCTGAGATCTAGCAGTGTTCATCAGGTGATCGGTAAATAGATTAGATTCTGCACTTTAGAATGTGTACTTCCACAGAGAAAGTCTGCCCCAGTAACAAATCCGAAAGCCTCAGACGCGTGAAGAAGAACTATTGGCTATGAACACTTACAAGGGTTGGAAACAATCTACAGCGAAAAAAAAATGTTTTTAAGAGACATTTCCTAGCACATTTAAAAGTGTTGAACGAAGCAAACTGTTGCAAAAGTTCATAGCTGCGGTCTGTTAAGTTCCTTCAGAATCACTCCAGCAAGCTGAGAACCTTGAGATGCACCTCAATCCATAACACATAATAGATATATGTTCTCTTAAAAGTCTTTGAATCGCTTTTTAATTTAGATTTCCCAACGAAGTTTAACATGCTACGTCTCATTTGCAATTTACATGACTTTCTGATTGAGTTTGTGCGTTATAAATGTTGATCTGCATGTATTGGGGTAGATCACCAATTTTGAAATGCTGCATCACCCTTTGGGGCTGGGCTTTTCGGTCCTATATAAAGACTACGATGTAACGATGCGTTATATAATACGGAAAGAGAGACTAACAATTCAGCTGCTATATCTGACTAGTGTTGCTTCATGCTTTTCGCTGCATTTCCTAGAAAGCTATCTCGTTGACCACATGTTGCTGCTTCATGAAGATATCTTCTATTTCTAATTTGTGATGACGAGGTGAAGTTTAGCGCCCGTAAATTAAAAAACAATAAATTTGAACCTTTTTTTGTTGTTAATTTGTAAATCAAAGTAATGAAATGTCTGCATGACACCACAATTGATCAAGGGCATGGGTATAAAAATTGATGCCAAAATAATAAAATCAAGACCAAAACTACTATTTAGAATACTGCGAGATATTAGATTTATAAACATTTGGTGTTGCGCTGGTTTGCAGTGAGTTTATGTTGTGTCGTTAAAAGTTGCACATAAATGGACGAGATAACTAATCTCGCATGATCCATGAATACACCAGCCAATGTTGTCCTTTTATCCATCGTGTGGAGGCTATTGATTCTCTCATAACAGAGCAAGAGGGGAGGAAAAGAAGAGGAAGACTGAGCATTGTTCCGTCTGGCCAATAATAAGGTCTGCTTGCGTCACATAGATCTGCAGACCTCAAATGTTGCAGCGAGAAGAGCAGAGCAGAGCAGAGCAGAGAAAGCGACTAGTGGGGGAAAAGTTTGCAAAAGGATCAGGACTAACCTGGACAGCCCTGTAGACTGATTTGATGTACCCGAGAAGTCCTTTCTGCTCTTTTTGACATTTCGCAACTTTTGTATTTCACTGTTTGTAGCCATATTTAAGATCGAAAAGGACTGTAACAATCATGGAACTGCTTTGTCTCGAGATGGACACCATTATAAGAGCCGTCCTGACCCGAATCTTCTGTATGATGACAGGGTACTACAGAGTTTGTTGACCATCGAAGAGAGGTTTCTTCCTCAGTGTTCATATTTTAAATGCGTTCAGAAAGACATTCAGCCTTTTATGCGGAGGATGGTGGCAACTTGGATGTTAGAGGTTTGTACCCGATCATTTCCGTGCTTACATGTAGCTATCTTCAATACCTCTTGCAAATGTTTTATTTTCCATTCTGTCATGTAAGCATTGTAGAATGCAACTAAAGAAGCTGCTTTAATATTTCCGAAAAGGCAAATGCGATTTTGTTTGGCTATTTTACTATTTTATTGCAGTCATAAGCGCTGATTTTGGACCAAGTTCACGATTGCAGGGGGATGGAGGTTGTCGACATATGTCAGTGATCTCAAGCGCGTATTTTTTTTTTTAAGTTTTCGGTTACGTTAACACAGAGGATAGGACCTTGCTTAACGTTATTTATTTATTTTTAAGATAAATATTTCCATGCACACGTATGCACTTCAATGCTTGCCGCTGTGCTACAGCTTACCATCGCCATGTTGGTTTTTCCTCAAAACAACTTTATCGCAACAAAATGATCATAACAACTGTTAACATGTGCATGGCTTTGTAGATGAGCGTTTAATGTATATAATTATGGTAGAATATGTAGGTAATTGCTTTTCTATAATTTTGTACAATTTTTTTGAATGTATGGTTGCGGAAGGGGCGACGGCCCGCATTGCTTCTTAACCCATGCTGATCGAAGTCTATAGCCTTGAATTAGTTCGGTTCTTGTCAGAATCGTTCATATTTCCTATTTTTGACTTCTGGAAATGATAGAGCGGAGTCTTAGCTTTATTACATGTTTTGCATTGTCAGGTGAATCGACCAGGATAATTTATATAAATATTTAAAAGAATATTTCGGTCCGATGGTGACGCACTCATCTGAGACCGCATGGTACTTTGCTTTAAAAAACGTGTTTTAATCATAAAAAACATCGATTAAATAACTTGTCAATTGTCGGGAATGATGTGAAAAGGATAGGTGAATATTTAGAGGTAAGCTTAGTTGACATAGACAATTTATTTATATTTTTAAATATTTTATGAAATATGACGAATTAAAAAAACAGATCCCGTCCTGTGTTGCATGGGTGTTTTTTGGCTCGGGGTGATTGTGACTTGAATTCATTTCTTACTGAATGAACCAAAGGAATGTGAGCCTATTGACAAAGATGTTAGAGTCCCCCTTTTCCCCTATAAATTATATCTTTATAACTACGACAAGAAGGGTTTACACTGTTTTGGAATCAATCTAAATTTTAAACGTGACGATTTACAACCTCTTTTCTATGCAACAAATGGACAATACTACGTTATTCGTTTTATTCTTACAATTATTTTTAGATGTATAGTCTTTGTGAGTCATTTAAAATAGACTAATTTTGTTGCGCCACGTGCATCTTTTCCTCTGAACTTATTAAGTTATGCCCTGCCCTTTCCAGGTCTGCGAGAACAGAAATGCGAGGAAGAAGTTTTTCCACTGGCTATGAACTACTTGGACCGATTTTTAGCGGTGGTACCAACAAGAAAATGTAACTTGCAGTTGCTCGGCGCAGTGTGCATGTTTCTTGCGTCTAAATTGAAAGAGACGCGTCCATTAACTGCAGAGAAGCTATGTATCTACACTGATAACTCAATCAGACCCGCAGGAACTGCTGGTAAGCACCAAACATATTGTTTGCAATCAAAACTTACTAATTTTCCCGTAAGGATTTTCTATTTAATTGTTTGCCATACCTTCTTCAAATGTGAATTTAAATGTTTATTTAATCCTACTGCTGTAGAGGTCCACTTAATTTTTTACATTTACCCCACTTAAGTATATTGAATCTACTGTAATTTGTGATGGAGTCTTCCCATATTGTGCATTTTTTTACAAGTCGGATACTAGAATGGAATTAAGAATAGTTCAAAGTAAAGCTATATTATATATATATATATATATATATAATATATATATATATATATATATATATATATATATATATATATATATATATATATATATATATATATATATATATTCTCTCGACTCGAGGGTTTCAGAGTGCGTTTCTGTGCATTGAAGGGCTATTATGGCCATCTGGTGGCTACTATGCATCTCACAGCTACATCATAGCCAAGGTCTTGTCAATTGATCATTTAGGATCCATTAATTTCTATATACCTAGTTTAACTGTATAGGCAATTATGAGCAAATGCTGCCAAAAAAACAAATAAAAAAACCAACAAAACTACACTGTGTTGTAAAAACGTTTGGAATTGCCGTTTTGCCCAAACTCGTGTATATTTTTTTTCTTTGGCTGGCCTAGTGTTTATTTTTGATGTTGTCTGAGCTTCTGCTGGTCTGCAATCAAAAGTCAGAAGATCAGCTGTCAAAGCGATCTTCATATTCTTGTCCTTAGCTGGCAAGAATTTCTTGTAAATGAAACCGCAGTGATAGGGCTCAAAAGAAGGAAGTGGATTCCTGCATTAAGGCTGTGTTGCAAGAGTTTCACAGTGAGTTTAGGGCTGGCCTCAGTGACATCGGACTGCTTAGTTGAGTACACAGAAGACAGTATGATGTTTTTTTTAAGTAATTGAAGTTTTTGGTCATTTATGGCTTCATGGTTCAGCAGTGTGCTCGACCTAAAAATGGAGATTATTACACTTCCTTAATTACATGTCCTTTCATACTTAATGGTCTTGCCCTTTTTGACTTTCTTTGTCAAAATATATTTTCTGTACAAAGTCAGTCAACACTGATTGGTGTCCATGTATATTAACTGAATGCAAGAAAGTGACAGATTTTAGAATGACATTAGAGGATGAGTAAGTAGGTGACTGTTAAAAGGTTAATTTTTAATACCATGTAAATTGAGAATACCTCTGCTCATAGTTTACATTCCATAATAACCTATTAGTATACCAGGAGTCAATTGCTTCTTTTATATAAATGATTTGTCATTAGACTTCATGTTCACATCAGGCACCTCCCCTGAGAAAAGAACACTTTGGAACGTGTAGCTGTTTGCAGATTTGTGAGTCACTCACTAGTGAAATCCAGCACGAGAGGAAGTGAAGAAATCATGCATCAGATGGCTGTCATTTTATTTCTTGATCAATTAGCTGTTTTAGGGGTGTATGAATAATCCCTTGATGGTGGGTTAAGGAGCTGTAAATGTCTCAAAAGGTAATGGTAACCATATTATGCCTATTATTACTAAGTGTGTGTGGTTCATTTGTGGAGAAAACCACCTCAGAGCAAGCACTCAGTCACATCTCAGCGAATGTAAGTTTTCCCCAATTAGTCACTTGCTATTACTCACCCAACTTCAAACAGGAAGGAGGAGTGGTTATTCAAAAGATGCTGTCTTGTTCTTGGCTGCAACCAAGTAACTGAGTATGCAAAATTTACATTTGTCACTGTGAGTTAGGTCAAAGCAAGTTCATGTTTTGGATCAACAGTGCCCCCAAAAGACAAAATGGTATCATCAGCAGTGTTGGACAGTCACATGGTCATTATTAAAGCATGTTTATTCTATTAAGGTTTCAACAAAATCTTTTTAAAATAAAGCTAGGAATCATGCTTTATATGAATAGGTTTGTAATTGTAAAGAGGCTAATGATATGTCCATCAATTAACTAAGAGGGCTTTGGCTTTAACAGATTGCTATAAGAACATACTCATACCTGGTGCTAGACAATCTAAGTAAAAGGTATTCAGGTCAAGTGTCCCTGCACTCAGCATATATCTTTCAGGATTCATAGCTTTGCATTTCCAAGGCCAAATCATGTCCTTGAAGTACCAGAGTTGAACTGAGGCTTTACTTTTTTACTATAAGTGGAGATTCAAATGTATAGCTACAGCATTTCAATGACTTGGAACATCAAATTGTGGTATAGATCAGGGTGCCCAAACTCAGTCCTGGAGGGCCCTTGTCCTGCAGAATTTAGCTCCAACTTGCCTCAAAACACCTGCCAGGACATTTCTAGCAAGCCTACTAAGAGCTTGATTAGCTAGCCCAGGTGTGTCTGATTGGGGTTGATCTAAACTATGCAGGACACCCGCCCTCCAGGACTGTGTTTGGGCACCCCTGGTATAGATTATTAGCCTAGCATCCTAAATGATATTCAGATTTTGTCAACATCTAATGAAGCAAAGTAAGATATCTTTGAGGCAGGAAGCCATTGAAAGGATGCAATTTGTCACTATAGTCAGTGATTTTGCTTCTTTCCTCAAACCCTTTTACAGGAATGGGAGCTGGTTGTCCTGGGCAAATTGAAGTGGAACCTAGCAGCTGTCACTCCCAATGACTTTATTGAGCACATTATGAGGAAACTTCCGCTGCCTGAGGATAAGCTGGAGCTGATTCGTAAACATGTGCAGACTTTCATCGCCCTATGTGCAACAGGTAGTGTATTCAATGTTGATATTTAGAAATATAAAGAAATAAAACCTCATGCTGCAAAAATTGTGTATTCCTTCACAAAACTTGGCTCTGGTTTCACATAAAACTTCTCAACATGCATTTGTGCATAAACTAGAGCATCCAATGTTCTTGACAATCTGTAAAGCACTATAGGTTTAGTATTAGCAAACGTGTTCATCCGTTAAAAAAGAAAAGCTTGTTAAAAGTGTCTTTCATAGGTGTTTTAAGACTGAGTGATAAAAGATCCATTAAGTCAAGTTGGTGTTGATATCTGGCATCATCACCTCCATAAGTGCCGTGTTGCAAAAGGCTTGTGTTTATACCTCGCAAAACCAGAAATCAAAGCCTTCTGTGGGTTTAGTATCTATGGCAACTTTATTCAGGTTCTTGTTGCAGGCAAATTATCAGATGCCATCTCATTACATTCATGAGAAACTATGTGGACTGAAATAGCGATGTGTAATGGAGAGAATTTCTCTGGAAGTCTTATGTGCTTGCCTGGTATGTTTGGCGGGCATATCAGTGGCTAGTCCTGAATGCAGTGACACTTCAAAGGGCAGTTGTATAGTTAAGGACATTCCTGTGTGCTGGTGAGCAAGTGGTTTTACTGTTTCTGCTCTTAGAGGTGGACCACCTTTAGGAAATCAAACGTGGAGATGAGAGGAGGGTGAGAAAACGTGAGGAGTGTATTGTTTCAGCCTAGCCAAACAGTGAAGCATGTCATGTTTTCATATCTTATCCCCTCTTCTCACGCCTCCCAGATGCTCCAGGGCATGACGACTTTCCCATAATCAGGAGCCTTTGTGGGGCTGGTTCTCCCAGCCAAGCCTGCACCCAACATCACCATAGGCGGTAATGGGATCCAATGCACCACCCCTGTTCCCTCAGGCTTCTTTCTTCTTCCCTGGGGTTACTCAGCTCTACAGGAACCTCAGGATTGACTTTGGGAAAGTGGGTTGTGAAAGAAGAGGCATTGGTAGGAGGAGCTGACAGGTCTTGGAGTCTTCTTTTAGTTTGTGCATTCTTGGTTTAAAATCTCTTTATGGATGAGCTTTGATGATAGCTGAGATGATATAAATGGTATATAACTTGGTGGTGAGAGGCTGATTAATCCATAAAATTGCAGATGCTAGCAGATGTCTTGTTTTAAGCAGTATACAAACTAGTTGCTAGTTTAACAACAGGGATTCAGAGGGTATAAAAAAGATTTTAATTGCCAAGCAGATGCCTCGACTGTGTCTTTTCTTTTGTCTGTACAGTTTGCTTTCTTTGCAGAGAATTCAGTTCCCCCCTCTTTTCCGAGACTTGCATAAATCAAGGCCTCTATATCTGAATGAGAAAGGAAGAGACGAGCGTGGAAAGACGGCAGCTAATTTTTAATGGTTCTTTGCATTTGATAAAACAGTTCCGTTCAGAGCACTGTCTGAGGTTTGGTCAGGCAGCGTAGGCTAGTATTAATTCAGTATTAATTAATAACATGGAAGGACTATTCAGAAAAATGCAAATGGCTGGAAGGCTCGACTAGAGACCACAAGAAAGGAGACAAAAGGAACAACCCTCCATTTCATATGCAGAGGCAAGTAAGGGTCAGTGCAGAAGGAGCACCCGATAAAACGTTTCTCTGGAGGGGCGGTCTATCGAAGGCCTGCACAGGAACACGGTCATTAAAAGTGATTATACACCATTTTCACTGTTAATTAACCAGCACCCCTTTAACTTCTCCATCAAAGATTGTCTGTAAATGTATTACAGCACACATGAGATGCATTTTGTGGGAGATTATCTTGCAACTCTTAAGAGGTTTACTTATCAGAGAAATTGGAAAAATAAATAACTAGTGACTGGTGGAGAGTTCATCAAGGCTGAAAATTAAATCTACAGATTCATCTCATTTCTCATTGAGAAGGCTCCGTTTCCTCCCACACCGGCCTGACGGCTGTTGCTCAAGACTAAGTACTGGAGCAAGATTGAAACAAGTTGTTACAGGATTTTTAACAGTCAAAGAGGGTTCCTGTTTTTAATACATCTGTTTTACCGTGTTTGACAGGATAGACCAACATGCCGCTTTTGATGATAAAATTACTTAGATGAAGATTTGACACATTGGACAGTTCTCAAAAAATGACAATAGACAGTCAATGTAATATAACAACTCTGTTAAGTAATAAAAAACATCAATATCCCAAACATGATTTGCTAATATCTAATTATCTACTTGAGACATGACACAACATAGCTGGATATTTAAAAAAAATTATTAAAAAGTCTTTCTACATGCTATGTTGTAAGCTTAACAAACAGTACAGTAAATGTCAGTGAATTAGCATTTATTTGAATATTTATGTTAAATATTTATTCTGTTAACGGTTGTCTCTTTCTTCTACAGCAATTTGGTTCATTTGACTGAGCGTTACACCATGATGCCAAATTCATGTTTAAATTTGATCTTTATCAATCAGGTTGAACATGGTTGTTTGAAACAAGACTTTCTGTAAATGCAAACCTGTGCATCGTGAAAGTCAGGCTCTTGATTTATTGCCCCTCAAATCATTGGTCTTTTGGCTGTTTGTCAACTTTCCAAGCGCTTAATTAATTTACAAGTTAAATGCGTATATAGCACATTGCACCCACCAAGGAGCTTGCTGTGTTGGCATAGGTCTGAGGATGCAGTGTGGCAAGGGCAGGAGAATGGACCATTGAAGGGGGTGAGAGGCTGGTATACCAGGCCAGCCAGCCGCCGCTTACTAGGAGCCTTCCATCACAGGCGTCCCCACTCAGCTACATACACTGTTTATCCTCTGCATGAATATCAATGAAGGCCCACAGAATACAGCCATTCTTCCTTTACCACTCTCACAAACCAGAGCGTCCTGCTCTGCCGCTAGCACGCGTGTACTCTTGTTTCCTAGACAAACTTGTCTTGTCTGGAGTGTGAAAAATCAGATTGCTACCCACTCAGCAAATGCAAGCTGTGTGGGCACCCATTTTCCTCTGTATGTTTCTTTTCTCTCTGCCGCAAAAGACCCAAAGAGTTGCAACGTGGTTAACTTTTTCTTCTTATGCTTGACCAGAACTTGTCTTTTAATGTTTTTTGTTTCTCTGCTCTGCAATCAAATACAAAGAGAAGAGTGTATTGTAAGTTCATTTATTTGTCAACATTGAGTTGCAAAATGAGAAAATGCCTGGCTTTGAATGCTAAGAAGGCATGCTCATCAGCTATCAAAGAGCCAACCGCTTTGATTTTTTTTTTCCTAAAAAGAAAAAAGGAAGAAAATCACCCTCAGAGCCATCACACATGGTTTGCTTTGCAATTGAATATGGCAATATGGTAATGCAAAGCCTGCCGTGGAGTGTGAGACTGTGAGCCCAGAGGTGGCCCTGCATCAGAGGAATGGCATGGGGGGGATGAGTTGGGTAGAAGGGTCTTTTCTTTTGCCAAAATACTTACGAAGGTCTGGACACTGACTAAAGAATGATGCTTAGTGCCCCCCTTAGCCACCCCTGCAGTCTAAAACCCAACAACAGCCTCCCCCAACACCCATCTTTTGTGCTGACTGTTGGGTTTAAATGGAATTCACATAGAGGGCTTGATGTTGTATCTTTCAATTGAATGAGATGAGGTGATGATATTGGACAATGAGACCACACTCTCTTGTTCATTCGACCTAGGTCTACCAATGGCTGCACTCAATTAATATGCTAAAAGATAGCAGCGATGCTGATACAAATCCCAAGCTGTTGTAACAACAAAGCCTAAGCATGTGTGCCATTCAACCTTAGAGGTATGTGTCGTAAGCAATAAAGTGTTGAAAACAGTCTAAAAAACAGAGAGAGGGGGAGCTGTAAAAAAAGAAGAAAGACAGAAATCAATGAGGCAGGGGGCAGACAGCCTAAGCTGTTTGGTTCTTTCTCTTTTCCTCTTTCTTTCTCCCCCTCTCACAGTCAGTCGTCTTTTTGGGCTTTGGCCCGTTCACAAGCTGTCTTATTTGCATTATGAATGACAGTGAGAAAGCTAACAAGGTTATTGGTCTTTGAGATGCACGCCTGTGACCACACGTGGAAAAAGGACCTACAGCAGTGCGCACTGGCAGGGGGACTGTGGCTCTTTATTCCATCCTTTCCGAAGGCTATAGGGCTTTTTTTCAGGGAGCACACGATTTACTTTAGGAGCTGGAAGAAAAGGGGCCGATCTGCAAAGGGTGACTGGAGGAAAGAGATGGGGGTGGGGGTGCTTTTCAGATTCTTTTCAAGCCAAGTGAACCCTCATTATCCTGTGCTGCAGTCATTAGCAAAGGACTGTGCACAGACCTAATGGAAAAGGTCTTTATTTATTAGTAGTTCTGATTTCGGATATTTATATATCCATATCATAATATTTGAGATAACCAATCAAAAGTATTGTGGAAAAGTCTGTTTTTAGGAACTTCGCTTGAGTGACCGTAATACCTGGTTTGTTCTTCACAGATTTCAACTTTGCCATGTACCCTCCATCTATGATTGCAACGGGTAGTGTGGCAGCAGCTATCTGTGGCCTGCAACTCAACAGCACTAACCACTCACTGTGGGGAGACAACCTTACAGAATTGCTTGCCAAGATCACAAACACAGAAGTTGTGAGTATTGCAGCTTTAATGAATTTTACTAATGCAACTTTTTATGAATCCTGTGCATGACAGTTCCCAGCAGGCCAATGTGCTACATAGATAACCTAACTGTTTGTTTCGATCTGAAAATGAGATGATCATATAGTGGTGCTTTAATCATTTAAACAATCCTTGAAAAGAATATTGTTAAGTTATGATTCCTGACAGCAGTGCTTTTGGTAATCTGTAGGGTGAGTGTTACCTTGCCTGTAGGACTGTGAGAGAAGGCTGTGCATTTCTCCTATTTGTTCAATGGGCTTAGATCCAGCTCCAATTCAATTTCATATTCAGCCACTGATTTACTGGAAATGAAATGGGATTGACCCTGACCAAGGGACTGTAAGGAGAATTCACCGGGCTGGAGGAATGTATAGGGATACTATGGATTTATGCATACAAACTTACGCATACTGCAGAACAAGGTCTTTTAGTTTCTCATTCGAGAAAAAATAGACGCAGAAAAGGATATGAATTATTAAGATTAAGAGAATAACCCAGTAAAGCAAATTTAATTCCTGCTCTGACCTGAAGAGGTCAACCCTCCTCAAGAGACCCTAGAGTGCATTGCTGCTGGTAAAATGCCTGCTGCCCCAGCATGTGGTGTGTGAAGTCGTGCACCATAGCAGAGGAAAAACAAATAGTCCTCGGCAGCAGTAAAGGTGCTCAGTGTCTGAGAAGTGTGAGGTCCAGGGCAAAAGGAATGAACTGCCTGCTCCATGAAAAACTTGTCACATTGCTGGATGCCAACAAGCCATACCTTTGAAAACATGCTGGTAGGGTGCACTCAACTATACTGCTTGCACTGATTTATACAGCCCAAGGAACATTTAAAGGGATAATTCATCCAACATGAACACTCTGTCATCATTAAAGATGAGTAATTTCACATCAATGATCAGTAGCTCAATTACAAACCATATTTTAGTCCACTATAAAGGCAGCCTGGGCCATGGTTAATGTGAGCTTTATTAGCGTATGCTGCCGGTGTGAGAGCAGTTGTTGTTAATTTCAAAGGGAACCACTACTGTTGGAATCAAAGATATAGCTATAGCAGTAGACGAACCTAGTCTTTACTAACAAGATTGTTGTGTACTAAACTTTTCCTCTGTGTATGAGGACCTTCCAGATTGAGGCATAGGTTGGGAGGTGAGCGGTCAGACAGAGTTTGAAGGAAAGTCAAACTAATGCCAAATGATGCTGCCAGCTTAGCCACCAGGAACCCTGCTGACATTTGTGGTCTCCAGTGCTTGTAGTTTCCAGTAGACATATGATAGGGACAGCCAGCCTCTTCCAGTTGCCCTTGGAATGTGTGTGTAGACTAAGACACACCTGGTGAAGCATACTCTGTGCAGCAGTAAGGTACATACATGCATGCCAAACCAGGAAGGCTGAAAAATTGGCTTGAAGTTTCCACAAATATTCTATGGTCTCTCTAAGGAAGAAGCAAAAGGCAGTAAATATTCATCTGGCACTGGCTGTAAAGTTTGTAACTGTATGTACAGTAAATGATGATCCTTTGGATATTGTAGTCATCCAGGCATTTTCAGTTCTATTAAATGAGACCTTCAATTATTTGTTCATGGCATTACATTTTGTCCTTGTGCCCATCTTTAGTAATTCCATCTTTTTACAATGCAAAGCTGTTCAGCTGAAGTAACTAATCAAGAATAGAGAACGGACAGTAAAAACTCTTAAAAACTTTTGCATCTTCTAAATTAGGTGAAATGTTAGACACTTTGGGTCTGGCATGCAGAGAATGCTCCTTTGCCTAAAGTCATAATGTCATAAGAACCCTGTTATTTGCAACTGAAATGTTATTTGGAACTGAATTGTTGAAAATTATTTAGAGAAGAACTTCAAGGCAATTTTTTGGTACACAGGATCATGTGTTAGGCCCCCTGGCCTCTTGCATTAGGCCTCTGGGACATCTTAATCCCTTTCATTTCTCAATGCTGTGATGGCCTTGCTCTGAACCCGGCAATCCTTGCTTTCACTTCCCAATAAAAAACAGACATCATTTTCTGTGTCTTTCCTTTAGGCATCTTCTGCCCAAGATGGCATGCGTTGAGTGACATCACAATAACTGCTAGTTCATCAGGGGGTTCAATCCCCGTTTATTAGGTTGTTTGACTTTGACAAACGTAGACATGCTTTGGTGAGATAGAGAGTGTTCTTGATCAAGGTGGGATTGGATTAGGCAGGGACCACCCACTCCATTTTGCATTAAGTGCCACCCACCTCTGGATCTAATAATTGAGAAGCTCTTCTAGAGCTAGTCCTGGTTTTACCAGTAGTCACACATTGAAGCTATTAACGTTGCTTGAATTAAGCCTTTGAGGCTTGGCATGAGTTTGGTTGTGCAGCTATAAAGAGCAGCACACAGGGAAATGTCTTTTAAGAAGTCGGGTCTGGCATTCTTGTGGTCAGACACAGGCAGTTGCTTTACATGTTTAATGATTTTGTTAATATTCTAGAAGGAGTTTATTTTTCATGACTAATAATGGTTCATTGTGGTGGGAAAAAAGACTTCTATAAGGATGTTGGCCATTGTCTTCTACAAAAACGCCAGTGAATACAAAAAATTATATTAGGTTCTTCCTGAATAAATCTTTAAACACCTGAGATTTCTCATGGTAAATTGCTTCTATAGGGATTAAACACTTTCTTAGCCCAGGAGCCATGCATAATATAAGTTACTACTTTGGCCCATCAGCTTTTAATTAGCAGTAAATGTCAAAGGAATGCAGCCTCTCTACAAGCAACACATTCTCCATGGGCCCTCCCCATGGGCCATTCACAGCAAACTTCCCACAGATGCCTGGTGTGCCTCAGACATACCCACTAAACAAGAGGGAGAACTGTGATCACTGTACATCCACTTAGTTTCACTAGAGGGCATCGTTGCTCATTTTGGTGACACTGTGAAAGCCATTTTAAATATGTCATGTGCTCTTTGGAGCCACCCAAAGACATTTGGCTTTTTTTTAGATCCTATGTATGTACAAAAAGATTTTGATGTTCTTAGTTCTACAGAGCTGCAGAAAGACTCAGGTGGGCTCACGTGGGATCCCCTTAGGTCTTTACATGCTGTTGTGAAAATGAAAGGGTATAATAAAACAAAACAAAACACTGCCTTGTTTTATCCACAGGACATGGATGTAATTAACATAGCCAACTGTGGTAGAGCTTTAACCGTTCACAGGGTAACTTCTATTGGATGTTTGGTTGTATTTTGTGGACAAAAAAATGGGTGAAAATGTTTATTAAATCTTAGGGTTAACCACTTATCCACTACTATCCATTGTGTATAGTTGAAGCTACTGACATTTGAGGTTTCGGAGTGGCCTTTCGTTTATTGCCATGTGTTTGCATTGCAGGATGTGTTAAAGGCATGCCAGGAGCAGATTGAGAGAGTGTTGATGAATAACCTGAGGGAAGGTCGTCGGCAGCAGCAAAAACAGCAACAGCAGGAACAGGGTGGCCAGCGCAGCAAAGCACTTGATGACCAGGACCAGTCCAGCACCCCAACCGATGTACGAGACATCAACTTGTGAGCTTGCTGCAGGAATGCTGTGATCAGTCTTCAAGAAAAAAAAAACCAACAAAAAACAAAAATAACAAAAAACAAACAACCCCAACAAAAAGTGCTTGCTAGTCTTTGTAGAATTTTACCTTCATTTTCCAGTACAAAATATTCTCCCGTAAATGAAAATAAAAAACACAAAAAAACAAAGCTATTTTAGATACGAGAAATAGATATTTTTTAAATGATTTGATACTGATGCAAAAAGCTCTACGGTGCCTCAGACTTAGAAGGGAAGCGTGTAGTATTTTGCAACTCTTTTGATTGTGTAAACATAATAATATGATATTTAATGCAAAAGTGATAGTGTAAAGGGCTTTTCAAATAGAGTCTACTGTATCAGACTGGCTTGAAAGGGTACAAAAAGTGGGGCTATGTTTTTTTTTTTCCTGTTTTGTTGTGATTTTTTTTTTTTTTTTTTTGGTTCACGTTGGAATGCCTGAACTTGAACACACAAAGAGGTGCCATGAGTCTGAATGGACGCACCCATTCACTTGGCTGTGTAATAAGAGTGCATTAGGACCAGAAAGAAGGATTAAAAAGGAGGGGTGAGACACAAGTCTTATGCTGAGAATGCAGGGCTCTTTTGCAAGGGCAACAGGGGCTTATATAACAAAAATAGGCTATTATTATTATTATTTTATTATGATGATTATTATTATTTCTGTTAAACAAGCAAGTTATTGTCTCTCAATGCTAGTTACAGACACTTCAAATAAGCTTTTGTCAAGCTGCTTGTGTGCATGCAATTATGTGTGGTGTATGTTGGCTCGTGTGCAGGCGTGTACAAGTTACTCTGTATCAGGCACTCTTGTGTGAGTAATGTGGGCTTTGTTTAATCCTCTGTTTGGTCACAGAGATGGGCTCAGTGGTGGGCACATGGTCAATGGACTGAACAGGGGATAGCAAATGATTTCACGATTCTCTGACAGCCTCCTGTATCAGTGCCTTACATTAAATGCTTTTATTTACTGGCCTGGAAACTGCTTGAGGGCTGAGCCCAACACAGTGCACAGAACAAGACGAGGCTAGAAAAGGGACGGGTATGTTCCCTCATATCTTCTAAAGGCAAGAAGATTTGTTTTTAAAACTTGTGGATATGGTTGTCTTTCATGGCAGCCTCCCACTAAATATTACAGTTGTATTGTATACATACAGTTTATTACGTGATTACGTATTCTTGTTGTGAGCGTGTTGAAGTAGCCTAAGGCTGATTCGTGTTTGGTCCTATCTGGGACTGAGAGATGAGTTTGCAAACAAGTGTGTGCAAATTCTATTAGCAGTAAAAGGAATGTGTAAGAAAGAATGATCGAGGATGAAGATTATGATGAAGGTTGGTTGGTTTGAGGTATGAAGCATGCTGCTTAGATGGAGTTAGTAGAAGCAGGAAAGGAGGCCAAAGCAGAAACAACAGCTATGGTTTCCACAAATCACCTGATATTTAAGATCTTTAATCTATTTGTCTGTTTATTTGTTTGTCCTTTAGTTGTTTTGTCTCATGTTTGAATTACAGACCAGTATCTTAACCAGTTTCATACTGCCAGCTCACGAATGGGGAAGGTTAATCCATCAGCTTCAGTTCAGAAAGCCTATTTCCCATGTATAACAAATGGTTATGGTTAAGGTGTCGTTTTTTTTTTTCTTTTTGTTTGGGGCTGGTTTCCCATGTTTAGATCATGGCGTGTTTGCTTGATTATAGCGTTAAAGCATTGGAAACCAACGTATGACAACAACAGCAACAAAATCATAATACAAAAATGAAAAGACCAAAAAACAGACAATAAAAAGACAAAAAATAAAAATGTTTGTTCATTTGCACGCTGCAATTTTTCTAAAATTCGAAAAGATGTGCAACTGCACCGTTGCAGAAAAAAAAAGTTTATATAGTGCCTTGAGTCTGATGTAGATTTCACCCTGTTTTGCTGAGCTTAAGCATAAGTTCCACTACCGTACCCAGCCATCCAAAATATGCTGCTTCCAAAGGTTGAACTGGCATGGGGTTTGAAAACTTCCACAAGTCATTACACGGTGGCTTAAAACAGGGTGCATCAGCAGTACAACACGGCTTTCATTTGCTGAATTCTCATAGCTTACCTTGAAAAGGGGCAGTCGAGCTTAAGTTTGTGTCCGTCTGTGTATGTGTGTGTGTTTGTTTGCATGTTGTCTGTGGGTAAAGGAGATGTTTACGTGTACTCATACGTTTCCTTTCTCCAGAAACAATTATTAGTGATGCTTGAGTTTCACAAGCAACATTTCTTCCATCCTCACACCAAAACCCCCTGTCAATCTTGTTGTATTAATTTAGTCTGTCTTATTATTTTCCCAGCTCTGCTCTGAAAATTACAGTACTGTTAACAGATTATGTGAGTGGCTATGTAGGTTGAATATGGACCGAAGTTTCTGTCCTTAAGGGGTATGATACTGTATTCCAAAGTGATGAGAGATGGAAAGGGTGTGAAGACATCAATCAAGTGTCAATATTGTTATTATTATTGTTATTTTCCGCTGCTAAAAAGCTATGATTTTTTTTTCATCGTATACACAAAAATAACATTACATAGTTGTGATGTCACATCAGTGTGCTGCTATTTTATAAACAATTGTATTATAATTATTGTACTGCTTACAGAATACTTTGAGAATACAGAAGTAGAGGGTAAAAGAAGAACATGAAATGAGTATTCGACTGGAAATGCTCTTTGTACAGTGTGCTCTTATTAAGGCATGTTTCTTTACCTTTTAATCTTTTTTCCTCCTCTTCTTCTCTGTCACATTCTGTAAGTGTGGTATCTCTATACCTCAGGTTTACTGGACATAAAAGACTTTTCCATTACCTCACACAACTCAAAACAGTTTTTCGGGAACCTGGAAATCACAGCACAAAGAAGAGCATATCAAAATGTTGCTTTGTCTGATGTAGTAAATTCAGTGGAATCTGAATTCCAATGTAAACAAGTAGTAAGGCTCCCACATGGACATCAGAAATAGTGGATGGAGGAGATGGCGAATGGTCAACAATGTATGTGTTTAGTTCATGTCAGTAGATACACCAGTAAACCTGTAAATATCAAACAAACATCAACATTGAGAAAAGGCCTCCTCCCTCCACTATAACCACATCATGTACCTCAGTTATGTCTGTTGCACAACCTCCGTTCAGTTAATATCTGCTTTAAAGAGCGTGGTGCTATGTTGGTCCTATGTTATTCTTCCCTTTTATTGGCAATTTTAGAGGTGAAAATAACAACTATCCAACATGTTATAACCTGGTTGAGAATAACTGTGGAGAAAGTGTGAATAATCAGACACAAACCGGATGGAAATGACACAATTCAAAAATGAAACAGAGGTTGAACTTTTTTTGTTCAGCAATGTTTCCTGTCATTCAATTCATTAGGGCTTAGCAACTATGTTGGTATTCTTTGGATTTATGTTCAACTCAAATAATTGTCATTGAGAGCATGAATGAAGTTAAAGGAGAGTACATGCTGTATGCTAAGGTCAATAAACTTACCATGAAAGAAGCCTGACGTCTCTCTTCTTATTTCAGTCAATAACTGTGGTTGAAACTGATACACACTTCGACTTTCATGTTTTAGGATGCCTTTCTGAGGAATAGCTGTGTCTATTTAAATATATAGTGTAGAATAGCATACCTTTGTGTCGAGTAATGTTGGTGAGATGCAGTCTGAAATAAAAACCGATGAATGACAGACAAACGAAACAATTTCAAAGCCCGCCAATGACTGCGAGGCTTACGTCAGTGAACGACTCATTCCATTGAGTCGAATCTTCTTAAGGAGTCGGATGATTTGGTTCACGAATCGGATGAATGATAGGCTAGGCCACAGGCTGGAGAAATTTGTATTATGAGTTTTATCATACGAAGGCAAGAGAGATGGTCTAAACAAATGGCAGTTTATTAAACCAAGAAGCGGCGGATGTGAATGATTTTATTGATTTAGCGTCAGCAAAAATGTAATTAATAATGAAAAAACTATATTAACAACGTTAGCAGTATCGATAAAACTTGAATACAAACCTTGAATCTTAAGGATCACTGAAGGGTTGATTGAATCGTTTAAAAAGAATCAATTAGTAAAATTGAATCAGATCTCAACGCATGCGTACAAACTTCCGGCTTGTCAAACACCGGGATAAGAGCTGTCAGAGAGCTGTGACCCTAAAGCAGCAACACTGGCGGCTATTTGAAAACGTAACGAGGGCTGACAGCTTGTGATTGACTTCGAGTTCGATCCCAACGGTGAAGATATTATATCATTTACACGACGCTGTTAACGACTGCGACATGCTCGCTTTTGGTTTAACAGTAGTCCGACAGTAAGTTATAACATATGTGTTGTTTGCTTAAAGTGATTTGTTCTATTCATAGTTATTTACACTGCACTATTGATTAAGTATTGGTAAATAAAAGTGATCTCAGCAGTTCAGATTTTGGTAGATCTAAGGTCAATAAAGCGCTGTAGAAGCCTATAAGTTAACTAAAATCACGCCACAGATCGATAATAACCTAAGGTTTCTGTAATGTAGTAACATTAGAGCTTTTCTAGAGGCAGTTGGGGGTCTTTATATTGTATTTTTCGTGTTGTTGTAGCTTATGCTTTAAGGTCAATACGAATCCCTCTTCAGTGAAAGGTCAGAGGTAAACTTAAACTATAAATGTTATAGACAGGCTATAAACATATTGTATATTATATTGCATATATAATATATTCAACATAAATTATATATAATATTTTTTATAATTTATATAATATATATGTAATATTATTTAAGAAAACTGGCTTTATAATATTAACAATTATTATTATTATTATTATTATTATTATTATTATTATTATTGCTACAATTAAGAGATGGCTCACCCAAAAATTTAATTTGCTATTCATTTTCTCAACCCTTATATATATACAAAATAATATACGCAGCATGTAAATAAAAAAATCATAATCACCATAAATCATTTCAACCATTGCTTCTGATGATAACCAAAAACAAACATATATGCGAGAAAGTGAAAATTATCACATATAACCCACAGCCTTGGCAAATGGTCCTGAGTTTATTCAACAACAACTGTGTGCTGGTTTGCAGTGTATAATGAAGTGTAATGAAGTGTGTAATAAAGCTTTTATTGATTACTTGTGCTGTGTTTGTTTGCCAGTGGTGAGACGCAGTGCAACAAAGATGGCCTTTTACAGGGTAATTGTTTCAAAGAGAAAATGAAAACACATGTTATCTTTAAGCATTGAGGTTTATTATTAACCTATTTCCACATTCTAACCACATCTATCATTTCTTCAACTTTAGGTCAGAAAATAGACTCTCCGCTTTCTGAAATTGGCATACAGCAGTCTGAGGCTGCTGGACAATACCTCAGGGATGTGACATTCACAAATGTGTTTGTCAGCAACATGAAACGTGCCAAGCAGGTAAACAGAAACACACTAGTGAAAGTCTACTAAAAAATGCAATCTGGTCACCAGTAGAGGGAGATGTTTCTCTACAAATCTGATTAAACGACCACTTTTTAGGTTATTCTGTTCACAATAAGATGGTAATGCTGAAAAAAAGTGATTAAGTATTTAATAAGCGAGTATTGATAAGAATAAAATAAAGATACTATCTGTCCACATGATTTGCATCGGACAGTTTCTATACATTTGCAATGCAGTTATAAGGTTGCACATGCCCACTGAATGTATAATCATGTTTCTGGTAACAACGATCACTTCCTTTCTGTCTATTTGTTTACAATGTGTATTTGTTGGGACCTTTAAACTTGTATTAATATATTAATATTATAATCATACATGAATAATCATGTCTGTAAAATACAGACTGCTGAGATCATTGTGAGGAACAACAGAACCTGCCATGACTTAGAACTAGTAGCAGATCCATCACTTATAGAAAGGGTAAGTACTGCCTGATAAAATAAGAAAAAATGTCTACACTTTTTCATATTACACAAGCTTTTTTTTCCAGAGTTTTGGAATAGCTGAGGGAGGTCGAGTTATAGATATGAAAAACATGGCTAAAGCAGCAGGACAGCCTTTACCAGAGTTCACTCCACCCGAGGGAGAGACCATGGAACAGGTAAAAATGAACTGGGTTTTATTAAAATATAACATGCGTTTAGTCTTTTTAAATGTTTTGATTTTTTTTTCAATTGTTATCAATTACTAAAATGTTTTTAGTGTCCAATCCTTCACGTTTTCTGGAAATGTGAATAAATTACTTCATCATTTACTCTCCCTCGTGTTGTTTTAAACCTTTATGAGTTCAATTTTTTCAGTTGAACAAAAAAGGAGATATTTTGAAAAAAGCAGGTTGCTGGGACTCACCAACTTCCATTGTAGGAAAAAAAAAACTATGGAAGTCAATGGGTACAGCATTTTTCAAAATAACTTTTTTTGTGTGTTGAACAGACCAAAGAAACTCAAATAAGTTTGGAACAAGTGAAGGATGAGTACATTTTGATTTTTTTGGGTGAAACTGCACCTTTAAGGTTCTAGTTGTTAACATTGGTTAACTATATTAGGTAACGTGAACTAGTGATAAAGTTAATCTTAGTAATGATGTTAATCTTGGTAATTTGAGCGTTTATACTATTAATAACAAAAGGTGCATCTGTTAATAACATTAGCTAACACGAACTAGCAATAAGTAGTTTACTAACATTAAAAAAAGATGAAAAAGTACTGTAACAAATGCTCTTTGTTAGTTCATGTTAATTAACTGGTAACTGGTGGAATATTGTTGTAAAGTGTCATATTTTAGCAATGTCACACAAGCGGGAATGTTGTTTTTCAGCACAACTCTAAAATGTGATATTTCATACACAAAAGTAATTAATATTTAATGACTTTCATTTATATAACAATTTCGTTTTTTGTCACCAATTAATTGCAAAATTGGAACGAATTGCAAAAAGCAGGAACAGAACATTTGTACAACTCAGTGCAACACTGCAGTGTTTAATTCCTGAATTATTTTGTATTTGAATTATTTGAAAGAGTCAATGATTCAGTCATGCAATCATAAAGATGTGTTTGGTTCAACACAATCTCACTGCAGTTTGTAACTTTTTGGTTGAGAGGCTAATTCATATCAATTTGCATGATCTCATTCATACAGTTTAGAATGATTTGCTCATCCCCCAGTGAGGGATTGGCTTAGGGGTAGAGTTTGTAGTCTGCCTCCTTTTTAAAATAATACATTTACATTTAAATGAAATCATATGGATTTTTTGGACAATACGTAAAATAGTTGCATTTCCTCTTGAGGTCGGGCTGGGTTGGTCATGTTACTCTAACAACATGGTGATTGAACATAGTATGTCCATAATAGAACATACTCTACTGTATATCAGGGTGCGAATTAATTCATTCCTGATCCCCCCTCAAGGACATCAAAGCAAGATTTATGGGGAGGTCAGCCCTTTAATACTGATAAATAGTACACTGCATTTTAAATAATAATGTTAATAATTAAAATAATAATATAAATATACATTTGACCTCCCCTGTAATGGTTCATACTTTTGTGAATGCATAACCACGCCAATTTGTTTGTGCCAGAAAAAAATCATTCAACAATCTGAAACTGGCATATATAGAGCACCAGACATCATAAGTGTTTCTCATAAAACAGGCGTTTGTATGTACAAATAGCCTGAAAGTAAAGTCAAATTAGATGCATAGTTTGACATCTGAAATAGCTAATCAGAGGATACTTCAGAATACACTAAATATCCATCAAAACACTGAAAACGTAAATATGTTTTATTAATAAATTAGATGTAATTTAAATAAATACATAAATGACTGAAGCATGTGTTACACAAACTAACATTACCGAAAAAGTTGACCCTCCTAATGTCAATGTATAATTTGCACACTGCTCTATATACATTTCTTTAAAACTGGTGCATTATAAATTAGAAGATGCAGACAAATAGTTTTTGGATGTAGACAAATAGTTGCATTGTTTCTAAATCAATCACTCGTTTTGAACAAATCATTTGAATGAATGATTCAGTGAATCACTTGTTAAAACAGGGACTTGCTGCCACCTACTGGCAGTTTTAGTGTCATGTTTTTTTATCCACAACAGACATAAACTAACACACTCATTAATAATGATAAGTGAACAGTTATTTGGTAAGTTACAATCACACACCACTAATAGAAAGTCTATATTTTTCCAGGTGAAGGTGCGAATTAAGGATTTTTTGAAGGCCATGTTCCAGCGAATAGCAAATGACCATCAAGACAAAGTACAAGATGGAGGAACATCCTCAGCAGACAAAAGCACTGAGGCTCCAGCAGGACTGCCGGATGATGGAGTCTCTTATGTGCCTGTACATGCACTGGTGGTCGGTCATGGGGCTTATATGAGCATAGCCATGCGGTATTTTTTTGAGGACTTGAAGTGCCCAGTCCCTCGTGGTTTAGATCTAGCTCAACAGTTTTCCATCTGCCCGAACACTGGAATGTGCCGATTTATTATCACTTTGAAATTTAGCAATGTGGATATTGCACTTTCAGACATCAAATGTGTGTTCATCAACAGAAGAGACCACTTCAAAACTAATTAGCATGTAAAAGGAAATATGGAGTAAACTGACAAAATGTTTACTGTACGTTTTATGCAAAAGATTTTCATATTGAAGCACTTTTCCTGAGATAAAACAAAACATATTTGAGAATCACCATTTACAAATATAAGATTGATCTGAATTTACAATATGTATAATCATTTGAAAATACACTGTACTGTACATTTGTAATGACTGAAAAATTTGATGTGTGACAACCATTTAGACAATGGATGGGCAAACTCAGTCCTGGAGGGCCGTGTGTTCTGCAGAGTTTTGCTTCAACATTAATCAAACACACATGCTAATCAGGGTCCAGGCCCATAGCCAGTGGGGTTCAGGTGGTTTGGAAGACCCAAGCACCCCTCACTGACAAAGGTCCAGAATTTGTCGCATACATGAGCTCATTTGTCCTATTTTGTCTGCTATATTATCATGAAAATAAACCCATCGAAAAAGGTTTTAAGACCAAGCAGAATCCTCTGTTGGCTTTCGCTTGGGTGTGACTCCTGCTAACCAGTTTTGGCCAATGTTAACAAATATTTTCATGAGTCCAACATCCAGCTGTGCAAGAAAACATACAATCTGATGTAAGAGAAATCTTCTTTCGCTACGTTATTGTTTTTAAATAGAGAAAAGTAACTTTACAAATAACTTTTATTCTAAATCTTGGACTTTATTCTTGAAGTAAAAAATGAAATAAAAATATGTAAAGCACCAAAAGCATCCCATATTAAAATTGATTTAAATAATATTTTGGCTAAAATGATGATGATGACCATCCAACAAGCTAATTCAGAATAGTGCTTAAAATGTTACTAAGATGCGTTATTTAAATTTCATAATTAATTAGAAAATGAGGCGTATAATTGCAAAAAGGTCCACTTTTGACAAAAAAAAAGGAACCAGCCTTTTCACCAGGCTGGCTACAGGCCTGTGGTCTTTAAGATCACTAGAAAGCTATAGGTATGTGTGTTTAATTAGGGTTGGATCTAAACTCTGCAGGACACTGGTCTTCCAGGACCAAGTTTGTCCATCCCTGATTTAGACATAGACAGTATTGAATCTTAGTAAATATTAAAATGTTAAAAAGTTAAGAAAAAAAATAGTAAAAAGTACAGTATGCTACTATTTGAGTAAGGTATTGATTTTGTTTTGAATGCTTTAAAAGTGCAAAATGATGAGTAAATAAATGCATATGCAATATTTTTAGTTTTTATTGCATTTATTTTAGTTGTATTTAAAAAATAATAAATATTTTTCTTCTTGACAAATAAAATTGGTTTTAAGTTTTTAATATATATATATATATATATATATATATATATATATATATATATATATATATATATATTTTTTTTTTTTATATATATATATATATATATATATATATATATATATATATATATATATATATATATATATATATATATATATATATATATATATATATATATATAAAAGTGTCAAGGGTGTTATTCTGGTTTATTGCTGTTTTCATCTTGTTTTTAATAACCCATCAAAAAAAAAAAACATTACTGAACTCTAAACCAAAAGCATTTGTTTTTGATATTTGCATAATAGTTGCAGAGTGTCCTGACATGTACTTCAACAGCACAGGACAGTCAGTATGAAAGATATTTCAGTACTTTGACCTCATTTCAAGGTAAATTTTCAATTCCTTTTTCAATAAACCAATGTACTCAAACTATGTTCTTATATTTAAACAGTCTGAAAATGAAATAATGCATGTAATGTTGGTAATACACAATATGCTGCCGCATCATTGCTAAAAGAAAAAAACAAGTAGCCTAAAGAACTCATATCAAACTCCTATCAAAATGCTAATCAAAATAGAGATTATCCATGTTTTTTACAGTCATCATCATCAACCATTAATTTAATCATACCAATCCTTTTTGGTTGTTTTCATATAATGCGCGGGAAAACCTTTGAGAAGCTGCATGCAAGAAATTTTATGGAAAAATATGAAGCTCTTCATACCTTACATATAACATTAGCAAGAAGAAGAAGCAGCAAAGAAAACAATTTCCAATCATTTTATTGTTTGATGCATTCACTAAGTGAAAAAAAAAATTAAAATATTTTTTTTTAAAACTAAAACACTCAATTTACGTTTCATGCACATTCCACATATTGATGTTTGACCTTTGAGGTGATACTTACATAAAAATGGATATGTGTAAAATAACAATTTTTACAATATATTTTCGATCACATAGCCTATTGTTTGGATGAACGGACAACTAACGTTTCCGAATTTATTCCCGACTTCATATGAAAAGCCAAACGTGTCTTGGTATATTTTGAAAAACAATGTTATCATCCAATCACATTTCCCTATTGATCAACTTGCAGGTAGTGAAGGCGGCTCCTGCGCCATTCGACGTCACGTGTCTGTGAGAAAGCATGGAGGACGCCAAAACGATGTATAGCAAGATAAATACCCGAATGAACATTAAAAGGTATGTTGAAAGAAACGTCACAGCATCAAATTCATCACTTGCCATGTAATTGAAGAATCAGTATTTTAGCTAACCCAGAAAGATAAAGATAAAACAGCTTGTAAAAAGACAGGGCAGTCACGCAAACGTTTACCTCAAAAAGGCATTAAGTATTAAAAAACGTATCGTCTTGTCAGCCAGCAAAAATATATTTAGAGAGATACATTTTGCACTATATCAGGTTTATTATGTTTTTATATTTTTTTTGTCTTAGTGAACTAAGTTTCATTAGTCTAAATTATTCCTGAAAACAGGTTTTGTTAGCCACCTTTTAAATGTTTGTCCATTTTGAGTAAGCAAACTTGTTTATTTAATGGATTGTGTGCCCTGTACTCCATTTTTAAATGGCTGGTCGCTACACGTTGGGAATAAGAAATCTAATCAAGTTCTTCCATATAGCCCCTTTTAAGACATCAGTATTAAATATAATAAATAAATGTTCCAAAACTTAAAAAAATAAATAATTATCATAGGTGGCCAGCACCATGTCATACACAGTTTCTCTGGATTTACATTTAAGGGGTATGTTGAGTAAAACATAATACTTGTTTCATTCTGTAAAACACTGTTGACATTTCCTCTGAATTTAAAACAAAAATCTTGTCATTTTAATTTTTTTTTTTTTGTATTTAAACAACACAACATCAATGTCGTAAACTTCAGAAGAGTTAAGAAATCAATGTTTTGTTGAGTAACCCAGTTTGTCAATCAAACTATAACCTTTTTTAATTCTGAATAATTGTCATTTTCTGGGTGAAATAAAAAATATTAATAGTCTAAATTCTTTTTTTTTCAATTGTGAAGAAATGTTATCAGTTATTTACAGAATAAAACAAATAACATTTGTTCAAATCCATTCTCAGGTCTATACTTACAACACTGAAATGATATGAACTGATTACATAAATTGCAAACTGCAAACAAAGACTGTGCATAATTCTGAGTATTACATGACCTACATCAGTTAATCAGGAAAAGACACTCGCATGGTTCTTATGAAAGCTGCGCTATATTGCCACAGCATTGCAAGGTAGTTTAAATTTTAACTGACTTAACAAGGTGAAAGGACTGACAAGCAGTGACCTAAACCTACTGAGCTGAAAAAGGTGTATTACAGCAAGGTTATTATTTTTATAAATTTGTTTCACAGAAGCAAATATTAGCTTGATTTGGCATTTCTTACAAAATCATATCTATATTTAGGAATTTTGCCATCATATTCGAAGATCCACTCACAAGTCTTTTAGCAAGCAACTAATGAGCTGAGCTGCTAATGAGTTTGCCAAAACTAAAATGGATTAACAAACTTAGCGAAAAAATAAGTCACTTGCACTAGAAGTTGTAATGTTGGTTGCAGGTCCTGTGCAAACAGTATAATTTGGCAGTCTGTAATTACCGTAAGTGTTTTGCCATGGAAATGTAATGCATATTCAGGATACTCTAAGCATCTATCTATCATTAAACATCTCCATTCTTCATATCTAATATTCAATAAATGGAATGCCATTTTTTGGACAGTGCAATTTTAAGTGTTTTTTCTCCTTTTGCTTTCAAATAATTTTAAAGTTAGAGCAATTTTTAGGATTTTTTTAGTATGTTTGGTCGTTAGTCGTAACAAAAAATTACCAGGGTACTAAACTAATATGTTACGATTTTAAAGTTCGGATCTTTTTGTAGTACACCCATATGGATTGTGTCATACACAGGCAGTAATTTCTTGGAACCATTTGGTTTCTTGACATTGCACTATCAATGTATGCTTTTAGGTAATATCCAAAAAGTGAAGTTCTCCCACATAGATGGGTTTCTTAAGTTTGAGAACATCAAGAGATCAGGAATTTGTTCAGAATGGATCAATTGGTGCGACTTGCTTGTATTTCTTCTCTTTTTGTAAGTTTGGACTGACTGGGCTCTTGGAGAGCAGTACATGTAAAGGGTCATCGCAGGAAGTGATGGTCTCTCTAGAAACATTACTGGTGCGCTCATGCTTGTGCTCTTTATTCTGTCTTTGATAATTCATGGTTCTTGACTTTGGATTCTCGAATCCCAAAGGATCAGTCGGGTCAAAATGCTGGCTTCTTCTCTGCCTGAGATGAGAATTATGGTTGTTTAAATGCAGAAGAGGAGGTGGTAATTCTTTGGTTTCTGCATCATTCCTCCATGAACACAAAGCATGTCGGGAAATCTTTCTTTGAATTGTTTTAAAGCAGTCCTTAGTGTTGTCAACCTGAGGATAATAACACACATTGTTCATAAAAATTTACGATTTGTTTAAGATTGTTGGAACAGAATTGTTTAATCACATCTTTATTTCTACGAAATTTAGTGGATTTACGCTGAATAAGGGTTCATTTTTGTTTAAAAACACTGACCACACATTTTTAAATTCACTGTAAAAAATACTGGGTTCCACACAATCAATTTCTGTTGGGGCAACATGAAAGAATTAAGTTAACATATTACATTTGCAAAAACTAAGTAGATTGAACATAAAACAATCAAGTTGTCCCAAAAACAAACTCAAGAATTGTGTTG
Source organism: Danio kyathit (assembly GCA_903798195.1). NCBI lineage: Eukaryota > Metazoa > Chordata > Actinopteri > Cypriniformes > Danionidae > Danio > Danio kyathit. Next base: position 20,499,526 of record LR812543.1, on the reverse strand, counting down.
TTTCAGCTCATTTTAAATACATAGTTTGAACTAACAAATGCCATTTTTTGAGTGTTGAACTGAAGAACAAGTCTTTTTTTTATTTCTTAAATTATTTTAGCAACTTTTTTAAAAGTAAAAAAAAAAAAAATTTAAAAGGTAATTTGTTTTATTCTGAAAGTTGTTTGACATTTCTTCCAAATTTAAAAGAAAAAATGTTGAATCATAATTTCAGATACACTGAAAAAAATGATTTGGCAAAATTGTTGCAAACAATTTATATGGATTGAATTTAAACAAACAAATTAAATTAAGTAATGTCCAACTTAAATTGTTTGTTTAAAGTCAGCTCAAATAATAGTTTTACAACCACTTAACCTAAAAAATGTAGTAAACCCAAGTAATCATCTTTGAATAATTCTTTTCAGTGCATCTTAGCATTAATTCTTAGAGCCATTACCAATATTCTAAAAGGGTTTTGATATCTATATTTCTTTAAAGAACCATGATATTTCAATCACAATAAATGAGAAAATTTGTAATTATAATAATACTTAAAAAACAATAAAATAAATGCCCATACTTACAGAAATATATGGCTTTTTGGTTGTATCCAAGCACATTAAAATAAGTCTTTTAATATCAAGTAGTGAGAAGCAGTCTTTGCTTCTTTTCTTTAGTAAAGCAGCTCCTTTATAAAATAAAAAGCATCAGTTGCATTATTAAAATGATAACATATTACTATAAGGTCCAAACTCTAGTTAATGAATTTGCTAATACAACACTGTATTTATTGGCAAAATTAGCAGGTACAATTTTCTTTTATAACTTTAGGAAATGTTAAAATAAATAATTGTGATTAATGATTAATAATGTTTTTCAATGTTCATGTTAGCAATGGGAACTCTATTGTAAATAATTACCATAAAAACACTGTCAAAATATGTGAGAAAAATCACAACTTACCATTTGACTCTCGATAAATGGCTTTTCCCATACCATTACTTAATTTAGTCATCATAAATAATCCATAGCTGCTGATCTTGTCTTCCACATTTTCTTTAGTTAAATCAGTTTGGATCGTTTCCTTTTGTATAGGATGACAGGTTATTAGTTTGCAGATGCTCAGAGCAATCAGACAGAAAAGATGAATGGTTTTCATGATCAGACCGGATCAAACAGGTGCTCAGCAAACAGCGAGGCATTTCACTACTCTTTATATAACTGAGGGGAAATTGGTTCAAAGGTCATGTTTGCAGACCAAGAACTTTACTGTTGATCGGATACAACTTGTAACCATTCAGTTTTTCTGTGCAGGGCTGTAAACAACATAAATGAGGCAAGTAGGTTAATTACATGCTGACCCCCAACCAGAGATTTGTGTTGATCATGTTTAAAATATACACCTAAACTGAATGTTTCTCATTTTAATGTGATCTGTTCAGAAAACTTTAAATGAGAGACCGAAATCTCTCTTATAAAATTAATAAAGATCTTTAACAATTAAGGAGTTCCTGTTGGTAAAAGGGGACCTGATTTTCATAAGGGCTGATCAATGTCAAAATTTAATTCTGTGGATTAACAGGCATGTAAAAGAAAAAATCTTATGGATTTTGACCACATGATGAGGTTCTAACCTAACTAATACAGACACAATCGCCATGTTTCAATCCGCTTGTCAAGTGTGACATCGATTGGACATGGAAGCTGCTTCACTTGCTCTATCAAACTATAAGACTCAACAAATAGTACTAATAAACACTTACAAAGCAATGTTATACTTTTGAAAATCATGATTGCTATATATATATAATATATATATATATATTATATATATCCTTGCCTAATGTCCAATGGCCTAGAATGTGATTAATTTTGTATAAATTGTTAAAATATTGGTGTTTGTTGGTTGCTTGGGGTGTGAACCTACACTGGTCTCACGGTTCGGTTACGATTATTATGCCATCGATTCGGTTCAATTCGGTATCACGGTGCGTTGACGATGCTTTCCATACATAAGTAGATTTTTTTTCTTCACAACACAAGAATTTTTTTTTATTAAAATCTATAAATATGTTTATATTTATATATTATTTGTAATACAATTTTGTCATTTAATACAATCAGTCAGATATATGAACTGTACCTTTAATTTTACATGCTCAAAAACCTGGATCCACAAGTATCGCTTTAACAGCCGAGAGGAGAGGAAAATTTACCCCACGAACATGCCAATGGGTTAATTGCCCAAAGTGTGTGTGTGTGTGGGAGAGAGAGAGAGGCAGAGATGGAGTTTAACATCATCTCTCCCTAGTAGTGAAATAGCGGCTCGTGCTTTACCATTCCTCAGTGTCAGTGAAAGACTGTCCAGCACACTCACACGTGCACAATTAGTTATCTGCTTTTTAAGTAGTAGGAGCGTTTTATTTACTCGCCCTCGCCTCTTCACCATAGTATTCTTCCGCGACATCGCGCATAGGGGATAAACGACGTCAGTGCGTAATAACCGGTTATGATCTATTACTGAACCGATATCGGATTGTCATCATCTGCATCGCTGTGCACCGAAGAAACAATTAATTTTGGCACCCCTACTGGGTGCGCTGTGATTTTATATAAAATTCACTTTATTGTGTGATATGAGTAAAAAGTTGTCATAAACGAGTATTTTCTCAATTCAAACGAATAGCGGCTTGGACCCGTAAACATTTCATTCGTCATGACTTAACTCTTAAAACACTTGATGTTAGCTCTTAAAAACTAAAACTAAATGTAATGTATCGTGTATTTATAAAGTGCGTATATCGTGTATGGCCATACACCCAAAGTGCTTCACAATCATGAGGGGGGTCTCTCCACACCACCACCTGTGTGCAGCATCCATTTGGATGATTTGATGGCAGCCACAGGACAACGACGCCAGTGTTGCTCACCACACACCAGCTATAGGTAGTGGTGGGCAAAGCGAGGCTTCATAAAACACTGAAACAGTCGAAGCAAATGTGTCAAAGCTTCAAAACGTTTTGAAACGCGTCTCTACAGTCACACCTAGTGGTCATTTTTATGTATTGCTCTGGAACAGCTTCTGCAAAGAAACAGTTAAGCAAATTGGTTTATTAAACCCCACGTTGTAGAGTTGAAGTTTCAAGTGATTTGGTGAAGTAGTGAGAGTTACTGACTAGCATGCAGAGCTAATGTGTTCGAATTCTGGGAGATGCAGCTATAGATGTTAGTTTGTAAATGCTCTGTTCTTGTAACGTGTTTTGCTTTAACATTGGTCTGACATCCGAATGAACACTTTGTGAATAAATAAATAAAAATAATAGCCTATAGGCTAGCCTGTGTGTGGCAGGATCGCATCACCATGAACAAGTCGGCCTGTCTGGTTTTAGAATATAAAAAACAAGCCTTTATTCGCTTTTGTTTTCTGGTGATTTTATTTTTTGTTATTCAAAATGAAAAATCTAATCATTTTTGATTTTTGCTTTTCCGTTTTTCACCATGAAAAACAAAAATGAGCCGTTTTTTGATTTTCGTTTTCAAATTCAAGAACAAAAATCAAAAAATGCATTTCAATTTTCGTTTTTGAATTTGAAAACGAATATCAAAACAAGGCTCGTTTTCAATATCCATTTCTAAAATGAAAATCCAATGACCAAAAGATACACTGACTTACTATCTACCCTCCCTGTTAAATTTAATCTAATTCGTGTCCTAAAACACCCCCCCTCTCCCCCCTGCTTTCACTTCTCATTCTAACGGAGAGAGCGATTCATTTGTGAATAAATCTTTGTTATGAACGACTTGTTCACTTAGCCGACAATGATAGAAGTTTCTAGCACCGCAGCATCTTGTTGTCACATTTCTTTTGCATTGTTTGCTTATTTTATTCAACAAAACTAGCATAAGCCTAAAATTTAGTGCAAGTTGGTGCTACTTTACCTTATGGTCAGTGCAGTAAGAGACTGTATTATCATCAATAAAGCTACTTCTTTAGCACAAGTTCATAACATACAAAAACGAAATCTTACCCATGAAATGTTCTGCCTTTGTGCTTTGTTTTCTTTGTTTGCTTGTTACTGCACCCGTACACAGCACTAAAGTCCAGCATCTTCACGTTGGCACACTGTCTTGACTAGTGCGGTTGAATGACATTTTGTCCTGGGAGCACTGTACAAATGTGGTGGCACTATTGACGCATGCTCAGGGTCCGTATGTGATATCTAGTGTATATATCTATGACACTTCGGTGCAGTGTTTCGAAACACTTGTATTTTGGGATCTCAACGTCAGTTTTACGTCAGTCATCCATTGCTATTTGTGGAGTGGAGAAACGGATAAATTCAGAGCTGCATATTAATTCAGCCATTTAGAATTGTATAAAGGGTGGCATGGTGGCTCAGTGGTTAGCACTGTCGCCTCACAGCAAGAAGGTTGCTGGTTCAAGTCCCGGCCGGGCCAGTTGGCATGAGTGCTCTAGTTTTCCCCACAGTCCAATAACATGTGCTATAAGTGAATTGGATGAGCTAAATTGGCCGTAGTGTATGAGTGCATGTCTGAATGTGAGAGTGTATTGGTGTTTCCCAGTACTTGGTTGGAGTTGGAAGGGCATCTGCTGCATAAAACATATGCTGGAATAGTTGGCGGTTCATTCCGCTGTGGCGACCCCTAATAAATAAGTGACTAAGCTGAAGGAAAATGAATGAATGAACTTGTATTATGTAGTTTAAAATGCAGCTTTAAAAAAAAACTCAATACAGAAGCTAAAAAACAACCTTTTATTTTCATTTCAGTAATACAGTTGGCTGTTGTGCACAGCACATACGTATAAAAATAAAAGGAAACATTTTCTTAATATATTAGAATTCTTACTCATTTTTCACTTTTTTCAGAGAACAAAATGATTGGCAAAAAGTTTGTTGTATCCAACAAATCGTACAATCATTTCAACAAATTGGAACTAAGGCAGAAGGTGAGGTATATGTAAGAAAATAGGAGGGGAATTTGGACGGGGCGTTTGCCCCTCAGTGCAGGAATACAAAACTGAGAAAACATAAAGGCTGCATACGTACAAGGACAAACACACACACATGCACCACCCTTTACAATCATCTCGCTAGCCGCAAATGGGTTCATTTTAAAGCTGGAGACAAAGTACAGTACAATGAAACTGGTGGAACTTACATGAGAAATAGCTGTTTCTGGATAAGCACTTAGTTTTGAAGGCTTAACTTCTAGATGCAACATTTCGGATATTTTGCATTAAAACCATGCAAAATTTCTGTCTAATATTTTGCATTAAAATCATGCAAAATTCAACTGAAGTACAAAGAGATCATAAATGTGAAAGAGTACAGTGGAGAAACATCAATAAATTAACATCAGTCATCACATACATTAAAAAGCAGTCATTTTGACAGTTTCGTTGAAGCATCACATTGCATGCCATATTTGGGGTACAAAGAAGTTTAAATCCATAGTTGTCAATAGTAATATATAGTTCATATTTGAACACAGCTTAAAATCATTTTATTCCCAAAACATAAAAAAGACCATCGCTATATTGTTTCAGTTTCACTTTGTAGTTCATTTAAAAAAAATCTTTATTTAATTGCCCTCAAGTCATTCCAAAGCTGTTTGATTTCATTTTGAGAAGACAATTGTGTTCTTGTCCATTCAATGAGATGTTGTTTTGGATCATATTAACTCTTATACAGACAAATACTTTTTTAGCATCTCATGTTATAGTATATATGTTTAGTTTCTTGAGTTAAAAAAAAATCACACAGGTTTAGAATGACAGGAAGGAGAGTTTATTTTTAGGTGAACTGTACCTTTAAAGAAAGTCACACACACTTCATGAGCATCCCAGCTCAAACATCCCAGCCATAACTATTATAAAAATAACATCCTTCTTTGTAACATTGTGATCTCTCAAATTGTCAAGTAGAAGCTTTAATTCAAGAGAACCCATTTAACAAACACACACTACCCCTACCAACCCTTTTATTGTCTCTTACACTCTGTCAGAAGTCCAACACGTTCTAACTTGTGTTTCGCAAAAGATACAAGGGCATTGTTGCAAAGATATAAACAGATCTTGATGATTGTATTCTGAGCTGCAACCGCTAGTGACACGAAAATGGAAAATCTTAGAAAAATTAGAGCTGTCGTTTAACCAAATATTGCTTGAATTTAAAGAGGGGGGCGTTGAAGAAGAGGGGGGCGTTGAAGCGAGAGAAGGGGAATGCCTACAAATACCGAAGCTTAGTTCAATTTTAAGTGCGACTAATGACTGATTATCTGGACTACATCAACAGAGTGTGCAGAGGTGTGAATAGCCAACACAATCTCATGGCAATTCGTAACTTTTTTGATTTAGTGGCTAATTCGTATGAATTCGTACGATATTATTCGTATAATGTAGTACGATTTGCGTATCCCCCAATGACAGTTGGGTTTAGGGGTGGGGTTGGGTGCCAAGCCTCCTTTTTTAATTCGTAAAACTGAACTCGTACATATTCGTAGAATTAGCCACTAAACTTATAAAACGTAAAATAGTTACGTTTCCTCGTGAGATCAGGCTGGAATAGCTAGGCCTGCTATCCAAACCTAACATAACCAGCAAATGATGTTATCTCGAACATATTAAGACAGTTGTATTGATTTTTAGTACATTCCACAGACTTTCTGAGGTGGCGTTCAAGTATGCAGTTGACATGTTTGTTAATGAGGAGATCTCTGACTGTAGAGGTAATATGTGACTAGTATCAATAAATATCTATGATAAACGTTGAATTACACACTGTTAAATTAATAAGCAGCAGCTACACTATCATATAATCGTACCACGTAATTCAAGGTTAACGCATTCAATTGCAGTTTTCATTCAAAATGGAAGCACCCAAACCTAATCGTCCACATAGTTTCAATCACAATGTCTCAGAGTTTTAACCTCCATAAAATTGCATGCAGTCAACGTTTAATGTCAACTATTTATTGATCTAAATATGGAACAGAAACCTCTTTACTGCATGCACAAAAGGAGGCAAACTAGTAGAGGCTAAGGCACCACCTAATAATGAAAACTCCAGAAAAATAAGTGCTTTCATGTCTCTCGTAAAATGGCGGAACAGATGAAGATCAGAGTAAACTGATATTTATTTTTCCCTCCATAACTTCAATGCGGACGTGGCTCTTTGAGGTAATAAAAAGTATCCGTTTCACTTCTAAAAGCTGAGGATGTTAGTCCAATGCCGGGTAAGGTTTACACCAGTTATGGCAAGCACCCATAAAAAGTGAGAGGGCATAAAAAGCTCCTCGACTCATTCATAATAGAAATCATAAGCAGCAAAGAATGGCATGTACACAAAGTTCAGACACAAAGTAAGCTACCGAAATATACATATATTATTATTATTATTTTTTCACCAAGAATAAATATGTGAGTGTTCTTTTAGTTCTTTGTAGTTCACCTGTTAGCATGTTTGGGTTACCTACGAGAACATCCAACATGTGCAAATTATTGTGTTATTGCCAGTTTCACTCATAAACGTGGGAGGAAATGTGTGACAGTCATTGCTGGGGAAGCCTTGTAGCCTCGCTTCAAGCGGCCATGTTTGCTGAGGGCCATGTAAAAGCCCTTGTAAATGGAAGACTCGTATGCGTTGTAATTGTTGGGCAGCAGTGTCTCCTTGAACTTGCACTCATCTCGGAAGGCCCTCTAAAAAAAATGGCATGAATTAAACCGTTAGTTTGGTACAACTCCTCCCATTATCATTCTAAGCCCCTCAAACACGTACTTTCTAACACTGTAAAAAATTAATGAATGCAAATGTTTTTATGTTGCTTTTTATAACTCATTTGTATAAGTTGATCAGGTTTCAACTCATTTTTTAAGTTATGAAACATTTAGGCCCAGTTTCACAAACAGGGCTTAGATTAAGCCAGGACTAGGCCTTAGTTAAATTAGGCTATTTAAGCCACATTTATAAAAATGGCCTTAGAAAAATATTTTACTGGTGTGCACCTGGAGAAAAAAAATGACACTGATGTATTTTAAGACATCTCACTGCAAGTTATTTTGAGTTGAGACAGCTCAAACATGCAATTTAATCTTGACTAGCCTTAAACCTTGTTTGTGAAACCGGGGGTTAACCTAATATGTTAAGTCAGTTTGATTGATTGTAAGTTTGGATGACTAGAAAAGTTGATTTAATTCGACAGCACAGCAAGAGTTTTTAGTGTACAATTAGGGTAAAGTGCAGGAAAACTTTTAAAGCACCTCTAAAAAAAAAAAAAAAAAAAAAAAAAACAGGCAATGGGGTATATGCACACAAACTTTAGTTTTCAGCCAGCCTCAGCCCTTCAGGTGAACTGACTTTCTATTATAAATCACCATGTTTAAGATCTGATTTCATTAAAAATCAGTAATTTTCACTGCCTGATGATATAAAGTGGATCAAGAAGCACTGCATTAAATTCTATTTTCCCCCGACATGTCTTTAAAATATGAATAATAATTTATTTTACCCCAGTATTTTCAATGAAGTTTCTGCGCTAGCCTGCTGGTACTGACGGCACTAGCGTTTACACCAGAGATGCCCAAAGAAGAGCCCGTGGGCCAAAGTTGGCCGATAGTAACCTTTGGTTTGGGTCATCATCCCATCTAAAAGGAGAGGGAGAAGGGAAGGGAAGGTGGGATGGGAACCTTTGGGCGAATACTGTTGACAGAGATTGTGATTTTGAATTTAACGTAACCTTTTGTTTGTTTGTTTTATTGCTGAGCTACAAAAAAGCCAACTGAAATTAAATGTTGTAAATGAATCTCAGACTTTAAAAAATGTGAATACTGTCACATGACAGATAGAGGACAATGCACAAGACATCAGCGAGCAAAGGCAGGAGCAGCTCACCTAGTGTATTCAGCACTGAACTCTATTTTCTTATAAATGGGATTGTTTGTTTTTCTAGTTTTGTACATTTTGTAGTTTTTTTTAAATATTAGCAAATAAATTAGGAAATTGGGTGGCGCAGTAGGTAGAGCTGTCACCTCACAGGAAGAAGGTCACTGGTTCGAGTCTCGGCCGGGTCAGTTGGCATTTCTGTGTGGAGTGTGCATGTTCTCTCCGTGTTCGCGCGGGTTTCCTCCAGGTGCTCCGGTTTCCCCCACAAGTCCAAAGACGTGGTACAGGTGAATTGGGTAAGCTAAATTGTCCGTAGTGTATGAGTGTGAATGGATATTTCCCAGTGAAGCTGGAAGGGCATCCGCTGCGTAAAAACGTGCTGGATAAGTTGGCGGTTCATTCCGCTGTGGCGACCCCAGATTAATAAAGGGACCAAGCCGAAAAGAAAATGAATGAAATTAGGAAATTACTCACGGCAAATTTGAATGTAATATGGTTTTATGTATATATATCTAATGGAGGCCAGCTAGCGAAGTGCTATGCAGATAAACCTCACTCCTCTGACCTCAAAAGGTGCTCTAGTGACAGATGCTAGAGGCCATGGTCTTTAGCCTGCTTGTTAGAGCAACCGACTCCCATACAAAGAATCACCGGTTCGATCCCAGCTTAGGCCATGTTGGGTGCAAGAGGACCAGTGGGTTTCACTTGGGGGCTCGTCCGGGATGGGAGTGAGGTTTAAGGGGGTGAGTTTAACAGAGGCCAGCTAGTGAAGTGCTATGCAGGTAAACCTCAATCCTCTGACCTCAAAAGGTGCTCTAGTGACAGATGCTAGAGGCCATGGTCTTTAGCCCCCTTGTTAGAGCAACTGACTCCCATACAAAAAAATAATAAAAATTCGCCGGTTGGGTGCAGTAGGACCAGTGGGTTACATATATTTGGCCCACAGCCATTAAACAATCAAGGTTGTTTTTTGGCCTGTTATAAGAAAAAAATTGGGCACCCCTGGTTTACACGGTCTTTCATCTTGTTTTACACTTGAACGACTAAATGAATGCTAAAGTCTAATTAACAGAATTTTTTTTAATGACATTACAACATTGGTGCTATAAAAGAAACCTTATGAAATTGAAAACACTCACATTAAGCTTTCACCAGAAGGTCATCATTGGCTGAAAATTACAGGCTATGCATATAGCCCATTAGTTTCCAGTTTCCTCACAAATAAAAGTTCTAAAATTAACATTAATTTTGTTACATAAAAAACTTTCAGTGAACAATTTCATTTCCTTATTGTGAATAATCATTTTCCACTGTAAAAAAAAAACTTAAACGGCAATTTTAAAAGTTCATGGAACCATCAGGGCTAATAAAGAAATCTTTAAAAGTGTAGAATTTCAAACATCATAGAGTGAAATATTTTTGAAACTCATAGTCATCACATGGCATACTGTACACTTGGATTCAAGGTTAGACTCGTTTTCAAGGCTGGTGCTGCTTCTAATGGAAATGCCAATCAGCTGAACAACACAAAAGCAAAACTTATCAGTCCATCAGTTTTATCTGTAATTTCTATTGCGTAAAAATTACTTTGTCTGCTTAACTGATCTCTGACTGTGCCAACAGCATAAATCTTTTACGGCACTTTAATTAACAGATTTTATCTATAGACTAAATTTATTGCTGTCGCATAAACACCAAGGTGTTAATGAAAGCTAAACAAAGTGCTGTCTGAAAAAAACTAAACTAAATCTAATGAAATATTTGGATTAGACAGGACATATATGTATAAAAGTAAAATATATTAAATACATTTCAAATAAGTTGTTGTTTAGCTACGTTTTTTATTACAAAGATCACTAGAGAATGTGTACAAGAACATTTGAAATATCACTTTTAATTCAATACTGCAATTTAACAGTAGGTTAAAATAAATCCAGCATTTGCATTTTTACCGCCATTTATTTCTTTAAAGAAATCTAAGAAATAATCTGACTAAATAAATCTCTTGATTTTTAAACAATATCCTAAAGTGGCAAGCCTGAGAAACACTTTAGCTAGCTGACTATGTCACCAGACGAGATAATGTGTTACTCCTGGTGAGATCTGGCATCTAAGTAATGCAAGTGTAAAGTAGGTCAGATTTACATTCAGCCATGCACAACATCACCATCCCCTCCCCTGCTTTCATGAGCCAACAGTTATTAAAAATGAATGACAATGCAATGGGTTTAGCCTACTGTATAATCAACTACAGAAGAGGAGTCATTAAATATCCAAAGCAAGTGATTTAACCCATGCTCATATTTGGATGCACTTCAAATCTATCAAACATTGGAAAACTGGCAAACCCTTATGAAAATTAACCAAGGTTTTTTTTTTTTGTATCAAACCATGGTAATCAACCAGAGTAGGGCTGCATGGTATTGGAAAAATCTTATATTGCAATGTGTTGTTTGTCTGCGATAAATATTGTGATATGAATACAGTTTCAGAAGGTTTTCTGTATTCAACAGTATTCAGGTAGAGAAATTGAATGGTCACAATGCAAATAAAATGATTACTAGCTTTGTCTTGTTTCTAATCCAAATATGAAAAAATTTTCACCGTCAGAGGAAATAAGTGAAAAATAAGAGGTTTCTTTTGCTTGTTTTAAGGAAATTATCTGCCAGTAAGCGAAATAATCTTGTTTTCACTTACTTTGAAATGTAGATATTTGAACTAAAAACAAGACAAAAATTCCAAGTAAGAAATGTTTTTAGCATAATTCATATAAATTCCTTATAAATACAGTGATTAAACACAAATCTGTGGCTCCTGGTCAACTATAATTCAGACTGGACATTACATATCTTTGCGATGTGACTATTGTGAATGCGCACATTGCGATATCGATGCTGAAACTGGCATGGATATATTGCGCAGCCCTAAACCAAAGATGAACCTTTTTTGTTGCACCAGCCAGAGTTTAAGCATGGTATTTGTAGTAAATGGTAATCAGTAAGGTTATTACACTTTCACTATTATACAACCATGGTTCATTTTTGTAAGGGAAATATATGCATTTGGGTCAATGACACGTGAATGTTCAAGTTGATTAAAATACATTTCACCTTCTACATGATAAAAAAAAAATGGCATTGGCGAACAGTTATATTTAATCTTCCACGTTAGCATGTTTCGGAATGTTATAGTTATCGTTGGTTTAGAATTGGATGCTGTATAAGAATTTTTCTTCCCACACTACTTTATTAGCCAGGTACACTGTAAAAAATGCAGGGTTCCACACAACTCATTAATGTTGTCCCAACACAAATAGATTGATAACTTAACAAATTTAAGTGGATTGAGCATAAAACAATTAGGTTGTAACAAAAAAAATCTCAAGCGTTGTATTGTTTTGGCACATTTTAAATAAGTAGTTTGACCAAGCAGCAAAATATTTTTTTTGAGTGTACATAGTTTGAATAACTCATTCAATAACATAGCATGTATTGATTAAATATTATTTGTGTAGGTTTAAATGGCAGATCTAGGACATTTCACCCTTTTGTGTAGTGATTATCATTGTGCATGCTTCAATATAGACTATCACCGGTTTTACACCATACACTTGTGTACATTTTAATCTTGACTTCATACCAGTTAAAAAAATAATTCATATCTGTGCAAACTGTCCTAGATCAGCACGGTTTCAAAATAAGAACCATTCAGCCGAATGATTATTTTCTGAGACAAAAATGGCTGGTGTTGTTTTGACCTTATCGAAATGTTATATTTTGTTCTGGTGAATTTAAGCATGAAAATGTTTGTGTTGTGTGTAGAAACTACTGTACACATAGCTATACAATCAGCGTAGAAGGGAAATAATTTGGTAGTCTAAAGTTTGAGCCAAACAGCCAAAAATTGAACCGTCTTTATTGTAAAGTATCTTCTTTGGTGAAAGAAAGTCTGCAAAGGTTTGGAACCACTTTGGTTAAATTTCTGGGCGAACTATCCATTTAATTTGTACACAATTTTACATTTCAGAGCCATGTGTTTTTCAAACAAAATCTCAAATACTAAACCTGCTTGGCTTTTTTATCACCCCACACGATACGAATCACCACTTGTCATTGACCCATTTAACACCGCAAAACTGGCGTTTTTCAGCACAAGTGCAAGTAAATCAAACGACAGGCATACCTACCGTTCCGTATAACCTCCCGCGGCTGCTCATTGCGACAAACAGCCCGCTTTTCACGCCGTATAGACTAACCACTCCTCTCTCTACTGCTGAGATTTCAATTAGACCTGATTGAACAGAACATCAGTGTTACATACATGACAGTGTGGCACACGGCAGCTCATTCACTCATTCTGCATGAGTGGGTGGATCCACGGGGACGCACTGCCTTTGTTCTGCATTTTTCTCCAATGCTGGCTCATTTCTTAGTGAAAAAAAAAGGAAAGCTCTGCAGTTCTGGCATGTACAACAAGCAGATGGACGCAGTGTAAAATTAGTTGGCGTCTAAATTCGTCCAAGCATTCGTGTCATGTTTGAGGCTCGGGAAATTCGGCAGTGATTGACACTGGGGTTTATTTTAATAGATATGCCATTGCTTTAGGACACATACTATAAAATAGTAGCAATAATAAATTCATTGATTTATAAATTGTTGACTTAAAATAAAAAGTAAAACATAGAAATGAATGATTAATTATTCTTCGCGCATTTAATCAAATAAATCCAACAATAATTGAGCTTTTTATTCAGTCGTTTCCATCCCTGGTACGAGTGGTCATGCATTAGATTTCTGGATGCAACTCACTGTACTGGTTCTCATTATGGATTCCGTTTATCCTTCCGTCTGGCAGGACCTGCAGGTGAAATCCGATGCCCACGTTGCAGTACAGCCTCCGCACTCTCTTAATGCCCAGCAAATAGTCACTCTCCCAGTTCAGGTCCGATTTCTCCACCGAGATCCCCAAAACGGAGCGGGAGAAGAGCTTCTCCCACCTTTTCTCCAGTGAAGTTGCATTAGTCCTGTCCGAGGTGGGGTAGGAGGACACGATCCCAATCAGAAAGCCCAGCAGAACAACCGCAGTCCACGTCCAGCGCCCGCTGCTCTCGCACATACTGATGAGGAACCTTTGCGCAGTGGCCATCCGGTTTACCCTCGGGGCACGTGGTCAAAATTAATGCCCCTAAAAATACCACTCTTGTTTTTCTTCTTTCGGCATGGTGGCAGGGGCTTATTTTTGGAAGGCAGGTCGGGGCTGCGGGCATGTAACGCAATAAGCCCCTCGGTAGATGAGAAGAGCAGGGCGGCAGAGCTCGAGCTGGTGGCGGCGATGATGATGATTACCATGTTTCACCTCTCTGGATGGGGAGCACCACACACACTCACCAAAACGCAAGCTCACCTTGCCTGGGAGATCTTCGGCATGACATCACTCACCTTCGGAATGACATCACGCTGACCTCACCGCCGCCGGGGGTCAGCTCGATCGCCAGAACCCAGTCGGTGTGTGAGTCCAGGCGCGCGGCCCCGGGCAGAGTGAGCGGAGCGGAACGCGAGGGAGCCTGATGGGTTTCGTTGGCAGCTCCCAAATTGGACCGGCGGTCATATGCCCGACGGGCCGCTTCCTTATTTAGAAGGAAGGTGTAAAAACAGGCCAGTTGTCACAGCGGAGCCACGTCAGTCTTGCAAAACACTTCCTGCGCTGTTTGCTCAGGAAGCTTTCACTAAGCTATATTTTGAAAATGCTCCCGTGATTTATTCATCTGGGTAAAAACACATAGTTGGAGATTACGCACGTCCGAGCGCGAGCTCAACTCCTTTGATTGCCTAATTGACCGAGCACTTGATAGCCAGATACAAGGTAGCTAGATGGACAGATAAAAATTCACAATGGTTTCACAAGACTAAACCATAGTTAAACCACAGCAGTTGTAGTAAAACTATTATGTAAACAGTATGGGAAAAAGCACGGCTACTACACTTTAACTATCAATAAAAACACGGTTATTTTTCGTAAAGCATATGTCACCTACAAAACCTCCCGCAGTAAATCCACAGAACTTATTTTGTGGATCTAAATCACTTTTAATGAAAATGTCTGGAAAAAAGGAGCCATTTGGCAACATTTAAAAAATCTAAAGAATCTTTATAATCTATAAAAACATTTTGTTTAATGAAAATAATTATAAAGCTCTTCATGAAACCATCAGTCAATAAATAACCTATACGTCATGTTCACCTGGCAGGTGCACAAAAATGAAAGAGACTGTCCAACAGGTGGCGCTGTCTCACAATTTTGAAATCTCAAGTGTATTAAATACTTAAGTTATATTACACCCAGCGATTTTTACGTTGATTTGCATACATTTGTTATATATATATATTTCAGCTCACAATCGTCTTGCATAAGTGTGGGGTCTCAATACAAATTTATTATTAGCCTTTTGCTGCATGTACAGTGCTCAGCCTAATTGAGTACACCCCATTCATATTTTTATCCATTTCTCAGTGAATGTAGGCAATGTTTTGGTGCATTTAAACAAAACAGATTTATTAAACCGATATATTTATTAAAATAATATTTTATTCACCAAACATATTTAGAAATTGAAAGATAATACAATTAAACTTAAGCAAAATATTGCCTACAAAACCTATACAATTTCAACTAAATCTTTAAAAAAGAATTTGCTTCTCTTGATTTTTTTCCCCCTCTTTTTTTTTTTTTAATTTGTATTTAATATTTTTCTATGACATAAATTTGGTTGTACTAGTTGTTGGACTATTATCCGAAGTTATTTTGTTAGATAAGCTCCAGATTTAGCTTCAGTACTGACTAATCTAATGTATATTAGATTACCAAATATAATATTGTATAGCTTCCTATTATAAATTTGAATTTAAAAGTTGAGGGGTGTACTTGTATATGCCGAGCACTGTAATAAGCCATTTATTATAATTTCCTCAGGGAATAAGGACAAATTAAAACACTTAAATCCAGTTAACCTAAATCAATGTTATTGCTGTTAGATTGGTTTATAATATTAAATTGTACAGTACTTCAGATAGACCTTTTAACATTCATGGAACCATTCCAGTCAAGAACCTACTAGTCAAAAGGCAAATACAGACTCCTAGACCAAACTCCATCTCAATCCCTGCTGCTTTATGTTTGTTGTTTTAAAGATGTTTAATCATCTCTGAATGTAGTCAGATAATTATTTCTCTGAATTCAGGGCCTTGGCCTAAAGTAATGAATAAATCCTAATTAAAACTGAGTCAGACATAATCCCTATGGATGCCAGAAGAAGCTTTTTTTTCTGTGCAATATCCTGACCTATATATTTAGAACATTAGTTGTCAAAACACTTCAGAAGTCTGTTTAAAGGACAAAAGACATTTGTGTGAGGCTGTCACATAAGAACTAAAACATTCATTTTGTAACATGATCTTGCACCACTTCATGGCTCTTGGTTTTAAAGTTGAAAGGGTTTAGTTGATAAAATATCTACCAAATACAAAACTATATTCAGGAAATAGCATAAATGTTGGGGAAAATGTAGCTTCTGTGCTAATAAATCTTTATTTAGTGCCCTTTTTATACGTAGAACTAAAATATTATGATCAAGAAAGTGTATTTGCATAAATCATTTATCGATATGTTAACTTTGAAGAAAATAGTCCAAACAGGGAAAGAAAAATTTTCTGAAGTGTTAAAACAGGATGTACAGGCTTTAGTAAAATATTCACTAGAAAAAAGATATACTGTCTGTCAGGAATTGATGGCATTTATGAAATTGTGTCACTACTGATGAAAACCATGCAGATCATTTTAAGACCAAGATTGACAGTTGAAACGATAGACATAATGCCATAGAAACCACTTTAAAGGGCACCTATGATGAAAATCAACTTTTGTAAGCTGTTTGGACAGAACTGTGTATGTATAGTATGACCACTGTCATATTGGAGTGATAGAAACCCAACAAGTCTCTTTTTTTTTAAATGTACTGACGTTAAAAATAGGATCCAAATCCCAGTGATTTTGAGGCCCACCGCAACGTGGCGTAGGAGTGTGTTTTCCCCGCCCACCGAATTGATTGACAGGTGCCATGTCTCCATAATAACATGTCTACACATCCACAGAACATTTTTTACAAAAAAAAAAACTGGGATTAAAACATGTTACAAGTCTTTGTGATCATCTGCACCTCAATATAAATTTTTCAAAGTTAATAACATTTTTAAAACAGAGCATGTTTATAATAAAGAGTAAAATCGATATGTAATTCTTAACCATTATAATCACCACAGCCCCATGGTGTCAGTAAACGTGCATATGTGTGTGTGTTTGTGTGTACTGCAAATGGCATGTGTGTGACTAATCGTTTCAGAAAGGCTTGAATAGACTCCACCTCAAATACATCAAATAAACTAGTATTTTTGACTAGTGACCTTATTTCAGCTTTATCCGTGTCTGTCCCCATCACTAACTGCTGTTTATTTGACAATGGAGGAGAAGCGACATGCATTTGGGAGCGGTGGGTGGGGAGAAGCAGTTCATTTGGATTTAAAGGCAAGGCTACAGAAACCGCTACACTGTAGTTAAAATAGGCATATTCTATATTATATAATAAATAAACTGATGGGTATTTTGAGCTGAAACTTTACAGACGCATTCTGGAGACACCAAAGGCTTAGATCTTGTAAAAGGGGTAAAATGGGTGCCCTTTAAATAAAAAAATCAACTAAAATGAAAGGAAATCTCATACATCAGCAGGTAAAATATCAGTACCTTTTTATTAGTTCATTGTGCTGTGATCGAACTGATGAATTTTCAACTGGACAGAACGTCCATCCTGAGAATCATACACAATGTGACGCCCCATAACACTCTTTAAAAAAAAAATAAAAGCTCCACATACACTCTCTGAGCAATAGCGGGTGTACTTACAGATGCAGTACTTGAATAGGACATAAAATGAACAGTTTTGTAAAGGTAACCTACATTTTCATACTGTTAATGATGGTTTGTAACACTATCTTAGGTCTATGTAAAGCATAAAGTCACTTGTAGAAAAATATCCCAGATTGTCTTTTTGAGATTTCATACATGACTGAGTCATTAGTTTGGATTACTGACCAACATTTCAGCTTTTAAAAAGATAATTAAGACACTTTTGTTTGACAAACAAGTCAAACGAGATTAGAGTACATAAATACAAACCTCGCCAAAACTGGTTGCATAAAAACTCCCATAGGGATATAAATACATGTGTGTATATATTATCATTAAAATATATATAATTATATACAATAAAATAGTTCTTTACAAAAAAAGTTTTTTAAACACAAAAGGAGTTACATCACATAGTTTGATGTGTCCCATTGATGTGTCCCATTGGTCCCATAGAGATAGAAAGCATAATTCATCCTCAAACCAAACATGACCTATGAAGAGAAAAGTAGAGACATGGTCAGAGATTTAAAGGGATAGTTCACCCAAAAATGAACATATTTTAGATGAAATCCATGATCCTCCATAGAGAATAATGGTCCTGACTCATTCAAAGTCCAGAAAGGTACCAAAAACATTCCATGAGTCTTCAGTGGTTTGATCAGAACATTATTTCAAGAATACTTTTGTGCACACATAAAACAAAAGTAATAACTTTTATTTGATAGTTTTTTCTCAGTGTCAGTATATTGTGCGCATTTATGTGCACTTATGTAATGTATACCAACCGTATTCCCACACATTACTTTCTCTGATTTAAACAAAGCACATGTACATTGTAGATGCATGAAGAGCACCGTGCTCTTGTAAATGTGCGCCTTATACTGACATTGAAGTGAAGAAACTGCACAAAACCATTTTTATTGTTTGATATGGGGCTGGGCGATAAAATCAGTATTAATTGACGGAACACCATTGTCAATTATGATTTTAAAAAGTTCGGTATGTAGTTTCTGTATGAAGGGTATAGTTTTATTAAAATGTATCTGCTGAGAAAACACTTGATAGTCACCTATTTACGAGAGACGCCATAGAAAATGGTGAAGGAAACCTCATGCTTGTAATTTCAGGTCAGAAATACAACACATGTGAAAATGAGTGCCATATAGCACACAGCAGTGAGCAGATTGTAAATAAAAAAAGGATGTGGCCAGAGTGGCTTTTTGGTTTCTTTTCTTGTGCATCCCAGCCACTAGCACCCCATCTGAAAGATTTCTTAATATAGGCGGTAATGTAGTCATTCAACTTCACAATTTGTAATGCTGCAGTATGTATTTGAATAACGGTGGCTGGTTTCTTTACTTGAAAGCTCAGATTTGATTATCATAATTTATTTTGTTGTCAGAGTTTGAGGTTTATTGTATCATTATTATTGACACCTTATAGGTGTTGATTTACCTTTACCATTGCACACACTTTGTAACATTTTATCAAGTTTAAGTCTCTTTAACACTATTTTATTATGCAGAGATCAGATATTTTGTTTAAATATTTTTATTTTTGACTATTAAAACTATTTGCCTTAGTAATGTTGGTAAATTAAAATAAAGTGGTTAAATAACAAAAAAATCCTAATATTCCTAAACGTATTGTTAAAAAATATTCAATAATTATCGATACTGAATGATATGAAACATATGATGTTTTTTTTTTTTTTGCAATATCGCCCAGCCCTAGTTTGATTATATTTAGATTGAACCACTGAAGGCACATGTTTTGTTTCGAGATTGTTTTGGTATTTTTCTGTAAAAAGCCAGGATCATTGCTCTCTATGGAGGATGAGGGAGCTCTCAGATTTCATCCAAAATATCTTAATTTGTGTTCTAAAGTCGAACGCAGATCTCAGCGGTTTGGAACAACATGAGAGAGATTAATTAATAACATAACTTTCATTTTTGGCTGTACTAACACTAATTGAAAGGCTAAACATTAGAAAAACGTAGGTAAGGGCGTACTCGCACTATGTACAGTTGCGTTAAACCGGGCCAAAGCAGCTTGTCCCCCCTCCCGTCTCCCCCGACGGCCCGCACTCACATTACATTCGGGCCTGGGCACGCTGACGTCATCGATGATGCGCTGATCAGTAAGCGCTTTCGCTCAGCACAGTGGAGATTTCTTTAGTTATATCGTTTAAGTCTTTTGATATGTGGTGACACTCAGTCAAATATTTCGCCGAACAGGTCAGCGACTTTTGATGCTTATAAAGTCCTCCTGCTGCAGGAATTAGGAGGTTTGCTGAAGGTGCAGCTGTCGTGCAGTGAGGGGTTTGCATCTTTAATAAACTACGACAGTTTGTGTTCATTGAACAGTACGAATGATTAATTATTCCATATCAAACAGTTCCTTAAAAGTCATGTCTCGCTTTCAGTTTCAGGCTTAGGCACCCTTGGACTCATACTGCAAGCGTACCGCGCCTGAGCCCAAGTGAACCGCGCTCAGGCCCACCTCTTCCAATCGGGCCAGGGCCAGCTAAGTGAACCGTGCCTGATCCCAATTCAGAGCACTCACACTTCTCAAACGATCCGGGAAACGGGCCTGGCCACGGTTCGGATAGCATAGTGTGAGTACGCCCTTAGATCCCTTTATTCTTTCAAAAGTAATGCATTACCTTACCCAGAGAAATTTTGTTTGCTTACAAAACATTTATATTCCCAAAAAAACACGCATTCTCCAAATCATTTTGTGTTCTCCTGCAGAACATTTGCATTGTGCTAAAAAAAAACCTTAGTTTACACATTAAATACTTAAATTCTCTCAAAGTAATGTTGCATTGTTTTTCTGTTACATTTGCATTTTCTCATAAAATATAGCATTTATCTGAGTAACTTTGCATTCTCTCTCAATAGAAATGCATTCCACCAAGATGATTTGCTTATTGCTTGAAAAATAATAGTATATTTTCTCACAAAGTGTATTGCTTTCCCCAATTTTCTTTTTTTTTTTTTTTTTTGTCTTTATAACTATTGGACAACTTAACAGGAAGTTAGAGAGTGAGCACATGTTTTCAAACTGCCCGTAAGTCTATTGAAACAAAATCATATTTTTACTCCCATCTCTTGTTTTGAACAACATTCAATATGTTCAACGTGCCTTTAATATGAATCTGTAGATCAGTCAGTAATATTTAAATTAGTACTTGATACTAAGTCAAGTGTGAATTTACTCACATGATCACTGCTTCTTCAGCTTCTGAGATCCTTTTGGTCAAAGATGATGTGGGTTGCAAAATAGATGCCTATGGCACCAAATATGGCAGAGGAGGCGATGTACGCGGTGACTGACTCTGTGAACTGGACGATCATGCCCATGAAGAGGGTGGGGAAGACCTGAGAGAGAAGAAAGGTGCTGTCTAGAATGGCGAAGTCTAATCCCACTCCACGTTTCTCAAAATCCTCAGACTCAAGATCAAGGCGGGCACCGTTCTGAGGGGGGTAATACTCTGGTTTATCTTTATTGTACTGAGCGTGCCCATTGGAAATGCCACTCTTGTGGTTGGCATCTCCAGAGCTGTTGTCTAATGACAGATAGACAGAATCCCTTGTGATGGTAAATCCGTTCGTATGTGTTTTTTTGGTTTTGCTGTTTTCCATGTATACCTGCAATGAGAGACATCACACAAATGATGTAACTTTGGAGATCTGTGCAGGTTTTTCTGCACATCTACTAGATTGAACTTTCATTCAAAATAAAGCAAATCACTGTAAAAAAAAAAAATTGTGCTGCAAATAATCCACATACTGTACAGAACACAGTGAAGTTTGGATTTGTGTTTTACGTGTAGTATTAAAGGGACACGACCCCCCCCCCCCCATCTCAGCAGGGTGTTTTCACACCTCTAGTATGAAAAAAGTCAGGAAAGTGGGTGTGTCCAGCTCTGTTTAGGTGGGAGTGTCGGGGGACGGAAAGAGGGAAGGTTTTGCATAAAAATGGGAATTTCCGTTTGAGCACGCGCTGATTTTCACAGAGGCAAAACAAAAACAGACGCAGGGGAGAAAGACAGCAATTGTGTTTACACGGACATCAGTAATCAAATTATTTGCCAAATTATTAATTTTTCGACTTTAACTGCAGTTTGGCACATTCACTTTCATTCAGGAACACTTCATGCATGCCCCCTGTGACAAACGAGATATTGTATGCCAGGAACTGCTGGAAGAGTTACATTTTCATGGAATGTTTGATACCGCACGGCGAATGGGAGAAAAAAACTCTGCATTTCTTAGTAAGGTCTCCAAATTCTTGTTCTTCCATTTGTTTTGGCAACACAAAGTGGCGTCTCTCTGTCGTCTGAACACTTGTAGCAGGTAAAAACAGTCTTCGAAGCTATCATGCATATTTTTAGGTTTGAACCATGTCTTTGTCATGAATTAATGCTGCACACTCAGAGACGTCATGATGTACTCGCAGGTACAGACATCCAGTCTCCACGCTGGATTACACACAAGGATCTAATCGCCGTGACTCAGCTTCACAAATTTGTTTCAAACCGGAAGAATGAATTTGCTCGAAATAACTCGCAAAACAACCTATTTTCACCTAATAGTGTTTATAGCAGTGTGGGACACATATATGACTGTCAACATCAAAAATGTGTTTTGGTGTTTCATGACCCTTTTAAAGCAGGGTGCAAATTACAGAGGGGGTTGGGTGAGGGATTGACCCCCCCAAAGGATGTGAAAACAAGATGTATAGGGGGGGCAGCCCTTTAATTTAGAAAAATAGTTCACTCTGATCTTTATTTTTAAATAATAATGTTAATAATTAAAATAATATAAATATACATTTGACCACGTTTCCATCGACCTGTTTTTATGCGCATTTTGGATATGCGCATGAAAAAACGGTTGATGGAAATGCCAAGATGCGCATACATTTTAAAAATGCGGATTAAAACCATATGCGCATAACAGTAGGATAAATGTTTTATTCGATAAGAAAAGATGCGCATAAACTACGATGGAAAAGTACCACGTGTTTACTGCGTGTCGGCATACTGTCTTCTGAGGTGAAAGTCATTTATTAAATAAGGAAAAGATTCCCGCAGTTTCTCCTACTGCAGCAAATTCCGTTTTTGCTATAGATATTTTCGCCAGTTAATCAGTGAGTGAGTTTGTTCCCTTTTGAAAAAACCTGGCTCTGTGAAAAAGTACAAACTCACAGTAAACTTAAAGGGATAGTTCACCCAAAAATTGAAATTTGGTGATCATTTATACACCCTTAACTTATTCCAAATCAGTTAGAGTTTTGTTCTGTTGAGCACAAAAAGATATTGAAGAATGTTGGATCGTCTGAACCAGAAAAAGTGGTAGGTAGCACAAAGACCACCATTTTTTTAAATTGCTTCATGCAATGCTACAGTTATCATCACTTATCATTTTTATCCACACAGGGTTCCCCATGGGTAGGTCCAGACAGAATCTGCGGACATTTTGTGCTATTTCTGGTACTACTGGTTTTGTGCTACTAACACTAATTGAAAGGCTAAACGTTTTTGCTGTGGATATTTTCGCCAGTTAATCAGTAAGGGAGTTTGTTCCCTTTCACTCGTTGGATGGAAACGTTGCTTTATTTCGCACATCTTATGTGATATTCCAGTTTTGCGCATGAATTTAATTAGCATTTTGGTTGGAAACATAGCTATTGTGAATGCAGTCGCGTCAATCAATCAGTCTATGCAAAAACAAAATTCATTCAACAGTCTGAATTCGGCAGATCTACAGCACCAATATAGACATCGTAAGTGTTTTTTCTTATTAAAAAAAGGTGTTTGTATCTACATAAACTGAATTAGCTGCATAGTTTGATCTACGGTAACATATGAAATAGCTAATCAGAGGATGCTGTAGGTCAGATGCACTAAATATCCCTCAAAACACTGAAAACTTAAATATGTTTTATTAATAATTAGATGCAATCTAAATAAATACTGTACATAAAAGACCGAAGGATGTATTACACCAACTAACATTGCCGAAAAAAAAAGTTATAATTCACACTGATTAAAAGCATGTGGCCAATGCTCTTTTGGGTTCATTGTGTTTTTCTCCTGATTATTCTCTTTTTGTATTGCTTAGTACAGTATAATATAGTCAACGTCAGTAATATTGCTTTACCATTTGATGTATATTTGAATATATCATTTAATATTTGATCCATAATCTTTGAGGAGTCACTTCATTGTACCCGATCATGTAAAACCATCAATTGTTTACAATTTAAAGCAATTCCCTCCCAAAATGAATGCAAAGCATCACGGTAAAAACAGAAATAGTATGAAATGCCTACCTCTTTCTCTTTGTGGTAGTGGCAGGTGAGCGTGTAAGGCAGCGTCTGCAGGGTTGCATAGGCGAAGCCAGTGAGGCCCGACATCGCCGTGACCAGCAGGACACTCTTGGACAAGCAGATGACCAGAGCGGAGATGGTGAAGCAGATCATGCTGCTCAGATAGACCGTCCTGGAGCCAAAGACACGCACCAGCCTGCTCATGACCAGCGAGAAGAAGGTAGAGGTAGCACACTGCAGGAACAGGCCCAGGCTGCCCATACGGATACCTGGAGGGGTGATGGTATTCAAACGTCACAAGAACATTTGGAAGATCTATCAACTTGTCACAGTAGTTACTACTTTGAATGATCACATTGTGTTCACAAAAATGACTGAAGAATATTTCCAAAAAAAAACCTGGCTCTGTGAAAAAGTACAAGCTCACAGTAAACTTAAAGGGATAGTTCACCCAAAAATGAAATTTGGTGATCATTTATACACCCTTAGCTTATTCCAAATCAGTTAGAGTTTTGTTCTGTTGAGCACAAAAAGATATTGAAGAATGTTGGATCGTCTGAACCAGGAAAAGTGGTAGGTAGCACAAAGACCACCATTTTTTTAAATTGCTTCATGCAACGCTACAGTTATCATCACTTATCATTTTTATCCACACACAGGGTTCCCCATGGGTAGGTCCAGACAGAATCTGCGGACATTTTGTGCTATTTCTGGCCAGAATTTTGTAAAAAAAAAAAAAAAAAAATATCTGCGGATTTATGCTAAATGATTTTGAGACTATCGTTACAAAAAACTTAATATATGAAATAAAAAATAATACCTTTTTCATTTTTATTTAATGTTTACAATGCAAATCTAATTAGACTCGCTTTGTTTACCAAATAAGTGGATCTCTCATATTATAGATCTACTAAAAGACAGAAAATATTTTACAAACTGTAGTGTAAATAAATCATATGAATATTTTCATATTAGTCAATAATATTACTGAAATTAACTTAAAAAATTTTATACATTTACACACATTTACACAAGTAAATGAATAGACTCCATGCTGGGCTAAAAATCTGCTTAGATTTCATGTGGGCCTACCCATGGGTCATGGAACTTCTGGATTATCATGGAATTTTAAAAGGTCTATTCCAGACTTTGAAAGTAAAGGAATTTTAAATATATATTTTTGTACAAGTCACAGAATATCCATGATTTCTGTTTGTCAATCTGTTTAAAATTTTGTTATGTACCATCTGTTGTTATGGTTAGGCTATTTTAGACTGCCATTTTATTCCTTTCAACAGACAATAACTGTTAACATTTTGTCTGTGTCCCTCTTGGACTTTGTGGTAAAAATATCTGATCATCGTGGCCTAAAATAACTGAATTGTAGAGGTTTACAGAAATATTTGAAGCATTAATTCTTCATTACTTTTTTGACCTCAAAAACCATTGGTCTCTGTAATATATATACATCTGCGGGGTCTTAAAATGTCTTCAAAATTAAAATTTTAGGCCTTAAAAGTCTTAAATTCACTAAAATATTGTTTTCATTCATTCATTCATTTTCTTGTCGGCTTTGTCCCTTGCGGGGTCGCCACAGCGGAATGAACCGCCAACTTATCCAGCACGATTTTACGCAGCGGATGCCCTTCCAGCCGCAACCCATCTCTGGGAACTTCCACACACACATTCACACTCATACACTATGGACAATTTAGCTTACCCAATTCACCTGTACTGCATGTCTTTGGACTGTGGGGGAAACCGGAGCACCCGGAGGAAACCCACGCAAACCCAGGGAGAACATGCAAACTCCACACAGAAACGCCAACTGACCCAGCCCAGCCGAGGTTCGAACCTGCGACCCAGCGACGTTCTTGCTGTGAGGCAACAGCACTACCTACTGCGCCACTGGGTTGCCCTAAAATATTGTTTTGTAGGTCCTAAATAATTTTTAACAGGTCTTAATTTTCCTATGTCCATGTAAAGCTACCCAATATGGCCAACACCCATCATTCCAGTTTTGACATAAGATATTTATTAACTCTATTTACCAACTCTATTTCTATTTATAAACATATGGTTTAATTATCTTCCTTACAATAATATTTGTTTTAATGGTTTAACTGGGCCATTAGAAAAAAACAATCCTTAGCATTTAGCCTTGTGCAAGTCTGACATTTCATTCATAATGGTCTTAAAAAGGTCTTACATTTGACTTGATGAAACCTGTAGAAACCCTGATATGAAAAAGGAACACTAAGAGAAACAAAGAGATCAAGTTTCTACTTATAACCCATATAAAGCCTACTATATCATATTTGATACAAGAATGATTCAAATAAACAAAGCTGTTAAAATCTCTTCAACAACATCATTAGAAAAATTATTACACTTTACATTTTTAGCAATTGATGCAATGAACAGTCTCATTCAATTAGGTTTGGCTGAATGTGCTATTTGTGTGTTGCTATAATGTCACATGACATGTCTAAATCAAGTCACACTGCTGTGCCGTTTTTAGGACAACTCAAGATATCGTACACTGGATGCAAGTATTGTTATTTAATATTAAATGGTGCAGAAGGAATGTTGAAGGAATTTAAACAGTGCCATTGCTGGCCAAAGAATATCTGTGGCAATTAAAATTAATATTAATTGCACACTCCTCTAAATTATAAAATCAGGGATCACAGAATCGCAATAGGACACAACAGCTGCCTGTTTTTCTATTTATTTTTGTCATTTTAAAATTAGAAAAATTTTAATAATTGTTTTATTTAAATTTTAGTCTGTAATAAGTTTATGAATTTGACATTTGGTGGGAACACTGTACAGTATACAAAATACAGTGAGCTAAACACACATTGGATACGTCATGTTTGGATACCAATGTAGGTTCACAAAGTCATGAACATTCATGTCATGAGCAACAAAGTATCCATTATTGTTAATAGTGTGTACAGTATGTACAAGAAAGACATTAATTAATTAATGAAGGGGTGAGTAAATTATCAGGATTTTTTGGTAATACTTTGGTTTAGGTCACAATTCAAACCATTAACTAACACTGCTAACTTAATAAACTACAAATTAGCTGTTTTTAAGGAGTCCAGTGGTCCTCAACCACCCGACCTCTGACCCGTAGCGGACCGCAAAAGAAATCATTCATTATTTCTGTTTTATTTATTATAAGTCTGAAAAATCTTTTATTTTGAAAAATGATTGTATTTTCTCACCTACATCTCAGTCACTTGAGCGCCCAAATTTAACCCACAAGCTAGCGAAATGAGTAAGGAACGAATGTCTTTGGAAAGTTAAATTGCTAAGGGGAAAAGGCCCAGTGAAGGACCTGCGAACTGCCAAGGAATAGATCCGCAACCCATTTATTAACAAATCTGGTGAATCCAGCATGTCTGTGCAAGAAGATCAACTGCTGGAGATCGCAAATGACACCGGGCTTTTAGGGGCCGTTCGCATATAGAGTGGAGGAACTATGACGTCAATTTGTATGCAAAAACCCGAAAGCGAGTTAGCATTTTAGCAGTTCCAGTTCCCTCGTCCCAAAGTCAATGGGTTTTTTCAATATGATTTCAGTTAAATCGCTTAAATAAGTTTCGTGGCAAACACAAACTCAAGATACTTTCACGTTTTATTCTACGACATAAAACACATCAGTTTTTTAGGTAACACTTTATTTTGATGGTCCATTTGAGTATTAGTAGACTCTCTGCTTAATATCTGTTGACACTGACATTTAACAGTCCTTCAACAGACATTTAACTGACTATAAGAAACTTTGCAATTACATGTCAACTTACACTAACCCTAACCCCAACCCCAACCTAACAGTCTACTTATAATCTAATGATAATTAGTTGCAATGTAACTTAAATTCAACAAACGGACCGTCAAAATAAAGTGTGACCGTTTTTAAATCGGTTATGCTTCTTTAATAAGACGGTTGCTAACAAGTTGCTAAACGGGACTACAGGCGATGTCGGAGACATTATACATCATCGAGCTGATCTGGTCTGGAACGCAGCTCACTTGCATTGGGCATCTGGATTTGTCTGTTATTTAAGTATTTTCGTGAATAGTATTTTATTGTTTGTAGTATTTTTCTAATTGGGAATTCATATTGTGTGTAGATAATGCCTTCACTTGTAAAGACAGCTTAATTTGTTGATCATTTATTTTAATTAAACGATATTATGAAGATACTGCTTACCAGTGCAGCCTGTCTCTTTCCTGCTCTCAGTAATGCAAACGTGTGAATAAGCGTGTAAAAAAATACACACGTATTAACTGTCATTTGATCAAAAGATTTTTCGTCAGCTTTTTTCTTCATCTGAACACATTTAACTCTGTCATAACTGCAATATTTACACTCCTCCTTAAAATTTAAAACCTCCTTAGCATATGTGACTGTATGGGCTGCTTTTCACTGTACTTCGTGACAAAAAAAAAGAATATTGAATGTTGTTCTGTGTCCATGATGGAACTTGCAGGCATTTGATAGACTTGTTCCTCACGCCTCATTTCTGTCGTCTATTACTAAAGTAAGCGGGCTGTATGCACGCGGGCGATACACTGATTTAAACGTGTTTTATGATAATACTATGTAGGCACATTTATACATACAGTTTTAAAACTTTTACAACAGTAAAAAAACTATCCAAAAGGCTCGTAGGTATATGTATTTTTGTGTATTTATGCGTTTATAATATAATAAACCAAGAGATTAAATCTTTGTCATGGACCATATTTTAAAAAATAAGCTTGAAAGGTTGTCGTTAGCAGGGTGGTGATGACGTCACAGGCGAGCGCCCCAGGCGCTGTAGTCCGTTTATAGCCTAATGTTAGCTTTTCCATTCTTGCGTTTGCATTTAAGATCCAAAAGTGCTAAAAGTTGTACTTTCGTGTGAGGATTATCCGGCTGGACAAAACGTGTAAGTGTAATGAACAGTGTTTGAACAGAGCTTATTATTTGCAATCTTCGAAAAGCCTATGGGAAAATACTATAGGGATTTTATCGAGGGATTTTATGCTAGCAGCCGATTGGCCTACAAGGTGACGTCATAAGCCGCTTTTCCACTATCGTGCTGAACCGTTCCAGGCTCAGTGGAGAAACAACCGTAACCGTACCGAAGTGTTCTTAGAACGGTTTGGCACGATAGTGAAAAAACGGCTATAGTTCCTCCACTCTATTGTATGCGCATTAGAGTTCGCGCAAGTTCGTTTTTTCCAATAGTGACACTCTTGCGCCTCAAAGACGCACTCAGTTGAATGAATGCGGCAAGCGCACTGACAAGAATGCAAGGGACAAGAACTGACGATCAGCTTAAGCATTTATGGAATATATTGTAGTTACACATTTTGGTAGACTAATTATCTCAGACAAACACAGAACACCCAAACACTGCAGTGCTTTGTGATTTTCTTCATAAATAAAACTTGTATCAGAGTGACAGCAATGTTCTGTCAGCTTTCATCCTCTGAGAAAACGGTTGATTGTTGCCTAGCAACCTACAAACGACCGCACCCCCGGTCTGTGGTAAAATTGGCTGTTTCTCAATTCCAAGAACGCAGAGAATGGACTCGCCTTATTGTAAAGACTGTTCTTGCCAAGTTACCTTGAAAGAACAAATTGGGAGACCGCAAAAACAGACAACGCGTCCTGTGAGAAATGAGATGCTGTGTTCTTCCCTGGTTCTTCCTGATGGTCACA
This sequence comes from Danio kyathit, assembly GCA_903798195.1. Lineage (NCBI taxonomy): Eukaryota > Metazoa > Chordata > Actinopteri > Cypriniformes > Danionidae > Danio > Danio kyathit. The sequence continues at coordinate 20,469,613 of LR812543.1, read as the reverse complement.
TGACCTTCATGCGTTTTTATTGGAAAATCTAAACATTACAGCATTCATACAATGATTTATTGTTTTCCCCCTTTCAATATATATGTACTATGCATAAACACTTTAGAAATATCCCACAATACAAATAAAACTAAAACTTGCAGTCTTGAGTTTTGAAAATGAATTTTGGCAATTAATGATGACATTACACGAGGATGCAAGATCGCTGAAAAACACATATTGAGAAACAACCATGGTCAAACGTTGACCGGTCCACTGTGATAAAAAGGTTGGGGACCACTGCAGTAGTCAACATTTGAAGTGGATCAAAAATGTTTTTCATAATAAGACAAGAATAGGTATTGATGAACGATAATGATCCACTTCAAATGTTGACTACTGTATTTGGTGCCTCCTCACTAGCATTGCTGAGGAAGAAAATCCGACTGAAAAACAACATTTTGACTTAAGAATAACTTAATGAAGAATTAATGGAGTGAGTAAATTATCAGGCTTTTTTGGTAATACTTTAGTTTTAATTCACAGTATAAACAAATCATTAACTAACACTGCTAGCTTAATAAACTACAAATTAGCTGTTTTCTAATAGTAAGGTAGAAGTTGGGTTTAGGCTTTGGGTAGGATTAGAGAGGCAGAATAAGATCACACTTTATAACTAATGAACAGTTAATATCTTTATAATAGGCAGGTAATAAGCCAGTAGAATTGTGACCTAAACTAAACTGTTACCGCTTTTCATTTCATTTATTCCTTACATGTATTTGTTCTACTTTAAATTCCAGGGATGTCAGTGCACCATTACTTTTAAGAACTGCATGTCCAGGTAAACAACGATCCTTGTGGTTTTGACAGATGAGGTCATTCCAAACAGTTTGCTCTGACCATTGAGCATAATGGAGAATGAATGTGTCCTTTGAATAAATCCAGAGAATGATGTTGACTAAGGCATGTGTTCGCAGGCTTTGGCGCTGCACTTCAAACAGGCCCAGGAACGTTCCCTACAGAAGGAATTCATCATTTAAACGACCACAGCGGGCTGAGATGTTCACTGAACAAGAATCTCAAAGGTTTTTCGTTACATGGAGCAGTGACACACTTTGCGGTCGACTGAACTGACAGACTTCATTTGTTCACACACTGATCTTACCACATCTGTCAAAATGTTGTGCTAAAGGAGCTTTCTGTTGGTGTCAAAGATCCAGATGCTAGCTTTAGTATACATGTAGATTTTTGTAAGCCCATTGTTAATGTGCATTTGTGTTCAGGAACACTGCACAAAGCTCAAATACAAGGCTGACGGAGGCCACATGTGAAGGTGAACACAAGTTCAAGGTTTATATTCTGACAGTCTGGCCAGAAGACGGAAATGACAGACCACCAGCACAAATAAAAAAAAAACAGTTTATGGACGTTCTGACCACAGACAGAAATAAGGTCTGTTAAACAAACATTGTTGCTCTTTAATAAGAGCCTGCTGACAACTGAGAATATACGTGCAAACATTAACCAACAAAATGTCCCTTAATGTTAACAAAACATTAACAGAAACGCTTCAGAGGAGGAATGTGTGACGCACAAGTCTAGGAGAACGATCTGACATGAGTAATAAACAATTAATCATTAATCTCTAGGCCAGGGTAATCAAACATTACATAAACGGCCTGAGATGCAACATTATGACAAAACAAATATTTGTGGATGCTGATTGTTCAAAGCAGCATTCAATGTATGTTGCATAACTAAACAACTAGCTGAAATTTGTATGGACAAAACATTTCAAAATATCGTTGTTTTAACAATCTCTTCAATTAGTAAAACAGGATATTAAATTTGGCATGGGGGGGGGGGGGGCAGACAGACATTTTATTAATATTTCTAATATTTTCTTTTAATATTTTTTAGAATTAAAAAAACAAATCTGCTGATTTATGCGGAATGATTTTGAGAGTATCGTAACTAAAAATTTAATATATGAAATAAAATAATACCTTTTTAATTTTTATTTAATGTTAACAATGCAAATCCAAAAAGATCCACTTATTTGAGACAAAGCAAGTCTCTTACATAACATTTCTACTATAAGACAGAAAATATTACTTAAACTATATTGTAAAATAATCATATGGACATGTTCATATTTGTCAATAATATTACTGAAATTAATTTAAAAACTGAATAAATATAAATTAATACACATTTACACATGTAGATAAATAGACTCAATGATGGGCTAAAACTCTGAGGATTTCTGCATGCACAGATTCCGTTTGGGCCTAGTCATTACAGATACATATAAAGTACAGCTTGGTACTACTATCAAATCTCAAAGACTTATTTAATTAAGTAAATAGTACAATGTACACATCTTTCACATCGAAGAGCAGCACTGTTATTTTACTCGTGAACAGCTCATGATCTGTTGTTTTCAGGATCTCAGGGTCCATTTTTCGTACCTCGCTTAAATGATCTAAGATCATTTGACAGATCCTGGATCTTTTAATCTTGATAACTGATCTCTGGCTAATTTGGTTCTTCAAACAAGTTTGCGAATCAGATTAAACTGTCTGGATGAACTGATCTGAGATCGCTGTGTGTGTTATGAAAGACTGATCTATCAATCCTCAAAGTCATGATCAGCAATGTAATGATTGGCTGACGGCAGAGCAGCGTAATGACCAGCTCATTAATATTCAATTATCCATGTGAGCAAAATTATATAAAATTCATAGTAAATGTTTTTTTTTAATGATACACTAACTTTCCACCTTTGTTGTGGGCTACAGACTTTACACTTTCATGTGTCAAGTTTATTTAGCAATTTAATTAGATTTACATTTTAGAGCGGATTTTCTTTATTTTAGTAGTCTAGGCCTATTCAAGTTTCTTAATCGGCGTATGGAATTTAAATTAATTTAGCATCAAAAAAGCATTTCGGTATAGGTGTAGATATCGTGTAGATATTCGGTATAGATATCGGTAAAGGTGTCTGCAACTTTTTCAAAGCATCATATTACTATCATATTAGCTGTCAAAACATGTGCATGACTGCATAAATTATTATTCCTTAATAAAAACAAACAAACAAAAAAGAGTCGAATATTGTGCATGTCTATTATCATATACAAATTGTACTAAATAGTACGCATTCGTATCTAAAAAGTCCATATTAATAAAAGTTCTCTTTGAACCCTTCGGGGAGAACCACCCCAGTCTTTGTACTTTTATTTCAGAGTGCAGATTGCAAACATTTTATTTATATATATTTTTAAACTTATATGTATATAAACATAAATATTATTAATATTAAATGTTATTAATTATTATAAATGTATGTATAAACATTTTTTAATTATTTTACTATTATCCCAAGTGTATATAACCTATAGGTTACTACTGTAAGATAGTATCAGCATTTGGTAGATACTTTTACTGTTACCTTTGTTTGAAAAGACTTAATCTAATCCTGTTTATATGAGATAAGCCTGCTCTCGAACAGGTTTAAGCTACCAGGTCTGTTGGTATGACAACAAATCTCGGATGAGTTTTGAAGAACGAAACGATCCTGGATCGTGCCAAATCGTCAATAACCAAATCCAGCTAATTGAGTTATCCAAGTTCGAAGAACGGACCCCAGCTCGCAGTAAATGTTGTGTTATGTTTTGTTATCAACAAAAGAAAAGCTTTAAGCGCTCTTTGTGGTTTCTGACAAAATACAAGCTTGATGGATTAATATTGGATATGAAAAATAAAGACGTTCACATGTATTTGTAGTGCAATTTTTATACATTATAAACTGAATGATATGTCATGTTAATGCTAAACCTGATGTTTCTTTCGCAGGCAGAAAAGTGCAACAATTTTACACGAGTACAGATACATGGCAGGAAACGGCAGCAGCTAAAGATGAACTACATACAATACTCAAAATATAAATATTATTAATAATTTAGATGTTATGTTTACAAAATCTTACCTTCATCATAGCGTTTCCTGAGAGCGGTACCTGGAGCAGCGCTGGGAACTCCCTCGTACAGCCCCTCACCCACAAAATCTGTGTAGAAGAGCATGAAGGACATGACGCCCATCCAGCTGCAGAGCTGCGCCAAACACAGCTGCCGCATGACACGCGGCACGTGGCAGTAGCTACGATAAATGGCTGGTGTCATAGACCAGCAGGTCCTCAGCAGGCACATGAGTGGGCCGGACTTTAGAGCCCGCAGCTTACACTGAAACGCATAGCAGCAAGAGCGTGAAAAACACCGTCCAGCCTCCAGCGGCCCCGGATCCACAGTGGACGAAGGTTCCTCGGACACCTTCATGGTGACGAACACACTGACCACGAAGATGAGGATGAGGAGGGAGAACAAACACTCAGCCTGACCACCCAAGTAGAAGGACAGGAGCCCCCCACTCCAGTCCAGGGCGGGTAACAAGTAGCCCACGCAACCGCCAAGGCTAACCATGAAGGAGAACATAGCGAAAGCCTGTCCGCAGTCGTCCCGTTCACGATACAGATCCGAGAGCAACGCCTCCAATGGCGTGAAGCACACCTGTCCGCAGAAGTCTAAAAGGCCCACACCAAGGATGAGCAGGCCCACCTGGAGAGCCTGGTTTCGACGGGTGCTGCCCCAGCTCAAGTTGGCAGCCAAAACATCAGCATGTGGTATGATGAAAAGTGCAAGGAGAACTCCCAACGACAGCAGCCATATGAAGGGTCGTCGCCGGCCATAGCTGCTGTTGCAGTGATCACTGGCCGAGCCAATCAGAGGGATGAAGAGAAGTCCCAGAACAGGTCCAATACCTAAGGGGAAAAAGATTTGGATATTTAGATCTTAATTTGCATTCCCTTAATCATAAACTTTTTTGCAACGACATCTCTGATGATGCGTTTACTGCAATAAAGGCAGAGGAGGAAATAGACCAATAGCAAAGTCCCATCACAGTGGTTAGAGTTGTACTTGTGATTGAAAGGTCACAGGTTCGAGTCGCAGCACTGGAAGGGGTTGTATGTGGTGAGAGCATACCCGTCAACTCCGTTTTCCGAGGATTCTACCATATTTTACAATTCTATCCTGCTATCAACCCGTAAAGGTATTTTCCCGTATTTCTCCCATATTTCCAATCTTTCTATGAAGGCCATACCACCGAATCACCAGGGGACACCCCTTGCTCTTAAATGTGAATCTGTTCTGTGCTTTTATTTTATTTAGGCATGAAAACACTTTGAAATAAATATAAAAATGTCAGGATTCTCTACCTTTCCAATTACAGGCGCCATTGCTCCTCCTATGCAATTCTCAAAACAGTCGAAACAGATTACACACGATTTGAAGTGGAATGAAAGTGGACACACTGGGTTTTGGGTGCATGTTTAAACAGACATATACACATAATAATAATAATAATAACAACAACAACATCTAAACATGTCGATCTTGGTGGGTTTTCTTTTAAACACAACTAATTTTGTCTTAAAAGAGCATAAAAAGTTGAATGCTTTCATTATAGATCTGTGCATTTTTAAAGTGACACTGCTGTTATTTAATGTAATCAAGCAAAAAAATCTAAATGAGAGATTCATGCTCTTTAATCAATTATAAAGTGAAGAAAGGGTTCATGAGATTTGATAACTTGATTAAATTTCTTTATAATAGCTATTCATTTGAATAGGCTAAACTGTTTGCTAATTTATTTGCAGCTTTTTCTAATGTATACTATTTGTTCCATCCTTTGTAAATAATAATTAGACATAATACAGACCGTTTCAACTGTTTATTTACAATGAAACAATGCAATTTTGGGATTTTTTTTATTTATTTAATTTTTTTTTTCCTTATTTCCTATATCCCTTATTTTCACATCCCAATGTTGACAGGTATGGGTGAGAGTGAATAACCAGTGCTCCCACCACCGTCAATACTACGGCTGAGGTGAGTCACAACTGTTCCCCGTGTGCCGCAGCAGTGGCTGCCCACTGCTCTGGGTGTGTGTTCATGGTGTGTGTGCGTGTGTGTGCACTTGAATGGGTTAATGCATGGGTTAATGTTAAATTCTGTGTTTAGGTCACCATATTTGGCCACGTCATGGCTTTAACGTTTCAATTTAGACAATATCTAATTTAAAAAGAACATGTTTCCAAATCTTTCCAGAATAATCCATAAATCAAGGTTTTGCTCATTTTTGAATGTGAAAAGTTTATGAAGAAACTATTTAAGATTTTTCATAATAGGAAAAACACTTTCAGTAGTGATGGGAGAATATAGGGAATATTTAGTGAATAGTGTAATAGTGAATTGTATAAAAGAGTGAATTATTTTTCTGTCAGTATGTGGAAAATATATATACATATATTATATACAAACTCAAATAAAGCGTAAATCAGCACTTTAAAACTCTATTTTTAAATATGATTAAAAATAATACAAATTTAAAACATTCAAACAATATCAAATCCAAAATGTGTGTCAAAATGAATGATTTGTCTGTATACTGTAGACTGAAATGAAAGAAATTCCTATTTCCATGTAGTGCTGGCTTTAACAAAATCCTTTTAAAAAGGGAAACTCGAGATAACATTTCTGTAGAGGAATCACAGCCATGGCCTTGGTCCTTTATCTTTTGGCTTGGTCTTCAGCCTGCTGTAACACTGCCTGTAGGTTAAAGTGACCAGTCTCTGGCTCAGATCCCTCGTCTCCACAGCTCTTCTAATTACAGCAGATGACTCAGTCCACTGCTTGGGCTCTGATTCCCATTTCAATTCAAGTCTAGATCTTCAGGAGCTATTTTTATTCAAGTGCGTGGTGGAAAGATGACCCGAACATGTGCAAAATGCAATTAAAAGTTCACTGGAGTCCATTTACTCACTGCACACTGTAAAAATGTCTGTGAGCTGAATGGAAGAAAAAAAGCAATTGCTGTAAAACCTTTTATTTTTGTTCAAATTAAACTTAAAAATATTTGTTTTATTTAATAGAACTATTAAATACTTTTAATTTATACTTTTGTAATTTAAGTAAAAATCACGAAATGTTTAATACACTTCAGTCAAACTTACAGTATAAACATTACATTCAAAGCAGAGAATTTTTCACAACCCCCCCTTAAAAGCATTATATAAACTACTTTCAAGTGTTTGGGACTTTTATTATATTTCTGACAGAAATCATATACATAAAGGCTAAACAAATGTGGAATAGCACAGCTAAAACAATTTTAAGCTGCTAAACATGTATTGACAAATCAATTTTAATGTGAGGAATACTTTAGAGAAGCCATGGAAGTGGCCAACCGAGGGAACTTAAAGAGATTTATTAAACAATGTTGCTCAGCGGCGCCTGTAAGTCAACACATGCTGTTTTTCTCAAAGTGGAGGCAGAAAGGACTTCTGCACACTTCCTTTTAAAGGTGCCTTTGTGTTGTTTGCGACAGTTCAAGACAATTAATCATGTCACTCTTTCATATTGGCCTAGTGCAATTCATTATAGCCGCCCTAATTATTCCTGTAGCTCAACTGGAAACGCATGGCGTTAACAACAGCAAGGTCATTGGTTCAATTTCCCAAATGCTCTCACTACCAACTCGTCACATACTCATGTTTTTGGTTAGGGTTATTCATGCTAGCAATTTGTTTACCATGTAAGAAACATGCTAGCAACATGCCAAGTCATGCTACAGCATAGGGTTTAAGCATACTAAACCACTGACCAAATGCTTAACATGCTAAATCATGTCACCAGTGTTCTAGCGCAAGTGAGATAGTCAAATATGCTATAAATGTTAATGCTAAGAGTACGTTAAAACATATTAGAATCATGCTAGCCTTTTTTAAAAACTTGCTAGAAAGTTTATTTCGACTGCGCGGAAACTTGTAGCATATAAAGCTGTGTTATTTATTCAGACAAGACCTTTCCAAGCCAACCTAAATGTTTACTATCTACTAGCATGCTAATTAATGCTAGCAATTGCTAAAAGCAAATGCTAAAAACCACAGAAACATTCTACCACCAACACACTAGACAAACTGCCAGCATGCTAATAGTAATTCATGCTAGCAATAGGCTAACCATGCTAGAAACATGCCACCAACATGCTTAATCATCTTAGTGTTGTGATAAAACATAATAGAAACATGCCAGCAACTTGGTCATTCATTCTACCAATGTGTTAATAATGCAAGCAACATGATAAACATGGAAATAACGTACAAAATGTCAAATCATGCTAGTTGTGTTTTAAAACATGCTAATAATGTTAAACCATGTTAGTGACTTTAAAACATGCTAACATATCATTAAAAGATGCTCGCAAAAAACATGCTAACAGTGTGCTAAAATGGAAGAAACGTGCTACCACTAACACAAACACTACTAGCATGTTAAAAGACCTTAATGTTGTGTAACATGTTAGAAGCACAATAGCAACATTTATATTCATGCTAGGAATGAGCTAACCATGCTAGAAACATGCCCCCAACGTGCTAAATCATCTTAGTGATGTGATAAAGCATAATAGAAACATGTCAGCAACTGGGTAATTCATTCTACCAATGTGTTAATAAGGCTAGCAACATGGTAAACGTGAATATGTACAAAATATGTCAAATCATGCTAGTCGTGTTTTAAAACATGCTAATAATGTTAAACCATGTTAGCAACTTTAAAAGATGCTCACAAAAACATGCTAACAGTGTGCTAAATGGAAGAAACGTCCTGCCACTAACACACTAGACAAGTTACCAGCATGCTAAAAGATCTGAATTTAGTGTAACATGTTAGAAGCACAATAGCAACATTGTTATTCATGCTTGCAATGAGCTAACCATGCTAGAAACATGCTACCAACATGCTAAATCATCTTAGTGATGTGATAAAACATAATAGAAACATGCCAGCAACTTGGTCATTCATTCTACCAATGTGTTAATAATGCTAGCAACATGGTAAACGTAAATAAAATGTACAAAATATGTCAAATAAGGCTAGTCGTGTTTTAAAACATGCTAATAATGTTAAACCATGTTAGCAACTTTAAAACATGCTAACAGAGCATTAAAATATGCTCACTAAAACATGCTAACAGTGTGCTAAACTGGAAGAAAAATGCTACCACTAACACACTAGACATGCTACCAGCATGCTAAAAGAGCTCTCAATATAGTGTAACATGTTAGAAGCATGATAGCAACAAAGTAAGTCCTACTAGCAATGGGCTAACTGTGCTACACACATGCCACCAACGTGCTAAATCATCTTAGTGATGTGATAAAACATAATAGAAACATCCCAGCAACTTGGTCATTCATTCTACCAATGTGTTAATAATGCTAGCAACATGGTAAACGTAAATATAATGTACAAAATATGTCAAATCAGACTAGTCGTGTTTTAAAACATGCTAATAATGTTAAACCATGTTAGCAACTTTAAAACATGCTAATATAACATTAAAATATGCTCACTAAAACATGCTAACAGTGTGCTAAACTGGAAGAAACATGCTACCACTAACACACTAGACATGCTACCAGCATGCTAAAAGTGCTCTCAATGTAGTGTAACATGTTAGAAGCATGATAGCAACAAAATAAGTCCTACTAGCAATGGGCTAACTGTGCTACACACATGCCACCAACGTGCTAAATCATCATAGTGATGTGGTAAAACATAATAGAAACATCCCAGCAACTTGGTCATTCATTCTACCAATGTGTTAATAATGCTAGCAACATGGTAAACGTAAATATAATGTACAAAATATGTCAAATCAGAATAGTCGTGTTTTAAAACATGCTAATAATGTTAAACCATGTTAGCAACTTTAAAACATGCTAATATAACATTAAAATATGCTCACTAAAACATGCTAACAGTGTGCTAAACTGGAAGAAACATGCTACCACTAACACTCTAGACATGCTACCAGCATGCTAAAAGTGCTCTCAATGTAGTGTAACATGTTAGAAGCATGATAGCAACAAAGTAAGTCCTACTAGCAATGGGCTAACTGTGCTACACATATGCCACCAACAAGCTAAATCATCTTAGTGATGTGGTAAAACATAATAGAAACATCCCAGCAACTTGGTCATTCATTCTACCAATCAGTGGTGTAGTCCTAAAAAATAAAGTGGTGTACTATTACCCACCCAACCCAAATATTAAAACTAGGCAAAGAAACGACAAAACTATATATATATATATATATTATTATTTTTTATTTTTTTTTTTACATGAGTTACCTGTAACTATTGAAAGAAAAAACAAATACTATGGAAGTTAATGATTACAGGTTTCTAGCTTTCTTCAAAATATCTTCTTTTGTGTTAAACAAAAAAAAAAAAAAAAAAAAGTAAAGGAACAAGTAAAGGTTGAGTAAAGGATGACAATTTTACTTTTTTTGAATGAACTATCCATTAAAAAAATATTTAAACAAATTTATTCATTTTAAAGTGAGATGCTAATAGCCTAATCCTATTCAATGATTTATGCTTAGCTAATAGTGCCCCCAGCAGACCCGGAGATTGGCTGAGTATATTAAGCTGTGGTAAAACCTGGGTAAAAGCTAACTGTTTAACTCTAAAGGGACTTGTAAAATGAGCCTATAATATAACAATATAAATATATATATATATTTTTTTATCAGGAAAATAAAAAGTTTTTTTCTTCAAAAACTCAAATACTAGGCTATACTCAAGTATTTTTTCCATGTTTTAAATAGAACTGCCACTTTTATAATTTAAAATGGCATAAATATAAACATATTAAAAAAATGTGCAGGCTAATTTACATATTTCACTATCATAATATGTCATAATAGAAAATAATATTTAACAAGATACAACATAATGTTTCACTCTGATATGCAGTTAAAATGAGTACATTCACTGAGTGGTTCTGTCACTGTGTTTAATCCTGTGCATGAATGTATGATATATATAATGCCACATGCACTGTAATGTGTTTTATAATCATAGTTAATTGATAAATGTTCGTTAAGAGTTGCATTTTCGCTGGAGGAAACAGCTGTGATGATGAGGGAAGCGCCAAGGAAACAGTAGATGGGGGAAACCCGATTGGTACATGTGATACAAGTGTTTCTATAGCAAAGAACTGCGAATATGCAGATATTATAACAATCTATAGATAAACACATCTTCTGCCCTCACTCTGCAAAGCTGTGGTTTGCTGATTAAACAAAAAACGAGTTGAAAACGGAGGAGCGGAAGTCTGTCGCCGTTTTCATATCAAATTTAAAGGGGACTAAGGTGATCATTTATAGTGTACAGTTCATAAGGAAATCGCAAAACATTTCGAGGGACTGAATAGAAATATAGGGGGCTAAAGCGATGCCCATGCTTTTTTTTAAATAATTTTACCTCAGTGTTTCAGCGAGACATCATTTAGTTGACTTGTCGTCGTTATCGGAAAACTCCCGAAATTTTCTCACAGCTGCTGCGGCCGTAAGGGGGCGGGGAATGCCGCAAATTAAACAAAAATCCACTGATTGCAACAAATAAGATGCAAGTAAAAAAAAAACTTTTGGTATACAGTTAAAGGGGACGCGAATACACGTAAATTAGGGAAGTCTAATCAGAAAAACAAGTGAGTATACCGAGGGTATACGCAATTATTGATCCTCAGAAGTCGTAATACCCAAACAGCTCATGGAAAAAGTAGGCATACTGAGTATACGTGCGTATAGCCCCGACTACACCACTGCTACCAATGTGTTAGAAACAAAATAGTAATGTAAAAAAAATGTTGTCTTTTTACTAAACTTTTTTAAACTTACAGCTTACAAACCACTTTTAAACATTCTCAAGCCAATATAAAGTTTTTTTTTGTAGGCTAAACACCATCTTAAACTGAAAATCATAATTCAACATGTCAAAAAAATCAGTGGTTCTGTACCCCAATATATTTAATAGACAAAATGCCCCCATGTCTTTCTCGTCTGTGTACTAACACCAAATGTTTCCCACTGAAAGTAACAGAGTACCCTTTGCACTGAACAATAATGGCAAAGTTGTACTCCAGTGAATTAAAAAGTGGTCCTGAACTAGCAAGACATTACATATACATGACAAATTGGTGGTGAGAACATGTAGAACTTCCAAGGAAAAAAATAAATAAACAGTGCTCAGTATAAATGAGTACACTGCCTTATATAAAGAATATCTGTATCCATTTCTCAGTGAATAGAACCAATCATTTTGGTGCATTTAAACGTGTTTTATTCCATTAAAATAAGCATTTGGTCAAAATCTTTAGGGATAGAAGGATAATAATAATTTAAATTCAAACAAGTTACTGCAAGTTTTTTTTTTTTTTCCTGTTTATTATTATTTTTTAAATGTGCACTCAACGCCGGCCACTTAATTAGGTACACCTGTCCAGCTGCTCGTTACAGCAAATTTCTAATCAACAAATCACATGGCAGCAACTCAATGCATTTAGGCATGTAGACATGGTCAAGACGATCTGCTGCACTTCAAACTAAGCATCAGAATGGGGAAGAAAGGTGATTTTAAGTGACTTTGAGTGAGGCACAGTTGTCGATGGCAGACGGGCTAGTATTTCAGAAACTGATGGATTTTCACTCAACCATCTCTAGAGTTTACAGAGAATGGTCTGAAAAAGAGAAAATATCCAGTGAGCGGCAGTTCTGTGGGTGCAAATGCCTTGTTGATGCCAGAGATCAGAGGAGAATGGCCAGAGACTGGTTCGAGCTGATAGAAAAGCAACAGTAACGCAAATAACCACTCGTTACAACAGAGCTATGCAGAAGAGCATCTCTGAATGCACAACATGTTGAACGTTGAGGCAGATGGGCTACAGCAGCAGAAGACCACACCTGGTGCCACTCCTATCAGCTAAGAAAAGGAAACTAAGGCTACAATTCGCACAGGCTCACCAAAAATGGCCAATAGAAGATTGGAAAAACGTTGCCTGGTCTGATGAGTCTTGATTTCTGCTGCAACATTCGGATGGTAGGGTCAGAATTTGGCATCAACAACATGAAAGCATGGATCCATCCTGCCTTGTATCAACAGTTCAGGGTGGTGGTGGTGGTGGTGGTGGTGGTGTAATGGTCTGGGGGATATTTTCTTGGCACACTTTGGGCCCATTAGTACCAATTGAGCATTGTCAACGCCACAGCCTACCTGACTATTGTTGCTGACCATGTCTATCACTTTATGACCCCAGTGTACCCATCTTCTAATGGCTACTTTCCAGCCCAATATAACGCACCAAGTCATTAAGCGTGAATCATCTCAGACTGGATTCTTGAACATGACAATGAGTTCACTGCACTCAAATGGCCTCCACAGTCACCAGAACTCAATCCAATAGAGCACCTTTGGGATGTGGTGGAACAGGAGATTTGCATCATGGATGTGCAGCCGACAAATCTGCAGCAACTGCATGACAATCATGTCAAAATGGACCAACATCTCAGAGGAGTATTACCAGTACCTTGTTGAATCTACGCTACGAAGGATTAAGACAGTTCTGAAGGCAAAAAGAGGGTCCAACCCGGTACTAGTAATGTGTAGCTAATAAAGTGGCCGGTGAGTGTATATGCACATAGATTTTTTCCCAATATAATAATATGGGTGTGTTTTTGTTAGATTAGAATAGTCAGTACCAAAGCCAAAGCCAAAATAGTCAGTACCAAATAGTCATACCAATAGTTATACCAAATAGTCATACCAATAGTCAGTACCAAAGCCAAAGCCATTGGAACTAATATATATAAACAAATATATGATTGTAAAGCATCCTATAGAAAACATTCATTTAAAAGTGATCCACCTTTGAACTCATCCCATGGCTGTCAGTTTGGTCCAAAAATCCCATGGAATGGATCTCAAGTAACCAACAGGAAAATGAATAAATAAAAGTGCCTCCAAAACCCACTCCATTAAGAAAGAGTCCAACAAAACCACTGGAATCACATTTAACCACACAAGAAATTTCAAGAAACGGCACAACAATGGCCTTTCTGGAGGTTTTGAAAGCTCTTCTAATAGTTGAGTTTATATAGCTTATGAATGGACATGAACACAAAGGATCTTTCTTTGCTTTCCAGTGCAGCTGTTGACAGAGCAAGAGAGCAGTGTGTAGTGTGTATTAACACACCACATATCTTCTGTTCATCTGGTGCAATGTGTGCATTTGTGAACTGCTTTTTTTCTGGTTGCAAAGTAAATAGTCCTGGAGAGAGATTCATTTACAGCCAAAGCCATGTGGAAGCCATTTGTGGGCACAAAATAATGCATCTGTTCATATGGCAGGCTGAAAAATCTCAAACACAAAGGACAAATATTTCAAGTCATGGGTCTGGGTATTGTAGGGTGAAAAAATATATGCATGGAGATGTATTTCAACTAAGTTCTCCTTGCATTGTCTATAATAGAAAAAGCAAATGATTATCTTTGATTTATGAGTGGTATGCAAACCACAAAATGTAATGCATATAAGACACGTATTCGCTCTCTGTAAAATGTGCTTGATTGTTTCATTCTGAATTAAGGTAAAACACAATATACAGGGTTCATACATATTTATACTACTAAAAGTTCATGATTTTTCCAGGAATTTTATAACCTAATATTTCATGTAATGTTTATGTATATGTAGTAAATAATAAGATAAACAATGCATGTTCAAATTCCAGGAATTTTATGACCTAATGTTTCATGTAATGTTTACGCATATGTGGTAAATAATAAGAAAAACAATGCACATTCAAATTTATTACAGCATATCAGAAAAAACTATCTATTTAGTTTAAATAAATTAGTAACCTTATTTAATTATTATATATTTAATTATATTAACCTTAGTTAATGCATTTACTAACATGAAGAAACAATGAACAATGCATTTATTACAGTAATTGTTCATGCTAGTTAACATTAGTTAAGGAAAATATAGTTGTTAATTGTTAGTTCATGTTAACTCACAGTACATTAACTAATGATAACATGAAAGAATTTGGATGTTAATAATGATGCATTAGTAAAAGTTAAACTATGGTTAATAAATGCTGTACAAGTATTGTTCATACGCGTAATTCATGTTAGTAAATACACTAACTAACATTAACTAATGACACATTGTTAAGTGTAACCAATATATGTATATATATATATATATATATATATATATATATATATATATATATATATATATATATATATAAAGATAGATGGATGGATGGATGGACGGATGGATGGATAGATGTGTGTGTAAAAAAGATTTGGATACTTACATTATCCAAACATTACATTAGCATTAATGATGTGAGAGCATGTTTTTGGCATAGGACAGATAAGAAGTAGACATCTAACATATATTTAGTTATACAGAAATTTGTTAAACTAATTTCCATGATCTTTACAAAACTTTGTAGGTTTTTCTGATTTTTCAAAACTTTTCCAGGTCTGGAAAATGCCATGTCAAACTTCCATGACTTTTCCAGGTTTTTCATGACCACATGAACCCTGAATGTAATTCAGAAACTTAAAACAACACAGCAATTGTTTTTGCAGACATAATTTTAAAAAAATCTAAAAGTAAATTGCTGATAAAAATACAAAAAAATAATAATACAATTAAATAATAATGTTGATTTTTAGTATTATATACACTTCAAAATGTTAAAAATGTTTTTACTGTTTTTGTAAGAACTTATGTGATAAAAAAACAGTAAAAAGTACATTTTACCATGTTTTTTCTTTTAATATACAGCAGGGAAAATAAGTATTGAACACGTCACCATTTTTCTCAGAAAACATATTTCTAAAGGTGCTGTTAACTTGAAATTTACCTGGATGTTGGTAATAACCAAAGAAATCCATAACAAACAAGTTTACAAGTGAAAAAGTATTGTACACATGAAGAAAGGGAGGTGTAGAATGGCAGTAAAGGCCCAGACAGCAGCTGAAATCTCGCAGTAGTTCTTTAGCAACCATCTGCACTTCGTCATTGTGAATTAATATTAGCTGCTTCAGTCCAACATCTACATTATCAGGATGAAGATGAAACCAGGGTGGACATTTCAGCAAACAATGATCCAAAACACAGCCAATGAAACTCAAATGCTTTCAGAGAAAGAAAATCAAGCTGTAGAATGGCCCAGCCAACCACCTGACTTGAATCCACTATACAAAATAAAGATCAGATTTGATAAAGATCAAGATTTTTACACTGTTGAAGTCTGAGCAATTCATGTGACTTCATACTCCAAATGATAGCCGCCTTTAAGCTGCCATCACCCAAAAAGCCCTAAAAGTATTAAATATGTTTCAGTAGTTCAGTACTTTCTCTTCGTGTCATTTCATTATTACACATCACTAGTTTTTTTTGTTTCGTTTTATTTTTATGTTTGTATTTGGGTTTTTACCAAAAGCTGGTTCAATTCCATGTCAACAGCTCCTTTAGAAATATTATTCCCACGAAAAAACATGACGTGTTCAATACTTATTTTCCTCATATACATAAAAATGCAATTTTGAGTTTAATTATCAAGAAAAATTTGTTGTTGTTGTTTAAATAATGAGAACATATAACGTGAAGAATATACAACATGCATTTAAGTAACTTATTCAATTGCACTAAATCGGTGAGAAAAGCTTCCTGCTCTGTGCTCTGAGGCAGCCCATGATGACTATATTATCTGCTGAAAGTCCAGAGGAAAGTCCCGCTGAATTCGAACAGGATGCAGTAAAACTCTAGAAGCAGCTGCTGACCCTTCCAGCCTCCGGGCCTCTTCCTGCAACCCGGTGCTTTCCAATTAGCACCTGATTACCACCTGGACGGACCAGCCAGTCGTTTGGCCAGTAATTATCATAATGACCCCCATTACAGGATCAGATTCTTAGTGGAAAACAACCTCGACTTGCCGTTTACAGCACAGCTCTTCATTAACCAATCATAAACCCAAGGTTAGGCTGAAACATGGTCACCTGTGGTTTGGATTTGACAGTACACACAGGGGTTTTTTTGGAGAGGGCAAAAGCAATGCTTATGTCTCTGCAATGACTCAAATAACTTTATTAATAAAGTCATCTGGAATGACAAAGAAAGCGCTCTTGCAGGACTCCCAGAGTTCATCAAGATTCATTGAATTCATCTTTAATACTTCCTCCATCTTACCCCAGACAAGCTCAATAATGTTCATTTCTGGTGACTAGGGTGGCCAATCCTGGAGCTCATTGACCTCTGCTTTCAGGAACTGAAGTATGAAAAGGAGCACCTTCCTGCTAAAGAATTTGTCCTTTTCTGTGTTTTGTAATGTACACTACTTTTGTCAAGTAGTGTATGTAGTGTCCTTCCAAAAAGGTGATGTCTATGTATTTGTGTATTAAGTGTATGTGTTGTTTTTGAAGTCCTCTGTCCCATGCCGACAGATTCCATCTAAAATATCTTAATTTGTGTTCTTAAAATGAACAAAAGCACTTTGGAACGACATGAGGGTGAGTATAAATAAAATAATGTTAATTTTTGGCTGAACTAAGCCTTTAAGCGTCTTTGAAACAAGACAAAAAGTGTTTTTTGTGATGGCCACTATAAAACACATTCCTGCAGAATTATTATTTTTCTCTGTTTCATCGCGTGCAGGCCACAGTAAGGTCAGTGCGTCCGCTGGCCTGCTCTCTGTCATTAGCTCCTTCACTCAGGCTAAATGCTAGAAAGTAAAATATCAATATATGCTCATGTAAAAAATGGAAATACTTATTCAGAATTACACAGCAGTAGAGATGTTGTTACCTTTCAAAAAGTAGCCTGTTGTTTTTGTAGGTATAATATTAGTAGGCATTACGCACATGAGGAGAATCTTTACAGATTTTCTTCCCTGAAATCTTGAACACTACACAAATGTAGTAGATTTGTTAATACTACCTATTACATCCACAAAATCCATTAAATCTAAGGGGCTATTTGCACTTTTTAGCCCAAAACTGGAAAGCCCTGGTAAACTTTATGTATTTTTTTCTGTTAGTTTACACAACAATGTAATTTAAGGGACTGAAAGCGCATATTTGAAACATTTTTCAAATTTTAAAAGCTATGTTTACATGACAACAATGTAGCCAAAAATAGAAAGGTTTTTCCCTTGTATTTTCAATAAGTTCCACATCTACACTAACATTTTGCAAAATTATCGGTGTTCTGCAAAAATGACAAAAAAAACCCTGCGGTTTCCAGTCCAGAATTTGGCTGTAAACAATACCTGTAGGGAAGTAGAGAAGTGCAGCTCGGTGCTCATGTCTTTGTAGGATTTGCTGTGTGTGTAATAAGATCTGTCTTTGATATTGGATGTAACGTGAAGTAAATCCATACTTTGCTGATGTGAAGTGTGAGGAAAAGCAGCAACAATACTACATACTCTGCTATTGATGTGCGTGTTGTTAATCTACACTCCCCTAAACACATACTATGCATGCACATAACGTCATCATTTTCAAAAACATTCCTTTTCGGGTGAAAAATGTATGCGTTTTCAGTTCAAAAACAACCTTTATGGAGAAACAAACAGCCAAATCCTATAAAAAGATTTGTCATGCCTGTGGAAACACCTGAAAATGAAAGTCTTTGAAAATGATGACATAATGCTCATGAATAGTACATGTTTAGGGGAGTGCAAACACACATACACAACAATGGTGGAGTATGTACATAGTAGTGTTTCCTAACTCTTCATCAGCAAAGTGTGAATTTACTTAACCAAAAGCAGAGACAAAAATGCTGTAAATTCTACATAGACATGAATGCCGAGCCACAGATAGCAGATCATCACTTCCCTACAGGTATTGTTAACTAACATGGTGACAGGGTAAATACTTTTCTGAAAAACATAATATAGCCTTTTGGCCATTTTCAAGGATATGTGTAAATCCAGATCCTTTTGACAAAAGTCTTGTCCAAGTTTTAGGAACAACAAATAATAACTTGACTTCTGGATGATCATTTGGTATCAGAAGTGGCTTATATGAAAGGCAAACTGCATCCATACATCTCTGCAATGACTCAAATAACTTATTAATAAAGTCATCTGGAATGGCAAAGAAAGCGTTCTTGCAGGACTTCCAGAGTTCATCAAGATTCTTTGAATTCATCTTCAATGCCTCCTCCTTCATTTTACCCCAGACATGCTCAATAATGTTCATTTCTGGTGACTGGGCTGGCCAATCCTGGAGCATCTTGACCTTGTTTGCTTTCAGGAACTTTGATGTGGAGGCTGAAGTATGAGAAGGGGCGCTATCCTGCTGAAGAATTTGCCCTCCCCTGTGGTTTGTAATGTAATGGGCAGCACAAATGTCTTGATACCTCAGGCTGTTGATGTTGCCATCCACTCTGCAGATCTCTCGCACATCCCTATACTGAATGTAACCCCAAACAATGATTTTCCTTCACCAAACTTGACTGATTTCTGTGAGAATCATGGGTCCATGTGAGTTCCAATAGGTCTTCTGCAGAGTTTTACGCTTTAGAAATATTTCTTAGTTTTTGGCTACATTATTGTTGTGTAAATGTGTAACGTGTAAGCTTAAGTATATTCCAGTGTCAAATGTGACACAAAACGTGATAAAAAGGTGTTATACCATTCAAATGAACAAAAATAAAAGTGCTAAGTTTTAGAGTTTGTGAAAATATACCCACATTTCTATGATCAGATGCTTTCTTAACTGCTGTTTTCTCACTGTCAACAATATAGTGACTACATAGTTACATTTTGACTGAAACTACAACAGAAGATCTTTGAGAGAGCAGTCCAAGCACTTGTACATTTTAAAAGGTTAATCAAACCTTCTCATTTTTTGCTAATTTACATAAAGATTCTTTCTCTAATGACTGGCATTTAAGACACGATAAGTTGAATGGAAAATATTTCAGCATTGCATACAGCTGTACAAATGCTGGCAACCAAACCTTACCTAAAACCATGGTCATGTACTGTTCCTCCACGCCGGCCTCCAGTAACAACGGTGGCACATAAGTGATGCCAGCCGCTACGCAGATCTCCAGACCACACGTCAGCGAGTTCAGCAGGACCAGACGCCACTGAGACCTCCATCCAGTCATATTTACACAGGAAGGTTTACTTTTCTCCTGTGTGTAGATGCGAAAACTCTGATGTTTTCTGCAGGTGGTGAAAGGTGCAGGGTCTGGTGCCCAGGGGCGGGGTGCGGGAGAGCAGAGATGCGGACTCTCAGGTCAACTAGGGCATCCATCGTGTCTTCAGCATTATTGATCTGAAAGCAAACGTAAAGTCACGTCACTTATTTCTACAACACAGCTTCATAGTAATAAGCAGGGAAATAAATAATGCAAAAAACAACAAATATAAGACATTAGTTGATTCAGCTCAGTTTAATTCTAGGGCTGCCCGATATATCGTTTCAGCATCAATTTCGCAATGTGATCATTCGCAATAGTTTCAGGTTCTGTATTATAATTTATCATTTGAATCTGTTTTAAGTCCTGTGACTATATGAGAATTTTAAAAGCATTCAGACATAAGAAACTGTACCGTTAGTTACTTTAATAACGATTAATTTTATTGAATAAATAGTATTTTTTTAATATCGTTAGACTCGGAAAACGATAAAACACTGTTTATTTCAATTGTAACTTTTTTTTATTGTATTTATCTATGAGTGAATCATCCCAATCAATCTAAAATGATCAATTCTTTCTAAATATAGACATTCAAGTTGTCTGGCGAAATTGTTTTCATATCGCAATATATACCGCAGACTAGGGTTGTCCCGATACTGGAATTCAACAATCGGTACTGAAATTTTAAAAATGACCATTTCCCGCTAACTTTGAAGCACTGTGGAGCACGTTCTTAAACAGCGCTGATTTGCCATTGTGTTCACTTGCTCAACAGAAATGACTGTGATTGGCCATGAAGGTGATCGATTGAACTCACCCCTGTTTGCTGAGTGTAACCATAGATACAGGGACACTGAAGTGTTTCAAAGTCACGTTATTATTTATATATATTTTATAGTTTCAAAGCAACTTTACAAAAAGGTGCACATTATTGCATTACAATCAAAATCAGAAAAGCTAAAGAGTTGTGTATAGGGTGGAAATTATATATAAACATAGGTCATATATCAACCTGCTCTTATATAGTTCACTACCTGACAAAAGTTTTGTTGCCTATCCAAGTTTTAGGAACAACAAATAATAACTTGACTTCTAGTTGATCATTTGGTATGAGAAGTGCCTTAAATAAAAAGACAAAGGCAGCTACTGATATTTTTTTTTAGGACAGTAAGGTCTGACATTGCTTAGTGTTAAGTCTTTTCACTTAACAGAAATAATGTACAGTATAGAATATAAAGTCACGGTGCAGTGCAAAAAAAATTTATCTGACTCCCATGAGCTTGGATGACTGCATCTACACATCTTTGCAATGACTCAAATAACTTTATTAATAAAATCATCTGGAATGGCAAAGAAAGCGTTTTTCATCAAGATTCTTTGAATTCATCTTCAATGCCTCCTCCTTCTTACCCCAGACATGCTCAATAATGTTCACCTCTGGTGACTGGGCTGGCCAATCCTGAAGCACCGTGACCTGATTTCTGTGAGAATCTTGGATCCATGCGGGTTACAATAGGTCTTCTGCAGTATTTGTGATGATTAGTATGCAGTTCAACAGATGATTCATCAGAAAAATCTACCTTTTGCCACTTTTCCAAATGATCAACTAGAAGTCAAGTTATTATTTGTTACTCTTACAACTGGGATTGACGACAAGACTTTTGTCAGGTAGTGTATATAGCGTCCTTTCAAAAAAAAACATGTCTATGTATTTATGTATTAAGTTTATGTGTTGTCTTTGTAGTCCTCGGTCCCATCCTGACAGATTCCCTAAAATATCTTCATTTGTGTTCTGAAAATGAACAAAAGCATTTTGGAACGACATGAGGGTGAGTATAAATAAAACAATGTTAATTTTTGGCTGAACTAAGCCTTTAAGCGTCTTTGAAATGAGACAAAAAGTGTGTTTTGTGATGGCCCCTATGAAATACATTCCTGCAGAATTATTTTTTTCTCCGTTTCATCGCCCGCAGGCCACAGTAAGGTCAGTGCGTCCGCTGGCCTGCTCTCTGTCATTAGCTCCTTCACTCAGGGCTCCACGCTGCAGTTGCCACCTCTAATTAGCAGCTTTTGTTCATGAAAAGCAATGTTAATGAGTCAGATTTTTACCGCTTCCAGTGGGGAACATTTCGCTCTGGCTGCTGTTCGTTCGTTCACCGGAGGAGCTTTTGCTGTTATGAATTTTTATGACTAATATCAGTGTTCGCTTTTTTTGTTTGTTTGTTTTCCAGCAGGTCATTCTGGAACATTCCACTGAGATACACTTACTGACTTTAAAATTGAAGTAATTAAACTATATTTGTTAAAAATGGTGAAGGAATCCATGCGCTCACGCTTGTCACTTCAGGTCAAAATAACATTGTGGCTAGCAACAGTGAAGAGATTGTAAATAAAAAAGGATGTAAGGATGTGGCCAGAGTGGCTTTTTGGTTTCTTTTCTTGTGCATCCCAGCCACTAGCACCCCATCTGAACGATTTCTTAGCATAGGGGGGTAATGTAGTCATTTAACTTCACAATTTGTAATGCTGCAGTATGTATTTGAATAATTATGGCTGGATCCTTTACTTGAAAGCTCAGATTTGATTATCATAATTTGTTTTGTTGACAGTTTGAGGTTTATTGTATCATTATTGACACCTTACAGATGTTGATCTACCTTTACCATTGCACACACATTGTAACATGTTATTTATCAAGTTTAAGTCTCTTTAACACTTATGGTTATTTTATTATAAAGAGATCAGATATTTTGTTTAAATATTTTTGTTTTTGACTATTAAAACTATCGCCTTAGTAATGTTGGTAAATTAAAATAGTGGTTAAATAAAAACAAATCCTAATATTCCTAAATGTACTGTTAAAAATATTCAATGTATATGAAACTGTGATATTGAAAATACAGATATGAAAATTTGATTTTTTTTTTTTTTCAATATCGCCTAGCCATACTTCAAACCCATCAAGCTAAAACACTAGTTGCATTCTAAATATCAACTATATAAAAGAATTCATGTGAAAAATATTAAATAAAAGACAATTTATTGGAAAATTACTGTACTTCAGTTAACAAGACATGAACCGATGGATATTATTTCAATCTATTATGGCAAACAGTCCAAAACATGTCAGAATTTTTTGCTTTTTGTCATTTGTTTCAATTTAATGATTATTTCTCACTTATGACTTTAAAACCCCTAATTTTAAATTCTGATCGCCTAAATATTACTTTTAAATTCAGTTTTGACTATAATATCAATTGTCATTTTGATGGCTTTTAATAATTTTTATCTCATAACTACAATTTTTGTCATTTTCAGTGTATGATTGTATAATGAACTTCAGTCTATCAATTTATGCATTAACTATTCGACTTAGTTAGTTAAAGGCATACTTGCCAACATTTGTCTTTGAAAATCCGGGAGACCGCAAGGAGGGGTGTGGGGAGGATGTCTAGGTGTCGGGGATGAGGTGTCTGAATAACACATCTAAGTAACTGTACTATGCACCGGGTTTCGGGCAGCCGCTGCGATCAGATACCATACCAAAGTCGACGATCCGGGGTTGTATAGACTGTACCAAAAAGCTGAGGACCGGGGTGGGTGGTGAAATTACGGGGGTTTTCCAGGAGAAATAACAAAACGGGAGGGTGGCGGGAGATGAGTCTAAAATACGGGAGACTCCCAGGAAAAACGTGTTAGCACGTGTGGTTAAAGGTCTCGTAAAGTGCTTTGAAACATGCATTTTTATTCAATGTTTGACGTAATCTCAACCGAAACACGAAGGGAGGGTGGAACAGTGTAGCTCCTTCCCTTTTTTGAGCTCAAGTGCATCAAATGAAAAGCGTCTTGAAGAGAGGGAGAATGTCAGATACTAGAGAGCATTTGATTGGTCAGGATCTGATGAGAAACTGAAGTATGAGGTGACGTAAATAAAACCGTTAATCCATTTAGGCGGAATTGACAAACTACAAGCTTTACATGTTTATATCAGTTTTATATCTTCTAAGCGCGAATGTTGTCACTGTTTTGGAGCAAACTAGCTTATAGATATCTTAAAAACTAACAATACTGATACTACCATCTAAAAAACTTTATTTTAATTTCATGGAACCTTTAAGTTATAAACAACCTCTAAATAAAAAGACAAAAATTAAACATATAGGTGTTAATGATCAGTTTTCTTGATCACCCGAATAATCAGTAAACACTGATTAAATTTCATAATCAAAATAACCATAAGTGCAAACCCTTTATTTCATGCCAGACTGTTCCAATCTATTTAACTTCTTCATCCATAACCCAGCGTTCTTCTCTATACAAGTACAAACAAAGCATCTCGCATAGGAAACGTGACACCAACGCACTCCCTCTCTGAATATCATTTCCACCCACAACTCTCCTGGGCACGACATGCCAATCAGGTGAAGGACGCCTTCTCTCAAAATGACAAGAAAACTTCCAACACCACAAGACACACTGAAGCCTTTCACATTCTGACCTTGCAGAGAAAGGCTATTGGCTTTTAAAATGCAAATGAACCTCGACGAGAGGCCAAGCGTTTGAGAAAATAAGACACGATTTCAATCAGAGCACAACATATTCAATCACTTACTTCTCTCGTGCACTTCAGGTAACTTGATTTGCTTCCAGTAATGTGTAAAGTGCTGAAATCTCTCTC
Source organism: Danio kyathit (assembly GCA_903798195.1). Taxonomy (NCBI): domain Eukaryota; kingdom Metazoa; phylum Chordata; class Actinopteri; order Cypriniformes; family Danionidae; genus Danio; species Danio kyathit. The sequence continues at coordinate 20,444,806 of LR812543.1, read as the reverse complement.
GATTACATTAAGTGTTTCTGAGCTCCAGTATTAGTCCGCGGGTAATGTCTAGTTGTGCGACATCTCTGGGTTTTGAGAGCGTTCTGTGCACCGACTGTCACCCTGCCATCTGATTATGAGACATGTGCGAGAACACTCAGAGCAGACACCACCTTTCAGGAGGATGAAAAACAACCAGGTGTTAAATTCATATTTGGTGTTACATTCCTCCATCTATGCGAGCCATCTGCTCAGCATTGGCAGATCGAAAGCGCAGATCATCTCCATTCGAAGAATCTATAGGAAACTTTGCAGTAGCCAAAGTTTGTTTTGTGTTTTGAGCTTCGTTTTAAATAGGACTGGAGTCGAGAGACTGAAACAAACCTTAAAAAAAAGTAACAAAGACTTCATTAGCATTGGGTTCTTTATTTTTAAGCGCATTATGCACCACAGTGGAGTTATTTAAATAAATAAGTAAATGAAAGCACATTTAGTCTAAATATAGACGAATCTGAAGGCCAGATTTAGTAACAGAATGCACCAGCACAAACCGACTGTCTGGAATTACTTAAGGGATGGAGTGAAGAAAATGTTTGAACAGTTATTTTTGTGGCTGACTGTGTTATTAAGTTGTTTTTGGTCCTCTTCAATTTAATTACAAGTGGATGATGCTACATACAGGTGTAAATGGGGCCTGAAATGTTTAGGCTTGTCCACTTTTAATTACGTTCAATGGCCGTTTATTCTTAGTATGATGTTTCTATGCAGGTTATTATGGTATTATGACTGAATGCATGAATACTGACATTTTGGCAGATAGTGATAACTTGTTGAAAGCCGATATTTAAGCCAATGAATGTAAGGCTTGATATTAGGGCTGTATATCGTTTGAGCATCGATATCGCAATGTGTATATCTGCAATAGTCACGTTGCAAGATTAGATCATTTGTTAACGAATAAAAGATAAAGATATTTTTAAATATATAATTATATATATATATATATTAGAGATGCCACAATTCTCAATACAATATTGAACCGTTCGGTACGGCATCCACGGTTCAATACGCGCTTGGTAATTGCGGTTTTTCCGGTTTTACGTTTAAATAATTTATGTGCGTTTTATTTCTCTCCGAATTGACTGTTTGTGTGTGCCTGCAAGTATACAAGCTGAGATGAGGAAACTCCTCCCCATGAATAAATATTCAATCACTATGCTCTAAAGTTAGGGGGCGCTCCACAATCATTCCACACTTTAACATGGCGAGCGGCAGTGAAGTGAGGGAGCGATAAGATGCCGGTGTCTTTCAAATCCGCGGTGTTGGGACATTTCGGTTACACGTATAGACTAATCGAACGGAAACACTTCCAACATGACTGCACATCTGCGGCGCCATCACCCAGCAATATCACTGTCTGAAGGCAGAATAGCAGAGAAGGTAATAAAGACCTCCATAAAACAACAATCCCTCACTGAATCCTTCCAGCAAACATATCTAACTGGTTCCGAAAGACATAAAAATAACAAAGGCAGTGTTAAGTTTAATTAAGATGGTTTATTTATATTTACTGAAGTACAAATGTGTTTATTAGAAATGGTCAATTTATGTTCATTAACTTCACATGCATGTTTATTTTTAAAATGTAGGAATTTATGTGTTCCTCAGTTTGTACACAGGCTACCAGCAGCTGTAAGATTTCAGTGTTAATTTTTTTATTATACAATACACTAGGAACTAGTGTAACTTTCTTGGCTTTGAAGTAAAATAAAGGAGTATTGCAATAAATCGTTTTTTATTTTTTTTCTCTTTCTTACTGTTCCTATTGCCTAAGCATAGAATAACAATAAAAAAAAAAACACTTATGTGTTAAGCCATCAGAACCGAACCGAAAACCGTGTTAAAAAGAACGAGGTATGTATTGAACCGTAAGCTAACTGTATTGTTGCATCCCTAATAATATATATATATATATATATATATATATATATATATATATATATATATATATATATATATATATATATATAAAGGGACTAAGTCAAAAAGAAAATGAATGAATGAATGAATGAATGAATGAATAATTATATATAATTTTATAAAATGATGACTATGTTATTTTATATTTGAATGTTCAATTTCTGTACTTGAGACTCCCCAGAAAACCATAAAGATTTAATTTGTACACAATTTTGTAATCAACTTTGTAATTTATTATAATGTATGCAGATGCACTGCATAAAAAGACTTGATCATCCCAGTCGATCTAAATGAATGAAATCTTTCCAAATAGAGCTATTCAAATCATCTGGTAAAATTACTTTCATATCGCAATATATATATATATATATATATATATATATATATATATATATATATATATATATATATATATATATATATATATATATATATATATATATATATATATAAACAAACTACAAACTACAAACTAAAACAGTAGGAAACTGAATCTTAATTGTTTCAACTGGTAGAAATAATCCATAATTTACACACTGTAATTAAAGTGATAGCATTAGGACTTTTCAAATATTGATAAGATTCTAGTTGTATTTCCACATCAGGCAAGTAAGGCACAGCACAACTACAAACCATTCTCAGCCCGAAATTCTAGGCATGGTTAGACAAGTGTGCTGAACTGATTGCGTGTGCACTAGGAATGGGCTGGTATAAGATTCTGATGGTATGATAACCTTGGATAAAAATATCACGGTTTCACGGTATTGTGATTACTGATATATTCTTTTTAAATGTCTGTGTAAAAAACAAAACTTTTTTCCCCTTTGAACACAATATACTATTTCAAATATTTTGTAACAGTAAACATGTCAGGATAAATAATTCAAATGAATCATTGACTTCTGCTGTCTTCATTAGTTTCTAAAACACAGATTTCATTACAATTTAAAACAGCATCTTGGATATCTTTTCTGCTGAAGATCCTGTTGATATTAAAAAAATTAAAACAAAACATAAAAAAAAAACCTTAAAGTACCATAGAAACGGTATAGGAGAAAATTTTGGCAGTTTTAATACCTTGACTTTTTCAAACCGCGGTATACCTTATCGTCCCATGCCTAGTGTGCACATAACATAGCTACTCTGTTGTGTGGTTGCCAGTTTTTCCATAGCAGATTAAGCGGAAATTGTTAAACTGTTTGTTTATTTATTTTTGGTTATTCAGTGCAATAAAAATGAGACGAACAGGACTTCCAAAAACAGATCATCATCCATATCATCATTTACATTACAGTTTCGTTACCAAGGCAACCACTCAAGCATTTGTATGACATTCCAAAGAGCTCTGTTATCAGCACCAACTAGGAAAATGAAACTGGATCTGCACAGAGTGGTAGTGTTAAGCAACTGAACTGTTCAGGCCAATAGTGAAAAGCAGCTACAGTGTTACAACAATAATGTTAAAAATAATAGTTTAGCAGCTGATAACTGATAAATAGATGCAAATAGTTGATTAAATCACTAGTAGACAAGGTAGAAGCATTTACATTTTCACAGTATTAAAAATAGATTCTTCATTGGCATCAATAGTTCCACAAAAAACCTTTAATATCAAACAAAAAAGGCTCTATGAATTTGCTGTGAAAAAAAACATTTTAGTTCTCCATCATTTTCAAAAGTGTTGGCTAGTGTGGAAGTGCAGAACTTTCCACTTTCATCAGGACTTTAATAGGGATCCAATCTATAATAAATCCACCTCCAAACACCAAATGTGTGAACACAATTTTGTCTTAATGGCTGACGATTGTGCGAATTTGTGAACTATTTAATAAAGATCTTATCACATTATTGAATTGTCCAAAAAAAAAAAAAAAAAACTAGCACAATACTTCAGCACAAAGCATATGCCAAAATGAGGCTCCACAGACGTGACTATTTCACACCCATTTCACCGGTCCTGAAAGGAGCTCATCAGGGGTCTGTCCCAGTCCATCTCCACCCTGCTGTCCCAATGCCTATATAACCCTTTCTATTCACCCGTTCCATGACAGCTTCCCCCACCTCCATCCAGAAGCAGCCCTCAAGGTCATCCTTATTGACGACTTTTTCTAGAACTGCCACAAAAGAGAAGCACATTACTGGCTGCTTCCTCTGAGATGTAGTTAATAGACTTTTCTAATGTAGATGGTTTGAATTATCTCAGCGTCTCCTATAGAGCTAATAGAGTGTTTTTAATTAGTTAAACTCACTCATCCACAGGATTTGTGGCATAATTAAGCATTATTTAGTGTGATACTGGTACTTTATACAACAATTTGTCAAACGTATTTCTCGTTCCACCATTTTTGCAAATAAAAGTGTTATTTAATGATCTAGAAGACTTAACTTAACATTGATATAACAAAATATATTTGCTTTTGGAATAAACTTATAAATTATATAATAAAATAAAATAAATTAATTGGCTGTCATCTGGTGATTCGACGTAACCTACAGAAAAAGTACAGAATAATGAGTAACTTATTATTTTATGAACAGTATTGTGTTACTTTTTCTTTCACCATTTCCACCATTCATTCCTGAATGAATCAGTGTTTTTGAATGAATCCATTAAATTGATTCAATCACTTGCTGATAAAGAAATAACTTCTATTGTTCTTGAATGAATCTGTATTTTTATATTCTGTTGAACAAGTTACAGTATTTTATAGGTTGATCTGTGATTCGTACGGATCACAACCCATGGGTCGGAACACACATGACCCACGGATTAATACATTTTTTTTAACTGGTAGAATAATCCTAAATTTGTAATGATGGCAGAGAGACAGCCTCTCGCATCATTCAAATCACATCTATGAAAGCATTTAGGCTTTTCTGTAAAATATAATGATGATGGAAGAAGTGGGTTTCTTAGGTTATTAAAGGGGTTTTCTGTCAGTACTTGTTTAGCCTGTATTAATGCATCCAGTGTAAGCTGCACGATTATTCATTAAAAGACTGGGAAACGCAATCTGGAAGAACGCAAAAATCAAGAAAGACAGAGATTCAGTCTTTAGTTTACAAACAGTTAAATAACACAGATGTACTGGGATAACAGTTTACAGTTTAGATAAAACCACTGATGTTTATGGGAAAGATTAAAATCACCATTTTATGCATCTAACTTGACACTCAAAAGAGAAAGTTGTAGGCAGCAATTACATTATTTAACCAATAGGTGGCGACAACCAGATATTAAAAATATGCCACTGAATAATTCTTCAAAAATGATGCATCTAGCAATGAAACATGAAGTTTTATGAGTGAATAACTAAATCATTTATTAAAATGAGACTAAAAATAAATATGGGTTGTACAAATTATAATGTTAGATTTCTACATTTAGCGTTATCAGCAACAGTAGTAACAGTGAATTTTTCACAGTAAAAAATATTTTACTATTTATTTTTTTTATTCAGCTGATTATTTCTTCATTTTATTTTTAATAAAAAAATACAGGTTCTAAGTTCTGTTTGTTAAAACCAAACGTTATAGAAAGCAAATTAAATTTGTCTCCTCCCCTTTTTGGCTGAACAATCTGAAAAATGGTTCGATCCGTGACTAAAAAACCATCATAAGATATAAAATTGAGATCTGTGGTCCGTTACACCACTATTAATCAATCACTCAGTTAAAAAGACATTTGTCACCACCTGCAGATGAATCAACTTATATTGTAAATTTATAAATTTATAAAATTAAAATGATAAATTTCACAATTAATATGCAAATCTGTCTAGAATCCACAAAAACAAAAAATAATACTAACCGATTAAAAAAATCTGTCATAAAGACATTCTTATTTTCTTCCTGATTTAACCCTTTTTGATTGAATTAGAACTCGCTCATTAAGAAATTAGCATGTTTCAATAAGTTGAATGAGTCAGTTGAATGAATAATTCAACAGCTCGCTCAAAAACGTCATGTGTCACTCGTAGGTTTTAGAAAGCTTTTAGAAACACTACTATACCATTCTGACTGACTTTAAAGGGCACCTATGATGAAAATCAACTTTTGTAAGCTGTTAGGACAGAACTGTGTAGGTATAGTTTGTCAACTGTCTCTTTTTAAATTTCCTTACGTTAAAATAGGACCCAAATCCCAGTGACATTGAGGCCCACGGCAACCTGACGTAGAAATTCGGTTTTACCCGCCCACCGAATTGATTGAAAGGTGCCTTGTCTCCATAATAACATGTATACAAATGTCCACAGAACATTTTTTTACAAAGAAAATGGGATTAAAACATATGTTGCAAGTCTCTGTGATCATCTGCACCTCAATAATTAATTTTATAAGTTATAAAGAGAGTAAAATCGCTGTAATTCTTAACCGCTATAATCAGCACAGCCGCATGGTGTCAGTAAATGCACATTTGTTTATGTACTGCAAACGGCATTTGTGTGAGACTCATCATTTCAGAAAGGCTTGAATAAACTCCACCACAAATACATCAAATTAATTTACTTGGGGTTTTGGCTAGTGACCTTATTTCAGCTTCATCTGTGTCTGTCACTATCACTGACGGTTGCATGAGAAAAGTCGAAGCAGTGGGCAGGGAGAAGCAGTTCATTTGGATTTAAAGCCACAGGCTACAAAAACAGCTACATAGTCTTCAGACACTTAAAATGTGCAGATTCTACATTATATAATAAACAATTTGATGGGTGTTTTGAGCTGAAACTTTACAGACACATGCTAAAGACACCAACGTCTCATCTTACATCTTGTAAAAGAGGTAAAATGTGTGCCCTTTAAGTAATGTTAAACCCAGTTATTCAACTCCAATAACTGTAAAGTGGTTCAACAAGGCCACATTTAAATAACAAACAACATAAATATCCACAAATAACTGTTTAGTTTAACTCTACAGCAATGATGTTGGTAATATATAACTAAAATAAGATGTATTTTAACTCATAAGGATGAAAACATTTTGGGGGGTTTTCCCTGATTAATTAATGTAAAAACTTAAAAACACGACTTTCTCATTTCCTGCTTTTAACTAACATTTATCTTTAACAAAAACACTCGACGAAGCCAAATCATTTTCTCAGGCTGCGCCACGGAACATTCTTTTTCAGCAATGCAAACTAAGGTCAACATGATGGATTGTGTTACTCGAGTTAATTTCAGAGCCTTGTTACCAAGGGGGGAATCTGACATAATGAAAACTGACAATTCAAGGAGATGTGTCACTCACAGGGCATTAAAAGCGTTATCATGCCAGTGGTATCATGGTTCAGAGACACTGGGGAAGCTGGGAGTTATAAGCGGAGCTACCGTATAGAATTTAGCAGCATGTTTGACGTCTTTTAAATTATGTATCAAATGAAAGCCACATGTGCTTGCTTTAAACCTGCCGTGCCTTTACCATGATATGAATCATGCTAGGCTGGGTCAAAACCATTTCATCGTGTCCAACATGTCTTATAAACAAGGTTATAATAGTTTAGCAATAGTTTTTTTGATAGTTTAGCAGTAGTTTTTGATACTATTTTAAAATTTGCTATACAGCTTATCTTTTAGTTTGTTTAATTGTTGGCTTTGTTATTTTTATGTTTAGTTTTTATTTGGTGCACACATTTCTATTTAGTTTTTATTTTATTTTTATTTTTGTGCAAACCTTTTTTTTTTTTTTTAAACAGAAAAATATATTTTTACTCACACCGACTTAAAGATCAATTAATTCTCGCTATTAATTCTCGCAGCAAACAGGTAGGTAATAAGAGATTAGGTAATTCTACTGAGAATTGGCATAGCATAAAGTACTAGTGCTAGTGCTAGTTTTTTTCAAATAAACACACACTGAAGCCAAAATGATACATGCAAACTCATTCATTCATTTTCTTTTGGCTTAGTCCCTTTTTTAATCAGGGGTCGCCACAGCGGAATGAACCACCAACTATTCCAGCATTTGTTTTACACAGCGGATGCCCTTCAAGGGAAGAACATGCAAACTCCACACAGAAATGCCAACTGGCCCAGCCAGGACACAAACCAGCAACCTTATTGCTGTGAGACAAAAAATGCTAACCATTGAGCCACTGTGCTGCCCATACATGCAAATTAAAAGTATAAATTATGTTCATAATAAAGATTAGGGCTGCACAATATATAGAAACAATATCATTATCGTGATATGAGTATATGCAATATTCATATCGCAGAGAAGTGCAATTAATGAAATTAATTTATGTCCCAAGCATTTGTGTGCTACATGCCTAAATGCTGGGACACAGAGAGGAAAATGACAACAGCCAATAGAAATCAAAATTTCTGCTGATTTTCAGTTATACGTGGTATTTTAAAGTCTAAACGCTTGTTTAGAAAAAGTTTGTTTAAATTAGCTGACATTTTTTTTACCTATTTATTTTAGGATGATCATAACATAATTGCTGATAAAATGGCATTTTGCAAGTTAGTAAGTTTGTTGCTTGTCCAAACTATTTATTTAAAATGAGCTTAAACAACACAATTTTTAAGATTTCGTTGGGACAACATAATTGTTTTATGTTCAATCCACTTATATTTGTAAAAACTATTAAGTTAAATAGCCCCTATTATGCATTAAAAAGGGTCATATTTTGGTTTTGGGGGTCTCCAACAACAGTCTGATTTGCATGCAAGGTCAAAAAACACTTTCATTATCTTATAATATGCATTTATTTTTACCTAATTATCCTAACGACTCCCATATGATTTGTTCGGCAATTCATTTGTTCCCAAACCCCTCCTTAGCGCAATGCTATTCTGCGCTGATTGGTCCGATGACCCAGTCTGTTGTGATTAGTCGACTGCATTCAGCGTGAGACAGAACAGGAGAGAAACGCCCACCACGGCTTATTAACATCGTTAAAGTAGTGAGAGTGCAGAGTGTATGTGTGAGGCCAATGCAGGAGTGCATTAAAACAATGCAGTTTAACACCAGCATATTGCTCTATTCTTAACCATAAGTAAAAACAATGATGCACAATCAGTTTTAATTCACACAGTGGCAAAAGCTGAACTATTTTGAAACTTGACCGCTGAACATGTGTAGAAAGAGCTGACAGTGGCCATAGCAATGACAAACGGCAGAGGATCACAAGGTCACAAATGCATTTAAATCCATAAAGAAAACAGCACATGTTGTGTTTTCATTGTGGCTTTAGACGCGATATGTGAATATAAAGAGTTAACCAGATACAAAACACAATTAACAAGTAACAAAACACAATTAAATACATATTTTGCAAGCTAGAGAAAACAAGGAGGCAACCATTTTATTCACACTTACTTACACTTGTGAAATGAAGGAAGAAACTGGTCCATAAACTGTGTACTGATAAAGTTCTTGTCAAGCTCTGACAAAGTCCCATACATCAATAGTCTTTTCTGATCCTTCCTTTAACAAACGGCCGACGAATCCCCCGCTGCAGGGTAGATTATTGCATTAATAACCAGAACGTCACTCAATGTTCACTCATCTTCAGTCATAAACAATCCCATACACCCAGCACTCCACTAGTGTTTGAAGGAAAAGGCGCGTTCACGTTTTACCGGATCCGGCTCTTCACATTTGGTATTGTTTCGTGTCGATGTCGATACAAACAGGCAAAAGATCTGGACAAATGAAGAATCATTTAAACGAGTCGTAATAAAGATGACATATTGTTAAACATGCAGAGTTTACATTTTTTGTAGAAGAAAATCATCAACAGCAATGTTGTTTTTAATATAAAATGTGGTTGATTGATATGTTAAGCTATTGCACCTGCATCAAACAGGCATTTTTCCAAAAGCAGATCCAAACAGGATTACTAATTACCAATTCTTAAAAGTACTATTTATTTTTGCTAATTACTATTTTATTATTATTATTATTATTATTATTATTATTATTATTGTTAACAGAACAGTTAGGTTTCTTTAATTGTACTTTCTCATTCACTATAAAATGTTTACATCAGTTAATTAAAATGTTTCCGACTATTAGTTTCAGCTTTCGTTAAGGAAATGAAATAAGCTTGCAAACACGCTCCAACCACCTGATCTGAAATGGTTGAGCACTTCAAACCAGGTTAAGGATCTTTTGACACCAGCATTGCTTCTCTAGTAGACCACAATCCCAGACCTATTCAATAGCGCAACCCCCTCTGCCCCCGCAGATAAGCTTTAATGACTCTGAAGGCCATTATTACCATACAAAACAGGCTTTGTGAACATTGAGCCAATGTTGGCAACTTGATATACTGTGGAATCAAGGCCTTTCAGTTAAGCTTTTATCAAGTCTTAAGAGACTCAGAAACACCCTTAACAACAGCCCGAGTGTCTGGGTTTAAACATTTCTCTAGAGTGACATCAGAACCACAAATGACAGCGAATGTCCGACCAAAAACCAAACAGATGATGTTCAGCGGCGGTTTGGCTGAAAGTGAGATGAAATCGAGGAGATGATTTAGCGTTCCGCTTAGGCAAACTATATAGCAGTCAACTCACAATCTTGCTCGGACTTTGTTTTAAGCTCCACCATGATGAGTCCTAGAAGTCAGTTTTGGCATAATTCTTCTGTTAGTGAGATCACAGGACAGTGGCATGACCTGAGTGCATTAATCTTATCTCAGCATCCGTTAGCATGACCCCTGACCTCAGCATTCGGCTCTAATGATATGATAAACCTGCCTTCAAAGACACACAGCAGTTTGATGTTTTGTTTTGTAGTGGTTTTATGAAAAACATCTGAATGTAAAATCAAAAATTAGAGTAGGAGTAGTTTTATATTCAGTTAATTTTTGTTTTTTTACTTTTTATGCAAACTACTAATGGCATTTGTTCCAAATGTACAAAAAAACTTTGTATTTTGGAATATTTTTGTTGCATAAAATAGCAAAAATGCATCTTTATATTCATTATTACACAACACCAATGTTTTAACTCCAAAAGATTTTGGAATTGCTGATAATCCACAATATTGTTTGGTGGAATAACCCTGATTTTCAGTCTAGCCAGTTGTTATCAAAAGTCCTTTAAATTGTTTGGTATCATGCTATCAGACAAACTAATAATCGAATAAATCAGATACTAACATTCAATGCTAACACACTAACAACAACCCATAGCTAGTAGGGTTGCGGGCCATTCAGTGTAATGCAATTTTTTTTGGTTGTCTTTCATTGTCCTCTTTTATTCAAAATCCCCATCATGATGATGCCATAGAAAAAAGAAAGTATTCATAAACATACTGTAGTAGTAATCTTTGAGCCAAGTGCATCAAAAGCTAAGCTAAGTGTTAAGCTAAGCTAGCAAGGCAGAAAGCACCAGAACGTCTTAGTATATAATGAAAAACATCTAGGCTATTAGGAGTGTCAAAATTAATTGTTTCTTTAATGCACCGCAATGCAGACGTAGACGGTTCAGTAATAGATCATAACCGGTTATTCGTACTGACGTCATTTTTCTCCTATGCGCTATGTCATGGCAGAATACTATGGCGAAGTAGGCGAAAGCGGGTAAATAAAACGCTCCAACTACCTAAAAAGCAGATAATTGTGCACAAATCACTGCTTGTGATTTAACTGGACAGTCTTTTACTGACACTGAAGAAGGTACAGCACACGAGCCGCTATTTCACTACTAGGGAGAAAATGTCTCATGCGCATTTGACCTACTGGCATGTTCGTGAGGTAACTTTTCCTTTCCTCTCAGCTATTAAAGCAAAACTTAAGGATCCAGACAGGAGCGTGTCTGTAGTGCGAGTTTTCTCCACCGCGTCTATTACTATGATAACCGCGCATTATGCGCAAATAGACTGTAACCACGGCTGTTCTTGCCACGTCACTCATCGGTGAACAGCGCTGACAGTTTTAGAGCCAATCGCAGCGCTTTCTGTTGACAATGGGCAATCATAGGAGTGCAAGAACTCGCTCAACAGCACTCAAAAAGCAAGCAGGATAATATTTACATTAGTTTATTTGCTATGAATGCTCATGTTGTCGTAAGTGCCTGTTTTTTAATCTTGCTTAAAACATTCAAAAATAATTAAAGGTACAGTTCATATATCCTACTGCTTGTATTAAACGACAAAATTGTATTACAAATACTATATATATTTTTAAAAATCTATTTGTGGATGGAAAGCATCGTCAACACACCATGATGCAACGAGATATCGAATTGAACCGACCAGTGTAGGTTTACACACCTAACAAATAAAAAATATTTATAAATAATATTGACCCTAAAATGTTTTGTTTTTTTAGTTTTAAACTGCTTTTATTCTAGCTGAAATAAAACAAATAAGACTCTCTCCAGAAGTAAAAATATTATTGGAAAATACTATGAAAAATTCCTTACTCTGATAAACATAATTTTGAAAATATTTAAAATATAAATATAAATAAATAAAACAACACTTATTCTTCTGACCCGTAGTCGTCAAAAACAAAAAGTAATCATACTAAACTTTTAATTTTAAATGATTCAATGATTTTCACTCACAAATAGGTAAAACCTAGTAATTTGAAGGATATGGGAAAATGGGTCTGACAAGATTTTTTAATTTTTAAACTATTGTTAAAGGTTCAGTGAAATTAAAATAACGTTTTTTCAATGTTAGTATCAGTCTGTTAGTCTTCATGTATATCTATAAGCTAGTGTGTTACAAAACAATGACAACATTTGCATTTAGGAGATATAAAACCGATATATAAACATGTAAATCTTGCAGTTTGTCACGTCCGCCTAAATGGATCAACGATTTTTTTCCTGTCACCTCATACTTATTATACTTAAGTTTCTCATCAAGTCTTGACCAATCAAATGCTCTCTAGTATCTGACATGCCCCGCCCCCTTCAGGACGCTTCTCATTTGCTTTTTATTTGATGTGCTTGAGCTCAACCACTCTCGCTGGCAGAGCTGTGATAAAACAAAACGTTATTGGCTGCTTTTTTTAAGAGAAGCTAGTCGATATCCCATCCTCTCTTCATTTTTCAGTTGAGATTACATCAAACGTCGAATTAAAAAACAATGCACATTTTAAAGCACTTCACGAAACCTTTAAATGTAATAACATTTAAGCGAGTGCCTTAACCTAAACTATGATAAAAGGTTTTGTTCACAAAATATATATGCAATCTAAAGAACATTGATATTATCTAGATACACAAAAAAAGTGTTGAAGCTTTACAAATAGTGAGATTTGATTTTACATCACCCAGGCCTAACAATGCATTGCAAAAGCGAGAGGCTGATTTCTCTGAACTGCAAGATCCCACACTTTCTCACCCAATGGTATCAGGTTCAGGTGCGGACACACAATCTGCCGAAGCTGTTCACACTCGGGCTTTCTGCAGCTCCCGGGAGAGAAACGCTCAGTTATCTGATAGACACTGGATACAGAAAGACACTTATCAGGTCAAAAGAAAGAGGAATGTGGGCTGCAGATGACCTGTGAGACACAATAAACCCAGCACTGATCCTCTCTAATGGAGAGCTATGAAATTACCTGGAAGAGAAAGACTTCAAATCAGTAAAGACTAGGCAGACTGGACAAATAATACGTACTTGTCTCGTATAATTTCCTTCATCAACTGAAGAGAAACCACTGTAATTTTTCACCACTATTTTGTGTCTTTACTGTGCTGATGTGCATATTAGGGTTGCACCAATAATCTGATACTGAGATGGTGAGAAAATTTAGTTTTAGTATTTCTATTTTAAAATGTCTCTTACTTTGAAACTACTTTGAATTAATAGAATTACTTTAAATTGGGTGACAGCGATATTAAAGGGCACCTAGGTTATCACTTTTTCCAGATGTAATATAAGTCTTTTGTGTCTCCAGAATGTGTCTGTAAAGTTTCAGCTCAAAACACCCATCAGATTTTTTTTATTATACCTTTCATAAGTTACTAATTTATAGCTTTGAGCAGCAGGTTGCGTTTTTTGTGTACTACACCTTTAAGGCTAGTCCTTCACGTCCACCATTTCCACGTGCCTGTCAACGTGCCTTAATCTCCTCCCTTGGCTGCCTCAGACAACAGACAGACATAAAGGAAGAAGATCTCACGTAACGTTTGTGAGAAATACTACAGTAAGACCTTTACCAATGAGCATTTGATGCATTTGTTGTGGAGCTGCAACGACGAGTCACACACAATGTCGTTACAAGTTCACGCACACAGACACACACACAGCGCAGACATGCACACACACAGACATTCGGTGGGCGGGGGGACCGCACTCCTACGTCAAGTTGCGGTCGGTCTCAAAACCGCTCCAATTGGTCCACCGTTTTTATGTTGTTAAATTGAAAAAAAAGGACTGGGTGTGTTTATATCACCCCAATATGACGGTCTATACACTATACCTACTACACATATGTCTGTCCAAACAGCTTGAAAAGTAGATTTTAAAGTTTTAAAGGTGCCCTTTAAAACTTGCAAAAAATTAGTGTGGTGGAATTTCTGTTAAATCTTAAAGAAACCACTTTGAGCTTTTGTTGTTGTGCGAGTCTAAATGGCGTCTTAATTTAAACATCTTAAGTTTTGATAAGTTTTGATAATGTAGAAATTTAGTATCATTGCATTTCTAATATATATACAGTGGTGGAAAGAGTACTGAAAAATCAAACTCAAGTAAAAGTACCATCGTTACTTGCCTAAAAATGTAGTGCAAGTCGAGTAAAAGTATCTATTGTAAATATTACTCAAAGTATGAGTAAAAAGTAGCCCTTTCAAAAGTACTCAAGAGTAGTGAGTATTGAGTATTACGCTGTAAAAAGCATTTACATGTAATTTGTGGATGTGTGTAAACGTTACATTCTATAGTGCATTTAGTTATTGATACACACAACGTCATAAGACGTTAATATTAGTTTAGATTTAGGTTGTGATGTCAGGTGACCAAAATTCAAGATCTAGCCAGCGTCTAAGAACAACGTTATTTTGATGTCCAATAACGACGTTGATATTTGGTTAATTTTAGGTTATATTAGAATGTGACCAAAACCATTGTCATATTGACGTCAAATACTGACATTTATTCATCAGGTATGGCAACTAAATCAAACGTCTGATAGACGTCATAGTGGTAACGTCCACACAATGCCAAGCTGTAACATCATTAGACTTTGATATTTGGTTGATTTTAGGTTGGGTGTTGGACATTGACGTTGACCTGACACTTAGTTCTGACGTCAACCCGATTTTCATTTCCACACAAAATACAATGACGCTGGGGTACAACGTCAATCTAATGTCATGTTGATGTCTTGTGCCTGCTGGGTGTTTAAGGCCATTTCAGTCATCAAACAGTAAACATCAGTCATCTTCTCATCAGTGACATGCATCTAAACAGTCTCAGGGTCAATGTGCGTAAAGATTTTGGACATCTTCTTGGACACTTTTAATGCTTCCAAACAGTTTGCTGCAATTATAAATCGTCCATGTTTTAAGGTTGTTCAGTATGATGTGATTTACTTTCTATGTGCGATTTGATTAGACGGGAATCACAGGACTGATTTTTCTAATCCCCATAGACACGAAAAAATAAAGTAGTGCCTACAGGTTGATAGAAAGTAGTGAAGTAAAAGTACTGATACTGCACTAAAAATTTACTCAAGTGAAAGTAAAAGTACACATTATTAAAACTACTCAATTACAGTAATTGGAGTAGTTGTAATTTGTTACTTTACACCACTGTATATCAATATACATGCATATAAATATACTACAGCATACAGATCCATAATACACAGAATTACTAAAAACCGTAAAGAAATACACACAGCCTGAAAAAAACAATGTGAATGCACTGAAATGTGGATTTGGAATGTTCCCATACTTTACCATGTTAACACTGGCATCCCTAATACGCATATAACTAACATTTAAAGTGATATTTTACACAATATTTCTAAAAATAAATAAATAAATGAAAAAGGAAAAACATAAAAATATGTGAAGCATTGTGCAGCATTCATGGCCAAATACTAAACATTGGAATTCTTCTCAAGGTAGCTAAAGCATGACTTCATCGCCCTTGAACTTTCGAAGCAGCCAGATTTCACACATACACACACATTTCATTCACAGCATGCACAATTTGCTCTGAGGCAATAGCAGGATGAAAGAAAGAGTTTCGGACATTATAGAAATAGAAAATCTGAAATCTTACCGAATAAATTCAATAGCACAATACATCCAAGCTCTTTAACTCCATCGTCTACCTTTCAACCTTATTTGACCCTTATAAAGCTCTTTTTTTCTTTGCTCTGACCCATGTGTTGGAAAACCCCCAGTATAGGGTAGAAATCCTCCTCTTAGACACCAAATACTGTCACTTCAGGCCCCAAACTACACTAAACATGGCCCCCTGAGCAGAAGCCCAACACTGATATGAAACAAAGAAGAGATTCATATCAGTTCCACCTCAGGATTGTATTTTCTCCATCCCCTCCTCTTGTCCAGCCCACCCACCAACCCCCTGAACCATCTTATTTCACTAGCCAAAAAAAGCCAGCTATAATGGCCCAGATCAGGTTAAACTGCACATAAGGACAGGCCTTTCTCACACCTCTAACTCCCAACCCTGAGGCCAAAATCTTCTACCACCATACGTCAACACCAAATGTACCCTTCATCCTAATCTGCTAACTAATGCACCAACCAACAGACTTCTGTCTATGCAGGAAATGTCTGTGATGTTCGAAACTAATTTGGTCACCATTTACTTAAACTATATGGATATTTTAGACACCCAGGTAACAAATTATAAATGAAGGTGATTTGTATATGTTTTCGAATTGCTGCATTCAGATCTGTGTTTGAAATAGGGTTGCACAATACTGGAATTCGGTATCAATTGATACTAAAATTTTAAAAACGTCCATTTCCCGCTGACATTTGAGTGCTACTGAGCATGTTCTTAAACAGCGCTGAGTTGTTGATGTGTTCACAAGCTCAACAGAAATGACTGTGATTGGCCGTGAAGCTCATCAGTTCACTGAACTCACCGCTGTTTACTGAGTGTAACCACAGATACAGGGAAACTAGAGTGTTTTAAAGCCGCGATTTATCAGCGGATCGCTCGTATGTCCGCTTATAGACAAACCACCTAATCGACATGACTTTAGAACGATCCAGTTTCCCTGTATCTGTGGTTACACTCGGTAAACAGCGGTGAGTTCGGCAAGCTAGCTTTTAGCTTACAGTCAAATAACACAGAAGTACTGAGATAATAGTTTATAGTTTAGATAAAACCACTGATGTTTATGGTAAAGATAAAAATCACAGTCATATGCATTTAACCTGATGCTCAAAATGAAAGCTGTAGGGAGCAATTACATTATTTAACCAATAGGTGACAACCACCCGAAAATATGCCACTGAATAATTCTTTAAAAAAGACACATCTAGTAATGAAACCAGTTCGCGACCGTCAACCAGTAAACCGAGACTAAAAATAAATATGGGTTGTACAAATTATAAAGTTAGATTTATAGATTTAGCGTTATCAGCAACAGTAGTAACAGTGAATTTTTCCACAGTACTGAATATTTGTCTATTTATTTTTATTCAGCTGATTTTTTCTTTATTTTATTTTTTATAAAATTACAGGTTCCAAGTTTTATTTGTTAAAACCAAACATTTCTTGCAGTGAGCCTTTTGTAATAAATGGAAAGCAAATTACATTTGTCTCCTCCCCTTTTTGGCTGATCCGAAAAATGGTCCATGGTAGAAAACAATGGTGCGTGATTAAAAAACCATTATGCAATGCGAACCATGAGATTTATGATCCATTACACCACTAATTTTGATGAAAGGTAATGATCCACTTCAAATGTTGAGTACTGTACAAGTTTGGAATGACATGATGTGAGACAATGAAGACAATTTTTGATTTCTAATTTAAATGTTTGACCATGCAAAAAAAAAAAAAACATAATATATATATATATATATATATATATATATATATATATATATATATATATATATATATATATATATATATATATATATATATATATATATATATATATATAGATATATTCATTATAACTAAGATTTTTTTCAGACAAGAAGGAAAATTAAACGAAACAACTTTCCTTTTTGAGTTTAACCGTTTTACTCGTATACGGGGAAATTCATTAGGCTCCAAAGTATATTTGGACATCATTTCCTTCCATTATATACACATAAACTCTGTATTTTTTTAAATGACGGAAAAAAACTAACAAATTTAGAATTATATGAAAAGTAAATGACAATTTCATATCCATGTTTTTACATTGAAAGCCAAATTTAAACCTCAATACTTTTATTGTGAAGGCACATCTAAAATACATCGACAGTTTTTCACCATTCAGGTTTGGAACAACAAGAGGTGAGTAAATTACTTTTTAAATATACAATGAAAGTCAATGGACTCCAAAACTTTACTTACATTGCCTAGAAAAAAAAAAAAAAAAAAAAAAAAAAAAAAATCACACCGAGACATTTTTCTACAGAATTCATGGTTTCTTAAGAGACTAGTGTGCAGAAATGTGATGAGATATTAGTTTGGGTTTTTTGTTCACAATAATTGAGCAAATCATATGTTTATGATTTATGTTTATGTATATGTAAATGTGTAATAAGTAAATGTTTTAAGTAACTGTTGTTAAATGTTTTAACTTAATGCCTTTAAGCTAAAATATAAGTAACTATGCCTTTAAGCAAAATTGCATGATTAAAACTACAATGAACTAACAAAGTATACATTTTTCAACCAAGTGTATGTGATTATTTATTTGACGCAATAACCTTTAAGCAAACCTGAGATTGTGTGTTGCCCTTGGCAAACACTCGTCCCTATGGATAAGTCTTTGTTACGATGACTAAATTTATTGCCTTCTATATCTGGTTCATTAAACAGTGATTATGTTAGCACTAGGAATGATGGCATTTTCTGAGAAGATGACATGCACTCCCAGTTCCCTAGAAAAAAGCCCTTGGGTTGTTTATGAGAATGATTCAGTCAATCTGTTGGATACAAAATATGAGTAAAAGAAGTAATGGATAAATACTGTGACTGCTGGTCAGTAAATATCTCAAAACTAAAGCAGAAAATAGCAGCGATTAAAAGTTAGCAATCATTTGAATATGTAAATATGTGCTCCACTCTTTATTTCAGTTATTAAAAGTAGCTGAAATTGTTACAGTACATTTTAAATAGGGTAACTTGCAATCTGCAACCCACTACTCTGTCAAAGTAACCTTCTCAACACAATCAACAAATCAAAACGGAATATTCTAAAGAGTCATGCAAAAGTGGTCAACAGTGAATAGCTATCATTTAAAGCTCCATGATGTGAGTTATGTAAAGATTCACCAAATGAGTCTAAATAAAACAGATACTATTGAGTAAGGGGATGAAAAGTTTCTATAGAGACTAAAAAGCCTGGAAAAGTATCAGAATCTCAATTTAAAGGAGCATAAAGGCTTATTTTATATATTTTATAACAGTTTGTTTCACGATTTTTGAATCCATTCAGCTGATCTCCGCGTCTGGAAAGAGCACTTTTAGCTTAGCTTAGCACAAATCATTGACTCGGATTAGACTATTAGCATATTGCTCCAAATTTTTTAAAAAGCAGCAGGCACAATGATAATATGCAGCATCTGAAAATAGTCATATGTTAGGTAACAGTGCTGCGTAATATCATTGCTCCTGCTGCAGCCATGGTACGGCAGCAAATTTCCTTGATTATTACGCCAGAATGAGAGTGGTTCCTAGACATATCGGCCTAGAAAATAGAAACGTTTCACTTTCCTTTGGTCTTAGAAGACGATGTAACTACAGAAGAGCTGAGCTTTAAATAGGAAAATTTATATTTTAAATTTTCTAATGTCTAATGTGATTCAATAATTTATGCAAAGCTAAGCTAAATGTGCTGCCAGCTGAAGCTTGGTTTATACTCGACGCGATCACTAGTTGTGCTCATGGCGAATGTGAGGTCATTGCTGAGTTTGCGGAGGTTCACCTTGGGTGCGCGCAACATGATTTCAGCTGGCGGAGTGCACAAAATTTTTTGAGACTCGACCAAACAGTTTGCATGGCAATGAGCGCGTTTCATTTGAGTTGAATATGAATCACTTTGAAGAGATTTTGTCTGAAACAGGTATGCCTGTACAGGCATCTTCATGATCCGTTCATGCATGATCAAAGGGATAACCAGATGACCAATAATTCTTGGCTAGAAATTGCAACAGCCGTGGGAAATGAGAAAAGTTTTTGTTTAAAAAGTTTAGAAAAACTTGAGGGATAAGTTTGTTAAAACCAAAAATAGAGGCCATGGCATAAGTGGTGGTATTAATACACAATTAAAGAATTTGTTTTTCCACCATTCAAAGGTCTTACACTGATGTAGATGTTACAATTTTGAATTTAAAACAATTTAATAGTTACCAAACTAAAATGAAGTAACAAAATAATTTTTTTGATAACTGGAAAAAAATATTTGGTTATAAATATCTTTATAATCATTAAGATAAACAATAAAATAAATTATTTTTTAACAATATTAATGATATGGCGTAGTTCCAGAAACTTCCTACTTCTCTGTTTATCAGTCTGACTTGCAGTCACTTTCTTTTGACCGTCGAAATCGAATCGCAATTGAGATTTGAAACATTGCAATTAGCTAATCGCAAGAGATCTGCGATATGAAATATATTTGTATTGTTTAATTCCCCCTGCCCAGAGAAAATGCGTAACTGCCATCTGTGATAATTGAGTGATGAGTGTCTTGCTAAAAGTCAACTGAAAGTATTGCCAGTGACACTTAATCTAGTAGCAAGCAACAGCAAAGTACATGTTCAGAGTTGTTTCAGCCATGTTAGTTTGCTGAGTGTTTTGTATTTTTATAATTATTATTATTATTATTTTATGTTTGTATAATAAGCTACACTATCTCCCTAATTTGAGTTTGACTTGTTTACAAAAAGGTAAGGTGATTTTATTTGTGTTTACTGTTTGCTCCAGAGAAAAATGAGTGTTTAATTTCTGAGTGTTAAAAAATAAATTTGAATAAATGTTTAAGTAAGTTAATATCTTTTCAGTTCCTTTTTTTTAAACTAACACTCAATGCATTTTAGCAGCAGGAAGTTACAATACAGATTATTGAGCTGAAGCTTGACTACAAAATTAAAATCGCAAATCAAATCGAAATCACAATATCTGTCAAAAAAAAGAAAAAAAGAAAAAGAAAGTCGCAATTAGATATTTTCCCCAAATCGCACAGCCTTAGTCAGCGGAGGCGCCAGGCAAAAGTATAAATCAGCCTTAACACAGAGAACGAATGAATAGATTTCAGAACTATTTAACTCTAGGGAAGCTGTAAAATGAAGCTATTTTCCAAGCAAAGTGTAGTGTTCCTTTAAATAAAGTACTAGCTTTTTTGCTCCCTCTATTTCAAAAGTAATTCATATAATAACCTTTAAAAATCCCCAAATTAGATGAAGTTTCAGTGAGGAATGGAACAAACAGTGCCACAGTAGCAGACACAGTCTTGAAGTCATTCCCAGATGGAAAATTCCGTCACGCAGGAGACACAATTGGGAAATTACAATCATTAAGGAGCTCTTTATCCGTTTACATGGCCAGGGATTGACTTTTCACTGCCTGCCCCTCTTAAAACTCACCTGCTCTATTCTTACAGAAGTTAACGTCATGGTTTTGGAAACAGCTGAACTTACAGCGCAGTCTTTTCATGTAGAAGCTCCAGATGAAAAGGCACTGGAACATAACTTTGGGTGTGGATGTGTACATTCGAAAAGGCACTCTAATGTTCACTGAATCAACAAAACGCGAAGACTTTTCACCAAAAAAAACATTTATGGCACAACAATAGCCATGCTGAAACGATCATCAAAGAGTATGGACATACAGACTTAAATCACAGTTTATCCTTTCAAAGAGTTCAGTGCGTCTCGGATATCAAAGGTCCTCTTCTATCCTTTTCACGACATGAAAGAAACGTCTCCCTCAGCCCATATTTCTCACTGTCGCCCAGACACTGACTTACTTGAAAAGGACAGTAAATCAAAAACTTTCATTCCTCGCTTTTTTTTTTTTTTTTGTAACTTGGGGTTTCCTGGCATAACAGAATCTGTTTATTCAAGCAAAGCATCAGTGTTTATATACGAGTCTGTTCTCCCAGCCTTTGGTCAATGTCGCTTTTCTTCTACCAACATCTGGCTTTATCACCCTGAGAAAATGACTGGAGAAGAGTCTCATTTATCCTGTCCTCAGGGCCCCTTGTGCCATTGTGATTTTGAGCTGATACTCTGCATAAAAGTATTAGAAAAATAGACTTGCTTTGGGGCCTCTACTGCAGACATTAAATTCGCAGTCGACATAAATGAGGCCTCCATAAAAACACTCGGCTCAAAAATTGAGTTATGCACAAAATGGACGTTTAAGATGCAAAACGTCTAGAAGTCACGTCACCGCTGAGCACCAGAGCCACATTAAACTGGCCTAACTTACAAACAAATCCTTAAATGTAGCTTTAAAAAGCCTGAGGAAAGCATTCATGATGATAGGTTTGCAAACATTGACTCATTTTTCTACATAAACAGTCGGGACAATGGAAAAGCTTCGATTGTACAGCCTAAAGAAAAAATATGTCTTGTGCAGGGTTTAAAAAGACTAAAGCCACTTAAAAAAAAAGTCAATTATTAAATAAATAAATCCAAAAGTATATATATTATAAATCAGCAAAACTTTATAGAAGGTTCATTCATTGGTTAACATAAGTAACATAAGTTAATTCATTGGATAACATTAACATAATTAATTACAGTATTTATTATTTTTAATTCAAATTATTATTACTTGGTTCAGTTTAATTAAATAAAACATATTACAACCTTATATTATATTATATATAAGGTTATATTATGTTTAACTAAGATTACAAATGATTTACAAGTGTGCTAAAGAAACTAATTATTAACTTGATTATTATAATATTTTCATAGACTGTAAAAGATATGGACGCAGTATCTGTGACGTCATCCATAGGTTACTGAAGAGCGCAAATGAAGCTACAAGTAGGCGTGGCCAACCATCGCCATTTTGTTCACCGGGGGTGACCAAATAAGGGCAAAGAGGTGGAGCATCAGTGGAGCTACAAACGCCTGCTAGCATTTTGCTTGACAGGCTTTTCTTTGGGAGAAACGCTTAATACTTCATTACCTGCGGCTCGTTTGTGTTCTGACCACATGTGCTTGGTTGTACACTATATCAATAAAGTGTTTAGTCTTTTAAAAACACTGTTGTAATACATTGAGCCACTAAGCATTGTTTTTATGATGTGTTTCTACAGGAGGAAAATGCTAATTACTTCCAAATACTTCAAATATAGTCTGTGTTAGTAAATGCAGGGCTATTGATGAAATCCAGGCATAACACTGTATGACAACGCTTCAGATAACTGTTTTATAGCCTACAGCTAATCAATCTGTCAGATTCTGGAGGTCATTACAGTTCTAACGAAAATTATAAATGATAAATGATCTTAAGTAAAGCAAATACATTTATAGAGATGGTATAAGTATATAATTTCACTCACCTGGGAAATGGAGGTCATCTGAATGATTTGTGAGCACAATTAATTGCAAACAGCATGCCATATTATCTGATAATTGTAGGAAATAATGCAATTGACTGTGTAAAGCCACATAAAACAAAACAAAAATACGATGTCTATGCCAAACTCAGGTGCTAATCAGCTGAGGTGAAGTGACGGCGACCAGAGTGACCTAGCTGTCACTCAAGTGGCCACGACCTTAATTATGCAGACTTAATACAAGTTAATAAAAACGAAACGGATGAGTTCTAATAAAATTCCCCCCACTCACAGTTGGCATTAAAGGTAATATTAGTTATAAGCACCAAAACCATCTTTTATACCAGGCTGCAAACATGTTTTTATCAGCTGTAAAATTGGCCAATTTAGCATTGCAGTCAGTGAACATCTGGATTTCCTGGAGCCAACCCCCAAAGACGAGTCGATGAATTGCAGTTTCAGTTACTTCCGTATTGGCTTCACGAGGGAGAGCGGGAGGTTGCTGCTCGATTATTTTTGTTTTATATTACATTATTATTAATATTATTTACATTATATTATTTTCTATTTAAATTAATAACTTGTGCGACAACCTTCAAATTGCATTTTATCATCTGTATGCTGATGATACAGTGATTTATTGTTGCTCTCCTTCACTTGTTCAGGTCATACAACCTTTACAGTCTGCTTTCAATATTGTTCAGTCTCATCTTCAGGATCTAAAATAAGTTTTAAATGTAGAGAAATATTAATTACCACTGCCCAAGGGGAACAAATAAATTTAGTGTCCAGCTAAAAGTATATAGGTTTTTTCCTTGATCAACAGCTTTCCTTCAAAGCACACGTAGTAAATTTGGTTTGCAGCTTGGGTTTTACTATCGAAATGGATCCTGCTTTTCTCTTAAAGCTCGTAAACATCTGCTGTCTGCAAAAATGTTGCTGTCTGCAACATTTTTATCATTGCCTGACTATGGTGATGTTTATATCAATGCCTCAACCAAATGTCTTCAGCCTTTAAACTCTGTTTATCACAGCGCTCTGAGGTTTGTCGTAGACTAACTCACCATTGTGAACTGTATGCCAATGCTGAGTGGCCTTCTCTGAATGTAAAAAGGTACACCCACTGGATGACTGGTCTACAAAGCACTTTTGGATCTGGCACCTTTATACCCATGTTCCCTTCTTCATAGGTCAAAGAGCCAGTATGCCCTACGTTTAAGTGAAACTTATCATTTGTCTGTTCTCCGGATTCGAACTGAATAGGGAAGTGAGCCTGGAATACTCTTCAGTCTGAACTAAAAATATCTGAGCTCATCCCAATTAAATCATTTCACTCTATCCATTATAACAAACAACAGTCCATTTCTCAATGTATGTGTTTTTACCATATTGTAATGTGATATAGCTGAATAACTAAACTGTATTTTTATATTATCTTTATTTTTTATTTATTTATTTATTTATTTTTTTATAAGATGTGTGTTGCAGACGTCTTGGCCAGGTCACCCTTGTAAATGAGATCTTGATCTCAATGGGTTTTTTTTATCTGGTTAAATAAAGACATATTGATAACTTATTAAATGACAATTTAAAGTACATTCAAATACACTATAAAATATTTAACCATTTGTAACAGTTTATCAGTGATTTATGTGATTGTTTTTCATTTATTTATGTTTTGAATTGCATTAACTTAATTGCAGCAACTTTTGAAGTTGAAAAGTTTGAAAAAAATGACATTTATTTATTGACATTTTTAATACTTTAATGTGATATACACTCAAAAAAATTACATTTTGTTCAAACTACTTATTTAAAATGAGCTGAAATTACAATACTTGAGTTGTTTGGAGGACAACTTATTTTTTTATGTTCAATGCACTTTAATTTGTAAAAACTAATAAGATAACTTAATTTCATCATGTTGTCCCAACACAAATCAATTGTGTGAAATCCTGGGCTGATGTTGTAAGTTACAGTACAAAAATAAACTTTTTCAAAAAAAAATTGTAATTTTCTGTTATTTTACGGACATAGTTTCCTATACGAAGTTAATTTCAATGGGGCTGGCCGATTTTGCAAAAACTATTATCACAATATCATGCTTCTTATAATTTGGTATCGATAATTATTGAATATTTTTAACAGTGCATTTAGGAATATTAGAAGTTTTTTATTTAACCACATTTAATTTATCAACATTACTAAGGCAAATAGTTTTAACAGTCAAAAACAAAAATATTGATCTCATCTCTTTATAATAAAATAAACATATGAGACTCTTAAACTTGATAAATAAAATGTTACAACGTGTGTGCAATGGTAAAGGTAGATCAACATCTGTAAGGTGTGAATAATAATGATACAGGAAACCTCAAACTCTGACAAAAAAAATTGATAATCAAATCTGAGCTTTCAAGTAAAGGAACTAACCATCATTATTCAATTGCATACTGCAGCATTACAAATTGTGAAGTTGAATGACTACATTAGCCCCTATGTTAAGAAATCTTTCAGATGGGGTGCTAGTGGCTGGAATGCACAAGAAAAGAAACCAAAAAGCCACTCTGGCCACATCCTTTTTTATTGACAATCTCCTCACTGTTGCTATACGGCACTCATTTTCGCATGTGTTGTTATTCTGACTTAAAGTGACAAGCTCTGATGCAAGTTTATCGAGAAAAGTAAAAAGCACTGCAGTGTTTGGATGCGCCGTGTTTGTTCGAGGTAATTAGTCTTCTGTTATTACTGAAATGTGTATATTCAATACAAAGTGTGAAGCAGATTGTTTAGTTCTACTTGCATGAATCACGGTGCGCTCGCGACATTCGGAAAAGTTCAGATGTTTTTCAACGAGGTTTACCTGGAAAATGCGCACGTCACGTGTGCGCCCCTTGCACACTGTGCACGTTGCTCCCATGTGCTTGTCGTGCAAGCTGCGCGCCTTCATTAGAAATGACAAACTTACACCCTAAGCTTTTATTAAAACTAAAGCGCTTCATACCAAAACTTCATGCCAAACTTTTTTTTTTTATCGTTATTGACAATGGTGTTCGGTCAATAAATATCGATACCGATTTTATCACCCAGTCCTAGTTTCAAGTTACAAAATGTATAAAATATTCATCATCAAGAGTAGACCGAGCAGATATCAAGGTGCCATAATGCAATTCATAATCGTAAATAACCAAAAAACATCAGTGAATCCAAAAATACGGAATTTTTTTATAAATAATAATAGTTTTAACTTCTTTAGAAGTAAAAATGGTAACTGTATTATTAAATTAAAACCTTTTTTGCTGCTAAAAAAGTCAAAAGTCTCTAACCTGATATCTTCAAGGACATACGAGCATCCCACTTTCTTATCAGTTGCGACAACACCAAATACCATTTTCATCAAAGGATGCCAAAAATATCCTTTCAACAAGCCTGCAACTCCCCAGTTCTGTGTAATGAAAGCTCTTTGAAAGCACAAACACAGAAAATAAACAGTTGGCAGAGCACCGTGTTCCTGCATACTGTGTCAGCACTCGGCGGCTTTCATCACTATTGTCATCCAGTGGGAGGGTGACATGACTGAAAACAAGCAAAATGTGAATGAATCCGAACGAGCACTTGGATCATACGAGGTTTGTCTGCAATCTTAGAACGGCGGGCAAATAAACCTATTTGAACCGAACCGCCTCGGGCATCCTGTACAAAGCGTTTCATCCCCAAATCTGCATTCAACACCATTGTCTTGGATTCACCACATCAATCGGTGTACGTTGCATTTTTCTAACTCGAGCAGACATTGCTAGCTCAGTCTGGGTTTAGTTGGCAGCTCCAATTATTTACTGAAATCCAGTCCAGCAAACATTAAAGGAATGAAGAAGTTGAAAGGTATAAACCAAGCCAAGAGGATGGAAGGTGACTTTCTAAAAGCTGGTTAGCGGCCAGACGAATCCTGCAGACTTGGCCCTTTGGTGCGGAGACACGGAGACATCATTCACTTTAGGCCAGCTGGCATTTGCTCCGTATTATAGGTTAGCAGTGTAAAACTGTGACCTTCGGCCAAAAGGCAGGCTTTCTGGAATGTTTGTGTCTTTTGATGACAATTGGAGTCCTAGTAAAAGAGTTTATTAAACTGGGTAGGTGAGTTAGAGCCACTCAATTAGGCAAATATAGTCAAGCGCTTCTTTTGATGAGTTTATTTGGAGTGACTGGAATGAGGACAGCAGAATGTGCAGAAGACTCAAGTAATCTTGGTCCTGAAGCTAGTCTAGTTGGCCAAGACTTGAGAAAAAAAAAAAAGAGAGAGATTTTGGAGATTTCAATACTAATAAAAATATGTATACATACATGCATGATTATTATTATTAATATTAATATTATTATCATCATTATTTTGCGCACCGAGCAAAATAGCTGCAACAATTATAATTATTAGTAGTAGCAATAATAATGACTGTTATTATTGTTTTTTAAACATAAAATAGTAAACTGTTATTATCCGTTTGATCATTTAGTCAGAAAAGTTTCAAACTAAATTATATTTTATTTTCACATTTAATAATGAAAAAAAAAAATGCACAAAAGCACACACATCACTTTTAATGGGTGCTCAGCCAAACATCAAAAAGTGCAAAAATATATATTCAAAAAGGCAGTAAGACTAAAGCTCCAAAGTCTGATGAAGAGCTGGTGTGCTCGAAATGTTACACGCCACGTATCAGCCTTTTAAATTTAATGAACTGGCATTTTGGAGCTTTGGTGTTGCCGCCTTTTCGAAAATATATTGTTTATTTAATAAAACTTTAATAATATATTTTCATGTTTGAAAAATATATTTTTTTTTTACCTTTAATGAGTTTCAAAAATAAAAAAATATTTTTTATTATTTATTATTATGTGATAAATGAATATGTAAATATTGTGATTTTTACTGATAATACAATTATTTGCACATGAAGTAAAAACTGCATTACTAAATAAATATAAACAGTAAAAAGTTTATCAGAAATAATCATCAAATTAATTGCATATATATAGTTCTGTCTGGTTCTCGAATCTGATTGGCTGACAGCCATGCGATACTCTGCAATAACTGCACTAACTGCACACGTAC
Organism: Danio kyathit; assembly: GCA_903798195.1. Taxonomy (NCBI): domain Eukaryota; kingdom Metazoa; phylum Chordata; class Actinopteri; order Cypriniformes; family Danionidae; genus Danio; species Danio kyathit. The sequence continues at coordinate 20,416,099 of LR812543.1, read as the reverse complement.
AGCCTCCTCACCCGTATTACTCCGCCGAGTGACAGCAGATCAATAAACTCACTACAGTTTGACAAATATTGCTGCTGTTGGACAACATAATGTACTTTAAAGGCTTTTTAGTCAAGAATGTAGTTGTTTAAATTGCAACTGTGCACTTTATAAGGATATAGTGCCTATTTTAAATATTCATAATTTCTTAGATACAGCGTCATACTGAGCAGAGCATATATAAAAATGAAATTAATAATAATAATGCTGTTATTAATAATAATTATAATAATAATGCTGTTACTAATAATAGTAATACTAATATTACATAAAACTGTAAAATGTAAAAGGGACTCGATCAACATTGAATTAATAAAAAAAAAAAGGCTCTTTTCTGCCACTTTGTTGTATGTTAGTAAAGGTGTTTCAGTGCTGTCTGTACAGCCTAAAGGGCTGAAACAGGACCATGTGTAATTAAAAAAACTAAACGTCTTCTCTGGATTAACAGGCTCTGTGGTTTGCCTGATCTGATCTGCTGTTGTGTGGTATTAAGCAAGCCGCGTACAGCTGGTCTGGCAAGGGAATTTCGGGTGAAGAACATTTCTCAAGGAAATCACAGATGAGCTCTGTTAGTGCTGATCTCCAGCCTTAAAGCATCTTTATACTCAGCTAAACTTAATGGAAAAAACACTTACTAACATTATGCTGTCTGTGTTGTGTGTGTTTATTATATATATATATATATATATATATATATATATATATATATATATATATATATATATATAAACATAAAACATACTCTACCCTCCCATCAAGCAATCAAGCAATGAGTTTTCAAATGTGTCATTTTCTGTTTATTAAATAGTTTCAGGCGAACAATGTCAAGAGAGTCTGCTATAAATAAATACTTGTCTAGACTCCCCATAAATATTGTCTAGCTGTCAGCAGTGACTCATAATAAATGTGCTGGTGGATGGAAATGTGACCAAATATAACCACCTTTGCAGTTTCAGAATATATTGAAATCATAAATTAATCAACTCGCTCTGCATTTTAAACGACATGTTTGTTATGCATCACACATTTGATATGAGCAGACATCTAGACATTGACTGTCTGATAATATTGTGAAACATAATGAATTGAACATTGCAGGAGATGAGTAACCAAGTTTTGACTTATTTGAACAATTCAGTGATTTTTTTTTTTTTTTTTTTTTTTTTACATCGCAGTGGTAAATGTGGTATTTACGCATATATAAAGATCAACAAAAATCTAGATGTTTTTTATTAAAAAGCTGCTAAATTAAAAAACGTAGGGCATACATTTTTGCTTGAATGGCGCAGGGATGAAAATGTCTTTTTAATGGGGACA